>OX101725.1:3129941-3819882 GCA_944452665.1 Stenoptilia bipunctidactyla | reverse complement strand
TCACACTGAATTTAAGTCGTGACACTGAATTATGAATTTAAAGAATTTATGTGACTAACTTAGTTCATTACCAGTGTAACAGTATTATAACATTTTAGAATGTTACATAAAAAATAACGCAGGGCCTCTTTTTTGTAACCATCCGGGTTTGGTCGGGTTTCAACTTCAGATATAAAATGTTGAGTTAACACACTAACGAATGGTAGGTATATATTGCATACGGCTTTTACTTTAGAATGTCGAGCATTTGATTAAATAGCATATAAACAATAGTTGAATTTTGGTAAACCATCCTAGAGCTCATTATTTATCTATTGCAAATGAATGATATTTACCTACTTGACAAAATGTAGGTTCTTTATTCTTTAGCTGTTATATCTAAATGTTATAAAATAGACCCTGGAGAAAGAACATACGTACTTTTAGTGCTAGGCCCAAAAAACCGTATTTTTCGTTTATATTTTTCGCTTCTAAAATCAGTTTTTACAAACTACACACAAAACAACAGCTTAAGTATTGAAAAATCTACAACTCTACAAAAGACACCGAAAAGTTATGTTCTGGCCAGGTACACTTTGTAGGTATAATTCCTTTGGACGATTAAAAATATAGGTTTTCGATTTTATTTTTGCATTTTTTTCTACTACTGTGCAATTAAATGCTAATAAATCACTTTTTAACCGGATTTGTCGCGTTAAGTTACATTTTAAATAACTCGACGTTTGGTGTCTTTGCTGATCCCGTGGTCGCTCGTGAATTTGGATTACCTACATGCGATACTTAAATCCGGTTAAAAAGTGATTTATTTAATACTTACTATGAATCGCGAAAACTTAAGACAATGAATGCTAATAATTCACTTCATTAGATTGCCAGAGAGTTATAAATGTTTTTTTTTTAAAGTGCACTAAAATAATTAATCTCCACTTTTTTTTGGTTTCAATTCAGTTCCCAATTCTTTATTGCTTTCATCATATACACAAATCATAATAGGATACATTATGACCCTATTGGGTACTGCAATATTACTTTATTAATACAAATTTTCTCAAAAAAAAAATGCTATAAATCGTCCTATAGACTCTAGTTGGACATCTGTTTAAGACTGAAAAAAAGTTCATCATCATCATCATCATCCACAGCCTGTAAACGTCCACTGCTGGACATAGGCCTCCCCCAAGTTCTTCCACGTCGCTCGGTCCCGCGCCGCCCTTATCCAGCGTTTACAAAAAAAGGTGCAAATAGATTATTTGTCTTTTTAACCGAATTCAAAAAAAGGAGGTTATCAGTTTGACCTGTATGTATGTATGTTTGTCCGCGATTTTCTCACGTTTGGCTGAACCGATTTGGATGCGGTTTTCAGAAAAAGATTCGTCATGTTTAGAAGAAGGTTTTAGTATATTAACCAACTTTAAAAAAATAAGGTTCTCAATTTATCTGTTTATTTTGTATGAGAGATGAGCCGAATGTTCGGCCGAACATTCGTATTTCGTACAACATTTGTATTCAGCCGAATGTTTGATTGATTTGCCTAGTACTAGCAGTTTCCCGCAGATTTGCCTGCACAACTTCTGATTAAAAGTAGCCAACTTACAAAGAGGAGTTTAACCTGTATGTTAATTATGTTTGTCATCGATTATCTTGCGTTTGGCTGAACCGATGTTGATGCGGTTTTTAAAAGGGTATTTGTCCCATTTAGGAGAACCTTTTACCTTTACTTACTTTTAATTAGGGCTAGCTTTTAATTTTTTCATAGTAAATTAGTTTCCATATTTGTAGATAAACGTTGATAGATTTTTTAGTGATAAGCTTTGGATAAGTTCTTAGCTGACTTTTTGCACGAAGATTGTTTCAAGCGAATCTCTTTTCGTTTGTCAGTTTCTGCAGCACGAGCATGCTGGCGATACCTAAACAAGACCATCTCGTGCTGCATCAAGTCGTCGTTAGTTTAGTTGGGATTTATTTCCTCTTCTTTCTTAAAGCGTCTGTGGCGTTCACGAACGCACCCAAAAACTCGCTGATCAACCGTCAATCAACGGAGTAGACGCAATCAGGTGCATCTGAGGATATATAACTTGGACGTTCTGTGCTTGCGCTTGCGTCCCAAGAAAACCACTTATCGTTAAATATCATTTGTATTAGTAAACCACTCAGTGTTAAATATCATTTGTATAAGTTCATTGTGGTTATTAACATTAAACTTGTAAACTGCCGAGACGAGGACTTTAATTCAACTCCACTAACTTAAGCTCCCTACAAGAAGAGGCCGGCCGCGCACTAGGGCGATCTAATTCCTAGGCCGCCTCACGTCTTTCTCCATATTTTTCTACCTAGGCCTACAGGTAAAACGTATATAACAATAGTAGGTAGGTCAAAGTCATGATTTTACAGTACCAAAACATCACATAACAAGAAAAATTTGGTAGTTACTGATACCAAAACTAGCCCAAAACTTATAACTAAAAAACTATCACTAATATCTATAACTGTAATGAAAAAACTAATAACTAGTCCAAAACAAAATCCTAACACCAAAAAGTATGAAATAAAAAATAAATAAAAAAAGTCATAAAACCAAAACCAAAATGAAAGCAAACTAATTATTTCTTTTTAAGAAAAAGTGAACCGCATTCAAAAAACCAACCCACTAAAAAATGTTTAAATAATTTTTATAAACGCCATCCTATTCCTGTTTCTATTCCATCCATATTACTACCCCGTAGGTATAGTAAATTTCTGCCAAAAATTAATTAATATTAATGAATGTAATAAGAACATTAACAATTTATCTGGGTAGGTATTTACATAGTTTTTGAAGTCGGTGCCAAACCAATACAAGTAAGACTGCTGCCAAACATAGAAAATTATAAGACGAACGTATCAACGAAGATGGCGCTGTTCTCAATTGGGATGGCGCTGTTCTCTAAAATACAGACTGTCTGTGAATTTAGGGGCCAGACAATTCACTGTGCTACACTTTCGTTGACGGAAAAAATACCGATAAGCACACACTTGAGGGCCACACGTCGTCGTCGTCGCGTCGACGTCAGTGGATGTAACTTCGTTGATAGGTACGTTCGCCTTATAATTTTCTCTGTTTGGCCGCAGTCTTACTTGTATTGGTTTGGCACCGACTTCAAAAACTATGTAAATACCTACCCAGATAAATTGTTAATGTTCTTATTACATTCATTAATATTAATTAATTTTTGGCAGAAATTTACTATACGGGGTAGTAATATGGATGGAATAGAAACAGGAATAGGATGGTGTTTATAAAAATTATTTAAACATTTTTAGTGGGTTGGTTTTTTGAATGCGGTTCACTTTTTCTTAAAAAGAAATAATTAGTTTGCTTTCATTTTGGTTTTGGTTTTATGACTTTTTTTATTTATTTTTTATTTTACTTAGGTACAATTTTTAAATCTTTCGTATAATCTACATGATTTGGGCTTAAATAATTGGTAATGAGCTATCCTATGTCACCTTGCAAGATTCCGTTCTAATGACCCATAACCCTTTATAGATTTTGATCAATTATATACCTATAAGTTAAATTAAAATAACTATACCTTATTATCCGTACTGCATAAATCGCAGAGGACCTTCAAGTCGCCATCCTGTTCAGCAGCAGCCATCTTCTTCAAAATGAGGTAGTTGAGTGGCAGCGCCGCGATACCTCCCAGCGGGAGCGGAGTCTCATTCCCGCATGTTGGACATAGGAGGAACTGAGCTGACTTCCCGGATACCTGGCGAGTATAGCTCAAAGGTGAAAAAATATTATATGTGTCTGCTCTCAAGAAATGTAATAGAAGTTGGAATGCCCGACGACGGTTGTTCAAAAAATCACAAATTCGAAAATTTCTCGAAGCTTTAATTAAATTGGTAGGTATTGAGATCCTTCAGACTCCATTCACCCACTCCGCCTGTATATATCATATCATGCTAAATTAAGGTTCATAGTTCATTATCAGTCATATCGTCATATTTGCCATGCAGCGTGGATAGATGTCGCTACATCACCTCCCTTTAGACTGGAAGAAGGTAGTAGGCAGGAATTGAACTCTATCACTCATCTTATAGAGCAAGTTTTTACCTCTAACCTATCGCGAAATGGATATCAGATACAGATACCTATCGTAGTGCTTTATAAGCGATATTTAGAACAAACAGTCTCCTGTACAGATCATGAATAAAGAACATTATCCTCAAACAAAGATATTTGCCGACCAAGAAAATAGCATGTAAACTTTGGGTAGGCACGTATGTTGTAGACTATGATGATGCAATAGCTGGATCTATTGATGTCACATCCTGTTTACTCAAGTATTAGCTACGGTGGTGTTGCATTGAATCGCCAAATCACACAAAATAGGCAATAAAACAGTATGGGTACAACATTCATCCAACACAATCGAGGTTATACTTTTATTTATTCGAATCTAATCTTTTGTGAAACGTATTACTTATTTTATTTTTTATTTAGTTCTATATCCAGAATAAAAGAAAAGATTAATGAGCGTGGAGGAAGCGAAAGAGGTATGTCTGGATCGAAGCAATTGGTGTTCCCTTGTCTCTGCCTACCCCAAAGGGAGACAGGCGTGAGGTTATGTATGTATGTACCTATGTATCCAGAATAAAATATTCCAATAAAAGTAAAGTTATCAAACGTCGCCACCACGAACGAAACGTAGTGTTAAAATGTAATATGTAAACAAGATAAAATTCGTTTAAAAATGTCTTTTATTCTAAGGATTAAACATTAAGTAGGTAATTAAAAATGTTTTTAAAACCCGGACTTACACCAGAAGGTTGTCAATATACCTACTTTTTTTCTGAGTACGTTAAAACTTTTTCATTTCTCATACTCGGAAAGTAGTCTATGTTTGATCCAAGTATCGGTCTGAAAATTCTTCTTCCGACCCGCGGGTCGGAATGTTTCATACAAATTCATTCCGAACCAAGGGCCGGAATGGATTTCAAAAATAGAACTAATACATTTCTTATGAAGCCAGCTGTCAAAAATTTAGATTTTTTTATGATTTTTTTTTATTTTAGAAGTCAAGTTAAAAGAAGTAATTTAAAAAATTATATTTGTCTATATTTTGTCACTATCATTTAAAAAAATATATAAATATATAATTTTCTTATATATAATTATTTTAATACATAGGGTTGTTTTATGTAAAAAATGATATCTATACCTACATAGAAATATGTCACCGATTTATAAGTGAACTTTTCCATTAATTTTATATAAATATTAAAGAAAAAAAAGTTTTTTTTTTACTTTCCTTATATTTGAAATGAAAAGTAGAGTGTTCCCCGCGGGTGGATGACATCACGGCCTGTATCCCGAATGGGGTAGGCAGAACACCAGAGGTAATAAAACCATCTGATGTCACGTAAAAAATGATATCTATACCTACATAGAATTATGTCACCGATTTATATGTGAATAAAAATGTCACTTTAAACTTTACGAATTGTTCGAACTTTTCCATTAATTTCAAATAAATATTTAAGAAAAATGTTTTTTTTACTTTCCTTATATTCAAAATGAAAAGTAGAGTGTTCCCCGCGGGTGGATGACATCAATTCATACTCGGATTATATCCGCCCTCGCTGCGCTCGGGCGTCTAAATACCTCGTATGGGAATTGATGTCATCCGACCCTAGTTTAACAATCTACTATTTTCTAAGAACAGGTTGATATTTATAGTTACCTATTCTATTTTTATTGTTATGTTCAGCGTCAATTGTATTTTTTCTCATAAAGACGAAGGGGCAAAAACCAGTCATACCTTTCTCGTAAAGATGCCGTATTTGCGTTGCGCCTGGTCCCAGCTGGCGTCGGAGCCCGAAAAGCGCAGGTCACTGTCGTAGCTGGAACCCACCGAGCCCGCGCCTGATGCTGTACCGGAGTCCGGCTCCAGCTGACCAGACCCTGCCGAGTAATAAACAATGTATCATCATCATCCTCCTCCAAGGTTCTTCACAACAATGTACCTATTTGTATATTTTATCAAATAAATAAATGACTTGACCTAAATTATTTATATTAATGTGATATTTATAACTCAAATATGGATAAAAAAATCAATTTGATTTGCTTTTTTGTAACGTTGTAAAAGTTTGGTCTCCGTTCATACTGAGACTTATGCCCGTCTGCACTAGCACTCTGCACTCTGCATTTTAATCTCAGAATTCAACTGTTAATTATAGGGTTTGTTATTATTATTTTATTTGAGCAAATCAACGCTGAATAAATTTTAAGATAGGTACGATTTTTGGCATAATGCATCTAAATCTTAGGCGTCACATCCCTTGCCGTATAAGTAGGTAAGTTTAAGCATACATCCGTGGCTCCAAACTTTGATAAAGACTTATACACTACTAGCTTTATCCCGCAACTTCGTATGCGCTTAACTACCCTCGTGGAAATTTCAGAAACTATACAATCAGACACCCACTGAAAGAACCTTTATACCAAGTATCACACCCATGCACTTGATGCACTCAAGGAATAAGTTTTTTTTATACAAACTAAAAACCATATATTTCCCGTGCCCGTGGGAATTTTGGGATTTTTTTTCGTAGCACAACCAGTCACTCTTTGAAGAACCTTCATGCCAAGTATCACATCCGTACAATCAAGGAATAAGATTTTTCATACAAACTAAAAAGTCCAACCCTTTCCCGTGGGAATTTCGGGAATTCCTTCCATAATACAAACAGACACTTATTGAGGAACCTTTATATCAACTATCACATCTGTGCACTCAAGGGCTGGGATTTTTTCATATAAACTAAAACATCATATATTTGCCGTTTCCGTGGGAATTTCGGGAATTCCTTCCTTAGTGCACCCCTACATCCCCTAAAAAATGTATGTTCCAAATTTCAGCTCTCTACCCCCAGTAGTTACAGCTGTACGTTGTCTGTCAGTCACTCAGTACCTCAGTCACTCAGTCAGTAACGGAACCGTTTTTTATATATATTGACTAAACATATTAATACACCCTGATTGGTTTATATTTAGGTTCCTACGTCCTGCTGGCATTATTAGCAACAGCTGATCGGCCGCACACCGCTCAGTAATAGTTGAGCAGTGCTCTATTTGCGTTTCTACATTTCTACAAGTCAAGTGGAAAGCACCTGCCAAGATAACGTTTTAAAGATATTTATAATCTTCGTTAAATACTATTAGTAGCTTTCATACTTTCATTTTATTTTTAAACTCAGGGTCATGCGTATTCAGCCTTCTTGGGAGTTGAAATTGTGTTTTGGAATAGGATATAATATATTTTGATATTAAGGTATTCCGAATACCCTTATAATCCTATCTTACATGTTGTTACAGAGTTGCTTATAAAATTATTAATATTAATACAGGATCTACTATTCATAAACTACCTATACAAAAATTGTTTTAAAAATGGTTTTGCCACGTAAGTTATCCTTATTCATTTGGTATAGGTAAGTAAATAATAAAATTAGCTCTACAAACAAAAATTCACGGTATGATTTCAAAATTTCCGATAAGTAGAGTTATTCCGAACTATTACCGTATAGATCGGAATAACTCTACTTATCGGCGGGAAACGTATGTACGAGAATTTACCTCAACCGTTTAACCGGGGTGAAAAATAGGATTTTTTATCTATACTAACTTCCTATTTATCACCTCGATAATGTACACTTGACTAGAGACAAGATTGATAACTTTTTGACTGATTTGTGTAAATAATGATGATGTTTATTAAACAGTAAGATTTTAATACAACTTCGTTAATCCAAAATATAAAAACACATGAGTTTTCGTATAAAAAGTAGGTGGGCCGATGTTTGTGATGACCAGTGTAGAAAAATATAATATGTATCTAGTGAAAAAAAACTGTTCTTTTGTTTGTTTTCTTGGCTCTCACGGCTGGTGCTACTCCGCACTAAACGGTGCAATATATAAAAAAATATCTTATATAAAGATTATAAGTACACATATTATAAATTGACACGCTGACTGTTCCTAGGTTGAAAAATCGGAAAAAGAATTAAAAGTGAATTCCATTTTTTAACCTAGCATAGGGTAAATTTTAGGACATACGTTTCCCAGGGTGAACTCTTTAGGATAACAGATCAGAATAACCCGATAAGTATATAAAAGGATAACCTATTTAATAGGTAATCGAAATATAAGAACTAAATATAATTGTTTGAGATCAAATCACGTCATTATACCTAATGTTTGTTCCAGCACTTCCACCTACTCAGCGGGCTCTGGTTTAATGTAGGTACCCTGAATATTTTTATTCCTAGAGTTCCTATAGAAATAAGACATTTAGCTAATTTTAAACTCGGTACCTAGAGTTGTCCGTCGAATGTTTTAACTCCCTTCTTCGTGGAGTACAATCTTGCAATCTTGCTCCATCAACCATAGTCCTTATATTACCAATGGAATAAAATATAATAAAAGCACAATACAAATACAACTGCAAACGCATGACCTTCTGCGCATGATTCAGATTCTAAATTCGAGTTATGCATGTCGCTATTTTTACAACTACCTACATTATGTTCGCGTCCTCGTTTCCTCTGTGAATGAACCGGGACATGTCGAATCGACACAATAATCGATTAGTTTTGTCTGTAGAAGATAAACCACAAAAAAAATAAACAATTAGCTGACTTGGGATTGTTTTGAATCCGTGTTTACCAACTGGCAACTATAACTGGGTAATAAAAGCTCTAATACAATACGGTCAAACAAATTTAAAAACATGTCTTCTATATTTAAAAAATTCAAAATTCAAAAAGTTTTATTCATCTTAGCAATTTCACAAAACACTTGATGAAGTCACTCATCACATACTTCGGCTTTAACTAGTTGGTGATAGTTGTTAAATAAGATATTACAGTAGACCAAGAGACAAAAAAAGCCGGCGGAAAAAAAGTCTTGGCACTCTTTTTCAGTCAGAATTATCAAATTAATACAAATAGGTACAGTACGAATTGACCGTGACATGAAAAAAAAACAAACACAAGACAGCTAATTGTGAGAGCCAATGTCATGCCACAACCAAATTGCTTACATAGCAGGTGCAATGAGCTATGGATGCACAATACGAACATGACAAACTGGGACCAGAGTATTTCAACAAGAATGGAATAAAATAGTCATAGTATCATTCGCAATATTAGGTTTGCCTATACAATACATTTACCATAGAACAGTGTATCATCAGTTGGCAGATAATTAAATAAATCTCGCCCGCGCCCCAGCATTAGGGTATTACCAAAGCAATCGATCGAGAGATGCTGTCGATCTATCGACGTCGACCGGCTGCCTTATCACGTAACTTGCAAGAGCAAAGCGATGGCATGAATTGCGCAAGATTTGCTAAAAAAGAACTAATTCGTATTACGTTACAGCAAAAACAATCCGACGACTGTGTACTCTATCGTACAATCTATGTACTAAAAGTGTATATAATGACTAAAACCTTTGACTTTCATACTTTTCGTGTGTTTCTGCAAAATTTTAAAAGCAAACATCTGTTTCACATTTTATTAGTTTCTTTTTTAGCTACCAAATTGTTTTTGGCGCTAGTATCGTAGCAATAAATGCATTCTGCGATCAACGAACGATTGAACAGCTATCGCTTACATAATACGATGTAAAGCAATGGATCGCGCGTCCATGGCGTGATGGCTGCGCCATTATACCTGATAGCTAATATTTACGTGATAAGGCAGTCGAATTTTTGTCATAGTAAGAACTATCGATCGACGTGCTTCCTGTTGGTGTGGTAACACCCTTAGATAGCATGTAGGTAAAAGGAAGAGGTTCGATTTTCATTTCTTTTACATAGTTTCTTAATCAAGTCAATCGCACACTCACGGAAATGTATTATAGGTATGTAATGTAAAAGCAAGTCCAAGTATAGACCGCAATGTTTATTTTTTTCAAAATACTTCTTTTGAACTCTACGAAATAGGTAGAATTGAACTGAGAGCCGTACCGTTTCCTACTTGTTAAACTTCGAGTACCTAGGTATCCATAACTAATTAGCAAAATCTCCTATTTCCGAAGTTATCCACGAGTTATTTTGAAAAACCTTAGCTTCCGGTTCGTCACTTTGAATTAGGCTGAATAACAGAATTGCCTTTACCGTTAAGGTTAAATATACAACCCTTTACCATACCCACTTTGAATATTCAATTTATGTAATAATTGCGCTATTATAGTTATCAAAGAATGGATATCGTGAATCAACAACAACTTTGATATTCCTGGACCGGCGGCGGCGCGGGCGCAGGCGTCTGTTTCTCCTCACTTTATTTACAATATGGCCATGTCAGTGCGATGAATTACACTGCAATTTATTTATACCTTCCCGATTGAGTACTAAATCATCTTCACTTTATGAAGATGATTTAGGGCTTTGTTATGCAGTATTAAATTACATTATTATAGACATTCTGGGTTCGAATCCTAAGGGGCTAGCATACGACCATCCATCGAAAATATTTAGCAGGGTAGGAATTAATCGTATTAATTCTGAAATGAATAGCTTATTCAAAATTGGGAACAAAGTTGGCTAGACCACAGGGGCACTATGACAATATCTGTGGCATTATAGCAGATGAGTCAGGATCTTTATACCACGAAATGTACAATAGAATTTTTTTGTTTAGGCCGCTAGTAATAAATAATACTAACTTCAGCGCGGCCCAACCTTTCTAGGTACAATTGTTTTATAGGAGAATTCGCTGGATTTAATGTAGAAGATTTAAAAATTTCTTGCACATTTATTATTAAATGGGGGTATTATATATCGGCCATCTGATTAATATTGCTAATCGCTATTGAGTTGTCGATTCGTAATAACAGTTGACGATCGTGAAGCTCTTTTGCGAATCATTTTAATGCAAAAAAACAGCTAATAATTCTAAATATTTTTTATGCATTGCTTTTTCCTACTCCGACCACCTACGCAAGCGGCCGATTGCCCGTAGTCAAGGCGTCAGAAAATATTTCAGTGGGGCACCTGTTCTCTCTGATCTAATGAACGGAGCTATTGACAGCCTTAATGAAGATGAAGTCTTGATGAGATTACAACGGTTTAGGAAGGATACATCACTCCATAAAACATTGGCGGAACACATCACCGCCGGAGCTGTGATATTTAGCCGCAGAGTTCAGGGTTCTACCACCAAGTGGAGTCACTCGGATTAATCTCCTTTTACGAGGCGTTTATCCAGAGGCGGAGGAATATTCGAGGCCGACTCTACGCGGCCGATATCTTATTCACGAGCTACATATACCTAAGATCAAGTTCAAATGCTTGATAAATCAAACATAGAAAAAAAAAAGAAAAAAAAAGAGCAAACCACAGATAATCGTAACCTTATTTTCATTAGCCAGTTATTATCTGTGGTTACATTACCTACATTGTGACACCGTACAAACAAACACATGTGCGGCGACTATTTTCAGAGCACATTACTGCATTACGTCCACCAGTTGATATACGGACTGCCTACAATAGAACAATATTTAGATTTAGAACAATATTTAGATTTGGAACAACCTCACTACAAATGGATTACAGTTTGTTTTGTCTGCGGTAGGTTGAATATATTTTTATCATATTTTTGATTATTTTGAACCGCCCGCGCTAAGGAATGGTATTATAAGTTGTATTGTAATAAATAAAAATTTGTTTTTTTTTTAATTGAAAGTTGGTATTGTCTACCTTGATTTGTTTTGGGCTTGTTTGGTGGAAAGGATCTAGTAGATCACTGTACAAAGCCAGACACTACACTTTTTAGCTCAGAGAAGATTTTCTTTTATAAAACATTGTTAAAAATGCCTGGGTTGCCTGGCAGAAATCGCGCTTCGGCGATAAGGCCGCCCTTTTTATGTTAAATGTGATTGTTATTTTAATTTAATCTGTGTAACTATGTTGGTGTACAATAAAGAGTTTTATTATTATTATTAAAAAAACACCTAAATCCATGACAATTATCTACAATTATTCATTCAACCATTCGTAGTGTAGAGTTAAAACCGGAGCCTCTGACGTCTATATTTATACCACTAAGGCGAAATAAAAACAAAGGGAAAAAAACTAGAAAAATCCTTAAAATTGCATGATTATTGAGTATCGGCCCGAGTCAGCATTGGATCGATTTAGCAGTGATCCGCTTACGAGAAGCTAGGTCAGTGAGGCAGCTGTGTGGCTTCGCGCGTCGACACATCGCCGGTCGCAGGTTTAGGTCTCGTCTTCGATGTGACCTTACTCAATTCAAATGTGTTCTAGAATATGTGAATTAGATTTTTTAAAATCCAACTTATTTACTGCTGGTAGGGTACAATATGCTCTATCCCGCATGTAATACCCGTCTCCGTATTGGTTCATCGTCATGCTTTCTCTTCACAGCTAAACAGTCGCGAAGAGTACGACAGGCCCTGTAATTACTAGCTCTAGGATGTTTTTATAGTTATCACACTCAAACGAACCTACCCTTAAACTTATATAACGTTTACATGTATTTTATTTCGGTGTCTTAAAACATGAATTGTTTTATTTGATATACCTAAAAAACTTTAGATATCCTAACCTACATAGATATCTACTTTTTATAACACCTACCGACACTTGGGATTGCAACTAGCATAATTTAATAAATACTAAGTAAGTATTATAAAAAAGATAAATTCGTGCTTCGCTTCCTTATCAACATTTTTGGTAGGGTAATCTTTAAGGAAATAAAAATTAGTAAGTTAATGTACAATAATAAAAGTCGATGGGGAAGAAATAACACATGTCCAGGAATATCTTTATCTTGGCCAATTAGTGTCATTCCAGGTCAGACAAGATCAATAGACGAAGACAAGTCGAAGACGAATCGAAAACGCGTGGAAAAGCTATTGGGCTTTGAAATCCTTTATGAAGGGAAACCTTCCGTTAGTACATAAAACGAAATTGATGGACATGTGTATACTCCCCGTTCTCACATATGGTGCACAAACCTGGTCTTTGACAGAAAATCAAAAGTCCAAGCTCAGGGTTTGCCAGAGAGCAATGGAGCGTAGTATATTGGGAGTAAAATTAATTGACCGTGTAAGAAACACCACGCTGCGCTCCAAAACCAATATCATGGATGTCGCCCTGAAAGCTGCCAGGCTTAAATGGGATTGGGCAGGTCATGTTTGTCGAATGTCAGAAGATCTTTGGGCTAAAACAACAACCGCGTGGCATCCTGACACCAAACGACGTCGCGGACGACCACGCCGTCGGTGGAAAGATGATCTGAACGTATTTAGTCCAAACTGGCCCGCGGAAACAGCTGATTGCCTAAGATGGAAAGAGAAAAGGGAGGCCTTTGCCCAGTTTTGGGACACCCAGGGCTAGTAATAATAATAATAATAAAATCCGAAAAGTTTTGAGCAATGCCGAAGATTTACCCCTCAGAACAATACCCCTATTAGTACCTAGTTACCCAAGGTGCACACTTGGTTTAGGCCCGTGTGCACTTTTATTCCGGTGCTTACATAGTACCGAGTACACTCAATGTTTTATAAAAAAAAATAATGTACAAAAGGTGGAATCGTAAATACCTATCACGCGAAAGTACAAACACAAAAATTAAAAACACATCTCACCAGAATTTTGAAGACGCATTATTAGGTCAGCACACTAAATTATATTGCCAGATGTGCTCTTAACTATTAATTTAGCACTTTTTATTAACACTTTACAAAATCCAGCCAATTCTGACCCGTGATGTCGTGTTCTCAATATGTCGTCGGAGTTCAGTTAAGAATGGTCGAAGAACAATGTTTCAGTCGATAGTTTACGAAACTCGATAAAATTTGATTGTTTGTGAGGTTGAGGAGTGCGGTATCTGCCACTCACGGTTTTATTTTCAGTTAATTGAGGAGATTATAAAAACTATAAGGAATGTGGCATATTATAGAAGACTATCTATGTCGCATGGTTTTACTCGCATATCTCCCGATTACGTTAAAATATTGAAAATGAACTTATATCCTCTGCAACAACTGGACAGTTTATTGTCCAATTGCAAAAAAAAATAGTGCTTTTCTAAATTCATAACTTCAGGCCTGTATCCCTTATGGGGTAGGCAGAACACCAGAGGCTATCAAACCATCTGATATCACGTTTGACAAAGGAGGTATTAAAATGATATTGCAGTGACAGGGAGTCAGCCAATCGCCCACAAAAACGCCAACAAAACCTCTGTCCCATAAGTGACTTTAACGTACGCCTGGGAAGAGAAGCAGCTGGTACATTCTATGTTTTTCTTTTGCTCCCAGTCCAGCATGGAAGTAACAAACAGGCACACAAAACTCAAAACTTTTTTCTGTGTAGGTACCTACTAGTTTACATACATGTTGAGGTTTCACCAAATAGCTTCAAATCCACAACCATCCTCAGTTAATGTCCGCAGCTGTCTATTACCGTGAGTAGTCGACTTAGGGTGTTAGCTTACCCGGGGAACTAACGCGTGAGCGATTTCCCCGGATGATGGCAGGCCAGAGAGCCGGATGCTGGTGGTCTAACGCGACGCGATTCCACCCGATTGAGGCGCGGCGGGGGGTGGGTTACATTCTGGTGATCTAACGCGACGCGATTTCACCGGTCCCTAATCCTTTCCGGCCATAGTGAAGTCGTCCCTGGGCGGTGGATACGGGGGTATCTGTCGCCCTGCTCAAGGGAATTCGCTGAGGTGCAGCGTGCCTGGTGTTCTCGGCACGCTGCATGTTGAGGGTTCCGCGCAAGCGGATGGCGCCGGCTGCAGTTCGCGGTTGAATGCTTCGGCTTGCCCGTGATCCCGCCACTAGGCGCGGAGGAGGAACACATTGGTGTTTTCGCCGTTTAAAGTCCAGGCATAACTTTGACGCTTCCCCGAGCTCCCCACTCAGGTATTATGTTTGTTAAATTTGTGTAAAATTGTTCTCTGTGAGTAAAATTTAAGATTAATCTAGATTTTATTACTATACACAATTAGATGGAGACGTTTTCATTACTTGTTGTGTAGTCATAAACTACAGATCGAACTTAAATTTTGATCACTTAGAAGAATTTTGGAACTTTAATTTAAGAAAAATATTTAAAAAAAAATTTTTCGTAATTATGACCCAATCATCAGTCTTATGGTCGTATTACAGAACAGTACTCATGTATTGATACTAGTTTTGAAACTAGTATCAACGACTTTCTTTATTACAAAACGTTGCCTAATACTAGATTCAATGATCAGATATCACTTGAGTACTAAATGATTTGAACTGTGTTCACGCTTATTATAGAACTTTACTTATGCATATGCCAATGATTGAAACTAGTTTCACAACTGTATTCACTTGAGTGTGCTGTCTACCATACTTGAGCGTACTTCAAAATAAGTTTTTGATGTTGTGAACTGTGGCTTAGAGAAAAACTAGATAGGTACGCGATTCGTGCCTTCTTTAATAGTGATCTGTATTAACTACAATAGATCCTTTCAGTGATATTGACCATTACGATAATATTTTTATAACAACTTTGAACTTTTTAAAACAAGTTTGAACTTGCTTTTCGTAAATAAAAACTATATTGGAATTTATAATTTTAAGTGACTTTACTTAGTAGTTGGCAACATTACATTTAGCTTTTACGTTTCGTATTATTTTTGAGTGATAAATATAAATATATTTTCATAGTAAAAAGAAGCGATAGTTATAATTTAACGGTACTGCTTCTATCTAAAAACAGATAAATAATTCAAAACATTGGCAATTTTGTCATATATCATATAGAATTTAACGCAATTTATAAGACATTATAATCTAAACGTTGCGTGTAACGTAACAGACCATTAGTTTTTGTTTTTAAATGTAATGGGAAACAAATTTTTTTCAAAGAAAACCCAGTATCAACTGAGTCAGATATTTGAAACTAGTTTCAGGTAATCTGGTTTTGATAATTGTTTTGTAATAAGACTAAAGCTCAAGTCAAGAATCAGCTGGTGAACAACGCTTACGTGAAACGAGTATTAAGTCTCGTTCTGTAATACGAGCATTAATCTGCTATTAAAATATTATTGACTATTATATGGCGACCCTATATGTACCAGCAACGTAGATTTTCACGCGGATGGGAAAATAAGTTACAAAGAGTAACTCTGGCAAATAAGTCAATAGACATTATTATACCTAGATGTATCTCTGATTAATTTACAATGGTCAGATAAAATTTATCTAATGAATAAAGTATTACTCGACAACGATTCATCACAAGTTTATTGTAAATCTACTATTACAGTCATACATTTAAAAAAATCGTAAAACAACTTAATTCCGCGGAGTACCTAATACTTTATTTTGTTCGATAACTTTTATCATACGATTGAAAAGTATTATTATGTGAAGGTAATATACATCAATGTTGTGAAATGCATTGTATTATCTATTATCAATTCATCAAAACGTGCGTTGCCTTTACTCGAATAGAAAATTATAAACACTAATAATTGCCGATTCTCTACAGTATACGGTATTAAAAACATACCTTCATCAACCTCTTTCCAGACTGCTGCTTCTCCTTCCCGATGCAATCCTTGCAGACACCTCGTGCAGAAACTATGAAGACACGCTAGAATCCTAGGTTCCACCACCTCTCTCTTACAAAGCCCGCATTCCCACTCCTTCACTCTACTTTTTCTTCTTCCGACCTCATAAGCTGAGGTTCTGGGAGCTATATCGATGTTGTGACTCGTTGGACGAACTTTTAGGTGAAGGGGACTGTTTCCAGCACTGATGGAAGACTGGTCAAATGACTTACGCTTATCTTTTTTCCGCGTAAAACTGCCGAAGATGTATAGTATTCTATCCACTTCCATCTTTTTTAATTAAAACTTAAGTTTGAAAAGACTTTTAAGGTCGTTCTTAATTCAAAAATCAACTATCAAGTGTCAAGGATTAACTGACAGCATGTTTCCCGCGAAACGTAGCACTGTTTTGAAAAGTATTCGAAATACAAATACGCGCTAAAAGTAGCACGCACACGAGCTGACGAGCTTGCGCTGTAAAGTACAACGGGGAACTGAATTTAAATGAAATAATGCTGACTGTTACGTTACGAATCTAATTTTAAAACAAATAATTTAATATTGGTCTATATATTTTTATAAAACTGTTTATAGAAATTATTTTGTAACTATTTTTGAACTCTACGTAGAGATATAAACTCTTCTTACGTTGGTATTTTCGACACCGTATTGAGGAAGGTTATGTTTAAGTAAGTGTTAATCAGTTTTATGAAATTGTGACATCATTGTAGGCTATAGGTACATATGTTTTGAAAATAGTCCCGGAAAAATATTTTTAAAGCATTGATATCTAAGTGCGACTTGCGCTCTGAATGCTCAACTAAGACATGGCGACTATGCAGATCAAGATTAATTACGGTCACAGTTAAATTTCGAAAGCAGTTCGGATTTATAGATCTCAACGTTAATTTTTTAAGTAGGTCAGTAGGGAGGGTGGATTAGGTGGTAGGTACCTAGTTAGGTATAGTTATGCGAGGTTTCATACGTACACTTACCTAATCAACAGTCTGATTTATATGGTTGTTAACGACTGTCTACAGCTAGGACATAAAATCCAGTTAGGTAGGTCCAACTTTGAAAAAGAGGTCAATCGTCGAATCCAACTCGACTGGGCAGCGTCGGGAAGCTCCGTAAAATCTTCTCGTCCCGAATACCGCAGTGTCTGAAGACAAGGGTTTTTGACCAGTGTGTGTTGCCAGTGATGACATACGGCACTGAGACGTGGTCGCTAACTATGGGCCTTATAAATAAGCTTAGAGTCGCTTAGCGGGCAATGGAAAGGGCCATGCTCGGAGTTTCCCTGTGGGATCGAATAATGAGGAGATTCGCAGGCAAACCAAAGCCACTGACATAGCCAGAAGGATTGCAGAGCTGAAGTGGCAATGGGCAGGGCACATAGCTCGCAGAGAAGATGGCCGTTGGGGTAGAAAATTTCTCGAGTGGCGGCTACGTACCTACTGGGAGACGCATCGTAGGCAGGCCCAACGCAAGCTGGACCGACGACGATGGCAAGGACTGCATACCGGTATGAATTTCTGTACAGAACAAAACAGTCACTAAGTGCTTTTAAAGTTTCATGGAGAGTTACTATTTAAATTAACTTTAGGGATATTTATCTACCTATCATGTTTTTATTTATTCTGAGTTTTCGATATTTCGGCACTAGTCACCACTGCCTACTGTTACAAGCGCTATGTTCATGACGATACTGAAATAGTTAACATCCGGTTTCTAAACTTAATTTAAATATAAAAGTAGGAAATGTGCGTCATAGAGCATTTTTCTCGTAAAACCAATTAAAGTTTTAAACGCTCTCACTTACTTATATTCAATAAACTGCGCAGGGATGACACCCCTACAACACGATAATCTATTTCTGATTTATGAATGATGCACCCCACTTCATCATTTTATGTTTCCTTAGTGAAGTATCATGCAATGTGTTGTTCAATCTTTGTTTGTTTTGGAATACGAAATGGAATTTACAGTTGGTAACTTATGTGGGGTCCTTCTTGAAAGGAATCTTCCGATAGGCGTGCCTTTTTGATTGTTGAACATAGCAGAGATTGTATACCTATTGTTACAATCTATACATTACTAAAATGGATACAATAGAAAGAATGGAAGAACATTTATTAAACACTAGCTGTGCCCGCGACTTCGTTCGCGTGGACGACGAAACTTACCTATCAATGAGATTTTTGTGTTAAGTGCTATTTGTTTCTCGGCGCGGGCCCTCTGTGGCTAATGGCTAATGAGAGGTTTTCTGACAGCTCTTAAAAAACAAAACGATACAAAAATCTTACAAAAGGCTTCGATAGATGGCGCTTTACAATAGGCGAAGTCTTGTCTGTCATATAGCCATTTATTCCACACTGCGTTTTTAGAAGTAAAATAAATTAATTGACCTCTGTATCATAAATTGAAATTATAAATAACCATTGATGTTAGATACCACTTACCTACATTATAGTTTAAAGACTTAACGCCTTCGGCTTTTTAAAAGTGCCATCTATAGAGGTGTTTTGATTGAACTTATCTTTATGAGCTGTCAGAAAACTCCTCATACACTCCGCCTCAATGAAAACCCTGCCTTATAAATAAAGGGGGAAAGGGACTGGGACAGACAAAAACTTTATAACATTGACATCTATTTTGAAAGTTGACGGTGACATTCGTAGAGTCACTATTGATTGAAGTGCTGCCAAGCTATCGTAATTACTGCTACTTCAGAGGGTCAACTGACCGTGAACCAAAGTGGAGTGTCCGGATTTGTTATTTCATAATATTGCCTTATTTTTACCGATCTAGATTATTCTATTTGGTTAGACCTATTTTATGAAGTACAAAATAAATCGCAACTTTCATTAATTATAAGTTAAGTTTTTATCAGCGCGTGTTGATCGAAAAGCTGCTTTCGTAGGCCTAGGATTTCAATTGTTGAGTCCAAGGTTTTTTGCGAGATATCGCTTCCGTTGATATACCTTACGAAGAAATGATCTTCGAATTAATTACGAAAAAGAACAAAGGTTTTAAAATTTATTTCACGAAAAATTTGTGTTAAGCTAGTATGAAAAAAAATATAAATATACAAAACCGTTATAAAGTTGTATTACTACATGGCGGGCTCCAGGCAGAACACATACACTATACAGGGCGACTGGTGGGTCACTTTCGAAATTCGAGGACGTGCTAGTTTGAGATCATTCATGAAGACATAATATAAAATAAAAAATATATATCGATTATTTACTGAGTAAACTTATCCGAAAATCAAAGAATTCATTACGCAACGCATGGTTACATAAGCGTAATAAAATAGATACGTAGCGGGTGTTGGTGTGCGTGTGGACTGAAGCGGTGCGTCGGGAAAAGTGTAGTAACGTTTCTTAATTTACTTATAGGGAATTCTGGTGAAAAATTAAGTACCTAATTTAAATACTTAATTATTATCAGAATCGAGTACAGAGTGTTCTCCTTCAATATCTCAATTTATTACCAGTCATCCGGTATTATTTTGAAACGGCAAAGGTGAAATAAATACTTAATCGTCAAAGTGGCGAACTTAGTGGACCATTATCTGGCATCACTGGTTGATTGATTGAGGGGGAGTGGCAAAGGGAAAACTGAACTGTGTGTGACTGTGATGTGTTTGTGTAAACAATTTAGTAACTTTTAAGTTTTAGTGATTTAACTGTCGGGATTGTATTGCTAACGAAAAAGAAAAAGAATTACAAACATTCAATTGGGTTAAGTTGTCATGTTCAAGTTAAAATAGTTAGCAACATGCTTAATATTCACAAAACATGGTTGTTTTCGTGTCTCTGCGTTTTGGTTACTACTGTACTTTATTTTCAGTCCGAAATAGCCCGCCTAGAAGATTTTAATCGGGAGTTAGGTTGGTTATCTAATGTTTTCTAAACTATCTCTTTCTTTACTTGATTTCACTCTTCTTGATTAAACTTTTTAATTGTAAAATATAGCTAAGGTCTTATTCTGTTTTTTAAGTTCTTTGCGAAGATTCAATTACAAGCATTCATTCACATATTCTTTTAAATTTCAAATAGGTATTATTACTTAATGAATATCTATTCATAAGGTTTTTCTGTTTTATATTATCTATAGGTAATCTAATGTGTTTTTAGTTGTAATCTAATGCCAAAAATCAAAGTTTCAACTAACAAGCTGATTATTTTTCTAAATTATTCAAATAAATAAATTCAATAACTTTGCAGAGTTGAAAATGTCTCAAACATTCTTGGAGACCCGGCACTTTTGGCCCCCACCGGCACTTAATGAAGAAAATGAGTTGGTAGTAATTTACAACCGAGTACCCAAAACAGGTTCAACAAGTTTTGTTGGTGTAGCTTATGATTTATGCAAGAGAAACCATTTTAAAGTACTGCATATAAATATAACTGCAAACATGCATGTTATGTCTCTGAATAACCAGTATAAATTTGCACAAAATGTAACGAAATGGAAGGAAGTAATGCCAGCTTTATACCATGGACACATGGCGTTTTTAAACTTTGAGAGGTAATTCTAAAGATTTATACTTAAAGTGCAGCTATTAAATGTGTTCCTGACAGCTATCAAATCTTAGCTTTTCTTTCCCTTTAAATCAGAAATGAATTTTATTCAGTGGACAAAAGGAGTTGTCAGGAATTCCTTCTTTCACATGTTTTGCTTTGATTCACTTGCTTGTATATTGTAATACAAACTATAAATATCAAGCCGCATCATACAGTTATTTATGAATGGCAACACATAAATATTTTGCTTGTGACTTCCTTGAAAAAGTAATTTGCAATCCTGGCCTGTTAAAGTGATAATGTCACAGTTCTTATGCAACAAATGAGGCACCTCATCTATTGTTGACTTAACCCAGGTTCACAAATCACAATTTTTATAAATAAGGTACTATGTAGGAAGATGTTTGGTTCTTCAAAAATTATTTGAAAATGCTAAAGTTGCAGCTGTGTGTTTGAGGTTAATGAGACATTATAAGTATACTGTTACAAAAATTAAATACTTTTACCACTAATCTAGCTTCCATATTTTTTCAGATTAGGAACAACCATAAAACCTATTTTTATAAACTTGATCAGAAAACCACTGGACAGATTGGTATCATATTATTATTTTCTGCGGTATGGTGACAATTTCAGACCACATTTAGTAAGAAAAAAACATGGGGATAAAATGGTGAGTTCTTTTGACAGTTTAATTATGTTTTTTTAAACATTAAAGAATATACACTAGGCTGAATTATTTAATTTATTAATTTAATAGCTTTATTTAATTTAATAGCTTGGTGAGTAAACTAATTTAGAATGAAGTAGCTGTAGCACCACTGTGGTTACTGTGTGTGTCATACAATATCGCAGGTTAAGCAAAGTTTGGCATGGTCGGTACTTGGATGGGTGACCGCCGACCATTCATTTCTCTCTGCGACTTCCATGCTTCGGACTGCACGTTGAACATACTTATATACAGCAGTCGTTAGGGTTTGTCAGAAGTCATTTCAAGCCCTGAAAATTTTGACATCCCCCACCTAGCACTGGGCCAGCTTGGTGGATACCTCTTTGTCACCCAGGGGAGAGACTCATACCATGCAGTGGGCTCATTACAAAGAGTTGTGATGATGAGAATGAGAAGAAGAATGTTTTATTACACCTGACTTGGATTAAGATATTGGTTATCATGAATAATTTTTAAAAGATTACTATAAATTAATAATTATTATTAATAAAAACTTGTGCCCTAAATTATAATTGTAATAAAATATTTGAGTTGCTACTATGCCCCACATTTTCTCTACAGATGCTCATTTAGCTATATAAGAAATTCATGTCACTCGGTGAATTCTCGACAATGCTTAGTCTGGCCATAAACACTGTTACAATTAAAAATAAACGAAATATTACATTTAAACGTGGAATCTGTAATTTTATATAATTTTTCATTGTGTTTTCTCATTTTGGCGCCAATACATTGTACAATATTTTGCTTTATTAAAATGGAGTGGGGTGATAAAGAGAACCGAATCGCTGTGATTACACAAAGTAGTGGGGTTGCCAACTTTTTTTTTCTAGAAATACAGTAGTTTTGAGTCTGAAAACAATATTAAACAGTATTTTTGAAAAATAAACAGTGTTCAATTTATTTAATGTTTTACGCACATATTTTTAGAGCTTCTTGCATCAATTATTAATTAAAGTCTAGCATATAAAGTGTTTAGCTTTTTATGCTGAAAACAGTATTTTCAAACGAAAAATGAGGATGTATTTTTTTTTGTGTCTTTGTTACACGACATTTCGGAGAATTATGAATCGATTTTGAAAATTCTTGTTTCATATGATAGAGTCCCTTCATAGTTGGTCCCATATAAATTTCATCAAAATGGGTTAAGTACTTCATTGAAAATTTCAAAAACATGTATGATTTCGGAGAATGTTTACGTTGATGACATTATTACTGAGACAAAGTTCGTAATTTGTTGATTATGTATACGTATTTTTGTTCAACAGTAAACAGTATAATGAAAGGAAAAACGGTATAATACTGTTAAAAACCTACAGAAGTTGGCAACCCTGCAAAGTAGGTATGGAGGAACCAAATGCAATTTTTAAAACAATCCCTACGCTTGGTATTGGTCAAATGTTTGTGTACCGGGTATTTGTAGGTATATACATAGGTACAATGAGGCCTCCTCTGTGACAGAAAAAGATCTGGCTGTCCACGTAGTGTTCTTACGAAAAAGGTGGTCAAAGCAGTAAAGGAAAGAATTCGAAGAAATCCGGCCCGAAAGCAACAATTTTTATCTCGGGAGATGAGATAATTTTTCAATCGAGCAACATTTTAACAAACAATATGACCGTATTTATGCTCAAAGCTCTAAGGAAGCTTTCCAATTAGTCGACAGAGTGCAACGTGGGCATTATCCGACTTCAGTGATGGTTTGTTGGGGTGTTAGTTATGAAGCAGTGACTGAGCCATACTTTTGTGAAAAACGTATCAAAACATCGGCACAAGTGTATCAAGATACCATTCTTGAGAAGGTTGTTAAGCCCCGTAACACCACCATGTTCAATAACCAAGATGGTCCTTCCAGCAAGACTTGGCGCTGGGTCATAAAGCTCGGTCCACGCAGTCGTGGTTGAAAACTGAAGATTGGCCCCGTCGTCCTGTCCCGATCTTAATCCGCTGGATTACGATTTGTGGTCAGTTTTAGAGAGTGCGGCTTGCTCTAAACGCAATGATAATTTGGAGTCCTTAAAGCAATCCATACGATTGGCAGTGAAGAATTTTCCTATGAAAAGAGTGCGTGCTTCTATTGATAACTGGCCTTAACGTTTGAAGGAATGTATTGCAGCCAATGGAGACCACATCGAATAAGATTTTTATGTTTTAAATTGTTTTATATTTATGTATTAAACTTACACACTGTTAAAGTAATAAAAAATAGGTATTTGCAATAGAAAAAAATATTTTTCTTTGTTAAGAATATTTATGGCAAGACTAGGTATTTCATCTACATTATTATCGATTTAGGACACTCCGCGCGGAATAGGATATAATTAGTTAAGGCGAGAACTTTTGTCGTATCGATCGACTTATATATCGATCGTCCCTCGTTCAAGGTACTTTTAGATGTTTAATTATTTTCAACTGCCTTAAGTAGGTTAATTACATACATACACAACGTCACGCCTGTATCCCTTATGGGGAAGGCTGAATACCAGAGATTACAAGACCATCTGATGTCACGTTTGACATATTTGGAGGTATTATAAAGATGGAGACAGACTATTGTCACAAAAACGCCTTTAAAACCTCTGTCTCTTAACTGACTTTTACAGTTTTCCCGGGAAGAGAAGCAGCTGGCACATTCTCCGTTTTTCTTTCGCTCCCAGTCCAGCATGGAAGCAACATAATTGAGTATTGTTATTTAGAAGTTAAAAGCTTCTAGCAATTAAAGATATGATCTATAATAATGAGTAAAAGGACCACATTTCCTTGCAGACATTTGACCAGTGTGTTGAGAAGGGGCAGCCGGATTGTGATCCCAACAACATGTGGTTACAAGTGCCGTTCTTTTGTGGACATGCCTCCGAGTGCTGGTATTTATATTATATTCTATATCTTATATTCTATATCTTATTAATATTATTAACTAACTGGTTCCCGCAACTTCGTCTGCACGGGATTGGTATTTAGAGTAGGTTATTTTGTTCTCCAAGGTCCTATCTTTACTAACAAACCCTAATTTGTATGATTTAGAAAGTTTTTGAAAGCAAAAAGTTAGCAACCTAATGACAAGAACCCTTTTGTATAATTCCTTTGGAGGATTAAAATAAATTAGGTTTTTGCATTTTTTCTTTAACTGCATTTAAATGCTAATTACCTTTTTGAATAGCCACAGAGTTGTAGACGTATTTTTAAAAAAAATGCACGAAAATTTCATCCGCATCCGGATGTGCTTTTAAAAATCATTTTTATTTTTAAAAAATCATGTTGCTTCTATTTGGAATTACTTTGATTTTTTTGTTATTATTTATTAAATCATAGAATAAACTTACCGAAAACTTAAAAAAAGGGGCTTAAACTTTTTTTTTCACATATTTTGGAGTAACAATGTTTACATGTTTAAACTGTGCTGACAAAGCTCTCTTATTAAATACCCCACACGAAACTGTCAAGATTTTTTTTTGACAGATTAGTAACGCTTGATGTGCTGCCTTCTGTACACTTTCGGATTACATGATTTAGGCTTAAATGATTGGAAATGACCTCCCTTAAAAGATGTGGGTCTAATTACTAATAATCCTGTATTATTGTAAAGTTTCATGAAAATCCATTCTGTAGTTTATGTGTGAAAAGGTAACAAATCCATACTTACAAAGTTTTGCGTTTTTGACATTAGTAGCACATTCACGATCAAATTGGAGATTTTGCATGGATCGTCGTTGCGCTGCGATGAGTAGATAGAACTTATACACTGGCAAAGCAAAGCCTAGCCTACCATACAACGACCACTTTGGCGATGGGGTAACACTGTTCGCCTCAGACGCCAGCGGTCGCAAGTACGATTCCCGCACGGAATAAAAATAGTATATTTCATTACGAGTGCGGAAAGCCTGTCATTGCAAAGAGTTCCGACAAATGTCTACACGAGCCGAGGCGCAGCCGAAGGCGAGGGTTGACAGTCGGAACTAGTTGCAATGAAGGTTCCGCACGTGTACTGAACGACTATTTTTAATACAGTTGCGAAAAAATTAAGCAATTTTATAATATATACAAAATGGCGCCAGCCGTGAAAGATTATAAACAGAGATTTTTTTTGTTTACCCATTCTGGGTAGGCAAAGGGAACTATGCCCATACAGCCAAGTCTTTAGTAGATTTTTTGTATTGACATGAAATGAAAATGAATTTAATGAGATAAAATGAAACGAAACCTAACCTAACTCATTGCATCAAATCATTACATCTGATATTGAAACAAATTAGTAGCTTCTTTTCAGAAATATTTGCATGAATCGTAAAAACTTCTATGAATTTTTTTTTAGTAAAAACTTCGTGGTTTATTTTTTCTTTTTAATAGACATTATTTTGACATTTGGGAAAGAGAACGCACGAGTGCGGAAAAGGTAAAGAAAAAGCACAAGTATGTAATAGCCCAGATCCCGAACGCTAAACGTCCCTGCAATACGCCACTTTTTGAGCAACTGTATTAAAAAAAAAGTTCCGGGTCTGGGAGTTTATCTATACGTATTTATATTCTAGTTTCCCCCCTTGTTCGCTTCATGGTATTTCATATCACAAGCTCTGCTTATTTTGGGGCCATGTAGTTGGTGTGATTGTTTGTGGTTTTTTTTTAATACGATATTTTTATCCTTATATATCCACACGTCATAAGCGAAAAAAGCCAGCAGAAACGCTATCGTTTGCATGTTTGTTATGGGTCTGACTAAGTCTGTGTTTGATTTCACTCGAGTCACGTGATTTTGCCTCACTTTAGGATACGTAAATCAAAAGACTAATTTCAAATCTTTGTAAATGTGCCTGTTTAATTAATTCTTTTTTTTCGGATTAAAGCGATTTATGTTGTCATTTTTAAAATATTCTAATACTTAAACAATCGCACTATGTGTCAATTCTACACATAGTGCGCATTTTTTTAAGACTGTGTCATACAGATCAGCAATAATCGGTACATTTTGTAGTAGACCTAGCCACAGTTTGATATTCTGAAATTTATCAACCTTTAAAATTTACTACATTTAAATCTAACATCAATAATTAATTACAGGAAACCGGGAAGTAAATGGGCATTGCAGCAAGCGAAAAGCAACCTAGTCAACCACTATTTAGTAGTAGGAGTCACAGAAGAAATGCTCGATTTCATCTCAGTCCTCGAAGCGACATTACCGAGGATATTCAGAGGAGCCACTGATCACTACCTCAGTAGTAATAAATCGCATTTAAGACAAACAACCTCAAAAATGAAACCGAGTCAACGAACAATCGATAAAATACAACAGTCCATTGTATGGAGAATGGAAAATGAATTGTATGAGTTCGCACTGGAGCAGTTTAGGTTTATAAAGAAGAAAATTCTTTTGAAAGAACCGAACAGTGTGGATCAAATTTACTTTTATGAGAAAGTACGGCCTAAGTGAGTTTTATTATGCATTGTTTTGCAGTTTCTTGTTATTTTCAAGCTGAAGGCTTGTCTGTTTTATATATTTTTTATGAATCATATTGATTCTTGTCTAAATATAAACCCCGTGGTAATTAGGAAATTTCTCATTATGATAGTTGATATTATTTACATCTTATTTGTATTTAATTTTTATATATTTTACACAAATTGTGATATTTATGATCCATCCAGTGAACTGTTACTGTAATTATTTCTTTATCTAGGGAATTTTGTGTGTTGTTATTTATTGTTTTATAACTTTGTTTATTGTGTTTTTAATATGTTTTTTATACTCAGATACGAGAGATGTATGTAGCTTATTAATTACATTACGATGTTTAACTTATAAATATGCGTTGTTACGCTTAATTGTATACTTAATTATCTTAAGTGAAGTTCCTGAAAACTTTTTATTTTATTCAGCAGACCGTTATTTAATTAGATATTAAAAGTCGGGTTGCAAATATAGAACAGTTAATTTTCAAGCTGTTGGTATACTCGCCGTGATGGCCTTTTTGACTTTTTTTATAACATTATTTAACCTTAGTTTAATTGAAGACATGGGTGGATAACACTAATCGAATTTACTCATTCTTAATTTGCTATCTTACTTTTGTCACAACCTAGATATTTTTATCTTAGTTTTTGATTAACCGATGAGAATAAATTTGTTTCTTTTTTAAATATTTTTTCTGTGTAAAGTAATTTAGCGAACGAAGACTAGGTACTTAATTTGTATAAAGTCAAAGTTAAACTGAATGTAACAGAAACTTACTCATACCAAATATTTTTTTGTCAAAGTTGGAGACCAAAAGACATTCCGGGTAGTTCCCAGTAGTTCAACTGCTCAGTTCAAACAGTTGCACTAGTGGTTATTTTATGTCCCAGTAGTTCAACTTTCGGGAGGATTGTAAAAAGTTGATCTACTGGGACATAAAAGTTGTACTGTTCAACTGGTTGAACTGAGCAGTTGAACTACTGGGAACAAGCCGATCCAATTAATTGAGAAAATTGTTATTCGTGATTTGGTAAGATATAACCAACACAGTGCAATCTAGCCTTAATCAAATCAAAACAAAGCTACCTTGTTCTGTCAGGTAGAAGAGTCATAGCTATTTACATAATGTACTCCTTACAATATTGGGTCTCAATTCTATGTAATAATCTCTACTTAGAGATTTCGAAACTGAATTTCTTCGTCGCTGTTTATTTTCAAGTCCAAAAATCTCGATTTGATACCATGATTAAGACCACACAACCAAATATGTCATAATCTTAATAAATTACATACACTCAATACCATATTCTAAGAAAATATCGATAAAAGGCCCGATTTATCGTTGCCGACGGTAGCATGCTAGCCCCGTGTGAAAGAGATTTTTGATTTGGCGGTCTCAATGATGCATTGGTGAGAGGGTTAGAATCCCATGCGGCACAGTTAAGGAAACGAACATTTCTTAACTGGCTTAGGTCTGCGTGTATACTAGGTACCACTTAGATTCACTGTGTAGTCTCCATTACACAAGCTCATACAGGGTTAATTTAAATTAGCGCATAACTTCTTGCAGGCAGCCTCTCCACATCAATCCCAACAACATTTGTTCTACGACTTTTTACGAATTACAATAAATAACACAAAACAAACAAAAATATTTTTTTTGCTCCCTCTGTTATTTATTACTCTGTATTTTCAGCGTCACCCCGCAACACCGCGCCCCGCTGCACCTAACGTGACGCAGGGTGCGGGGCATCAGTGTAAATAGAGTACCTAATGCCAGTTTAGAGACAACAAATATTTTTGTATGGAAAAACTTAAATTTTAAGCTATTGCATAGCTTCTATCGCGGGCCTTGAGCGTGGGGACCGAATCCAGAAATTCCGTAAAATACCTAACACCCCCCACTCCGACCAGCACAGCGGTCATTCTTTGATTTCATAACTTTACATGCGGGCTTTAATAAACAATCAGCGCCATCTGCTAGGAACTTGTGGAACTTCATATTAGATCAAACATTACTGCATTAATAAAATAAATAAATAATTATAATTGCATAAGTGGATAAAAAATGCTATGCAATAGCTTTACCGCGGCAGTCTCCGAGTGCCACACGTCTTTTTTTTAAATTTTTACTTTCCAAAAGTCGTAGAACAAATGTTGGTATTGATGTAGAGAGCTGAAAATTAACCGTGTATAAAAGTTTACCCTGGAGCCACGTAGTTGATAAGTGTTGAGTAATAATATTTAACCTTTTATTATTCTAAGTAAGACAAGGTATTTTTGGATTAGGCACACAGTATGCCTAGTATACAACACATACGACTCATTTGTGCACCTCGCTAGAAATACAAGCCCTACGCCCCGAACTTACCTGGTGTGTTCAGTTGGCGATAGCGACTTTCAACCTCTTTCCCCAAATTATATCATAGTCGTATGGCATTTAATGAACTTATTATGAAAATATTATATGAGGTAAATTTTATATTTTGTAAGTACTATATGTCCAAGCATTTTTCATTGCCATTTGCGACTCAAGCTCAGTGCCATTTTGGTAAATCCCCATTTAATTTTAAAATCTATACTAATATATAAAGCTGAAGAGTTTGTTTTTTTTGTTTGTTTGTTTGAACGCGCTAATCTCAGAAACTACAAGTGGGATTTAGAAAATTCTTTTTGCATTTGATAGCCCAACTCTTGAGGAAGGTTATAGGCTATATTTTATCCCGAAATTCCCACGGGTGGCTAGTACTTCATATATTTTTAATTTTGTTCAACTGTGAAATAGAAAAAGCCAAAACTCGTTTTTTTTTTCCAATTCTTTCGTGTCTTTTCCTTCTGTCATAGTCTAGAGGGGGCGTTACTACTATTTTTCATAACACGCGTCCTTACAAGAAACCTTGACATGCACTCATAGCCAGCCCTCTTGAAAAATAAATTCATAAGACCGCAGCAACTGCAGTACCGCGTTCCGAGGTACTAAACAATCTTAATACTTGCAATGAATTGTTTCTTTTTTCATTTCGTGTGCGTTGTGTTCTTGTTTAAGAAGTATGGCATTTATTTTAGCCAGATATTTTTTTATTGTTCTAAGTTTTACGATATATTTTGGTAGAACTTGGTTTTTGTTTACCTACACCCTGTATTGCATAAAATATGTTTTTTTCATTTCAAGTTTTATAACCGACTTGAAGTGCTAATGCTATGAAATCAGGTTTCTACTAACTAAAAGATATTATATTACCTAAGCATTTTATTTTGTTTTAGCAGTAAGATTGAACTTTGATCTTGGGAGAATTATGTTTGCTAAATTATTTGTAACATAGTTACGTATTATTGAATTAAATTACATTTATAGAATAATAGATTCTAAGATACGAGACATTGTATTTGATTTTGTATTCTAACTCAGAGTCCTTGAGTTGAAATGTCATTTTTTATGCACATGCACTATAGTTCTATACAATTATAGTTTATTACGAATCCTAATGGGTTGTGATGACCTAGTGATTACCAAAATATATTTTTTAAATGATTGTGGTATTGTAAGTTATTAAAGGTTTCATGAACGTTACACACTTAGAAAGAGAAAATATTTGCTTATGGATGTCATTAAAACTAAAAACCAAAAAGACAAAATGGCCGTTTTATATATTTTGATAGTGAAGGCTTTTCAACATGATTTCTACATACATACATAACTTCACGCCTGTATCCCTTATGGGGTAGGCAGAACACCAGGATTATAAGATCATCTGATGTCACGTTTGACAAATGAGGTATTATAATGATGGAAAGAGGCTATTGCAGTGACAGGGGGTCAGCCTATCGCCCACAAAAATGCCAATTAAACCTCTGCCCCTTAACTGACTTTTACTAGACACATTCTATGTTTTTCTTTCGCTCCTAGTCCAGCATGGAAGCTGATTTTTACTCATGGTTAATATTCTGCTTTCGTATTTAAATAATAAATCTAAAACATCTTTGTTATTATAAATACGTAGGTACTATTTAAAATAATCTATTTGAACACTAGACTGACATAAGTAAAATTGACAAATATTATCTGACCACCGTTAATGTTTTTCTATATTTCGTCGATATTTAAAAGATATACTCATAGACAATTAAATATTGTATCAGAATACTTAATGTATTATATTAATCCATATTTGTTAGTAAAATATTGATGTATAAAGTCTATTTATATAAATTGAGGTTCTTCCAGTTAGTTTAATTCTAAGACTCGTGTTTTACTCTACTGTAAAGATATTTTTGAGAAATACAAATTCAGAGTATTATAAAAAGTATAAGAAACTTGATGTAGAAATATTTATATTGTAATGCTATCGTTACAGAAAGCGAAACCATTACAGTAAAGATGTAAATAGCCTAACTGTCATGTACAGTCAGCATAAGAAGTGACTATGTAGGGTTCTGATATTTTTACTGTCCTGTACGGTCAGCATAAGAAGTGACTTTGTATGGTTCTGTGTGCCAGTATAGTGTCGCAGCCAACTTATCATTATGAACCTATAATAAATTGATACATATTTTTAAAATGATTATTATTCCATATTCAAGTATTGTCGATAGAAAGACACCTAAAATATTTTCTGTTTTTAATATTTTTACCGTAACGGCATTGATTTTGTAACGATAACGTTACAGTATAAATATAAAAATATTGTTCGTTTTGCCATTTTTGATTTGTAATTCTCAAAAGCCATTAGAGACTTGTATATTTATGTAAATATTAAAATGTTTAATTAGATAAATCTTGTTTTTAGGAAAATATAGTAAAATTGGAATGCCTAATTATGCTTACCCGTTGCTGGTATTGTTATTAATCAGATGTATGTAATCTTTTCGCAGGCAATAATAACGTGTTCACACTATATTTTATTTTTATTTACTTCCTCTTATTGTTGACGTAACCCGCTTACAATTGACTTCAAACTGAAGTCGTATAAAACATATCCTTACATTTAAAATCCAGTTCAAATGTAGGTAAGTAGGTATATCAGTTCATATAATGAATCGTGACTAAAGTCAATATAATAAACAACGAATGCAGAGCATTAAAAAACCGACTTCACGTCAGATTAACAGCTTTCTAATAAAAATCAAAGAATCATTAAAATCGGTTCACCCAGTCAAAAGTTATGAGGTACCTAACAAACATAAAAAAAAAACACGCGAAACGAATTGAACCAACATAAACAAATTGCGAATGTCCTTTTTTTTGAAGTCGGCTTGTTCTGTTAAAGCCATGTAATAATAATAATAAGTTTATGTCTTAATAATAATAAGATCATGTATCATCTGAGATTTAAGTTTTCACGTATCATCATTTGTTTCCAGTGCTCGTCTACCGACTTTCATAACAGAAATGAAAAGATTAACATTTTATCTACAATGGTTATTTTCCATTTAAAATACTAAAATTCAAAATTCAAAAAGTTTTATTAATTTCACAAATCACTTGATGACGTAATAGTATACTTAGGCTTTATTTAACTAGTTGTTGAATAATATATTACAGTCGTTGTGGCGCCATGGTTAATGTGTGTATCATACGATATAACATTATAAGCAACGTTCGGCGCGGTCGGTACTTGGATGAGTGACCGCCGACCATTCATTTCTCTCGACGACTCTCGTGCTTCGGAGGGCGCGTTAAGCAGTCGATCCCGGGAGGGTTTGTCAGAAGCCATTTCGGCGCCCTGAAAATTCGGGCATCCACCACCGAGCACTGGGCCAGCTTAGTGGATTATGGCCTATACCTCCTCGTCACCCAGGGGAGAGACTCATGCCCTGCAGTGGGCTCTTTACAAAGAGTTGTGATGATGATAATATTACAGTAGACCAAGAGACAACAATCAGTCAGAATTATCAAATTATTATATTACAAAGAGGTACAATACAAATTGACCGTGACATGAAAAAAACAAACACAATACAGCTAATTGTGAGAGCCAATGGCATACCACAACCAAATTGCTTACATAGGTAGTAGGTGCAATGAGCTATGAATGCACAATACGAACATGACAAACTGGGACCAGATTATCTAAGCAAGAATTGAATAAAATAGTCATAGACTCATCAGCAAAATGCAGCATATCCCTTCATCGTCGACCCCATTATCACTTACCATTGTCTCACCTTCAGGTGAGATTGAGGTCAAACAGGGATAGAGTCACCGGTGAAAAAACCATTAGAGGTCACATGTCTACGCGACAAGTAAATTACACCCCTTGAAATATTTGATTATTACTATACTATTTGAAAGAAGAATTTATTTTTTACTATAGTAACTTTCACACATAATTTATTTAGAAATAAAAACAATGAGAGGTTTTCTGACAGCTCATTAAAAAAAACAAAACGGTACAAAAGGCTTCGATAGATGGCACTTACAAAAGGCGAAGTCTTGTGTATCATATAGCCATTTATTCCACACTGCGTTTTTAAAAGTAAAATAAATTAATTCACGCCTGTATCAGAAATTCAACTTATAAATAGATGGAAGATACCACTTACCTACATTATAGCATACAGACTTAACGCCTTCGGCTTTTTGATAGTGCCATCTATAGAGGTTTTTTGAACTAACCTTTATGGGCTGTCAGAAAACTCCTCATTATGATGACTTAAACAATGCTTTCTAATGTCGTGCATAAAAGGTGCAATAAAGTCCAATTCAGTCGAAAAAAAATCTTTTCGCGAACCTCAAAGCTCCTACAAAAAGTTCAGCTTACGATAATTTGCTCATAGACTTTCATGCAGCCCGGATGTAAATGTAAACAATGCTCTCTAACGTGGTTTCATGTGGAATTCGTAAAGTATAAAATTTTCTCCACCATACGGATTTTATAACGTTTATACAGGGTGACTGGTGACAAATTTTAAATATTGAAGGAGAGCACTCTGTACTCGATTCTGATCATAACTATATAATAAAAGTAAGTGTTTAATTTTTCAGCAGAATTCCCTACAAATAAATAAAGAGACGTTACTATAGTGTTCCCGACGCGCCGCCGCCTCAGTCAACACGCACACAGTGGTGTTCCCACCACACGCACACCCACCGTGTATCTATTGTATTACGCTTATGTAACCATGCGTTGCGTAATGAATTCTTTAACTTTCGGTTAAGTTTACTCAGTAAATAATATTTATTTTTTATTTTACTCTTTCTCTTCATGTATGATCTTAAACTATCACGTCCTCGAATTTCGAAAGTGACCCACCAGTCACTATACAGACACTACACACAGTGTACCTACATAACATTGTTACTTACTCTAACTTTAAATTTGTAATGGAGTTTTAAGAAAATTTGAAGACAAACATATCTTGACGCTTGTATTTTTTTTTATTTCATACATACATACATAACTTCACGCCTGTATCTCTTATGGGGTAGGCAGAACACCAGTGGCCATCAAACCATCTGATGTCACGTTTGACAAATTTAGAGGTATTATAATGATGGAGAGAGACTATTGCAGTGACAGGGGGTCAGCCTATCGCCCGCAAAAAACGACAATAAAACCTCTGTCCCTTAACTGCCTTTTACAGTATGCCCGGGAAGAGAAGCAGTTGGCACATTCTATGTTTTTCTTTCGCTCCCAGTCCAGCATGGACAGCATATTTTTGTATTAAATATCTACTAAACCCGCGTTTCACCTCAATCTCACCTGATGATAAGTAAATATGAGGTCCAAGATAAATAAATTAAATAAAACCCCAAGGCCTCAGAGTAAGCAAAGCTTGTGTTATAATAAGATACCATGTAGCGAACTAGGGGGGAACCTAGAATAGAAAATACATATACAGGGTGTTATTTTATTAGAGCATAATCTTTTAAGGGGTTATAGTACAGGTCATTTGCAACATTTTTTGGTATGGGCACTCATGTGCGAAAGTGAACCATTATTAAGATATTTTAATTTTAGTGTTTACTTGGAGAAATCATAGGTGGTAACTTAAAATCTAAAGATAAAAATTAAAATTAAAATGATATTTACTTAATATCTTATTTATTTTTATCTATGGGGGCCTAGTTACATGTCCAAATGTACAATAACAACGTTTTTTTAAACACAATGTTCCCAGATTCAAGAACAGAAGAAAAAAAATATTAGTATTTCACGCAAATTTGCCCCTTTAACACAAAAAGTCACTATGACATTTGTTGTGCAAATTAAAATATCTAAAATCTCAAAATTAAATCTAAAAATTAAAATAGTTAAAATATCTCAATAATGATTCACTTTCGCACATGAGTGCCCGTACCAAAAAATGTTGCAAATGACCTGTACTATAACCCCTTAAAGGATTATGCTCTAATAAAATAACACCCTGTATAGATAAACGCCCAGACCCGGAACATTTTTTTTCTTGTTCCGTGCAGGAATCGATCCCGCAGTAATAATTGGCAACCCGCAGTAATATTGAATAGCAGAAGCAGTAATATTTGGCAGCAATTTTCGTCCAGTCGGATCGGGACGTGGGGGTCACTACCACCAAGTGGGGGTCACTCAGACTCTGACCCTGCACTGAACAATATCTCCGATCCACTGAAATATTAACAACATTAAAGGGTATTTCTTTAAATACAAGGATCGACCATATGCGTTGCTAAAATTTTGCCAATTTAATCCTTACAATAGTTTAGAAAACTATTATGGAAATATTTTTTTAAAATAACTAAAATACTATGGTACTTACTTATTTTATTTTATATTATTTGGGTGGCCAACAGCTTTTACTTAAAAACTAGGTTTAACATATAATGTCGAGTAAGCCATTAACAAGCCACCGTAGTTACAACAAAATGTTTGTATTATAGGTAATAGAGCATGACTATCAAATCTCTACCGGCCATTTTATAAAATTAAAGGTGAATTATCGTGTTCATAGCTGGGCTGTAATACGACATTAGCTCGCTCGAATAATTTTCGTGCTAATTATTTCATACATACGTAACATAACTTCACGCCTCTATCGCTTATGGGGTAGGCAGAACACCAGAGGTTATAAAACCATCTGATTACACGTTTGATTTTGGAGGCATTATAATGGTGATCAATTTATGAAATCTCTTTTATTTTCGTTGCAAATTCAGACATTCGTTAAGTGTGCGTCGAGCACCTACAGAGATACTTAGGTAACTCTAATTTTAACCGACTTCCGAAAGAAGGAGGTTCTCAATTCGTGTCTATGTTTTTTTATCTTTGTTACACGATTTTTTGGTCAATTTATGAATCGATGTTGAATAGGTTATTCCTTTTTCATATGATGGCGATACTTCAGAGCTGGTCCCATATAAATTTCTATCATCGATTTATTACTACAGAGAATATTTACACTACCTTATACTTCAACCAAAGTTTTGACGTGAAGTCGGGTTTTGTAATGCTCTGCATTCGTTGATTATTTAATTTACATTTCTCAGACCTACACATATAGGTAAGTCACTCATTATAACCATCCGCGTATCGACTTCGCTGAACGTTTTCTTACATGACTACGAAAATCAATTTATCATTTTAATTGTTTTGACATTCAAACTAAATACTTGCTTTAAACACCTAATCATATCGAAAACTTTTCGTCAGTTTAACCTCTTCGTCATAATTTCTCAGAACAATAGTTCTAACTACGTTGTTCACTGTAGTATGTTTAGAAGGTGTGACACGGCTGAATAATAAATGTCCGCCCTCCGAAGGTAGGTATTTGAAAAATTGAAATATGACCCTAATCGATGACCTCGTGGCCTGAGCAAATAAACCATTTCGAGCTGGTCTGCCAGTATGGCATAAGCACGTTTAGTAATTTTACTGGCAATGAACACCTTTGCAATAAGTGAAAATAAAAGACGTTCTAAAGTAAATGTGCTTGACAATAATTATTTCAAGTAATGATAGTGATTTGTTACCAAAACGCTGTGTGATTTCCGTTCAACAATTGAAAGCACCTATTTGCGGCCACTGACAATTGACAAGATATATAAGTAGGTACTATAATTATCTTAATCCATCGTTTATCTGTTTATACCTACAGATATGCAAAAGCAGAAAAAAGATTTACTTTAATTTCAAAGTGCGCTTATCTCGTAGTTAAAAAATGCTCTACCAGTTCGTTTTAGGAAAAACTTTTCCTAATAAAATGTGCTTGATAATATATCGTATTCTGTGAATTTCGTCAATTCTTTTACAATATTTATACATAAATAAATAAAAAATAGCTATAGCCTTAATAATTGCTTTTAATTACCAACATTGCGATAAAATCTACTATCTTCTCTTATTGTCAAGTTACCTCATTTACTTTACTCATTGGACTAATAATAATATACAATAAAAAAATAGTTTTCAAATTTGAACAAAGTTTCTTCCGCGATGTGAGACACATGTCTAGCCAAAAGCTACTTACTCACCAAGGCATATGTATGAGAGTTGTTCACGCGGTACTTTCATTGAGGGGTACATATACCACATTAATTATTCAATCGATCGTGTATCTCGCTCCCACACCTGTAATTTGTTTGTGTCAGGCGACGAAGACAGTGTTTTGTCCAGAATGCTGGCACCATCAGTTGTGTCCGTGGAGTGTGAGTGCGCGGTTGGCCCGCGATGCGAACCCGGCTCGAACCGCTCGCAGAAATGCTTTCGCGGCGTCACAACTTCCGGATACTAATAAACAAGTTGCAGCTCCGATCCCCTGCCATGAGTTAAACCTTTTTAATAACGAATTTTATGTTTAGTTTCTTTTGAGATCTATTTTGAAGGTCGCGTCCTTCAATCGATAAACTATTAATTGCTTCGCCGTGTGATTGTCCGTGGCCGATAAATAGGCGGACATCGCGTTTTGGATACATTATTTTAAATTAATAAGTGCCAAGTTAATATAGTAGTAATTAGGTGCTAAGGGACATATGTGGAGATCGCTCGTGGGAAATCGGTATTAAATCTGGAGCTTCATGGAATATGGGCATCTGTTTAGACACCGGTAAGTGTTGACTCGTTGGTCCCCGTTTGGGCGCCAGTTGGGACAGTTTTTAAACATGTTCAATGTACTTAGTTTAATGTTTACTATTCATTCATACTATTATTCTGTAAATACATGGACTTGATGGCGCAATGGTTTGAGTGTTTAACCTGTAGTGCGGAGGTCCTGAGTTCGATTCCTAGTTGGGTCAGATTTTCTGAGCTGGCTCATATCTAGATTAGAAAGTTCTCCAGTTCTCCACACCAGATTGAGGCCATATAGTTGGTGTGCTAGAAAGTGATAATAATTATAATATTATGATATTATACCTACTTGTTTCTGCCATACAATTATTTTTAAAGCGTAATAATTTGGAATGAATATAATATTGGAAGTGAGATTTTTTGTGAGCGCACGTTTTCCGTTGAAATTCTCTGGTCATAAATACGGTTTTTATTAATATTCTATTTAATGTTTGCTTAAAAAAATCTTACAAAGGAAAGGCTGCCTAAATGTCGATCATACTTATTTACTAATTTAACAGGTTATGGACACCTTAGGTATTGTCGCCGAAGATGGTCCGGCTCCTAAGATAGGCCACTTAAAAAAAATGCAGTTATGATCATCCGAAACATTTGAAATTTCACGGGCTTATGCTAGATTTTATTTACTTTTTATCATAGCATTCATATTTTATCTATATATTAGCGAATAATAGATAACTGTTATTATTTCATTTCTTTTTTTGTATTTTTAAGAGATTATACTTAACTCAGGTGTAGCCATATATAATTTCCTATGAATTAACTTAAAACAGAAATTATTTAGAAAAAATATCTGATTTATTTACATTTTCGGCAAGTTACGCTTAATTTTAATAAGTAGTTAGTTTTTATTTTATAGTTGATTATTATTTTGATAGACTTAAGTCCCAAATGACCCGTAGAATTTTTTTTTTTATCGTAGGTAGCTTTCGGGTCCGTGGTCCTGGTCTTCAAAGCCTCCCGACCCAAAACAAGGGGTTACTACTTTCTAGATATCTTGTTTCTCAAATAAATATAGTACAACTTCCATTTCTTTTTCTTTATTACTCAACGGTTAGATTATACACGGTTTTGAAATTAGGTGGGCCTTTATTGGCGCCCGTACCTTATAATTTTAAATTAAAATGAGGTAAAATGAAAGAAAGCAAGAACAAACGTACCTACAGTTTATTTCAAAAGAAATTTTCTTCAGCAGACCCGAGACTGGAGAGTTTGCTTAAAAAGTTATAATAGAGTGTACTGTTCCTATACCTACCAATAAACATACAATACGTACTTAAATACTATGTAATCATATAATTTTAAATATATACTTAGTTTCATAAATCACTTTTAAAATCAAATTATTAAAGGTAGTCGTTGCTGATTGTAGAGAAGTGGTGAAGTTACTTTACTTACCCTTAATTTGTCTTAAAAATAGATAAACTCAGAATCACATATGATGAAACGAATCCCACGATCTTAACGATATTAGCATAATTTTCTTGAATGTGGCAGTGGGTTTTCCTATACACTTTTGTTTTTTTGTTTTTTAGTCACCAGCAAAATATAAATCTTATTTCCTTTGATACGATATAAACATATCTGCATATTTATTTAAGTATCTATCGCTCAGCACAAAAAAATAAAGATATGGCACCGAAACTTTTTTACAAATAGCAGCTGTTGAAGAACATAGCTACTACGACGCGGTGATAGTGGAAGGTAATATCGTAAATACATAAAAATACACCTTATTAACCCTTTATCTGTGAAATATTTTTAGATAGCTAGGTACTTACCCCTTAAAATAATACAGAGGTAGATAATTATGTGGTTCTGTTATTATTTTTTTGGTTTTTTTTTCTACACAAAATATCTGGACCTTTTGTTTTAACAGAACAGGACGAGTTGTAATTCCCCGGCAGCAGGCCTTGCAGGACAAAAATATTTTTTTCTAAGATTTGATTTTCAAAAATGGCTACTATTGTACTATTTTAAAAAGGATTAGAGAGGATTACAATGAATGCTGGGGTACCTCAGGGATCTCTTCTCTTGGCACCTTTATTCTTGCTACATATTAATGACCTATTAACACCATACATAATTAGTTACGCTGATGATAGCAATGTTGTAGAGCGATATATATCCAATGCGCGAACGACCTTCCGTAATATCCAGATTTTGAGATAGTCTATGACTGAGCGTGTTGATTCGACATGGAAAGTGTCCGATTTGGGCGAGTCCAACTTGGCAGTATACCTATTACAGATAGATTTTAGTGAGTGTGCAAGTGCTCTTTTTGAACAAATTAAACCTACTCCTTTGTACCACCGGATTACGCCTGTTTTTCCTGACCACTACAGTCCTGGTACCTTTAAGCAGCGAGTGAATAGATTTCTTATGGATGGACGAGTACTCATATTCACTTTCCACTAGATGGTATGAAGGACAAACGTTTCGTCCTTCTTAGGAAAAAAAAGTTACTTTTTATTTCTTTAGATTTAATGCAAGTCACCGTGTAGTCAGTATGACTGTGACATGACATTAGAACCCATGAATAAGTATCTGTTTTGTGTTTGTTCATTCATGTATTGTGTTTGTGCTAAACTCGTCGTGGATTTCGGCAAAAACATCTTGCTATTTCACTCAGCAGCGCAGGTTGAAACACAAAGTACAGGGTGATTTGGGTCGTTTAGAATCGTGACTTTTCCACAATATCCAGCACTAAACTGGAACTAGGGAACCTTAATCAATTGCTCTCAGACGATAGGGACATACTCAAAATTTTAAATTACGTGGAACTAAGCAAGCCACTAGTTATATAAAAAAACAAAATAAAAATTTTGAAAAACCCACGACGAGACGATTAAAAAGTAATTGAAAAATAATAAAATAATTTAAAATCCCCCGACTGAAATGATTTATTTGACGAGAGATAATTAACGTGAAAAGCTTTTTTAAAAGTTCACTTGATCTCACACAGAGTCGGTCATATTATGAACAACATACTATTCGTTTTCATAGCACTTCCCTACGCTTACCTATTCGGTTCTCGAAGATGTAGATGTCGCAATAACATAGGTATTCAACTCCCTATGAACTTTATAAGAAGAGCAAGAAAATCCGTCGAGGGCTGCCATCAATATTTTAAATTTCAATATAAAACTACAAAACGAATTCATTCAATGGCAGCCCCCAGACGGATTTTCTTGCTCTTCTTATAAAGTTCATAGGGAGTTGAATACCTATGTTATTGCGACATCTACATCTTCGAGAACCGAATAAGTAAGCGTAGGGAAATGCTATGAAAACGAATAGTATGTTGTTCATAATATGACCCCTGTGTGAGATCAAGTGAACTTTTAAAAAAGCTTTTCACGTTAATTATCTCTCGTCAAATAAATCATTTCAGTCGGGGGATTTTAAATTATTTTATTATTTTTCAATTACTTTTTAATCGTCGCGTCGTGGGTTTTTCAAAATTTTTATTTTGTTTTTTTTTTCAAACTTTTTAAAGAGCATAATATAGGTACCATACATTACATTACACAGCACCTCGTTCCTCATTACCTATTTAAGAACATTATACCAATCAAATCCAAAGCGATAATTGAAAACGGCATTCAAATCGGACCAATGGTTTGCAAACAAATATTTACTGCAGCGCCCCCTGGTGAGTTGTTACCGTAACACCTATCTCAGAACATGCGCTAATCAAATCCAAAGCGATCACTGAAAACAGCATTTAAATCGGACCAATGGTTTTGCAGATAAACGGTAACATTGGCTTTTACAAACAAATGTTTACTGCAGCGCCCCCTGGTGAGTTGTTACCGCTACACCTATCTAAGAACATGCACCAATCAAATCCATAGCGATTACTGAAAACCGCATTAAAATCGGACCAGTGGTTCTGGAGATAAATGGTAACATTGGTTTGCACAAACACCCTCTCACCCCAAACGCATATACCGTCTCCGTTCCGTCGTGGGTAAAAAGAAAATAGTGGGAAACATGTGTAACAAATAATTCTCTAATTGACTCTATTAAGTTATAATAATTTTATTGTAACTCAATTTTATATTGTAATACTGTCTTAATAATTCATGTACATTTATTATCAATACTATTTCACAAAATGCAACTATAGTTTAATTAAGAGAAAATAGATCAATGATATGTAAATGCAAGATTGTTTGAAATGTAATAATAATTATTAATATCATTTAACACATATCCAGTAATGTAAAAATTACGGACTAAGTTTACTATTTATTTATGACAATTGAAACCCTCAACTGTGCATGAAGTGTGTAGGGGTTTTTTAAATCACAAAATTGTATTGTTTTTAAACTTTGTAAACAGACCAAACCGTCACAAAATAATCAGTGACGATAATCTAAATAACTATTTTTGTATGATTATCTTCTCAAAATAAATTTTATTCGTGTTTTCGATACAGCTTTATTGTCACTAAATGAGTTTTTGATGAATAAAAAACAAAATAAAAATTTTGAAAAACCCACGACGCAACGGTTAAAAAGTAATTGAAAAAGAATAAAATAATTTAAAATCCCCCGACTGAAATTATTAATGTGACGAGACATAATTAACGTGAAAAGCTTTTTTAAAAGTTCACTTGATCTCACACAGAGTCGGTCATATTATGAACAACATACTATTCGTTTTCATAGCACTTCCCTACGCTTACCTATTCGGTTCTCGAAGATGTAGATGTCGCAATAACATAGGTATTCAACTCCCTATGAACTTCATAAGAAGAGCAAGAAAATCCGTCTGGGGCTGCCATTGAATGAATTCGTTTTGTAGTTTTATATTGAAATTTAAAATATTGATGACAGCCCTCGACGGATTTTCTTGCTCTTCTTATAAAGTTCATAGGGAGTTGAATACCTATGTTATTGCGACATCTACATCTTCGAGAACCGAACAGGTAAGCGTAGGGAAGTGCTATGAAAACGAATAGTATGTTGTTCATAATATGACCGACTCTGTGTGAGATCAAGTGAACTTTTAAAAAAGCTTTTCACGTTAATTATGTCTCGTCACATAAATAATTTCAGTCGGGGGATTTTAAATTATTTTATTATTTTTCAATTACTTTTTAACCGTTGCGTCGTGGGTTTTTCTGAATTTTTATTTTGTTTTTTATTTCAAACTTTTTAAAGAGCATAATATAGGTACCATACATTACATCACACAACACCTCGTTCCTCATCAGCCCTCTAATGTCCCCACCACTGCTGGAAAACCCATGTAGTTTATTTAAATACATAGTGAAGTATTATAATAAGTATTTACAACTCAACTTTGCTGGTGGCTCAACTTTGCTGGGGCTTTGTTGTAACGTAACTCGATATCATATTACGTAGAATGGTTTGTGCAAACCAATGTTACCATTTTTCAAAACCACTGGTCCGATTTTAATGCGGTTTTCAGTGATGGCTTTGGATATTTAAGAACATTATACCAATCAAATGCAAAGCGATAATTGAAAACGGCATTCAAATCGGACCAATGGTTTGCAAACAAATATTTACTGCAGCGCCCCCTGGTGAGTTGTTACCGCTACACCTATCTAAGAACATGCGCCAATCAAATCCAAAGTTATTACTGAAAACCGCATTAAAATCGGACCAATGGTTTTGTAGATAAACGGTAACATTGGCTTTTACAAACAATTGTTTACTGCAGCGCCCCCTGGTGAGTTGTTACCGCTACACCTATCTAAGAACATGCACCAATCAAATCCAAAGCGATTACTGAAAACCGCATTAAAATCGGATCAGTGGTTCTGGAGATAAATGGTAACATTGGTTTGCACAAACACCCTCTCACCCCAAACGCATATACCGTCTCCGTTCCGTCGTGGGTAAAAATATAAAGAAACGATAATAATTTTAAAATTTACCTTTAAAAATTTCTGCGGTTTATTCTCTTTTTAATGATATGTTTTTTTTTGTTTTAATTAGCTTATATAAGAGTAGGCAAAGAAACATAAGCATACAGTATCTATGAAGTACATTTTACCTCGAATAAAAAACATCAATGAAGCACATGCTATCTCGACAACTCCGATTAAGAATTCGGAGTTGTTGGAGTAGGTACTATGAAAAAATGTCGTAATTTTTGAAAATTTGTGATAATGTGTAGCATATCATTAAAAAAATAAGTTCAATTACTAAACCCGGCTATTAAAAACACGCTCTAAAAAGTAGGAAACAAGTAATAATCTCCGATGAAATATTTGTGTATTTACGTCCTATTGATAGAGATTTATTGAAAGGGTAGCCGTAATCGTATGCCATTTTTAATTTAATTGAAAATGAATCTGCTTTGCTATAAAAGGTGGCATACGACCACGGTTATACTTTAAACATATCTCTATCAATATGACGTAAATACATAAATATTTCAGCGGAAACTATTAGTTGTTTCCTACACGAAACCGTCAAGAAAAAACTTTTTTAGTTCTTTACTATAATTATTATTTCACTTATTTTGGAGTAATAATTTATACATATTTGAGCTGTGCTAACAAGAAACCGAAAAGAAGTTTTATTTAGTTCTTCACTTTAAGTCCCCTAGAGAGGTAGTCAATTTAACGTATTTTTATGTAGCCTATAACCAGCGGACAGTGAAGAGGCTTCCAACGACTCGTTTGTCCAATTATGATTACTAGTTTAGAAGTTGTGAGGGAACAGATGAACATCCATACATACATACACGTCAAAATCATAACCCTCCTTTTTGCTTCACCGTAACAGTAAACAGGGGATAAACCGAAGTTTTTAAAAGTATTTTAAATTCTTCATAGTTTCTTTTTATTTTTACTAGCCACCACGTGCGGTTTTACCCGGGTAACTTTTGATCCCGTGGTTTGAACCTACCTTCCTCAAGAGTTGGGCTATCAAATGCAAAAAGAATTTTTCAAATCCCACTTGTAGTTTCTGAGATTAGCGCGTTCAAACAAACAAAGAAACAAACTCTTCAGCTTTATACTCGTATATTAGTGTAGATTGCAATGGAAAAAAAATATCTCCTATACTTTTCCTCGCCCTCGAGTTTTTGTTGTCTCAAAACTTTTTTTTTCTCGGTTGGTTGCATCAAATACCCATATACTTAATTATAATAAGGCTGTATCGAAACTCGAATATAATTTATTTTGAGAAGATACTCATACAAAAAAAGTTATGTTAAAAGGTGAAAATTAGGGTTTTTTTTTGTAAATTATAAATAACAATCATATATTTTAAACTATAAGACATAGGCTAGTAGTACTCAAAGCAAGTATGTTCAGACTAGGCCCACCCTCATTACAATTTGGCCAACTGTGTACCTAACACCCTGTATATTAAATTCCTTTGGGACTTGTGTAGGTATGATGTGATAAATAAACTATAATTCCAAAACTTGCGTTACAATCAGGGCTGAAATATAGATTTTTTAAGGATCATAATCTATACTAATATATAAAGCTGAAGAGTTGGTTTGTTTGTTTGAACGCGCTAATCTCAGAAACTACAAGTGAGATTTGAAAAATTCTTTTTGCATTTGATAGCCCAACTCTTGAGGAAGGTAGGCTATATTTCATCCCGAAATTCCTACGGAATCAAAAGTTACTCGGGTAAAACCGCGCGCGTTGGCTAGTCTCTTAATGTTTTCTTAAAGCATTACGCTGACTAGCAACAAGCTTAGGTATATAACGACAATATTATACCATTTTTTGGAAATTAACAGCAAATGATGACGCTATGAGGCAGAGGCTCCTATGTTTGTATAGAGAAATGGATGAGAAGTCTTAATGACCACTGATGACAAAAAGAGTGTCAAAAGTTTTATCACCTTCTTTTTTCTCCTTTAGTTTGCTTTTTATTCGATTAGGAAGTTCGTAAAGTATATTCTTACGTTAACTAGACGTATTACACGTGTACCTTTTCAGAAATAATAAAAACAAAATAATAAAATAAAGCCTCAGACGCCAGTGGTTGCGGGTTCGATCCCCGCACGGAACAAGAAAAAAAAAATGTTCCGTGTCTGGGTGTTTATCTATTTATGTATTTTTATTCTAGGTTCCCTCCTAGTTCGCTATATGGTATCCCATAACAAAAGCTATGCTTACTTTGGGGTCATGTAGTTGGTGTGATTGTCTGGGGATTTTATTATTTTTACCTTTTCAATTAACTTTATTTAACGATTTTGATTTATTGTTGTGCTTATGACTTCCTAGCTTTAATACGTAGGTGAAACCTAAAACCCCGAAGAAGAAATTACGATGATTTTGCTAACTCGATTATAAATTACGCATATATCCAGTAGAGCACTTTATAAAAACACAAGTTCTAGCGATATGAACTCTATAAAAGAAAATAATAGAAAATATCCATTCAAATATCTTGTCAACTATAAATAGGGTCCGCATATAATAGTCGATTATATTTTAATAGCAGATTAGGAATGATGAGTGGGTCTGAAATTGGAAAAAAAAAAATTTTAAAATATTTTTCATAAATTAAAATTTCAAAATTCTTCTCTGTGCGTAAAATTGAAGATTAATCTTTATTCTATGACTGCAAACAATTAGATGGAAACATTTTTATTACTTGCTGTGTAGTCATAAACTACAGATCAGACTTAAATTTTGATCACTTAGAAGAATTTTGAAATTTTTATTGACGAAAAATATTTTTGAAATAATATTTTTTTTCGTAATAGTGACCCACTCATCAGTCTTAATCTGCTATTAAAATATTATTGACTAATAAAAGGCGACCCTATATATACATTCTTAAAAACTTTAAAGCACCGGGAGACGTCAACAGCTGGACAAAGGCCATCCCAATATTCCCCCCGTCGTCGCATGGGCCAGTCACGCCGCCCTCATCCAGCGTTTGACGTTCATAAGTGTATTGCATATACTTACAGGGAATAGAAACTTTTGACTTTGATTCTATTATGTTTATATAAAAAAAATGAAAATCTATTACTTATTATTTTACACCAGCAACTTCGCGCTGCTTAACCCGAGGAACTTTTGATCTCGTGGGAACATCTCAATAAAACTAGCTTAAATACATAAATATAGCACCTCACTACAATTTTTTTTCAAATCAGACCTATATGAAGAGATTTGCGCGTTCAACCTTACAAACTCTTTTATATTTCAAAATAACTATATAAGTAGGTTTAGATTATAAACCGATGTTTCGGTGTTTTTACACCAGTTTAATGCCAGGACAAAAAAGTTTACCTTTTCCTTGGTCCCTTCATTTATAATAAAATGAATAAAAACCACAAGACCTACTTTGCCCGCAAAAAAATATGTAGCTAAGTGGCTAAACTCCCTAAACTACCTTGAAACTGAAAGCCTTATACATCCGATTTTATAACTATGTAGGAATATAATTAATGAGCCCATATTGATCACTAACTGTATTTTTTTTTTTACATAATAAGAAACATTCTGTATTGTACCTTATTTATTCTAAATGTATTAAAGAATCTAAATTAAGTATTGTATTGTAAATGAATTCATGCGGAAGTATACTGATACTTATGCACAGGTTTCGACCTTAATAAGCATTAGTCGCATATTAGTATTGAATGTATTGTATATTTTTGAATAAAGGTTATTATTAGATTATTATTATAATATTCGAGTGAAAATTTCGTAAGTCTTCGATTATCATTTGAAGGTACTACGCCGTAGTAGCCATAGACTATGCAGTAGCTTGGAACTAAAATATCCGATATAATAAAGCACAAAGTTTAAGTTTATCAAAATGGCCATTGCTGTACTTGAGAGAGTTTTGGCGCCAACACATATGTATGGTAGTGAATCTTTGGTGTGACATGAAAGCAGGATTAATGCTGTGGAGATGAGAGCTTTGAGTAACCGGCGATCATGTATGAAACGATTAATGAACGTGGTGGAAGCGAAAGCGGTATGTCTGGATCGGAGCAGTTGGCGTTCCTTAGTCTCTGCCTACCCCAAAGGGAGACAGGCATGATGTTATGTATGTACATTTCAACACCAAATATATTGTCAAGAGCAGTCATTGTGATGGATCGATATTCCTATATTATACTAGTTTTTGGTATAATTGATTTTCTCGTGTGTATAATTTGAATAAATAATTCAATAAAACATAATATTGAAAATTAGCATAAAACAATAATCATATCATCAAGATAACATAAAACTACAGAAAAACTAAACTCCCATAAAAATATATTACATTCTTACATGTCAGCAATTTCCACAAAATAAGTGTATGACACGCAGCGTACCCACAAATTGCCGTAAAATCTTTGTTAACATATTTTTTATTTACTGACGGAAAACTTACAGCTATTTAAACAAGCCATTCTAAACCGTCACAGGACTCAATTATAGTATTCATATGAATTTTTCCATTATAAAGGAATACTTATACCTAATAATATCAGAACTTTCGTATCCTAATCGTCATTCTATGTCTTCAATCTTTCGTTTTGTTTCATTGGGTAGTCAATATTTCAATAAAATAATTATTTGGTATAATAACACTTATATCTGTAGTTCTGAATATTAAACTGGTCTGTGATCCCCATCGTCACAATTTATTTCCTACCGTCACGTTACGATGTGGATGTGATGATTACTGACTTGTGCAACCTACCGAAAGTAAAAAGTATTACAGTTTCTATCAATTAATAAGGTATGAGGTAGTAGAAATATAGGTACTTATTCGAGCATTGGAGAACTCTTTTGAAGTAAATACTACATCTGAAATTTTTAACATTAAATAATCGAGTATCCACTCTGACACACCGACTATATCGGCCCAAAGTAGCGCAAATAGGGCCGAGCCAATATAGAAAAGTTTGTTTCTTAATCTAGATCTAACTCAGGAAATTTAGGAAACCTATCATACCACGGAGGCTGATATTCAAACCACATTATCTAGCTTAAATTAAGTTTCTTGAAGAACTTGTGTTATAGATAACGAATAAAATATATCCTGCCCCACCGGGATTCAAATTCTCTGGCTTTTTAGGCTACATTTATGCCGCTTTATCATTCTGCCGTCGAAATAAGTAACAAAAACTAACTTTTCCGCAGAACAAAACAACGATGATCTGGAGACGACCGGCGGCGAGCGAACCCGCGGCGCAAGCGCATGGGCCGGGCGCGCCACGCCCCCCAACGCCGCCTTCCCCATGCAGAACAATAGCCACGTCAAATTTGAGCCTCCTAACGTACCTGTGGTATTTGTATTGGGTGAGTATCACAACTCTTGTTATTAAGCCCACTCCTAATAGTCATATAATCAAACGAACTTTTCCCGCAACTTCTTGAATACCTTTCCTGAAACTCTTTTAATAATACAATCAGACACCCATTGAAAGAACCTTTTTACCAAGTATCACATCCATGCACTCAAGGGATAAGATTTTTCATACAAACAAAAAGTCCGAAATTCCCGTTTCCGTGGGAATTTCGGGAATTCCTTCCTTAACGCTCTCCTACACCTTTTAAGAAATGTATGTTCCAAGCTCTTTACGCCTAGTAGTTATGGCTATACGTTGTCACTCAGTCAGCAACAGAACAGTTTTATTGATATTGATTGTGTGGCGTTGCAGCGCGGTAGCAGAGAAGCCAGTTTTTTCCATCATAGTCATGACAATTATTTATTCTATTGAGCTCATTCAGGGCCATGAAACTCTCCCTTAGGAGGATTTTTCCATAAACTACCAAGCTGTACCAGTCCTGGTTATTGGATATTAGAATTTTCGGGACACCGAAATTGTTTTTGACCAAAATGTCTACTGCATGAAAGAATAGATAGAGCACTCACACAGCTTAACGTGCGCTTTTCAGCAGATGCACAGGATGAAACACTGCAGCTATAGGAAGATCGATGATTAGAAAACCTATTTAATTGTTTTGGCATTCAAGGAAAAATTACCTCATGAATAATTGAGTATGTATGCTTTTATTTTCCTTTGTGTTCCTGGAAAGTGCCAGCTGCTTTCTAAGCCTCAACGCTATAAATCTTTAAGTTTCAGCAATTTAATTACTCGACGACCACTTTGGCGATAGGGTAAACCTGTCTGCCTCAGACGATAGTGGTTGCGGGTTCGATTCCCGCAAGGAACAAGATAAAAAATCCAAGATTAAAGCAGGTGAAATCGTGCAGAGGAGAGTAAATAAAGTGACATTTTCATTTGATCTTTGCATCTGAATTTCTTTTTATGGTGTACAATGAAGTTAAAATTCATAAACATTGGTTACGATCGTGGATAGATCTTATAATTAATCATGTCTGTCCCTCGTGTATTTGAACTGGTGGACATGAAATGGTGGCGTACATAAAAGATACTCATAAATTTTAGGACAATAACATATGCACAAATCACTACTTACCACATGAAGATAAGGGAAACTATAGTATTTCGAGCAAGTTATTAATGTGCCTTTTGATCTGGGTTAGAAATAAATATTCTAACTGAAGATTGAAAAAAATTGGTCAAAAACTAGTTGAATTAAATGTACTATGTAATTCGTCGATACAAATATGATTATAAAATCATACTTTTAATATCAATGCCATGAGATTTTTCTATAAGCATGCAAGTTAGCTCCTCAGTAGAAATCAAGGCAAACGAACAAACTTTAACAATTCATTGATATTATAAATTATTATAATTCGTTTTTATCCTTATGTATGTAGAAATGTATACCCAGTAATAGTCCTAAATAGTGTTTTTTTTTGTATCTTCAACTTGTCTTGGTAGTATGATTCTTTCCGTGTTCCCCTGGCAACGCCCACCTTTCGGCAGTAATGTGTTGCAACATTGTTGTATAAACTCGCCTGCTATCATCTTCGATCTCACCTTCACTTTCATGCAATACTAATGTCAAACGAGGGTTTCGTTTCTGATTAAAAAAACTGCTTGCAGAAATCTATGGCCAGGGCTTGCTTCAGATCAATTTGTCTAAAAGTTTTTAAACGATGAACTTTTCCATTCTTTAATGGCGGTTGTCTTGATCGATGAGGCGGCTGACGGACGACGTTAGTCAGCTTTCTTGAAAGCGTTCCATACGTGCTGACTAAGTCCGGACAGCCAGCAGGCCAAAAACTACGCGATTGTCTAAAGTTTTCACGATTCATAATTTAAATAAAACAACTTTTTAGCCGGATTTATCGCGTATTATTCATATTTTACATTTTAACTTGACGTTTCGTCACGAGATTGTGTCGCTCGTGCCCACGGGGTCTGCAAAGAAACCGAAACGTTGACGCGATAAATCCGGTTAATAAGTTGTTATATTTAAACTGCGCGATTCTGTAGTCCTGGAGAGCAGCACTCACTTGTTGGGGTCGATGTGCCCGCGCATTTTCTTCCACTTATTTATTCAAGAAAGTCTGATGGTTCCATCCATAGCAGTTGTTTTGTACAAATTCCTATTATAGAGGGGCCTTTCTGCCCCAAAAAGATATTGCTAAGCCAATTGCTGCCTTGCTGAAATTGTTCCAGTGGCAGTTCTTTAGCATTCAGGATTCTCAGGTCATCTCTAAATACTGACACGTTGGTTCTCAGAGGTCGTATTAATCTGTGCAGCGTAATCGAATTGACTTTGTAGCGAGAATCTTCTTTTGCATCTTCATGGTTCGTAAAGAGGTAAAGGAGGTAATGTAAAGAGGTTTTTCAGTTACGAATGGTATGAGTTTTAATATGAAGTCCAGTAGCAATTTGCAGCTCAAAACTAAGTTAAAATAATTGTAAAGTGTTTTGAGACCAATGCGGTCCCAGCAACTTCACTATGTTTAACTAATGAAACTTTTGATCGCGTATGAAAATAACCTTTAAGATCAAAGCTATCAAATGCTTTTTCCGAAACTTCTAGATAAATTTTCAGATTGTTCTAGTACGTTACGGAGATAAGCCAAATGAAAAACAATTCAGATGTATTATCTATTTACACTTTATTCTACACCATTTTTATGATGATGATTATAACATTTGAAAATAAATTAATAAAGTAGAACGGTTAGGCTTATCCCTTCATAGCGACTTCATACAGACAACTTTCGTATTATATTTTTAGAGATAGCTCAAGACAATTTCTTGTGTATTGTTGACAGGTGGCCCCGGCAGTGGAAAGGTGACACATTGTGACAACCTCATGCAGGAGCGCCGAGGCGTCATCCACATCAACATGACAGACCTCCTGCAGCAGTATGCTATCGGCAATGGTAAGTACCTATATGATTTAAATTTAGGAAGTACCTATAGGAAACAAATCCTTAGGGTGAGTACAAATTGCTGTAATGTAACCTGCAAAAAAAAGTTCCCATGATTTGGACGCCTCTCGAGCGCGAACTGAGCCGCAGAAGAGCGCGCTCGTGGCCTGCTCTAAGCTATCCGTACATTTTCTGTTTTTTGAATAACATCAAAAATACTCGATGCTCAATACGCACGAACGCCCGTCCTAATGTGGTGTGAATGTCGGAAATATTTATTTATTTTTAATTTACCTACCCAGACACATTGACGAACCTTTTTAGCAAGTTTCACATCGGTACACTCAGTGAATAAGTTTTTCATAGAAACTAATAGTCATATGTTTTCCGTTCCCGTGGGAATTTCGGGTTACATGCCTTGGTGCACTCCTACCCCTACATCTCCTTAGGAATGTATGTTTAAGCTTCAGCTCTCTACGCCTAGTAGTTATGGCTGTACGTTGTCTATCGTTCACTCAGGGGAGTTTTAATATAGGTATGTATGATACTGATGAAGCTCTGATAAAAATTAGAGCACGAATGAGGTCTTCGGACTCTACACCTCGTGTGATCCATTAATTTTGTGAAGTGTCGCGGAGAGAGGTATTATGAAATGCAGAACATTAAAAAACCAACTTCACTAACATTTTTAAATCCTTGTCAAAACTTTGGCTGAAGTGAAATGTCACCTCCGCTTTCATACATATTTTTTTTAGTAGGTACTGAATCGATTTCCATTAAATTTCTATGGGCCACCTCTGACTTATTGTGATCTATAAAAATGAAACAAGAATCATCCAAATCGATTCAAAATTTACCAATTAATCAAGTAACAAACATATACATGATTTGATAACCTCTTCCTTTTTGAAGTCGGTTGAAAAGAACGTGTGCGACGACGGACCGTGCTCCCGACGAATATTACATTACTAGTTCCATTACACCAATGTGTACCCGCCTTTAGATCCATTTACGTAATATACAGGGTGTACAATGGGTCAGTATTGAGAAGTCAGAAACTGTGAGAGGTAGCGAAATCTGTTCTTAGGAACCAAGGCGTCGATTTTATATTTAATAAAATCACACTCAAATACTCAGCTGCATATATGTATGAACAAAACCTCGCCGATAAACTAAAGGATATGACATACGAGTCATTTTTGACCTCAATCAAATTGGACCATAAGTCCGGCAGGAAAGACACTGAGTCCTGCAACTACATCCTGGAAGTCTCTGCACAAATACGCTTAGCTCTAATAAAAAATTACAGGGTGTTTGTGAACTGGTCATCGTGTCCTGTTTGAGATTTCACCTTAGTAATAAGATGCTACAAATGCCAGTTATACGGCCACGCTGCCAAGACCTGTCGGATGGAGATTGACACGTGCGGACATTGCGGAGAAGTAGGTCACTCTAATATGACTGCAAAAAGAAATCTGAACCTCCAAAATGTGCCACATGCATGCACTTTAAGAAGCCATGCGACCACACTACTAGCTACTCCGAGTGTCCTGCCAAACGAATGGCTGAAAAGCGCTACGTCAACTCAATCGATTATGTGGGCGCCTAAGAGCGCCGTTTTAAGGTATAAGCTTATTTCTAACTTTATTTTTTATTTTATTTTATTTTACTATGTCCCATAATCTTATGACCGATCTGTATAACTTATCTATATCAGATTCAAAAATGCGAAGTCGAAGAGTGCAAGCTATATCTTTCCCATGTCAATGACCCATTTACAATAATAACACAATATATCCGCAGCATCAACAAAGCAAAACCTAGATCATTTTAGCATCTTGCTCCAAAGACTTCAATATAACTGTGACGTAATTACCTATGCTTACAGAATTTCGTATCGACAAACACTCTATTACTATAACTATAATCTATAACTCACGGCTATAATATGCATAGAAGTCAAATTACATTTATTCAAAATGATGTATTAATTATTTATGTCACAAAATATTTAAATATCTCCATTGAAGAGCCGAATATGTTAGAATGTAATAGAATGCTTTGAAAAATTGGGCATGATATTGCTATCCTGGCTATGTACAGACCCCCAGCTTTTAAAGATATCAGTAACTTTATTTCATCTTTAAATGACCAATTGCAAAAGCTATCGTCTTTTAATAACGTTATTTTAATAGGAGACATAAATATAAACATTCTTCCTGGGCACTTAGACTACCACGCCCAAGAGTACCTCAATTTATGTTCATTCCATGGCCTTCTCCCTAAATCAGATCATGTCATGCTAAAATCAAAATTATCGTCAATAACTTTTGTCCATTATTCGTTCTTCTAACCTTTGACAAACACGCACTTTTTCAATAAATTAAACACAAATAAACTCGAAGAAGATTTATGCAATATTCACTTTAGTCCAGTTTACAATTTTGCTGACGCCAATAAGTCCATGACTTACTTTGTTGAATGTGTTCAACATGCAATATTATATAACACTACACAATACCGGATAAGTAAAAATATTAAATCGTGGATTGCAGGGGTAATTCGTTGTTTGAGACTCAGGGATAAATTAAATAGCAAGGCAAAAGCGAACCTTTCAAATTTGGCTTTGCATACGACCTTTAAGAGGTATCGAAACTTCTGTAAGGACCTACTTAAAAGTATTAAATGTGCCTACGAAAAAAAAAACGAGTTGAAAAAATCCAAATCTAGCTGTAAACGGTTCTGGAAGTGTATAAAGACCGTAATATCCATAGCAAAAAACCAAGCATCCTCCTCAAGTTTATTTCAAGGGCAGTTATCACAAGTTGCCATTACTAACCAAGTCAATGATTACTTCATAAATATAGGAAAAAAATCTAAAGAATTTAACTCAAAATCATGCTCTTTAGTTATTTCAGGGCTAAAGAATGATTCTGCTGTTGGTAGGGACGGTATTTGTAAAAAGATCCATAAGCACTCCAAACATATTTTTATCGCTCCGCTTAGCCACATTTTTCTAAAGATGCCTCGAGGGACTCGACTTTTCCCAAATGCTAAAAGAATGCAATTGTAGTTCCCGTGCACAAATTTGGCAGTAAAAAGGAAATATCTTATTATAGACCTATTTCAATCCTTCCCTCCATATCCAAAATCTTTGAAATGATCATAAATATTCGATTCACTCAATATTTAGAGAAAAATCACGGATTAGCAGAAACACAATTTGGTTTTAAATCTAAACTTTCTACTGCCGACGCTGTGCACCAATTAACGGACTATATTGTTCAACAGCTTGATAAGAATAACCGGTCATTAGGTCGCCAAAGCTTTCGATACTGTGTCCCGATCTACCCTACTACACAAATTAGAGACATTAGGTATAAGAGGCACACAGCTTAAATTATTCGCAGATTACCTACAAGGGCGTACCCAATGCGTCAAAATGGACAATGTTCTCAGCGATGAATTAAATACCTCACCCTATGGTTTGCCCCAGGGAAGTATATTATCTTCTACCCTATTTTTAGTTTACATAAAAGACCTATGTAAGCTAACGCTGAACTGTGGAAAAATAATCTCATACGCTGACGACACTGTGCTATTATTTTCCACATTCAACTAAGAGGACTATACAAATATGCTCAATACGGCCTCAATGTTGTAATTAACTGGCTACAGGACCATCGCGTATCACTAAACACTGGAAAAATTAACTTCTCTATACGTAGATGTACCTTTGCTTCACCTATGCCTAAACTCTATGCCCATCAATGTAAATAGACTTTTAGTAACAAATGCAACTGCCCCGCTATACGCCACACTGATAAAATAAAATACTTAGGGGTCACAATTGATGAGACTCTTACATTTAAGCACCATATTGACACGCTAAGCAGCAGACTACGAAAATTAATATTTGTTTTTAAAATGCTATGCACTGTGGCTGATTTAATTCTTATTAAAAAAATATACTTTGCACTTTGTCAGTCAATACTAACCTACTGTATTACGTCATGGGGCGGCGCGGCTAAAACTACAATAATATCCTTGGAGAGAGCTCAACGAGCGGTGTTAAAAGTGTCAACCTGCCGTCCTTTTCTATTTCCAACGCACCTGTGCAACCCTGCAACCAAGCTTGTGGTGTACTAACAGTTAGACAATTATTTATAATGCGCACAGTCCTAAAGCAGCACACCGCACTCCCTTACAACTCCGAAATTAGTGACAAAAGAAGGAAAGATATAGCTTACTGGCTGTCGCTCATGTCTTCGGTCGATTGTTGGTAGAAAGACAAAAGCCTCATATTGTATGAGTTTCGTCTGCCGGGGTTGTACCCCACGCAGGGCCCTTTCGTACTTCTAAGTATTCTCCTCCTCCGCTCTTGAGCTTCCCGTTCGGGTCTCTAGGTGGCTTTGTTCCTTGGCGGAAAAAAGCGGTTCTAACCCGGGCACCTAGTCCTACAGCCGTTTTCTTGGGAGTTAATACTACTCTAAACCGATTAAAATATATAATTTGACATTGTTTTTCCTTTTTAAATACATAATGAAATGTCAAAAGAGCCAATTTCGCTACATTACTTGAAAAATCTAGTGTCTGAAGAAGGTAAAAAGCCTGCATTACCTAAATTGAACAATACAGAAATATGGTTCCCCTTGTTAGAAGGCCCATTTAAAAACCAATTATAGTTACCACGGAGACGGTATTAAATTCGCCAACATAATTTACGAACAACGTGTTCAGTCGGCCAGACGCCACGACATTTTTTTCCGCCTAAGGAAGATTTAAGGCACCGAACGAGAGAAATCTAACATGGGCAGGAGGTGAATGCAGTTATGCACGAAAGTGTACGACTCCTTTAGATTGAGCAAATCCATTATGCATCCCCTCTGCTGACTGCTGTCTCTCTAGGATCGGGAATCGGCGCGAAAGGTTTAACATTGTAAACAATCAAATTAATGTAGATAATATCTAAAAATAAGTTACACGAAACTTGTATTATCTATTGAATAAATTTATAAATTCATTAGTTTTGCTTTCCGCATTGAATAAATGTGAATGTTTAAAGACTTAAAAATGGTCAGTAATAGTTAACGCTAATTTTCCATACCTGCCAAGTTGACAAAATGACGACGCGACGGTCACTGCCAATGGTCTTTGTGAATCGATATCATCTGCATTATTCATGGACGGAATGATTTCTCTATGAGTGTTCGATTTAGGCAGGACTATGATAGCGATAAATGCACTTATTTGTTTATTTTTTTGGTCAATTGCTTGTTATTGGTGACATATTAATCGAGTCTTAATCAAATCAACTTTCGATCTTATTTCTCTATTTATCTATGGCGATGAAGTTGTAGGAACTGTTGGCTATAACTTCTATAAAAAAAGATGACAGGTCGTGTCCAGGGGTTTTTTCAGAAAGTAGGATTTATATTTGTATAGTTGTAATATAAAACCGAAGTCGTCGTGGCGCCGTGGTTACTGTGTGTACTATACGATATCACAGATTAAGCAACGTTTGGTGCGGTCGGTGATTGGATGGGTGACCGCCGACCATTCATTTCTCACGACGACTTCCGTGCTTTGGAGGGCACGTTAAGCAGTCGGTTCCGGGTGCTGTATACTTGTATATAGTAGTCGTTAGGGTTGTTCAGAAGCCACTTCGGCGCCCTGAAAATTCTGACATCCACCACCCAGCACTGGGCCATCTTGGTGGATTATGGCCTATACCTCCTTGTCACCCTGGGGAGAGACTCATGCCCTGCAGTGGGCTTCATTACAAAGAGTTGTGATGATGATGATGAATATAAAACCTTGCATTCTTGACGTCATCGTCCGGTTCTTTTAGAAATCGCTGCCCAGCGGTAAGACCGCCAATTGTGTAATCTCATTCATTTTGAATGTATTTTAAATTGTTATAATATAAGGTTAACAATAAAGTGTAAATAAATAAAGATTATTACACTTCAGGTAAAAATTAAATGGACAAACTAGAAAATTAAATAAAACACTTTTTAACCGGATTTATCGCGTATATTTCTGTCGACCAGTCACTCGTGACCACGGGGTCTGCAAAGACACCGAAACGTCGAGTTAAAATTTAAAATGTAAATATACGCGATAAGTCCGGCTAAAAAGTGTTTTATTTAATAGTATGAATCGCGAAAACTTAAGACAATATTAAAGTAGAAAATTATTCAAAGCAATTATCCTTTAGAAAATTACAATATGCAACCGAAGCGTTTTTAAATACAGTAGAATCCGTTTATTATGACTCCGCTTATATTGACCAACCGCTCATTACGACGTGTTTACACAGTGTAGTTTGGTTTTCATATAACTTTTATAACTAAGTCGGATATAATGACATATCGCTTATTGTGACCCTTTTTTATCAAATTTTGTCCGCTTATAGTGACCGACCGTATGATTTCTAAAACCTTTGGCAGTGTTCGGGAGAGTCACGTTATACCCAAAGACTTTCGGCGCGTGAAAGGCTTTTTTGATTTGAGTCTCAGAGCGTAGATTTACTTATTGAGTCTACTTATTATTATCTAATTTGATTTATCTCTATTTTATGCCTCTCTATTAAAATAAATAACATACTAACTTAAGCATTTATTTATCAAGAATAAATAAATGTTTAAGTTAAGTCAGTACCTATGCTTTGTATGACGTCCATACTAAACGGACTTGTTTCTTATTTCCCTTCGATGTCATTATAAACGGATTGCACTGTATTGGATTACTGGACGACTGTTAATTACTATGAGTGAACAATATAAACATAATATCTAATGTTTACTGAGCTATCATTTTTTCCTGTTGAAATCACTTCCTGTATCTATAATATATGTACTAGAATGCTCCACCGACGAGATCTTTTTAACCTCGGCTCTGTGTGTTGTATACGCGTTTCTATTAGTTATTGTCAGTTAGACAGTGTCAGAAGCAATTTTCAGGACTTTGAAAATATTGATGTGTCGACGCCATTAAATAAACCACTTTTAACTGGATTTATCGCGCATTTTTACGGACGTTTCGGATTTTATATAATGGTATGAATCGCCAAAACTTAAGAAAATATTATTAGAAAACTAGCTTTATCCCGCAACTTCGTATGAGCTTAACTACCCTTCTCGTGAAAATTTCAGAAACTATACAACCAGACACCCATGCAAAGAACCTTTATACCAAGTATCACACCCATGCACTCAAGGAATAAGTTTTTTTCATACAAACTAAAAATCATATATTTCCCGTAGCCGTGGGAATTATGGGGATATTTTTTTCGTAGCACAACCAGTCACTCTTTGAAGAACCTTCATGCCAAGTATCACATCCGTACACTCAAGGAATAAGATTTTTCATACAAACTAAAAAGTCCAACCCCTTCCCGTCAGGGACCGGAAAACCCCTTTATTTGATTAAGCCTATTGATAGGGTAACCCTATCAAAATCTTACCATAAGGAAGTGTAACCCTATTGATATGGTAAGCCTATCGACGTGGTAACACTTTGAATAAAGTTAACTACTTTCGGATGCGCTTACCTTGTCATAGGGTTGCCTATTTATATCTCTTTTTCGCGCATGCTGTTGAATTCGGAAGTATAATTCGAAGTGCGAGATTGAATAGATGGTGATATTTTTGATAATTTGATATTCTTAGAGATTAAATTTGCCTGCAGGTTTTAAAACCCTATTGAATCGGTAACCTTCAATAGGGTTTTCGATAGGCTTACTGCTTACATGAAGCTAACTCTATTGATATGGTAAGCCTTAAATTAGGGTAAGTCTTCGATACGGTTACCAAATTGATAGGGTTTTTTAAAACAAGTCTATGAAAAACCCAATCAAAAACCTCTTTAAGGGTAAGCGGTTCCGGTCCCTGCTTCCCGTGGGAAGTTCGGGAATTCCTTACATAACATAAACAGAAACTTATTGAGGAACCTTTATATCAAGTATCACATCCGTGCACTCAAAGAATGGGATTTTTTCATACAAACTAAAAATCATATATTTCCCGTAGCCGTGGGAATTTTGGGGATATTTTTTTCGTAGGACAACCAGTCACTCTTTGAAGAACCTTCATGCCAAGTATCACATCCGTACACTCAAGGAATAAGATTTTTCATACAAACTAAAAAGTCCAACCCCTTCCCGTGGGAAGTTCGGGAATTCCTTACATAACATAAACAGAAACTTATTGAGGAACCTTTATATCAAGTATCACATCCGTGCACTCAAAGAATGGGATTTTTTCATACAAACTAAAACATCATATATTTCCCGTTCCCGTGGGAATTTCGGGAATTACTTTCATAACACAACCAGGCACACATTGAAAAACCTTTACACCAAGTTTCACATCGGTACACTCAAGGAATAAGATTTTTCATAGAAACTAAAAATTCCTATATTTCCCGTTCCCGTGGGAATTTCGGGAATTCCCGCCTTAGTGCATCTCTACATCCCCTAAAAAATGTATGTTCCAAATTTCAGCTCTCTACGCCCAGTAGTTACGGCTGTACGTTGTCTGTCAGTCACTCAGTCACTCAGTACCTCAGTACCTCAGTACCTCAGTCACTCAGTCAGTAACGGAACAGTTTTATATATATTGATGATGATAAATATAGCGATTGACGTTTACACCTCCTCTTCAAACATAGCTCAATAGAACAATAGCACACCTATTATCACACCACACGCGTTTTTTTTGTAATATTTTGTAGCAGATAACAGTCAATTCATCCCTGTACTTATTTCTGAAACCATATAACAAATTATCATCTATTAGATACAACTACATATTTTTCATTTTACGATCGGACAATAAGAAAATAATTACTTACGTGAAATATATAGTGGTTAGGATTCATTAGAAGGCTGACAGCAATTTAACTTCGCTCCGTGACGATTCTAATAATTACTGGGTAGCGATATAGACTGTCGATATCAGTTTTCGTTGACGATAAAAACACGAATATGAAAGCTTGAGTATTAAGCTAAGGCTGTTGGAGCATTTCGTTACATTTAATTAGGTATATTTAATAGATTAGGTATGCTTGATAATAAAAAAAAATCTATTTCGTTGTAAAGAATTTCATAAATACAATACAATACAAAAATGCTTTATTGCCATTAACATAGAATCCCACATTACAATAAAAAAGGTAACACAAATGGTAATGGAATTCGGGCGGCCTTATCACTTCAGAGCGATCTCTTCCAGGCAACCCATATAAAATATATAGGAAAAAAAATACAATATCAATGTGAAAGATAGAAATCGTTTAACTGCTTTTTAAAAGTATCCGTTGTTTTGGTGTGATGCATTGAAGATGCTAGAGTGTTCCAAAGAGATATTGCTTTTACCGTGAACGACTGCTGATAAAAGTGGGAGCTGTGACGAGGAGTTGCCAGCAAGAAATTGCTGGCTGACCGCAAATTACATTCATGGTGCTGATGGCGAAAATTAAAGCTTTCTTTAAGATAGGTTGGCAGGCAGGGGTTGAACAAAATTCAGTATTAAAGACTGAGTATATGAGTATTCCTGCGAATTGGGAGCCACTTGAGCTTAGTGCGGAATTCGGAAACACGAATTCGTGTTTCCGAAATCGTGTTCCGAAATTCCGAATGTGTTCAATATTTTGGTGCCAAATATGAATCTAATACCACTACGACCGGCTGGTGTAGTGGTAACATACATTGCCCTCTATGCCAGAGGTCCTGGGTTCGAATCCCGGTGGCGGCGGATATTTGTGTGATGAACACAGATATTAGCCGTCAAGTCATGGATGTTTATATGTTTATTTAAGTTTATTCTAATAAAAAAATTGTATTTATTCAATATGTATGTTTATATATTTCTTAAGTATATCAGTTATCTAGTACCCATAACACAAGTTCTTTAAGAAACTTAATTTGGGCTAGATAATGTTGTGTGAGTGTCAGACATATTTATAATTAAGATTTTGAAGGCGCTCAAGTTTGTTTAGTTGCTCTTCAGTCAAATTAAGATAGCTAGTATCGGCGTAATCCAGTATTGGGAGTATAAGTGATTGTGCGAGAGCAATGCTGGTAGGTATTGGTAGAAAGTTGCGAAGCCGTAAAAGAGATCGTGCAGCAGAGAAAACCTTTCTGCTGACAGATTCTAGATGAGGAAAAGAAACGAAAGAGTGGAATCCATGAGAACTCCTAATGTTATGTTATCAAAAATTATAGGAGTTTTTGATATGTATAAGTATTTACATATTAAATTTTAAACTAGCGGTAGTGTTACTTATTTATATCCAATTATACAGTACACTACTCGCGATCAAAATCTTAAGTAGAAGAGATGACTGGTGTAAGTCTGATATAAAAAAGAGCATAGGTTTTCAAGGTAGAGTTAAAAATTCTGTACCAGGTTGACTAGTTATTTTTTTATATCTACTTGCTATTATAACAAAAATAGGCTCTCACGTCTTTGTGAATTTAAGATATAGGTAATTGTTAGAAGTACAGTCACATGTAATGAATTGTATACACTTCAAATCTTATTTCGTTGCAATAACGTTTAAAGTCCAATGAAAACGTGTACATTTTATTAGATGTGAGTGTATATGCCCATAGCTTGTGTTGTTAATGCTATACAATGGACATACATACCTATACTATGATTTTTTGCGGGAGCACAAACATTATACACAAAATAAAGGAATGCAAACATGTCCACACAAATATTTGCTTTGTGCATCGAACCCGCGTTGATGTCTGATGTCGATAGTGATGCACTATCGCTACAGCGGTCGTTAAAATAAAAACTACCCACATATTATGAAATGATTAAAATATTTACTTCATATATTTCTTTTGATTGTTCTGTTCCCCTTTCATACTGAATGAACACCGTAAAGAGTGTTACGATTCTTCGTATTTTACCAATTTATATATGATTGAGAATGATGATAATTTGCATATATTAAAATGAAAGACCAAAAATTAACGTAGTGCTCATTTTAACTCTTAATTATGCTTCCAGCTTAATTCTTAGCGATTTAGGATAACTTATTGTAGTAGCATACCTACTCTGCGACCTTGCACGTGTTTTTAAAGAAATTATTTTGAAATTAAAAAGACGTCGTATTGTCTATGACTTGCCCCATCCTATCTTTACTAATAAGGGTTACTTCTGTCATGTCACTCATTCTGCATTACGTACTCGTGACCTTCGCACGTCTTAGTCTAATCAAGTATTTACCTAAAATAAAAAATAAATTTTAAGTTCCACTTGTATATTCGTAATTATGGACAAGAAAAGAAAAAGTAAGGATTTCGATGAAGAAAAGATTAAAAGAAAGATAAGAAAATTAGAAAAGAAATTGCATAAATCTACAGAGGATTCACAAGATAAAGGTATGCTTATGTGTTTGAAATAATAAACTTTATTAAGGTACTGTTTTCAAAGTGGAGTGATTGTTTTTTGTTAATTTCCTCTATTCAGCCTAAGCAGGCGTAAACTTGCACAGCCTAAGCAGGCGTAAAGTTGCACAGCCTAAGCAGGCTTTCTTTGGCACAGCCTGAGCAGGCTACCTATCTCACAGCCTAAGCAGGCTTCAAATTGTTTAAAAAAGCAAAACAAGAAAAAAAAAAAATATATATATATTAAACAGCAATTTTTTCTTTTGTTGTTTCAGAATCAATTGAGCCAAATAATGACATTATAAATGAGGATTTAGATTCAATTTATATGCCACCAACTGAGTGGACTGGCAGTGTTACTAACACTCCACAGAATAACGATACATTATGGGATACGCAAGACTTTTTATTACATAATCTTCCTTTACCACAAGAAACTGAGAACTGCATAATTGATATTGTTTCACCTCAACCAACTGGCAACGCGTCGCCACAACCGGGTCCATCTTCCGCTTCAAGCGCACCCATAGAATTAGATGAAACCATTTTAAATATTTTGGGCGAGGCCCCAAAGGCTAATACAAAGTTTGGACCAAAAATACACCCGGATATTGCGTCACGTTGGCAAGAAATATTGTCTAACGGATTACCTAAAGCAGATAAAGAAAAATTAATGACTGAATACCTTATACCAGAAAATTGTGATTTATTAGTTCCTCCCATTTTAAACCCGGAAATAAAAGTTGCACTGAGCGACTATCAAGTCAAACGTGATACTTCGATCATTACCCGACAAAAATATATGGCCACTGCATTATCAGGGTTAGCTCAAGTCACGGATATGATAATTCATAATGATATTTCTCCACCCAAGTTGTTAAAACCTATCATTGATGCAACGCGCTTGCTTTGTGACAATCACAATTACGAAACGAGGGTAAGACGCAATTTTACAATATCGGCTATAGATAATTCTATTAAAGACTCGTTAATAGAATCTAAAAGAGATTCTTTTCTATTCGGTGAAAATCTTGGAGAAAAATTGAAGATGGCAAAAACTATACAACGTTCCGGTGAAACTTTGAAAAATCAAAACAGACCTACTTTTTACCAAAATAACCATTTAAACTACCGACCCTTGCATCAAAAACCCAGGGGCAGATTCGATGCAGGGCAAACCCGTCTGGCCCCCAGAGCGCTGCCACCGCACCGGCACCAGATGCCACCACCGATGCGCCCACAGGGCCGGCCTCTGCCATCGCAACCGGGAAAACAACCATCGCCGCTAATGTATCGGAATCATCCTCGCCGATAGATATCGAGGTAAAGTACGCTGGTCGTTTAACTTATTTTTATAAAAACTGGACCAATATAACTGATGATAGTACAGTACTTTCGTGGATAAAAGGTTATAGTATCCCTTTTCGTTTAAAACCATTTCAAAATTCTTACCCTCATATTTTTCCTAAAACGGATCAAGAATCGATTGATTTTGCTGTTGCTATCCAAAAACTATTAAAAATTAATGCCATATCACAATGTAACCATACTCAAGGGGAGTTTATATCAGGTATATTTTTAGTGCCGAAACCCAATGGACAAAAGAGGTTCATTCTAAATTTAAAGAACTTGAACAAATTTATTCACGTTTCACATTTCAAAATGGAAGACTACAGGACTTCTTTAAAACTTATAAGTAAGAATTGTTATATGGTTTCAATAGATTTAAGGGATGCCTATTTTTTATTAAGTATAACAGAATCACAAAGAAAATATCTACGATTTAAATATAATAATATTTTGTATGAATTTAATGTTTTGCCCTTTGGGTTATGCACGGCACCGTTTGTATTTACTAAATTGCCTAAACCTGTTTTGCAATATTTGAGGTCAAAACAATTGTTGTCTGTATCATTTCTTGATGATATACAGTGTATAGGTAGATCATTTGAGGAATGTAAAAACAATGTTGATACTACCGTCAGTCTATTAAACTATCTCGGATTTTTGATAAATTATGAAAAAAGTAACTTAATTCCTAATACTACATCTCAGTTTCTAGGTTTTGTATTCGATTCCAGCCGTATGATTTTAAAATTACCCGACACTAAACGCCAGAAAATACATAGTGTTTTAATACAATTTCTAACTTTAAGTCATTGTAAATTACGCGAATTTGCAAAACTTATAGGGCTATTAGTTTCGTCTTGTCCGGCTATTGACTATTCTTGGATGTATACCAAAATACTTGAACGCCACAAATTTTTATGCTTATTGAAAAATCCAAGTTATGAGCAAAAAATAAATATTCCCAGTCACCTTAAAGAAGATCTACACTGGTGGGTAGAACATATCTATAACGGTGTATCGCGTATACGTCATTATAAATTCACATTAGAAATATATTCCGATGCATCTAAATCTGGCTGGGGAGCGTACTGTAACAACAATCATGCATTCGGGTATTGGAAGGATGACGAAAGTCAACTGCATATTAACGAGTTAGATATTCGCGCAGCATTTTTTGGTATTAAATTATTTACAAAAAATATTTCTGATTGTGAAATTTTGTTACGTATCGACAATGTTACAGCCATTTCTTGTCTTAATAGAATGGGTAGCGTTCAATTCCCACATCTAAATAATATTACACGTCAGGTTTGGAAATGGTGTGAAGAACGAAAAATTGTTATTTTAGCATCTTATATCAACAGTAAAGATAACTATAAAGCTGACTGTTTATCTAGAAAAAAGTTTAGTGAAACTGAGTGGGAACTGGCTGATTATGCTTATCAAAAAATTAAAAAGGAAATAGGTACAGCGGAAATTGATCTTTTTGCGACTCGTAGAAATTCCAAATGTTACCATTATGTTTCGTGGAGTATTGATCCTGACGCTTGGGCAGTCGATGCTTTTACCATTTCATGGACAAACTTACATTTTTATGCGTTTCCTCCCTTCTCATTAATTTTAAAAATGATTCAGAAAATAATTATTGACAAAGCGGAAGGAATTATTGTAGTACCATATTGGGAAACACAGCCATGGTTCCCGTTATTTAAAAAATTGATTATCGCTAATTCAGTTTTATATTTTGATCCCAATATTAATTTACTGATTTCACCTTTTAGGAAGCCACACCATCTCTTTCGCAGCCTTCGGTTGGTTGCCGCGAGAGTATCAGGCAAGCTCTATTAAATCGTTCCTTATCTCAAAGATCAGTAGAGATAATGCTGTCGTCCTTATCCCAAAACACATACAAACAATATGACGCTGCTATTCGAAAATGGTTTGATTACTGTACAAAATATAATTTTAATTTTACATCGGTTTCTATACCTATTGTTCTCCATTTCTTAACAGAAGTATTTGATTCAGGTGCCCAATATGGGACAGTTAATTGTTACAAATCTGCTTTATCATTACTACTAAATTGTAACTTAAATGACGATAGGATCAAGAGATTTATGAAAGGTGTTTTCAAGTTAAGGCCGTCGAAAGCAAAATATGATCTTACATGGGACCCTAGTTCTGTCTTAGAATATTTGTCGAAGCAATGGCCTAACGACGAACTCGACTTGGAAACCCTATCAAAAAAGCTTTTGACTTTAATTGCCTTAGTTACTGCACATAGAATGCAGACATTTTCTCTGATTAAATTAAACAATATCTTTATAAATTCTAATGAAATAATCATAAAAATTCCCGATTGTATAAAAACATCAAGACCTAATGCTTTACAACCTCTTTTAAAGCTCCCTTTTTTCAATCAAAGACCAGAAATTTGTCCTGCGAGGTGTCTTCAAGAATACTTAAATAAAACTCTTAGTTTACGTAAAGACAATTGTCAATTTCTATTTATAAGTTTCAAAAAACCGTATAATAAAATAAGTAGTCAACGAATGAGTCATTGGGTCAAGGATGTTCTGAGTAAAAGCGGTATAGACACTTCGATTTTCTCGGCACATAGTACTCGGCATGCATCTACATCCGCAGCCAATAGGCTCGGAGTCGGGTTAGACATTATTCGTAAATCCGCAGGCTGGTCCAATTCATCCTTTACTTTTGGAAAATTTTACAATAAATCTTTAATATCTTGTGATAATAATATATTCGCCAACACAATCTTATCTGGAAATCAAACAAACTGAATTTATTTAAATTATATATGCTGAATTGTTAGACTTAATTACTTAATTAAGTTATTTATATTTTATGCTTACATAATACAATTATTTTTTTTGTAAAATATGAATGAAAATTAAATGAAGTGATTGAAATTACTCTTTGATATGCACATTTTATTTACAATCTTTGAACATCCTACAATAAGTTATCCTAAATCGCTAAGAATTAAGCTGGAAGCATAATTGAGGATCAAACGAACTTAAACAAGTGAAGTTCGATTCCAATTATGCGACAGCTTAATTCGACGCGATTTATATGAACCCACCCTTTAATAATAAGTATGCCCCGCCCAAGTTAAGTAAATAAAATGTGGTTATTGACTTTAAACAAAATGAGTGACATGACAGAAGTAACCCTTATTAGTAAAGATAGGATGGGGCAAGTCATAGACAATACGACGTCTTTTTAATTTCAAAATAATTTCTTTAAAAACACGTGCAAGGTCGCAGAGTAGGTATGCTACTACAATAAGTTATCCTAAATCGCGTCGAATTAAGCTGTCGCATAATTGGAATCGAACTTCACTTGTTTAAGTTCGTTTGATCCTCAAAACCTAATAGTTATTTTAAAGTAAACGTCAATAAACGCTCAAAATTGAGATAAATGCAAGAACATGCCTTCGTATTTTTTAGATTATAACCCAATAAATACATATCTACAAAAACATATCTACCTACCTACATAATTGAAATACTTACAATTACGACAAAACATAATTCTTCTCAAATGAAACACCTATCATTTTAAATTATTAGAACTTTCTATACAAATAAACTATTACAAATAAAATATAACAAACATAAAATTATCACAAAGTCTGTTGTAATTAGGCAAGTATTCGTAATTATTCAACAATATAAAACCATATCAAACATTATGAATTAACCTCAAAATGAGACACATCACCATTTTTCATTTATACATTACACTAGCAATAAAATATATCAATTCAAACATTAATAAATACTTAAAATCCGAAAACCTACCTAATCATTCATACCATCGTAAATTGTTCTGATAACAAGATATTAGAATCATATTACCTAAGTACCTATTTCCACGCGGTTTCAGTTTTTACTTGTTTAAAAGAGAATATTCTCGATTCACAAAACAATAGGTAGGTATCAAAAAAAGATGCAACTTACAGGTAAAACAGAATAAGTTAAATATACCTTTAGGTTCGAAATTTCTACACTAACAAACTTCTTAAGTTTTAAAATGAATATTCCTAAAAATCATTATTCAAAAATATTAACCATAGATTCATATGATATTGGCTTCTAGAAATTTCTGCAACCTCAAACTTCAAAGATTAAACATGAAAATTTTTGAATTAATTAGGTAGGTACCTAAGCATTATTCGAAAGAACGCAATTTAGAACTAAAACATTATAACGATGCATGCCTATTATAGATATCCATAGATTTATATAGTAACTAAGTCAAATCATGAAAAAGAGACATGCTCTCTCTCTCTCGCTCTTGCAACAAAATTCCGCCGCGGATCAGTTGCGCTGCGCCCCGGCATACTCTGCGATACTTCAAATAAAGTGTATGAGAGGCTCGCACGCGGATTTTTGCGCTGTGCTGCGGCCCGACAAAATGTGCGCGAACCTTAACCTTAAATTAAAATGTAGTAAAAATGTATTAAATGTAGCCCACCAAAATATTGAAGGCATGCTGGGTAAGGATTTACAAATTGAACTTTTTATGAATCAAGAAAATTTAGATATTTTGTGTGTAACGGAGCACTGGCTAAAAGACCATCAAATGATATTTTCGTTCAATAATCATCAAATAGCCAGTTCATACAGAAGAATCCAGGCTAATTGTGGCGGCTCCTTGATTATTACACACAAAGGAATGAAATTTAAAGAACGAAAGGATATTATTAGTCTTTCTGTTGAGCAAACCATTGAAATGGCATGTATAGAACTAGGGAAAGTTATTATAATAAGCGTATACAGGCGGCCAGCTTCATCCTTTGATTTGTTTGAAAAAATCATGGAGGAAGCTTTACTTAAACTTAGTGATACTAAAAAAAATATCATTGTCTGTGGTGATTTTAATATTGATTTATTAATCCAATCATCCCTTAGCCAAAGGTTAACTAATTTGTTTCTTTGTTACGGACTTAAAAATCTCTTTTTAGAGCCTACACGTGTTACAGCCACTTCAGCAACATGTATTGATAACATTTTCACTGATGCATCACCCAACAGTCAATACATATTTAATAAGTTAAAATCGGATCACAGTGGACAATTAGCATCTTTTAACATTAACACAAACAAGGCATTAAGAAGAGAGATTAAGTTTGTACCCATGAACGAGGGTCGGCTGGAGAGATTCAGAAGTAATGTCTTGGATAAGTTGTGGGAACTTAAATGTTATGATGATCCTGTTAAGGAGTATAATTGTATTTTTAATTTAATTAAATGTGAGTATGATACAGTATTTAAATCAAAAACAATAAAAATAGATGATAACTCATTTAAGTTTAGTGACTGGGCAACAGTAGGAATATTCAAAAGCAGAGACAGATTATATGAATTATATGATAAAAAATCATATAATCATAGCGAAACCTTTAAGGAGTATGTTAAAAAATACTCCAAAATGTTCAAAAATGTGTGTAGTATTGCGAAATCAAATTTTATTAATAATAAAATTCAAAATAGTGTAAATATACCTAAAACTGCTTGGAAAATTATAAACAGCGAAACTGGAAAGTCAAACATTAGAAACACGGAACATAAATTGAAAATTGGTGATCGACTGTTGACATCAGATACAGAAGTTGCTGAAGCTTTTGAAAATTTTTTTGCAGACATTCCAGTTTCGACTACGAAGACATTAAATTCATCAGTTAAAGCTGCACAGTCTTTTCTTGAAAATAATGTAAATAAGTGTAAAACTAACTTTACTTTCAGGCATGTTACTGAAAGTGAGGTATTGAAAGCTTTTAAAAGTATAACAATTAAGAACACTGCTGCAGGCCTATTATGGATCTCAAAACCATGCGATGATATGAAATAGTTTTGACGTTAAGGCCGCTCAACATTCTCGCGAGAATCTCCCGAGAAAGCCATACTCGTATTCTACTCCATTTCTCTCATTTTTCTCTACTTTTTATGGGTTTTGGGGTTTGTGGGGAGTTTGGATTTTTGTGTAGGAGTCACGATCGCATGTTTCTCAGTAACAAGCGAGTCGCCGATTTAAACTGTTACATCGCAGAGTATATCTCCGCGATGCGCGTCTGCAAATTATCATATCAGTGGAATAAATTACTAATACTGACTTGAATATTCGACTTGAACGATAGTAATATACAAACCTACTGAGTCGAATGATACTTCTAATATTCGTAATTACTAACGATGGTTAACCTCAATATGGCCGACTGACCTTGAAAGAAAGCATTCGAATGGTTAGTTGAATGACTGCATGCATTGACAGGCAGCTTGTGTCCGCTGTTTCACCCGCATAACTCCCTTTAGAGAGAGAGAGTTTTGAAGTAACTCGTAATAGATTTTAAGAGTTTTTGTTAATTTTTTTATATTGTTAGTATTGAAAATGGTCCAGGAAGATAAAAATTAATATTTAATATTTTTTATTTACTAACAAATAAAGATAAATTGTGATAAAAACATATTGATCTCAAGGCTTTATATTCTATGTATGAAGATAATTATATTAACGACTCGCGAGATTCTTGCGAGAATGTGGAGCGGCCTTAAAACTTATCATACGATCATTATTTGGTATACCATGTAAATTGAATACAATAACCCCCATATATAATAATGAAGTATTTATTTATGAAAGCAAACGAAATGGAAGAACACAAATGAAATCAAGAAACCAACATATCATAGAGGTGGGTGCGATCTCACCTTTTTCAATTGACGTTTTTAAGTCATAGACGATGATTGAAACTTGATTGATGATTGAATTTTAAAAGGTAATGCAACGCCTCTTGCATGCAAATATAAAGGGACTTCGTTTATTCTTTATGTCACAATTGTTGATCATTGTATCATAGAAATCTTGTTTATTATGTCATGTCATGAAAGAACCGTAATAGGCCTGCTGATCTGGATGGTATTTCTGTTAAAATCATCCAATCTATCATTGACGGTATTGCACCTTATTTAGCCAGTATATTTAATAATTGTGTTGATAATGGTGTGTTTCCGGACTTAATGAAACTTAGTAAAATTATTCCCGTATTTAAAGCAGGAAGCATAACCGACCCCAGTAACTTTAGACCAATCTCTATATTACCAACACTTAGTAAAATTTTTGAAAAGCTTATTTTAAACCAACTAGTGGTACACTTCTTTAGCAATAATTTAATGAATTCAAATCAATTTGGTTTCACACGGGGTCGCTCAACAACTGATGCCAGTGTTGAGCTTGTCAAACATATATTTGATGCCTGGGAGGAGTCACGTGATGCCTTCGGTGTCTTTTGTGATCTGTCCAAGGCTTTTGACTGTGTTCACTACGATACACTCCTCATGAAGCTACACCACTATGGAATCAATGATAGGGCACTTGATTTTATGAAATCCTATTTGTGCAATAGAATTCAAAGAGTTGATATTAATGGAAAGAGATCATCGGGATCAGCAGTTCATATGGGAGTGCCCCAGGGCTCGATTCTTGGGCCTTTCTTATTCTTAGTTTATATAAATGATTTGCCATTTTTAGTGAAAGACAAGTGTGAGGTCATATTATTTGCTGATGATACCTCTTTTCTATTTAAAGTGAGTAGGCAATTGAAGCATTGCTTTGAAATAAACTGTTGTATTGAAACTGTGGAGAAATGGTTTTCAGCCAATAACCTACTACTCAATGAAAATAAAACTAAATTTTTAAAATTCTCTTTGCCTAATGTCCGGCATGTAAATACTAACTTAATTGTAAAAGGACAAGAATTGAGCCCTGTAAATTCAACAGTGTTCCTTGGCATAACCCTAGATGCACAACTACAATGGGGACCACATATAGAAAGGTTGGCGAAGAGACTTAGTTCTGCAGCATATGCCGTCAAAAAGATGCGAAATATCTCTAATGAAGCTACTGCGCGGTTGGTTTATTTTGGTTATTTTCATAGCTTAATGACATACGGCATTCTCCTGTGGGGAAATGCTGCCGATATTCAAACCATCTTTGTGCTGCAGAAACGGGCTATTCGCTCAATCTACAAACTTAATTCCAGGGCGACACTTAGAAATAAGTTTAAAGAAATTAATATTCTTACCTTTGCCTCACAATATATCTTTGAAAACCTTATGTACGTAAAAAAGAACTTAAACATGTTCCATAGAAAATGTGACTTGCATAATGTTAATACTAGAAATAAGTACAAGCTAGTCGGCTATGATAGTAGACTTCATAAAGTCACTAACTCATTTATGGGTCAATGCATACTGATGGTGTGTTTAATGTTCAGTTTTGCTTGCGCTGGTTTGGGAGCTATCTTTAAATGAAACTAACGTGTTTTGTCAACCACTGTGTATTAGCGACTGTTTTTGCAATGAACGGCATTAACAATCAATATACCGCCCACCAAAAGGACTTACTGTCCTTTTAAAATACATAAACATAAATACCTACTTTATAATACCTATTTAGAACAATACAATACTATAAAGTGCCTAAACTAAAACAATTCATAACTAATCTGTATGTTAACGCTTATTTTAAAACAATTATATTTCACAGCTTCTTTCTTTGCGATTGAGGTTTACTTTATGTAGTAGCGCCACCTACTGCTAGCCTTTGCACGGATTTTAGAGTCTATGATAAGGGTTCTTTTCTTTTTTTTTTTTTTTTTTTTAACAACTGTCACGTTTCGCTCCCTATGTCAGCATCCAGTCTACAGAACTCATTCTGCGTTTCCGTGCTGTAGCCTGCGCACGTCGACTAAAATATATTAATTAGCTAGTTAAATTTTAAAAGTTTAAATGGTAAAAATTGTGCATCGAAGGAAGAGAAAATTCTCAAGAAAATAATTCGAGGAGGTTGAGACATCAAATTACAAATTCCGAAGAACCCAACGGTGTTGGGACTTATTAGAAAAAATGTCGTTGACACAAAAACTACCCACATTGTATGTGCGTGTAGTCATCGAGGTTCGATGCATACAATTAATTCTCCTATTTAGTCCGTTACTCGATAATAATATCGTCGTTGGCGATTAATCTGATGTACGGTGGAGAATCTCTAATATAATTTTAATAAATATGAGAAAAAATGTCGTTGACACAAAAACTACCCACATTGTATGTGCGTGTAGTCATCGAGGTTCGATGCATACAATTAATTCTCCTATTTAGTCCGTTACTCGATAATAATATCGTCGTTGGCGATTAATCTGATGTACGGTGGAGAATCTCTAATATAATTTTAGTAAATATTAGAAAAAATGTCGTTGACACAAAAACTACCCACATTGTATGTGCGTGTAGTCATCGAGGTTCGATGCATACAATTAATTCTCCTATTTAGTCCGTTACTCGATAATAATATCGCCGTTGGCGATTAATCTGATGTACGGTGGAGAATCTCTAATATAATTTTAATAAATATTAGAAAAAATGTCGTTGACACAAAACTACCCACATGGTATGTGCGTGTAGTCATCGAGTTTCGATGCATATAATTAATTCTTTTGATTAGTCAGTTACCAGATAATATCGCCGTTGGCGATTAATCTGATTTGCGGTGGAGACGATCTTGCACGCCGAATCCAAGATTTGAAGTGCCCGAGCTACCTCCGTCATTATCAGCCTTTTTTTGATACGATTAATGTCCCGGAAGAGGTCTAAAAACCAGCAGTTGTCGGCTGAAGATCTAAAGAATCTAAAGATAAGCCTGTTGAGGACTATCTTGTACCCGCAATTTGCAAATATTTACTTGCTCCCTTTATTAAATTTAGAAGCAAAAGCAGCATTGGCTGAAACTCTTACCAAACGAGATTCTATACATCAACAAAAAAAAAAAAAAGGGCAAATTGGAATCGCCTTGGCAGCTTTATCGCAAGCGATGGTAATCATTTTCAATGAAACTTTGAAGCAAAAACTTTTAAAACTGCTGAGTTACGCTTGTCGCGATAGCCAGAATAGGGAAACTAAAACTCATCGTAACATAATAATGAGTTCCATAAACGTATGCCTGCGTGACACGCTGACCAATACAAGTTGCGATGATTATCTATTGGGAGGAGATGTTGCTGAAACGCTGCAAATTGCAAAAAAACGACGACGTCATCTCCGCAGCCATAGCTGCCGGCTCGAGCTCCACAGCAGAGCTACACGTACCCGCCACGTAGGACCTACCACGAACGGTCGTGGAACACTAGCAACCAGCGGAAATAAACCACCAGGTGCAGTGCGATGGACGTTTACGATATTTTCATCAAAAATGGGCTTAGATAACGAGTGATCCATTAATATTATCGTGAATAGCTGGTTACTAAAGACCTTTTAAATATCTGCCCGCTAAACAAAGTAGCTCTTGTGTTTACCCAAGGTCAATACATGGCCATAAAGATTATATTTTAGCGTTGGATAAACTATTAAAAATAAATGCTATATTCGTATGTTCTCATGAGCCAGGTAAATTTTATCACAAATTTTTTCTTGTGCTCAAGCTATACGGTGAAAATCGCTTCATACATAATTTAAAATCTTTGAATTAATTTACTACAAAACACTTCAAAATGGAAGATTACAGAACCGCTGATAAGTTAACAAAACAATGCTACATGTTATTTTTTCATCAATGTTGATAAGTCTTTCCGAAAGTACCTTCGATTTGAATATAACAACGTTTTATATGAATTCAAATATTAAACGTTTGACTTATGCACCGCTCTTTATATAAGTATTTACTAAAATATTAAAACCAGTCATGGAATTTTTACGTCGGGATAATTTTTTCATCCATAATATATCTAGATAATATATTTTACATTGGCAAAGATTGTGATGATTGTAATAAGAATGTTTGGATTACAAAACATATTTTAATAAATTTAGGTTTCATAATGCATACGAAAAAAGGTTGCTTTGTTCCTAGAACACAATGTAAATTCCTTGGGTTTATTTTTGATTCAGAGAAAATTATTTTAAAACTACCCACAAAAAAAAAAAAAAAAAAGTTCTTAAAATAGAAAAAATAATACACAAAGTTATTCGAGCAATTTAAAATATTGTCACCAAATAAAAATCCTACTTATGATCAGGTAGTGAATTTACCCAGATATAATAAAGATGATTTTACTTGGTGGTTAAATTATCTAGAAGAGGGCTTTTCTCCTCTTAGAACAGGCCAATACACTAAAACTATCTATCCTGACGCATCATATACTGGCTAGGGCGGGTTTTGTGATGGAAAAGAGGCAGCGGGTCATTGGAAGGAAAGCGAGTCGTCGCTACACATTAATACTCTGGAATTAAAAGCAGTTTTTTCGGACTTAAAACATTCGCATAATTATGGTAGTTACGATTGTGATATATTGTTAAGAATAGATATTACCATTACCTGTATAAATAGAATGGGTAGTGTTCAGTTTTCACATATGGATCATATTACCCGAGACCAATGGAAATAGCGTGAAATGCGTAAGATCAATATCTTTACATCTTATATTACTTCAAAAGATAATATAGAAGCTGAGAGTTTGTCACGAAAACAGTTTAATGACACTGAATGGGATCTAAGTGACTATACCTTTAATAATATAACAAATAGGTTTGGAATACTATCGGTTGATCTTTTTGCAAACAGATGCAACTTATAATGTCCTATTTATGTAACCTGGAAAAATGACCCAGATGCAAAAACTCTTCAGAAAATTGTTAGTGAAAAGTCTGTGGGTATTGTGGTAGTACCATACTGGCCCACGCAACTATGGTTGCCATTGTTTAAAAGGTTGTGTTGTGATTGTATTTACTAAATACTAATTCGCTGAAATCTCCTTTCAGATCTGCGCACAACCTTCATTAAACATTAACCTTGGTTGCCGCGAAATTGTTCAGAAAGCGTTAGTAAAAAGATCACTGTCTTCAAAGTCCGTTGAAATTATGTTGGCATCTTTGTTGGATAATTCTTACCGAGACAGTGTGAAGGAGGTATCAAGGCGTGGATTGAATATTGCAAAAATAATAATTTTAGTTTTACTCAAACTTCTAAACCAATAATTGTTCATTTTCTAACTGAAATTTTCGAAAAAGGTGCTAAGTACGGTACTATTAATAGCTATAGATCTGCATTATCATTAATATTAAACATAAATTCCCAATATGACAGGTTAAAAAGTTTCATGAAAGGAGTCGTTATGTGAAGACCAACCACATCAAGTATGATCTTACCTGGGATCCAGCAGTTGTATTGAGCTACTTACCTACAAAATTTCCTAATGAAGACCTTGACTTAAAGACTCTTTTCCAAGAAAACTGTTACACTAATAGCTCTTGTAACGGAACATCGTGTTCAAATTTTATCCGTGACAAAGATTAAAAATATTTTAATAACTAAAAAAGGTACTTATAAAAGGGTTTATAAAAACCTCTAAATTTAATAGTAAACAGACCTTGGTAAAGTTTCCGTTTTTTAATATTCGTCCAGAAATTTGTCCAGCAAAAACCTTACAGATGTAGGTATATAAATAAAACGAAAATTTAAGGAAACCTGATAATTTGTTTATTAGTTTTAAGAAACATATAGGTTTCCAAACTTTAAGTCACTGGGTTAAAAACACTTTAACTCTCAGTGGTATTGATGAAAATATTTTTAGTGCACATAGTACATGACATGCTGCTACATCAAGAGCTATTTATTTAGGAGTTTCTATTGACCTATCAAAAAGACTGCAGGATGGTCGGATTCTTCCTCAGTCCTTGCTAGAAATTATAACAAACTTTGTAACGAAAAATAATTTACCTAATCATTGTTGAATTGTTTTCAATAAGTATGTTTATTTACTATTGAAGAGTTTTACCTTACTACTCTGCCAATTCATTTCACTATAACTAATCTTTAAACATCCTACATAAAGTAAACCTCAATCGCAAAGAAAGAAGCTGTGAAATATAATTGAGGATCAAACGAACTTCTAAAGTGAAGTTCGATCCTAATTATGTGAACAGCTTCTTTCGAAGCGATTTAATATAAACCCACCCGTTATTATGCTTTGAAATAAGCATAATATGAATATGTTTCAACATGGAGTAATTTCAATTTATATTTGTATTTTACCCAACCCCAATATAGTGAAATGAACAAACAGGAATAAGACAGATTGACTTTAAACAAAATGAGTTCTGTAGACTGGATGCTGACATAGGGAGCGAAACGTGACAGTTGTTAAAAAAAAAAAAAAAAAAAAGAAAAGAACCCTTATCATAGACTCTAAAATCCGTGCAAAGGCTAGCAGTAGGTGGCGCTACTACATAAAGTAAACCTCAATCGCTTCGAAAGAAGCTGTTCACATAATTAGGATCGAACTTCACTTTAGAAGTTCGTTTGATCCTCAAGTATTACATTCACAGAAAAATATAAGCATCATTATTACAAAAAAACATCGTACAAAACCATTTCAATAAGCTACCAAAATTATTCACAAAAACATCGCATTCCATTCTTGTTCAATTCTAAGAATCTCATTCAACTTGCGTAAACAAGTGAATTGACAATATGAAGATAGATTCAAAACTAAACGAAACGATACATTTTGTTGTGAACGAAATTAAACAAAGGATTTGCAAAGTTAGACTACTAAAACTGGAACTTTACACCTTTTAATTTTAATGAAATTTATTGATTATGTTATTTACTTAAATTTACTTTTAATTGATGTTGTCGTTCGTAATACATACATATATTTTATTTTAATATAAAAACTGTATATAAAACTTATATACGAAATGTTTTCTTTTTCTATCTAATGCTTACTGTTAAAAGTTTTGTTTTAATAAAGGATTGGAATTTATATTATATACTTTCGCATTAATTATTTACTTAGTGTCAATAGGTAAGGCACAAAGCTTCGTGATTGTCCTTTTTGTGACGATTCCGTTGCTTCTCACGCTGTAGACTCTTGTTAAGCCATCTGCTCCCGGGTGCGTTGCCATGATGCGCCCGAGTGACCATTTGCCCGGCGGCAAGTGTTCTGTCTTGATGAGCACGATATCGCCAACTTGGAAGTCTCTTTCTTTTTTTAACCACTTAGGCCGTTGCTGAAGTCGTGATAAGTATTCGTCTTGCCAGCGACGCCAAAAATCTTGCACTAGCTTTTGAGTGTGCTGCCAACGTGACAAAGATGTCATTTTGATGTCTTTGAAGTCTGGCGACGGTACTACTAGCGGTGCCTCTCCGATTATGAAGTGTCCTGGTGTAAGTGGGTTTAGATTTTCAGGGTCGGTGTCATCTAATGGGCATAAAGGACGAGAGTTCAGGCAAGCCTCTATTTGACAAAGAATAGTCGTCATTTCTTCAAACGTCACATTGCTGGTAAGGATTCTTTTGAGGTGGTATTTTATCGATTTCACGCCAGCCTCCCATAATCCTCCAAAGTGTGGACTGTATGCGGGAATGAAATGCCATTGCGTGCCGTCTGAAGCAAGTTTTTGTGCAATTTCTCCATCAAATTGAAGGCTAGCTTGTTGCCATGTTTCGTGAAGCTCTTTGTTTGCACCCACGAAGTTCCTTCCTTGATCACTCCACATGTGGCAACATTTGCCTCTCCTTGCTACAAATCGTCTAAAAGCAGCTATAAATCCTTCCGATGTGAGATCTCCAACCAATTCAATGTGGATTGCTTTGGTGGACATGCAAATAAATATTGATATATAAGCTTTTGTTGATTTGTTTCCTCTACCCTTAGCCGTTAGTATTTGAAAAGGGCCTGCAAAGTCTACGCCACAGTTTAAAAAAGGTCTAGAAGGTGTCACTCGTTCTGCAGGTAAGTCACCCATTATTTGTACCTTTGTAGTTGCTCTTTGCTTGGCGCAAATAAGACAATTATGTTTATGTTTTTTCACACTTGACTTCGCTCTGATAATCCAATATTTTGCACGTAAATAGCATAACATTTGTTGTACTCCTCCATGCAGGGTTTGAATGTGTGCGTCAGCTATTATCAGTGATGTCAGCGTGTTTCTATTGCCAAGAATAATTGGATATTTTTTATCGTCAGGTAAGTTTGTGTGTCTAAGACGACCGCCCACCCTGAGCACTTGTTCTTCATCTAAGAATGGGTTGAGTGATCGTATTAGGCTGTTCTTCTTCAATGGTTTATTCTGTTGTAGTTTCTCTATATCAACTTGAAATTCAGCTCTTTGAACATTTTTTATGCATATCATAAGTGATTCATGCAGTTCTTGTGTTGTAAATGTTTCTTCGTTTGTGTATTTTTTCTTTTTATAGTTAAGAAATCTTCTACAATATGATATAGCATTTATTAATTCAGGTAAGTTGTTAAAGTCATCAAATTTATTGATTATAGATTTTTCTTCTGTGTTGTCTGTATTATGGTAAGTATTAGTTTTTATATTTTTCTTTTCTAAATCTGTATTTTCTATATTTGGTTTAATTATATTTATTTCTGTTTCAGCCAACCAGCGTGGACCCTTCCACCATAATTCACACTGCTTGAGGTCTTGGAGTAACATTCCTCGAGATGCCAAGTCTGCAGGGTTCTCATTAGATTGAACATGGTACCAGTGTTTGTTTTTCAGATTTTCTACGATTTCAACAACGCGATTTGCAACAAATGGTTTCCATCTGTTAGGTTCACCACATAACCATGCAATTACAATTGTTGAATCTGTCCATGCAAATATGTCTGAAGTCGATATCCTCAATGCATTTCCGACCTGCTTCATCAGCTTGGATAAGAGTAAAGCACCACAGAGCTCTAAACGAGGTAAGGATATCGTTTTTAGAGGAGCCAATCTGGTTCTTGCTGCGACGAGTTTGGTTTTGACATCATTATCAGAAGTTTGGATGCGTATGTAGACAGCTGCTGCATAGGCCTTCATTAAAGCATCACTGAAACCATGCAGCTCAATCTTCAATGAATTACTTGTCATAGTTCCGAGCCATCTGTCTATTTGTATTTCCTTAACATGAATTAAATCTGATTCTATTCTAATCCATTCTTCTGCGATTTCTTCTCTCACATTTTCATCCCAGTCTACTCTTTCTAGCCATAGCCTTTGCATAAGCATTTTTGCATTTATAGTGCTTGGAGCTATCCAGCCCAATGGGTCAAATAGTTTTTGTATATTTGATAATATGCTTCTTTTCGTTATGGTTTCAGATGCTGCTGTTACAGATAAATTATACTGAAACGTGTCTGCGCGTAAATTCCATACAATTCCCAACGCCTTGATTGAGCCATCGAGATTCATATCTACGTTTGCATTAATAGATCGCTTGTTCATGTCAATTGCTTTCATAAAATTTATACTGTTGGAAGACCATTTCGTTAGAACAAAACCACCTTTTTGTAGAATGTGACTGACATCCTTAGCCAGTTTTATTGCGATATCATCTGAATCAGCGCCATCTAGCCAGTCATCCATATAAAAATTCTCCTTTATTGATTTTGTAGCTTCTGTGTAGCTTCTGTGTGATTTTGTAGCTTCTGTGTGACATATGCTTTCGTCATCAGCCAACTTTAAGAGTGTTTTTACAGCCAAGTAAGGGGCTGGTGCAGTGCCAAATGTTACTCTCAGCAATCTGTATTCTTCCAATTCTTCGTTTTCTTGTGACCTCCAAAATAGTCTTTGAAAGTCAATGTCTTTTCTATTAACTAATAATTGTCTATACATTTGTTGGATATCAGCTACAAATGCAACTCGTTTCATTCTCCACCTCATTAATAAATTTCTTAAGTCTTCTTGCAGTTGTGGACCCACCAGCAAGTCATCATTCAGCGAAACATTATTTGAACCTTTGCAAGAGGCGTCAAATACAACTCTAGTGCGAGAGGATTCTTTATCTTCACGAACTACAGCATGATGCGGTAAGTAGACAGCTCTTTTACATTCTTTTTCATTTTCAGGTACCTTTTCCATGTGATTTTGCTTAATATAATCATTAATAACTTGTGTGTATTCTCTTTTCAGATCTGGCTGCCTTCGAAACTTGCGCTCTAGTTGCAAGAATCTTTGTTTTGCAATTTCTTTTGTGTTTCCAGCGGATTGGGGATTGTCACTTTTAAAGGGCAATGTTACAATGTATCGACCTTCTTTGTTACGGGTTGTTGTTTTATTATAAATGTCTTCACATAATCTTTCTTCGTTTGTTAAGTGTCTCTCTTTATCCTCCTCGATTTCCCAAAAAGACTTCAACATAACATCTATGTCAACTTGATGATGCATCACAACTAATCCGTCTTCTCTTGTTATTTCTTTTATGTCACCAAACAGGATCCAACCTAGGCATGTTTTTTGAGCGAATGGTGTACCTGGTGGACCTTTGATGATATCTTGTTCAATAATCCTTGAATATTCTTTGACTCCTAGCAAAAGATCTATTGATCCTGGCTGAAAGTAGGTTGGATCAGCCAGTTTCAATCCTTCTAGATGGGGCCATGCTTGTCTGGGAATTGTTCTTGTAGGTAACTTTGTGGTAATTTGTTTTGACATTACGTAAGCTTGAATCGGTATACTGTTTGTGTCCCCTTGTTGTTTAATTTGAAGGTGCACCATATGTTTTATCTCCGTTTGCATGGATCCAACTCCATTTATGATGCCCTTGATAGATGTTCGGTTGAGTCTAAGTGATTGAGCCGCCTTTTCGCTAATGAAAGTTGCTTGAGAACCTGGGTCTATTAGCGCGCGGAGTGGAATGTGAAAACCATGCTCATTTGTTGCTTCTACTATCGCCGTCGCTAATAGTGCTATGTTTTTTCCAGTGGTAAGATGTGACGTGATCATTGTATTCAAATTGTCTTGTTCCTCTTCTACCACATGTTGTGAAACCATTGGTTGAGGGTTGCTTGTTGAGACCGCTGGTTCCTGAACAGTGTTGTCATGCAGTAGAGAATGATGACGTCTGTGACATATGCGGCAGGACACTGGTAACTTGCACTTCGATGATGTGTGTCCTGGCACTAGGCAGTTAAAACATAGTTGTTTATTTTTGACATAATGACTTCTCTCCTCAGGTTTAAGACTTATAAATTGTTTACAGTGGCACAAAGTATGGTTTTCTTCACACATAATACAAGTTCTCTTTGATGTGGAAACATGACATACTTGGTTGATTTTTTGATTTACAGGTTTATTTTCTCTAATGTTCGTCGCATTAACTAGCTCCAATGTTCTAAATTTTGATTCCAAGAATTTTTTAAATTCACTCCATAATGGCAAAGTTTCTGTGTCTTCTTTATATGCAAACTCTTCCCAACTTTTATGTGTTTCATAATCTAATTTATTCACCAAAATATAAATTATCATCGGATCCCAAGAACCGGTAGGAATTCCTAAATTTTCTAAATTGTTCAAAGTCTCAGTGGTCGTATCTACTAAACCTTTAATTTGCATAGCTGATTGAGTAGTTATCTTTTTTTGGTTAAATAATCGTTTCAAGTTGGAGTTAAGAATTAAGCGTTTGTTGCCATACCGTGAACTCAAAATGTTCCATGCAGGATCATAATTAATGGATGTTACTTGTATATGTTTTAAAAGTGATTCTGCTTCACCCGTAACACTAGTTTTTAAGTAATGCAATTTCTGTACATCACTTAATGAAGTATTGTCATGTACCAATGAAATAAACAAGTCTTTAAAAGTAGGCCAATGCTCGTAGTTGCCGCTGAAGGTAGGTATTTGGATTTTAGGTAGTTGTAATACGCTATTCTGTGATATATGACCAGCGCTCATATTTATTCTCGACTCACTGGTGTCAATTATTGAAGTCAACATATCCTTTAAATCCGCTTGGAGAATATTATAAAGTTCTTCATAAGTAAAATATTCTTCGCTTAAAAAATACGGCATTGCTCCTCTTTTTTCTTTAGGCGTAATCTTAACCAAATCTTGATGTGCATTTTTAAAAGTTTCCCAATAATCATCAATAATTTTTAGCCTTGCTTCTATGTATCCTTTTGTCAATCTTGATTTGGGGCATTTTTTTAAATTCGTTTGAGTTTTACGAAACATAGCCGCGGTATCTTCCAACAATGAAAGTATTTGGTCTTGAGACGCCATAATTTAGACACTTATTATCCACAGCACTTAGTTTATAAGTTAATTTCAATGTTAAATTCACTGTTCACAATGTTTATTATTAAGATAACTTGAATAAAGTCAGTTCAAAATATTTAATTCACAACACGAAAATCCGGCGAACGATTTCGACCATATGATGGTGTGTTTAATGTTCAGTTTTGCTTGCGCTGGTTTGGGAGCTATCTTTAAATGAAACTAACGTGTTTTGTCAACCACTGTGTATTAGCGACTGTTTTTGCAATGAACGGCATTAACAATCAACACATACGTTTTTATAATAAGGTTCCCACAAATATTCAAGACTTACCACTTGATAAATTTAAAGAAACTATTAAACAAAAATTGTGTAGTAAAGGCTTTTATACAATTTCTGAATATATGGACGATAAAAGTCCTTGGTTGTAAATTGTTTTTCAAATATTCTCAATCTCCAACTCCATCTCCAACACCATCTCCATTTCCTTCTCATCCAACGCCATCTCCATCTCCTTCTTATCCATACAACAGCAAGAACGTCATGCTCCCTCAGGCGGCATGGCTAGCGGTAGCGTCGGGTGTCGGGTCACCCTCTTCCCTAAAATATGGTTGAGGAGAGTGATGGCTGGTGCGTTATACTCGTGAACGGGTGCTGCTAGCGGTGCCAGGTCGTTTTGCTGAAGACTTTATGACTATGTTACTTTTTTGAATTTGACTCTGACTTCCCCATCTCCATCCCATTCCCCCATGTTCACGTCCGTGTTAGTGTCCAGTCTCTGTCCACGACTATCCTCATCTCCATCCACATTATCTGTAATATCTCTCACCTCTATCGCTACATCTATCTACTTCTATCTTTACCTCTATATCTATGTCTACGTTTCCGTCTAGTACTTGATTGCCTAATGTATAAATATAATAGTAGACTCCAGAAGATCACCAACTCGTTCATGGGTCAATGTGTACGCTTTTATAATAAAACTCCAAAATATTTAAGATTAACCCTTCGATAGATTTAAGGATAAGCATAAAGTTTTATTATAAGACATCCGGATGCAAGAAGATTGTAAATTGTTGTTGTTGTTATTGTTATTGTGTATTTTTTAAAGATGATTGCTGTTGAGTTTCTTGCCACTTCTTCTCAACAGATCGACTTTCCGAAGTGGTGGTAGATTCAGTTCAATTTGTAAATTGTGACTTATTTCAAATGTATTTAAATACTTACGAAATAAAGATTCTTTTGACTTTGACTTTGACTTTAATATAGGGGTAGGTAATCAACCTTAACTAATAGAAACGCATTAGGTATTTTCTTCTATAATCTTCTCGGTGTCTATTTTAGCAGTAACCTTCAAAGGACTGACAATTAATTAATTACTATTTCAATGTTCTTTTTGCATTTAATAATGCTAAAGAAAGATCAGAAAATTATACTTTGTAAAGTCTCCCAAACATGACTCGAACCCGGGTCTCCCGCTTGCGCACTCTATCAACGAAGCTACAGAGCCATAGCTGGCGCCATGACGTTATATTGCTAACAGCCCGTTCACACTGGTCCGTTTTACCGGATACGTTTTTATACCGTTACAGCCCGTTCACACATGGTCCGTTTTACCGGATAAGTTTTTGTACCGTTACAGCCCGTTCACACATGCTCCGTTTTACTGGGTACGTTTTTGTGCCGTAAATACCTATACTGAATACTGTGCCATACTCAGATCATAAAAACTAAGAGATGTGCTAAGTGGGCGTGTCACGTGCGAACGAATCAGGTAAAAAACATACCTCATTGTGAGTTTTGCTAATAGTCGTGTGTCAACTCGCAACGGCGTCACTTCTAGCGATTTTCTCAAAATGCCAGCTTGTTCAGTGGTTTTTTCTAAAAATACTAGTGCCAAAGTTAAATATAGTAAAGATGGCATCTCATTTCACACGTATCTGACTGAAATAATGCGTATTTTTTTAATAAAACTTGTAAATTCACTGGAAATAACACTTTAGTTGTTAAATCGGATCACATAGTAAATTAACTACGTTTGTGAAGAGCGAACACTATTGCTTGCGTAACACAGGAAATTTATGCATGCGTTGTTTTAACTACGCAATGGATTAGTATACCTATGAAAATACTCACTTATTCGGTAATTCGTGGTGCGGCCGCTGGTTGCGTTCGTGACTTAAGGATGTGAGACTGTCTACATTTTATCGATAAAATTAAGGTATTATCAAATGATAATTTTGTTAAATAAAATCATTTGTTGATTACTTTTAATCAATATTATTTATGTATTTATAGTATTAATTACATTGTTATAATTAGTTAGGTTCTTGATAAATATAACAATTACATATTTTATGACCTCCCTGCAAAAAAAAAATTAAAAAATATCCAATGGAATACCGCCATGATAATTTGGAGTCCCTAAAACAATCTATACGATTGGCAGTGAAGAATTTTCCCATGGAAAGAGTGCGTGCTTCTATTGATAACTGGCCTCAACGTTTAAAGGACTGTATTACAGCCAATGGAGACCACTTCGAATAAGCTTTTTATATTTCTAATTGTTGTACGTATTAAACTAACACACTGTAAAAGTAAAAAATGTTATTTGCAGTTAAAATATTGTTTTTTTCTTTATTACAATATTTATGGCAAGACTAGGTACAACTTAAAGGCGAAGTACTAATTTCACTTGACGTTTATGAATTGTATGTGTGCTTTACATACAACACATACTTACTCATTAAATAAATTGCCTTCCTTTGAATAAGTCGGGTAAAAAAGTTAACTGCTAAAAAAATTACGTAAATTAAATTTCTTCGACATTTTATAGATAACCAATTTCAAACCTAGCTGCATTAGTGTGTGTGCATATCATTCGTAGCTACGAGCGCGGGTGCCGCCTTTTTTTTGCATGTGGACTATTAGTTGATTTGTTAGTGTTATAACGAAATTAATAGTGTGCGTGAGAAATATTCATATGTGTGCTATACTGTTTACTTTTATTGTTGTGTTAGTATAATTAGTGGGAGAAACTTGGAGACATCGGGACCGGAACAAATTACCGCGCAAGGCATATCTCTGTGTTTGTATGATCTGAGGTGCCATAAGTGAAGTCGCTCAAACAACTCCATGCGCCATCGATGAAAAAAACGTATCCAGTAAAACGCAGACCATGTGTGAACGGGCTGTAACGTAGCTCCATCTTCTGGCTTTGCAGTTAACCATCTGAGATGAATTTGGTTATAGAAATTATTGATCTCAGGTGCGAAGAAAGCTCTCATTCTTAAATAATATTTTAAAGTATTTCTAAAATATACCAATAACATTCGTCCGAACGGGATTTGAAACTGGGTCTCCTGCTTGCCGGACCTAGTATACAATTTCAGATGCCAATTTAAAATAAAACTATAGCATGGGAGGAAAGCATATATTTTCCACATAGACGAGTGACGCCTGAAATTGTAACTAGCACTTAAAAATGGTATGTGCCGTTTGTAGAAGCAACAAAGTTGGGTTAAACAAAATAAAATAAATTATCTAAAATAATTACTTACACACTCATCAAATTTGCATGAGATGCATGGAAGCACATAAGATGTCAATGTGCTAGCTGCTTCTTTTCCCGGCCAATCTGTTAAAGTTAGTTAAGGGTTCAATTGATGTTTTTGTGGGCGATAGGCTGTACCCCTATCACTGCAATTTCCAAATTAATGATAGAGAAAATTCCTCCAAATTTGTCAAACGTGGCACCAGACGGTCTCATAACCTCTGGTGTTCTGCCTACCTAATAAGGGATATAGACGTGAAGTTATGTATACGTATGTATGTATGCTGCATGAGATTACTTTCAACTACTTCCAAGAAATCCAATAGGCTATCCTTCATAGCCAATTAATTTATTACCCTATTTCCTTTTTTTCTCATCAGACATGCAAGATTTCGGCATGCTGTCCAGCAAGACTGTGACAGAAGTGTTAATGTTGGAGATGAAGATGGCACCGTCAGCCAAGACGTACCTGGTCTCGGGGTACCCAAGGTCCATGCGCGATGTGGCCGAGTACTCGGATAAGGTTGGTTTCTATGTTTCTATAACCTTTGAACTGTTATGGAGTGTTTCTATTAGAAAAGAGTGCAGTCGCGACTGCGCCTAGTCTCGGACTAACTTGTCCTCGATGAAGGACTCCGTAAGAGTTGGAAACTAGTCGGACACCTCCGTAAATAATGTGTGAATAAATCCGCATCATCATCAACAGCCAGAAGATGATAATGCGGCCAGCACTGCTGGACGTAGGCCTCCCCCAAAGCCGCATAATAAACTATATTAATGACTCACCTAATATTTTCGGGTTAAAAATAATAATTGCCTAATTTCTATAGTCCAATTAATCAGAAGGCAAATTCACAAAAAAATATCTCATGGCGTTATCTTATCGTTCTTAAAAAAATCAAAAGAATCATTTTCACACAAACAACATTAGGTACCTACTCCGGCGAGTAGTACTTTATTCGACAGGTAACTTCTATCCGACAGGTGAAAAATCAGCCTACCTAATTGAATAAAAAGTAAAGCAACCTTATCGCATTCATTACATTAGATGGGTAACAGAAGAGGAACAAATTAAGTCACGTAATTTTACTACACGTGAGAAGGCAGCTTGTGTTGGCAACATTTACTCCCGGTGACCTACAGAACAAGTCTTTCTAGTAGATATACGTTAACGCCACTTTTCTTGCCTCTCAGGAGACATTGGCAACACTCAGTTGCGTGTTCAATTATATTGTAGTGCTAAAATTAAGTGTTAATTTAGTTTAGTGTTAAAGCAAATGATCGTTTGTACTACCTGAAATACTGAATGTAACTTTCTGTTTTGGTAACTGTAAATCGACAAGTGTGTTAATTTCCAATTTTTTTTATTTAAATACCTTATAAGGGTATCTTCTTTTGAGTATGAAAAATTGTTCTGCAGTTCATCTAACTATAAGTCCTATTTATTTACGATGTATTCATCGTGAACATAATACGGAAAGAATATAGGTAGATAAAAATGTTTCTAAAAAATGATTTACGTACTTTCATAGCTAAATTAAATTCGGCTGGCAATATTCTCATTTCAAATTAGACTTATCTACAATAGAATGAATTGTTTTAGAAATATAAGTATCGATACAAAAAAGTACCTTAACTTTTTTAAACAAGCACAGCAGTGGCGCAGCTGCCAGATAGAATAAAGGAATTTGTTGTATAGATCACGCCAAACCCTTTTGAAGTTTTGTAACCCGTTTTTGTAACCCTTTTGAAGTTGTTTTTGTAACCCGAGCGCCAGACATAGCTTCAAAGATTTTCACATATCTTTTATGACTTTGCAAAGCATTTGAACACATATTGACGTAACTTGCTTCGCAAACTCTTTTCTCCACAGTATGCTGGTAGACCACAAATAAGATGGACGACGATTTCGTAGACAGCATTTTTTTAATAAGTACCTATGGCATAATTTTTATGTAATAATTTTTACTCTGAGCTTCCATGAAAAAAATACTTGAAGAAATGATGCCTAGACCAGTGGGTTACCTACTTTAGTAATTTTTGTGGATTCGATTTCCGCACGAACCAGAAAAAAAAATGTTCCGGGTCTGGGCGTTTATTTATGTTTATTTTACATTCTAGGTTGCCCCCTAGTTCGCTACATGGTATCTCTTCGCTTACTTTGAGGTCATGTAGTTGGTGTGATTGTCTGGGAATTTTATTTTATTATTATTTATTATTTGTTAGTAAATCAGTTCTGAGGACTCCTAGAATTAAATGTTCGAATGTAGTACAAACATTTTATTTTACAAAAAAGAAAATACGCACTGAAAAGAAAATTATAACTTACTTGTGAAGAAGGAAAAAAAATCAATTTCTGCGATTGTAGCGTGTTGGTACCTAAACAAACAAAAACAATAACATGGCGCTGTTATTGAGTATGCATACTTAAAAAATTGAGGTAGCTGGGTAGGTACGTTAGAAGTCAATTTTGATTTACGAGATAACCTACACGCGTGCTAAATTTCAGCGTATTTTAAAATGTGTAGCTTTGCGGTTTTATTGCATCGGACAGGATTTTGCGCACTTAAAAGTATTTAACGTTTTACAGCCAGCACTTACACAAATTTGATGGGAATCTGTTAAATACTGTTTTATGCTATTTCAATGTTTAGTTGCACTAATAAATTTTTTTATTAGTCTGGCTGACTGATAGTTCTTTTTGTTCCCCAGTATTTAAAAATTTTGATTCTTTTTCGTAACCTTTAATCGTAAAATCTCGGCCAATAACGGTGAAAAAGTTATACGTAATTTCAATGAGCTGGGTTTCTTTTTTATATTCGGCGTTATTTTTGACGACCCGCTGGTGTAGCGGTAACATACATTGCCTTCTATGCCAGAGGTCCTGGGTTCGAATCCCGGCGGCGGCGGATATTTGTGTGATGAACACAGATATTAGTCGTCAAGTCATGGATGTTTATATGTTTATTTAAGTTTATTCTAAAAAAAATATGTATTTATTCAATTTGTATGTTTATATATTTCTTAAGTATATCAGTTATCTAGTATGCATAACACAAGTTCTTTAAGAAACTTAATTTGGGCTAGATAATGTTGTGTGAGTGTCAGAAATATTTATTTATTATTTTATTTATTTATTTGACTGAGCTGAGTGAAATAACGCCGAATATAGGCAAACACGGGAAATAATTCGTGTAGTTTTGAAAATTGGCACACGTCATACCTAGTGGAGTTCAGATTACCTATATTAAAAATCCTCGAGGATGGGTAGTGTGCTGAATATGTAGGGTAATGAAGATCTTTGCTCATCTACTATAACTAAGTTACCTTGCTAATTCCGCGACTCCAAAGCATTAGTGATGCAGGACCCTCGTGCGTTGGTTCACCGCCCTCCCTCCCTCAAGAAGCAAGGAATGCAACGAACACACGCTCGGAACACTATAACCTGCACTACCGCGCGCTGGTGTCATTACACCCTGAGGATGCTTTTGGTTAAAACGCAACACGGGTCAGTGGTAGCTTGTGGTACGGGCTATAGTTTTCTGATTGTTTGTTCGTTGCATTCCTTGCTTCTTGAGGTAGGGAGGGCGGTGAACCAACGTACTAGGGTCCTGCATCCTAGAGATGCTAGTCGGTAAATTAGCAAGGTAACTTAGTCATAGCAGTTGTCATGGATTTCTGCAAAGTAATGCCTGATTCAATCAATTATGTCTTTGCTCATATCTCAAAAATCTGTACAAATAGCATAATTTTTGCTTCCAAAATAAAATTTCCTATTGATTTGGTTAAATTACGAATAATACTTTAGGACGATAATACCTAAAGATTAATAACTGTGCTAATTTTCAAAACTATACGATATTTTTCAACTTATTTCCGAAAGCATTTTAAAATACTTCTCTTGCGTCCCGAATTCTGTATAACGTGCGAAGCTGTCATTTTTTGCCGAACGACCAGTATTGCTTAGCTAACTGCGGGCTCTTAAATGCTCTAAGAATCCTTTATTATTTGTGATAACGACTATTGACAACCTGTCATATTGTTAACACTTTTAGCTCAAAACAGGAGTCACCAATTGTACTAAGTACAATTTTACGCTCTTTATTCTGGTTCAGGGTAAATATATCTAAGCACCTTCTATAAAAAAAAAAACAACTAATGCGGATCGAACTTGCGAGAGTAATACTTCTCTTTAGCGTCATTTGTAACAAAATAAATCGTGATATGACGTGCACAGAGCTATACAAATTTAATTGAGTATAGGTACTACGACACGAAGAAGTGATTATATATTTGAACACGGCAATCCAATTTGTTTATGTCAACGATGATTCACTCGCAGCGCCGGTCAGCGCTTCACAATTTGACGCTCTTTTTAGTTTGAATTTTCTTTTTAGGGTTCCGTACCCAAAGGTTAAAACCCCGTCCTAATAGTTCCTTAGACTCCGCTGGCAGTCTGTAACCAAGCTGTACCTCATGATTCACTGTAGTAAGGCCGTAAAAAATATTCACAGATGATGTCATCATCGTCACAACTCTGTGTAATGAGCCCACTGCAGGGATATGAGTCTCTCCTCTGGGTGACGAGGAGGTTTAGGCCGTAATCCATCAAGCTGGCCCGGTGCTGGTTGGTGGATGTCATATATTGCAGGGTGCCGAAATGACTTCTGACAAACCTGTACTGTATACAAGTATACAGCACCCGGGACCGACTGCTTAACGTGCCCTCCGAAGCACGGAAGTCGTCGTGAGAAATGAATGGTCGGCGGTCACCCATCCTAATACCGGCCGCACCGAGCGCGCTTAACCTGCGATATCGTTTGACATGCACAGTAACGACGACTTCCAGAGATGATGTATTTTATTAAAAATAAATAAATAAAATCCCCAGATAATCACACTAACTACATGGCCTCAAAGTAAGCAAAGCTTGTGTTATGAGATACCATGTAGCGAACTAGGTTCCCCCCAAGAATATAAAATACATATAAACGCCCAGACCCGGAACATTTTTTTTTCTTATTCCCTGCGGGAATCGGACGCGCAACCTGTCAAATTGAAAAAAAAAATTGAATAAATACCTAGATAAATGTATAATGAGGCTCCCACACAACAAACATGTTTTTTTTGCCGTTTATATTATACACTTGTCCGCAAAAATAAAGTGTCACCATGAAAACAGCTGGTAACTTTAAGAAATCATGAAGTTAACCAAGATATTTGGACTACATGCAAGCTTTTATTTCACATCTTACCCTGAAATGCCAGCATAAATTAATTTCAAAATAAAAACGTAGCATTTTCAATCTGTGATTCTTTTTTTAAAAATTGACTTTGTTTTGAATTTTGTATAAATTTGAGGCTTGCAATTGATTTTTCATTTTTTATTCGAGTAATTTGCATAAAATCATGCCTCTAAGTTTGGAAGAATGCACCAGAGTCATCACCATGCTGGGGCTTGGACTGAGCCAGCGCAGAGTGGCCAGAAACAGAGGTGTGACGCTTTCCACGGTCCAAAGAGTGCTGAGAAGATATAAAGAAACTGGACAATATCTAAGAAGACCACAGAAGAGAAGAGAACAGCCATAGAAGATCACTTTATCGTCACGACTTCACTACGGAATCGACATCTAACAGCAGTTGCGATCACCACCATCTGTCACACTCCAGAATAGATCATGTAAGTGATGATACAGTAAGAAGACGCCTGGTAGAATCTAACCTGACACCAAAAAGATCAGCCCAGGGTCCAAAACTCGAACGTTATCATAAAATTGCAAGACTGCGTTTTGCAACGGAACACGCTACTTGGAGCGAAGAAGATTGTGCACGTGTATTGTTTACTCACGAATCAAGATTCGCGTTATACGTCAACGATAGAAGGGTCAGGGTGTATCAACGTCCTGGAGAACGTTTTGTTCAAGCATGTTTTAAGGAAACGGTCTCTCCACGTGTGGGCCGGCATTTGTTCATTTGACGAATGGAAGGTCCATTCCTCAAATGAACAAATGCCATTGAAAATGCGACCTAACTGCGGAAAGGTAAAAAGGATGATGCTCGCCCTCATACAGCATTATCTGTGAGACGATACATTGAAGAAGTTGGTATCAATGTTATAGCTTGGCCAGCGAGGAGTCCTGACATGAATCCCATAGAGCACATAAGGGCAACATGCGGCCCGCGGGCCGCGTCCGGCCCTCGAGACATTTTGAAAAAAAACTCAATTAAAAATATTAAACTAGGTACTTACACTCACAGCGTCAGTGAAGCCCCAAACATCTAATCCTTTGATAATCGCCGCCACTCGGCTTACTCGATCAAAGTCTTTGATGTTTGCCGCCCGACGCCTCTCGGGCGGCAAACATCAAAGACTTATTGCTTATCAATTATTCTAAAAGTAGTTTATTCCATAATATTCCTTCATTTTGCCTATTGCAAATTTATCGATTTACCGATATAATGTTGTACCATTACATTGTATAATAACATTGTGATATTATTTTATGTCTGACATCTATTGACACTAATTACTTTAAAATGCACTAAGCACTTTTACACACTAAAGTTTTGCCCTCAACATGTTAAAGGTGGCCCATACCTGCCATAGAGCATACATGAGACGAGCTCGGAAGGCTAGTCAGGGAGCGAAGCCCACCACCTCTGGTACTTTAAATGAAGAGTAGGAGAATATACCTCAATACCGCTTGAGGAACTTGGTTTTTAGTATGCCAGATTGCATAAAAACCTTAAAAAGAGTCCGTGGAGGAAACACAAAGTATTAAAATAATGAGGTGACCATGTATTAATAAAAAATATACAAAAAGTCAATTATTTTGTTTGAAAGAAGTTCCTTAATTTTAGTTTTCTTTCATTTTCGAATATATACGAGGGTGGATTGAAAAGTTCGCGGCCTAGTCAAGAAAACAGAATAAAGTAAATACAAAAATATTTTTATTTTTCGACGTAATCTCCATTTAGCTCTATGCACTTCTTCCATCTGCTTTCCAGAGCTTCCATACCTGTTTTAAAAAAAGATTCATCAAGGTCTTCAAAATACAGGTTAACAGCGGCTTCGACCTCTTCATTCGTTAAAAATTTCTGCCCACCGAGGTGTTTTTTCAGGTTTGGAAACAGATGAAAGTCCGAAGGTGCCAAATCAGGAGAATAAACTGGATGTGGCAACAATTAGAAACCACAATCACGAATTTGAGCCATAGACTCGACAGACGTGTGGACTCGGGCGTTGTCCTGGTGAAACAACACTTTCTTTCTCAGTAATCCTGGGCGTTTCTGTTTAATTTCTTCACGTAAACGGCGCAGAAGGGTGCTATAGTACGCAGAGTTTATTGTTTCGCCTTTTGGAAGGTAGTCCACCATAATGACACCCTTAGCATCCCAAAAAACCGATGCCATCACCTTGCCAGCCGACAGAATTGCCTTTGCTTTTTTCGGAGTTGGTTCACCTGATTTTTTCCATTGTTTGGATTGTTGTTTTGATTCTGGGGTATAGTGGTGAACCCAGGTTTCATCCATTGTCACAAATCTGTCAAGAAAACCTTGTGGATCAGCCTCGAACATCTCCAAACAGTCGCGAGAAATCGTGAGTCGAATTCGCTTTTGCTCTACTGAAAGCAATCTGGGGACCCACCTAGCCGAAACCTTAGAAAAGCCGAGTTCATGGACAATGATGTTTTGCATTCGTTCATATGAGATGCCTATAGTGTCTGCAATTTCTCTGATAGTCAATCTACGGTCTTTCAATATGAGATCACACACTTTATTGATGTTTTCTTCGGTCGTAGACGTCATTGGCCTGCCGGAGCGAGGGTCATCTTCGATGTTCTCTCGTCCACGTTTAAATTCTGCAACCCATTTTTTCACAGTGGTATAAGACGGGGCAGATTCCCCTAATTTTGTTTGCATGTCATCATGGATCTCCTTTGGTGTTAATCTTTTTTTAAACAAATATTTAATCACAGCACGTTGTTCAAATTTCTCCATTAGTGAAAATTTGTTCTACACACGTATATTGTTCGTAAAATTTTATTTAAACAAGATATCAAATTGAAAATTCGCGGGCTGACAATTGAATAATGACAGTTCAAAATGACGGCAGAAAAAATAACAAAAGTTTTTTTTTTAATGGCCAGGCCGCGAACTTTTCAACCAATGTAGTAAAAGGTAATTTTTAATAAACTGTGATTTATTTTATGGGTTATTAAAATTCCTTTCAGATGTTTTTTAATTCAAAGAGCTAGCACATGCAGTTTTAAAGTTACTTGAAAAAAATTAGGTGACCCTTTATTTTTGCGGATAGTGTAGATGCTCGTAGTCGGAGTCGGTATTACTTCGTAGTCGGATTCGATTATTATATTTCTCGAATTCGAAATGAACTGCATCATAACCAGTGAGTTACGTGTCAGATTGAATAAATCACATTTTAGAAGTAGCTATTCTTATTTAGTTCGCTATCGAAAGGTTTCAATATTCAACGGACTGCCATGTGTGGAAGCTACGACCAACAAACAAATCAAAGGATCGGATGTAGTCAGAAATACTATACTATATTATATATATATAAAATAAAACTGTTCCGTTACTGACTGAGTGACTGAGGTACTGAGGTACTGAGTGACTGAGTGACTGACAGACAACGTACAGCCGTAACTACTGGGCGTAGAGAGCTGAAATTTGAAATATACATTCTTTAGGGGATGTAGGGGTGCACTAAGGAAGGAATTCCCGAAATTCCCACGGGAACGGGAAATATAGGACTTTTTAGTTTGTATGAAAAATCTTATTCCTTGAGTGCACCGATGTGAAACTTTGGTGTAAAGGTTTTTCAATATGTGTCTGGTTGTGTTATGAAAGTAATTCCCAAAATTCCCACGGGAACGGGAAATATTTGATGTTTTAATTTGTATGAAAAAATCCTATCCCTTGAGTGCACGGATGTGATACTTGATTTAAAGGTTCCTCAATAAGTGTCTGTTTGTATTATGGAAGGAATTTCCGAAATTCCCACGGGAAGGGGTTGGACTTTTTAGTTTGTATGAAAAATCATATTACTTGAGTGTACGGATGTGATACTTGGCATGAAGGTTCTTTAAAGAGTGACTGGTTGTGTTACGAAAAATATTCCCGAAATTCCCACAGGATCCGGAAATATAGGACTTTTTAGTTTGTATGAAAATCTTATTCCTAGATTGCACCGATGTGAACTTGGTGTAAAGGTTTTTTAATATGTGTCTGGTTGTGTTATGAAAGGAATTCCCGAAATTCCCACGGGAAAGGGAAATATATGATGTTTTAGTTTGTATGAAAAAATCCCATCCCTTGAGTGCACGGATGTGATATTTGATATAAAGGTTCCTCAATAAGTGTCTGTTTGTATTATCGAAGGAATTCCCGAAATTCCCACTGGAAGGTGTTGGACTTTTTAGTTTGTATGAAAAATCTTATTCCTTCAGTGTAAGGATGAGATACTTGGCATGAAGGTTCTTAAAAGAGTGACTGGTTGTGTTACGAAAAATATTCCCGAAATTCCCACGGGCACGGGAAATATATGATTTTTAGTTTGTTTTTTTTTTTTTTTTTTTTTTAATGAATTATGGATGGGACGTTTGTCTTCCATGCCACCTGATGTTAAGTGCACATGAAGACTAAGGTGTTACACGTCCATCCACGAGAAACCTATTCACTCGACGCTTAAAAGTACTAGGACTATACTGGTCAGGGAAAATAGACGCAGGCAGTTCATTCCAAACCTTGGCGACCCGTATCAAAAAGGAACTGTCAAAGCGCTTAGTTCGACTTTTCGGAATATCTACCACATACGGATGGAAGTTCTGTCTGCGTCTAGTAGTCCGATGGTAAAAGGGTGAGGGTTCAATTTGTTCAAACAGAGCACTGGCGCACTCACCAAAATGTATCCTGTAGTACACGGTTAAACACGCAACCTTACGACGATGCTCTAAGGTCTGCAGTTTTTTGGTTGTAAGGTCGACGTCGTTAATTAATTTACGGGCTCTTCGGTCAACGGAGTCTAGCGCTTCGAGCTGGTATTTCGCAGAACCATCCCAAAGGTGACTACAGTACTCCATGCACGACCTCACTTGGGCTGTGTATAAGTTGAGCAGCCGTTCAGAGCTGAAGTACCGCCGGACCTTCGAGATGATACCCAATTTTTTGGAAGCCGTTTTTGCCATAGACTCAATTTGTTGACCGAAGTTTAAACCGGATGTTACAGTTACGCCTAAAAGCCCTAGATGGTCAGTGATGGGGACAGATACATTTTGGAAAGTGGGCGTAAATGTGAAGGTGCTCTTTTTTGCGGAGAATAGACACGCCTGAGTTTTGGATGCGTTGAATTTGACCAGGTTAGATTCGCCCCAATCGGACACATTCCGCAAGGTCGAATCAACGCGCTCAATCATAGACTCTCTCAAAACCTGGATTTCTTGGGCGCTCGTTCTCGCATTGGATATATATCTCTCAACAACAGTGCTGTCATCAGCATATCCAATAATGCCTGGTGTTAGGAGGTCATTAATGTGCAGCAAGAATAAAGTTGCAGAGAGAACAGATCCCTGAGGTACCCCGGCATTAATTGCCATTAGGTCAGAGGAGTAGCCGTCTAAGACTACTCGAATCGACCGTTCCCTCAGAAAATCAGATATCCAGTCGCAGAGCCCGGTTGGTATGCCATATGCTGGAAGCTTGCTTAAGAGACCATCGTGCCAGACCCTGTCAAAGGCCTTGGAGATGTCTAAGGATACAGCTATTGCTTCACCATGACCCTCCAAGGCCTCACTCCATAAGTGAGTGGCATACAAGAGAAGATCGCCGGTCGAGCGTCCGTTGCGGAAACCATATTGGCTATCGCTTAGGAGCTCGTTGGTCTCGAGGTATGCCAGGAGTCGATTATTCAATACACGTTCCATGACTTTGCAAAGTATGGAGGTGATTGAAATTGGTCGATAGTTGACAGAATCGGCACGGCTTCCCTTCTTTGGTATTGGCTGTACGTTAGCAAGCTTCCAGGACTTGGGGACCTTACCTGATTCCAATGAAAGTCGATAGAGGCGCGTCAAAACGGGAGACAACTCAGCTGCGCAGCGTTTTAGGACCACTGCAGGAATACCGTCTGGACCACTAGCTTTGTTCTCATCTAGGTGCAGCAAGCATTTAAGAACCTCCTTTTGGCGAATGTGAACGGTACCCATTGTAGGTCCGAACTGAGGTAATTGAGGTGGGATTTTTCCTTGGCAATCTAGACGAGAATTTTCCGCGAAGATACTAGCAAATTTATAAATCTGCTTTCTCCTTAGCAGTGTGGGCCAGAGATCCATCGGGTTTCCTCAGTGGAGGCAGCGACGGGCGACAAAAGTTCGTTTCGACCGACTTGGCAAGGGACCAGAAAGCTTTGCTTCCCGAAGGGTATGCTGCTATTCTGTCTCCGATACGGCCTATGTGGGCAAAACGAGCTCTTTTGATCACCTTTTTGCAGGACTTGGCGGCAGCATTGTATCTTTTCTTAAGTTCATGCGAATCCAGGGCTTTGCTTCTGCGAGCATTTGCCCAGGCTTTGTATGCTTCCCGCTTTCGCTTTTCAGCGGTAAGGCAAGCACTATTATACCATGGGCAAGCTTTGGTTTCAAGGGATAGGTCAGCGTGGGGAATGTAGTACTCCATTGCTTGAACTATCACACTTGAGACGGCATCAGCGCAGCACGATGGATCGGTTGATGTAAAACAAGTTTGCCGCCATGGATAAGATGCGAAGAAATGTCGCATTTCATCCCAATCTGCTGACTTGTAACGCCATACTCGCCTGGAGCCTTTTGGGCGGGTGTCAGGTGGCGAGTACAGCGATACAGATTTCACCATACAGTGATCGGATGTCCCTAAAGGTGCAGTGACGGACACCGAGTATCTGTCAGGATCGGTTGTCAGCAGAAAAAAACTTATTCCTTGAGCGCATGGGTTTGATACTTGGTATAAAGGTTCTTTGCAGTGGGTGTCTGGTTGTATAGTTTCTGAAATTTTCACGAGAAGGGTAGTTAAGCGCATACGAAGTTGCGGGATAAAGCTAGTACTATATAAAATTGTTTTTTCCTTATTAAATCGTACTTACCATATATTAATACACTAATTACTATGGTAATCACGCAATAAAATTACATTTCATTATGACGTCAGAATAATCAACGAATGCAGAGCATTAAAAAAACCGACTTCACGTCAAAACTTTGGCTGAGTTGAGAATGTCATCAACGTAAACATTCTCCAAAATCATACATATTTTTTCAAAAGTTTGAAATTTTCAATGAAGTACCTACCTAACCGATTTCGATGAAATTTAAATGAAGTATCCTCTATCATATGAAACAACAATTTTCAAAATCAATTCATAATTGTCCGAAATATCGTTTAACAAAGACACAAAAAAAAACATATAGATGAATTGAGAACCTCCTCCTTTTTTGGGAGTTTCCGTATGGCGAGGTATGGGTTAAACGCTTTTAAGCTATGCCTTGTAGCTAATTCTAATTCATAGATAAATAGAACAGTTTTTTTTTTGATATTGTAGACTGTTTATAGATTACCAAAGAATCTAAGCTTAGCTCCTCTCCCCAGATTCAAACAATAACCGGCGTGGTTCTCGTGAGCTGGCGACAGAGGGTGCTGGAGCGGCAGATCGAGTACGGAGCCAGGCTGGGGCACGTCGTGCTCAGCCTGGCTCGGATGGAGCTCAACAACTTCTACAAGAACGTGATGCCGGTGGCTGATTACTTCGACCAGACGAATATGCTGGTGGCTGTGAGTACTGTAGTTTAGTAGAACTAAGTATACTTTAATTTTGCTATAGATTTTTTGATAGCATTTTGAATAGCTTGAAGCGGCTTTATGGCAACGTGTCATTTAAAACGTAGATAGTTCTTCTTTATTTGTCCCTAAGGGATAATTTAATTTACTTAGGTACTTAGTCATTGATGTTTTTATTTGGCTTTGGTTCAATATAAAAAAAAACATTAATTTATGACTGTGAAAGCCCTCAAAATCATTATCATCCAATCCGTTGCAGATCATTCAATTAAAGCTAAAAATCATAAATTATAATACAATAATGTAAAATAGGTTTTTTTGACGTTTTTGTGGGCGATAGGCTGACCCCCTATCACTACAAGTCTCTCTCCATCATTATAATGCCCCCAAATTTGTCAAACGTGACTTCAGATGGTTTTATAGCCTCTGTTGTTCTGCCTACCCCGTTAAAGATACAGGCGTGACGTTATGAATGAATGAATTAATGAATATAAAATAATCTAAATTCGACATAAAAAAAAAAAATTAATTAAAATGAATAATTATTCTTATGTTTAAGTCAAATTAATCTATGTAACAAATGAATAAACGCCTAGGACATCAAAAATTTTCATCATTTGTAATGTAACAATAGTCCTGCGAACAATATCAAGATGCAGCCGTTGGTAGATAACCCTCACCCGACGAATGAAGACTTGTGCCGAGGGTAAAATAAATACCCAAAAACATGACGAAAACTACGTCTTCAAATGACACTGCCGAGGTCATTCTGTTCCCCGGCAAAAAAAATGAAGTTACTAGAAATCTCTATTTCACATTCGGAATAAAAATTTGAGGGGTTAACTTAATTGGTAGTTTATCAAATGTTATTTTTTAAGGTCATGAGATAGCAGAGTTATCTCTAGCTAGGATGTAATTTATAGAGAAAAACTGGGCTTTTTAGACATTGAGACAGAAGTGACGACTGTTAATCATTCCTATCCCTTTAAAAAAAAGGTAAAATAAATATCTACAACATAAAATTAATCGATAAAGTTGTCTGGTAATAATCTATTAATAAAATCGTTGTTTAAAAACATTGAATTATAAATACACCTGTTGTCTAAATATTTGTTTTGTTCCTAAATATAATTAAGGCCATAAATATATTCGGATATTAACGTCATATTTTATTTGTTCTCACTTTCATTTGTCTGTTTCCAGCTTATACTTAACGACAGATACTGAAACAAAATTGAGCGATAGTGTAATTAGATAAGATTATCGAACGGTGCTAGGTGTTAAAGAAATAAGCCGAACGATTATTAATTACACGATAACCACTATTGTTGTAATAAAAAATAATAAAATATTAGGTATACATAAGAAATAATCGCTGTGTTGCTACATATGAAAGCTTATTTCGACTAATGTGTCAACCGGCCCATTAGCTCAGTTGGTTAGAGCGTCGTGCTAATAACGCGAAGGTCGCGGGTTCGATCCCCTCATGGGCCACTCCTTTTTTATTTCTTTATTTTTAATTAGAATATACTTTTTTAACTTTTTTTATTTTTTTATTATTTTACAAAATAAGCGACAACTTCAAGGAACAGGTCAGAAGCTGCCTTGCATTATTTATAAGAAAATAAACGGGTAAAGACAACTCGTGTTTGTTAAGCGTTTACCTTTGAATGGCACCTTTCTATAATGTATGGCATGTTTCTCTGTCTGTATTATGAAAAATATCGATTATTACGTCACCGTAATGACGGTTCATTATACCTTTATTTGTTATGTTACATTTTGAATGAGCTGCTTCAGTCGTACGTACATAATTGTATGTTGTTCACTACCTATTCATACATAAAAATAAGTATTTCATTAGAGTTATGTGCACAACTGTAATCGCTTTATTCTGCAATCATAATAAACCTAATATATTTATTTTTGTCGTAAACAGTTAATAAATCAAAAATGCTAAGTACATTTTTTTGGGTAATTTCGAAAAAAAGTAAACGGATGTATTAAACTTATTGTTAATTATTAATTTATGAGGTTTGAATATTTTTTTTTCTAATTGCTTAATCAAATGTAATTTAAATCCGCCTGATAAAAAAGCTGGGAATCCCCTTTAGATATTAGTAAAGAAATGTTTTTTTTTTATGATTTTAGAGATATGAGTGTTGATATTAGAATTTTAAACGTCATTGATATTAATTTCGGCACAATATTAGGGCAAGGCGTCTTTCGGATATTTGGTATTTTCGGATTTTTGGTAAGAAGAACAATACTAAAAATCAGAGTAAGTTGTTGTTTATACAGGGTCCGCTTATAATAGTCAATTATATTTTAACAGCAGATTAGGAACGATGAGCGGAACTGAATTTCGAAAAAAAAAATTCGTTTTAAAATATGTTTCATAAAAAAATTCAAAATTCTTCTCTGTGATTAAACGTTAAGATTAATCTACATTTATGACTACATACAATTAGATGGAAACGTTTTTATTATTTGCTGTGTAGTCATAAACTACAGATCAAACTTAAATTTTGATCACTTAGTAAAGAAGCATTTTGAAACTTTAATTTATGACAAATGTTTAAAAAAAAATCTTTTTCATAATTATGACCCACTCATCATTTTTAATCTGCTATTAACATATTATTGACTATTATAAGGCGACCTTATATACGAGTAGTTAAGGTCTCTGCCTCAAATGCAGACAGCAGAGCGACGGCAGCGGTGGCATACAAAACTGACTCGTCGCGTGTGCGCGGGTCTGCGCAGCCTCTATCTACCGATTCTCTGTCGCTCCGATGGCGATCGCTGTGCCCTCATTAGGCTTTATTTAGCGAAAGGGGATGTTTAGTCGAAATACTCAGTTTAATGGCTAACGCAATCTCCACACTACTGTCAGGGCAGGTACAGCCATAGCTGCACAGTTCAATGGCCGCTAACCTTCAGGCTAACAGACCTATAGATAGTGAGTGATCGATAACTATTATCGATCACTCACTTTCCAAATTAACTCATCCTTTCCAAATTTCCATACCACTTTTAGCCTCCTTAAATATCAACGTCATACGTCCCATCTCTTGTAAACTAAAACCTATACAAACTCTTTCACTTGTTCTAATTTTTCAATATGGTTATGGGGGGTTATTGGCCTGTCCGACTATGAAGAAAAGGCACTCACACTGGGTTAGTGGCCAGTATCCTAATAATACCTTTTCCTTCCCGTCATTCATCCCTTTGAAACTGACCAACCCTTTTATAAATTAATTTAGATATATCTTAAAAATAATAGTTTTGAAACGCGCGCTTTGCCAACGCGCGGTTTGAGAACCAGCAAAAGCGCACGCGCATGTGTATGCATCAATAGAACTTCTGGTTTGAAAACACTCAATGTGTTACCGGGTCTTATAGTAGCCACGCGCGCTTTCATCTGCGTAACTTTTATACTTTAGCGTTTGTCCATACCTACATCCCACTTTGCTGATCGTGCCATTTTAGGAGCCAAGGATCGTCGTCTGAGCGGCAGCCAATCGGTAATAGGCCTGCGCATAATTTTTATAAATCTGACTGGTCCTTTTAGACATTCCAACAAACAAAGGTACCTACTCTTCAGCTTTAATACTTTAAAACAGATTATCGATGGGGAATCCAAAGACCAGTATAATCTCTTTGGGGGCATTAGTATTTTTTTCATGTGACACCCCTTTGACAATCCTGCATGGTACAACTGAAAGCACTCACGAAAGAAATTAAAATTGTTGATAAAGTTATTAAAAACTTTTATTTAAGTATCACTAATAACAAATAATACACCTAGAAAAAAGACGTGTGGCACTCGGAGAGTGCCGCGGTAAAGCTATTGCTAAGAATTTTTTATCAACTTATGCAATTATAATTATTTATTTATTTTATTAATGCAGTAATGTTTGATGTAATATGAAGTTCCACAAGTTCCTAGTAGATGGCGCTGATTGTTTATTAAAGCCCGCATGTAAAGTTATGAAATCAAAGTATCATCGCTGTGTCGGTCGGAGTGGGGGGTGTTAGGTTTTTTTCGTTACGGAATTTCTAGATTCGGTCCCCACGCTCAAGGCCCGCGATAGAAGCTATGCAATAGCTTAAAAGACTTTAAAGCGAAGGCTAATCAAAACGTTAGTTAAGCAATACCCGGTAATGTGTCGTTTATTGTTATTAGGTAACCCCACTCTGTATTATTAGGGAGTTAAGAACAGATAGTAACTGTTACAATATGATATGGTAACAGAAACAAACCTTTAACTCCTATATACCTAATGTTAATAAGTGTTAAAGGTGTATACAGTATCGATTGATTTACAGTTTATCGTTTCTTAATACTTGTATGCAATGCTAATAGCTCACCTATTAGTTAATTGACATAGCTTGCGTGTTATTGCCATATCGGTCTATTAACTAGAGCTGCCTCAATGAAAATTAAAAAAATATAGTGTTAAATATAGTATTAGCACTTAAGTACTATAGAACCAACTAAATCATGACCCATTTTGCAGATAATTCGTTTGAAACTGTCAAAGTTGTAAGGTCTATCGCGTATAATGCACTTAGGACATTTAAGATACCTACTGTAAGAATTCTGTAATCAATAAATGTCAGTGTTGAATGAAATGATAACAAGTTCGTCACCAAGGAAACCTTTCTTCATGTGAATTCCGTCGACATACTAGCATTTAGACGGTTTGCCAAAATGAGCTTATGGTGGGTCATGATTCAATTGATTCGATAATACTAATGTTATTGGGCTATTTGGTCAAATCTCTTGTGATAAAGCAATAGCTGATATTGGGCAACCATGTAAAAATTCAACTTATAAACACTGAACCTTTTACAGTAGGTATGGTATGTGTTATCGAAAGTGTTTTTCTTAAAGCACTTTCAAATAGACTTATTACTGCTTCTAAATTACTGGGTTCAATGGTGTAGAAAACTGCCTACTTTTTCCACTAGAGGCGCTAATAGATGATTAAACGAACTTCTAAGTGAAGTTCTATCGCTATTATATGAGTCGCTTCATTCGAAGATATTATATAACAGGTAGTCCTTTTTAGGTACTAGGTAACTTCGCACAATTTAAAATTATCATAAAAAAAACACTGTGGTGGGGCGCCGCGTGGCATGATCCACCCGGTTCGCGCCAAGCCCTCATTCTTTAGAGACCCTAAACGAAACTTTTAAATGGGTTCTGGGGTGGGTGGGTACGTCATATCTTCGAATGAAGCGACTCATATAATAGCGATAGAACTTCACTTAGAAGTTCGTTTAATCATCTATTATATTTCGTCGCTTCATTCTTCAGATATTATATAACAGGTAGATTTTCAGAGATAGAAAGTTTTGTTTAGGTATATACTTGAAATTAAAATAAGTACTTAATGATATAAATATGTTATTACATATTTTATTATTATAGTACTTAATAATTAGTATTATTACATAATGAGCTTCAAATAATCTTACTTTATTTGAGTTGCTAGAAATTATAATCAGCTTAAATTAATGAAACTTAGTGGTAGTCTATTTATAGACACATAATTTTTAATGTAGTAATTTACTTAATATCAAAATACGTAATATTCAATAACTATTTTTAATATTAGGTTAAGTATTGTTCATGTCTCGATTAAGTATCGACAAAGCAAAGTTATTTTGTTGATCATCTAAAGGCCGATGGTAAAACTTTGCGAACACCTGTGAGTTTTGTGTCCACCCGGCCGTTTTTCGAATGACATCGACACTGAGCCCGGCCGCGCGCGCGGCTGAGTTTGACGCGTGTCGTGTGCTGTGCGCATCAAAAACCCTCATGTCAATGCCGCTCGTGGCAAGCGTTTGCTTAATCCATCGACTTAGCGTCTGACTTGATGCAGTTCTGTGGGGAGCTTTGAATGTTACGAAGAGATTCCCGGAGTTTGAACCTCAGATATTTTTTGTAATAAAAATATATTCTTTTAAAGTTGATACTGGGCATATGTTGATATTGCTTTGAAAGTTTGGGAGAGATAATAAGGGCTGTTCACGATTTGGAGCGGAAGTCTTGATTATATCTGTTATAATAATATTTACTTTATCAGATTGAAAAACAATATTTTCTAATTTAATTAAAGACAATGTCTGTACTCTTTGACCGGTACATAAAGCTAATAATGTAACGAGTTTTTTTTTTGTAATATTTTCTAATGATAAATTTATATTTGGATACCAAGAAGACAGTTGTTTTAGTACTAAATTTGGATCCCAAGTAAATGAATATTTAGGCTAAATAGGTTTAGTTTTATAGGCTCCTTTTAAGAGGCGTTTAACACAACTATTATCACTTATCTCTTCTCCTAATAAAAGAGATAATGCAGATCGATGTGTATTTAATGAACCGTAAGAACATCCTTTATTAAATTGCTCGTTTAAGAATCAAAGAACTAATGGAATGGATTTTTCGAAACTATTAATGCATAACCACACTTCTTGAAACCATAACTTCAATGAGACGTTGTACTGGCGAACAGTAGTGTCTGCGAGCGAGGCGAGCATCAACGTGAGAGCCTCTGGTGGGCAGCCGCGCCGGCTGAACGACGCCCGGAGAGCCTCGCAGCACCCAGGGTAAGGCTGGAGTGCAGTGGGTGCTGACTCTATTGCTGGGAAGGCCAGAAGGGGAATACAAGTACCCCTTCGGCTTTATCATCAATGATTTTTCGTATACATTTTAATACAAGAGAAAAAGGAGGAAATGCATAAAAATCCAAGTCAGCCCAGCTTATTGTAAATGCATCAACTGCGACTTCATCAGGTTCAGGCTTCCAGGTGACAAATAATTAACATTTGGCATTGGCTCGACTTGAGAACAAGTCGATCTTAATGGGCCCGAAACTATTTACAATAAGTTGGAAAGCGCTATCCGAGAGGGCCCATTTCTGGACTCGAAATCTGCTCGATTTTCTTTGGTGTTAACATAAGAAGCAAATATCTATAAATTGCGTTTTTCACACCATTGCCAAATTTCTCTACTTAAAATATTCAAATGTGGGAACTGAATACCTCCCATCCTGTTAATGTAGCTAATGGCGGTAGTACTGTCAATATGTAATAATATTGCACAATCTTTTCCTTCACTAGCTATACTTTTGAGACCTAACAAAACCGCGAGTAATTCTAAAAAGTTCATGTGATTTTCTTTTTCACTGTTCGTCCATGAACCACTATATTTATTATTTTTGCATACTGCTCCCCAGCCTGTCCTAGATGCGTCGGTGTAAATTTCTAACTTATAATTTTGAGTAATGATTGGACAAGAAATAATATTAATATTATTTTTCCACCACCATAAATCTTTTAGTAATATCTTATTAAGATTCATTTTCGCCTCATAGTTAGTTTCCTCCGAACTTATTTAAATCTAAAAACTTTTGTCTCTCTAATATTTTTGTATATAAGAATCTATATTTTGTGGCTGGACAGGCTGCGATCAATACACCTATAAGTTTAGCGAAATTTCGTAATGAACAAGTTTTAAGATTAATGTACCTATTTATTAACTGTGCAATGTTATGCCGCTTATCGCCAGGTAACGTAATAGACATATGTTCTGTGTTGAACATAAAACCTAAGAATTTGATTGACTTTTTTGGTACAATGTGACTTTTATCGAAATTTACAATAAAACCTAGACAATGTAATAACTTCAAAGTTTCTCTCACATTAATCATGCATTCTTCATATGTATCTCCTAAGTAGGTAGTAGACTTAAAAACCTTGTTTTCTCAAATGACTCATTACTTCACGCATAATTTTTGTAAATACCCACGGAGCTACCGATAATCCATACGGCATTGCTGTGAACTCGTAAGTGATCGGCTCAGACGAATCATTTTCTTGGAATTCGAATCGTAGGTACTTTCTGTCACTAACAAAAAACGGTATAAGTAGATATGATTCTTTCATATCTATGTTGGCTAAGTATCCATTACGAGGAATTAATTTCGAGGCTGTTTTATAAGATTCCATTTTAAAATGTAAGTACTTTTGTTACGAACTTGTTTAAAGATTTTAAATTTAGTATAAACCTTTTTTCTCCGTTACGTTTCAGAGCTAAAAATATATTTGAAATAAATTGATAATTTGAAGGAGAACAAGGTTTTATAGCCCCTAAGTCTAATAATTTATTTATAGCTATTTTCATGTCTCTTTTTTCACATGATGACAAATTATTTTTAGGAATAGAATACTGACAAATTTGAGTATCAAATGGTATTCTTAATCCATAATTTATCCACTTCAATATGACTTCGTTTTTAGTTACTTTTGTCCAACAATCATAAAATAAATTAATTTGACCTGCATGTACCTTGATTAATGTTGGGTCGGAGCACGCGTCCTGGACGAAGTCTGCGGCTGGAACTTGGCGTTGAACGCAGAGTTCGATTGAGGGCGCCGCTGTGTTTGAGCTGCTATCGGTTTCCTCTGACCTCACCGCGCCCCCCTGAACAACGGGTAACGAGGAGGTCCTGTCCAGTTTCCCTGCTGAGACGACCGGTTGACCGTTGATATTTGAGAGGAGACTGTTTTGGCTGGGCCTTTTTTAATTAGGGCTCCCTGCTTTTCAATGGCTTTACTTGCCTTTATTTTTTCCGGCAACGAACTTCCGAATAAAGTTTCGTCTCTTTCGGAGTCTTGTATAACATGTTTAAAGTTTGTATCAAAATTAGGTAAAATCAGTTTTACCCTATCTTTGATGAACATAAAGTGGAGGTCTGATAATAGGCAGCATCCATCATTTACGTGACGCAGGGCCTTCATTTTGTTTTCTTCCTTCTCAAGGAGGACGTCCATCCCTCGATTTATGGCGGTAATACCGTACCCCAGCTGTTGCTGAAAGTTTTGGTTTTTTTTTTTGTCACGTGCTCGTGCTAGGTCTGTTATGGCTGCTGAGATTTCAGCATTTGATTTTGGGGCTTGCAAGTTTTTGCAGTTTTCGGGTACCGTATTTTCTATGGTTAATTTATCTTTGTCTTCTTTGGACAGTCCTTTTCTTAGTAAAGGTGTCCATAAATTTGAGAGCGCATCGTGTATTTTAGCGCCAAATTAGGGTGTATCGGAATTTGCAGCTCCAAGTGCAGTAAGCAGCTCTGGATCCAGATCGGGATTAGGTTCTCCCGATATGCCTGGTGCGTCTTGTGATATTGACGGCTCCGGATTAGGGAGCGTCTCTGCAGATAGCTCTTGGGCCATAGTGAATGACGCGGCAGTCTTCTGGCTATCCAGGTTTACATCATCCAGTGGTAGCGGTAACTCATACCTTGGAGGCGACATGTTTATGTTTTAACAAACATATAATTCATATTAATATAACGCCCATAACGTATTACAGACAACGAGATAGATCTCTTTGAGATTACCCGCATTTTCTGTAATCGTATTGAAAACAAAAGGTGATCGATAAGATCAGATAAAATTTATTAAAGTTTACATCATTACGATATTGAGCAGTTAACGTGATATATCTATTACTAGCTTTATCCCGCAACTTCGTATGCGCTTAACTACCCTTCTCGTGAAAATTTCAGAAACTATACAACCAGACACCCACTGCAAAGAACCTTTATACCAAGTATCACACCCATGCACTCAAGGAATAAGTTTTTTTCACACAAACTAAAAATCATATATTTCCCATGCCCGTGGGAATTTTGGGAATTTTTTTCGTAATACAACCAGTCACTCTTTGAGGAGCCTTCATGCCAAGTATCACATCCTTACACTCAAGGAATAAAAATTTTCATACAAACTAAAAATTCCAACCCCTTCCCGTGGGAATTTCGGGAATTCCTTCCATAATACAAACAGACACTTATTGAGGAACCTTTATATCAAGTATCACATCCGTGCACTCAAGGGATGGGATTTTTTCATACAAACTAAAACATCATATATTTTCCGTTCCCGTGGGAATTTCGGGAATTCCTTCCTTAGTGCACCCCTGCATCCCCTAAAGAATGTATGTTCCAAATTTCAGCTTTCTACGCCCAGTAGTTACGGCTGTACGTTGTCTGTCAGTCACTCAGTCACTCAGTCACTCAGTACCTCAGTCACTCAGTCAGTAACGGAACAGTTTTATATATATTGATAGATTACACGCATTTTCTGCTCTGATTTTTTAAATAACATTTTTAAACTGAATAAGTAGGTCGTACCTTGGAAGATTTCTTCTTTGGAAGAAATAATTCGCTGTTTCCGTTTTTTATTTATTTTTTGTTCCAACTTTTTTATCTTTTTATTATAATGTTGAAGCTGTTCTTCTGCTGTACGTTTAGGCATTTTGTAAAAACTTAAGTAAATGATTAAAGTAAATGACGTATGCTTGTTACCACGCACGAAAAAAGAATGAGGGCTTGGCGCGAACCGGGTGGATCATGCCACGCGGCGCCCCACCACAGTGTTTTTTTTATGATAATTTTAAATTGTGCGAAGTTACCTAGTACCTAAAAAGGACTACCTGTTATATAATATCTGAAGAATGAAGCGACGAAATATAATTACGCTTGACTCATAATAACTGTCAAATACCATAGTAAAAGTTAACTTTATACTGTTTTTTTATCAAAAAATAGAAATGCATCATTGCGTAGTCTTAAGTTTTATAGAAAATGGATGCCACAGTTTTTCTGAGGATATACACATGTGGAAGTTGTGGATGTACTTGATTAGAACTTTTATGGAAATGCACATATTACGGTCCATATTTTCCACATTTTCATACAGAAAAACAAATGATCATATAGATTTACCCCAAAAAGAACAGTGAACAAGCGATTTCGATAACAACTTGTTCATTTGACGGTTTGTAATGGGTCAAGCGCATGAAGCGACATCTATTTAGAGCTTTTAGTTTTCTTCTCCATTTTCAATGAGAGGTTTTCTGACAGCTCATTAAAAAAACAAAACTGTTCAAAATTGGTTCAAAAGGCTTCGATAGATGGCGCTTTACAAAAGGCGAAGGCGAAGAATTTATTCCACACCGCGTTTTTAAAAGTAAAATAAATTAATTGACGTCTGTATCAGAAATTGAACGTATAAATAACCATAGATGATAGATACCACTTATCTACAATATTAGTATACCGACTTAACGCCTTCGGCTTTGTAAAAGTGCCATCTATAGAGGTTTTTTGAACTAATTTTTATGAGCTGTCAGAAAACTCCCCATTCGTTTGAAACTGTCAAACTTGTAAGGTCTATCGCGTATAATGCACTTAAGACATTTAAGATACTCTACGAATTCTGTAATCAATAGATGTCAGTGTCGAATGAAATGATAACAAGTTCGTCACCAAGGAAACCTATCTTCAAGTGAATTCTGTCGATGTACTAGCATTTAGACGGTTTGCCAAAATGAGCTTATGGTGGGTCATGATTCAATTGATTCGATAATACTAATGTTATTGGGCTAATTGGTCAAATCTCTTGTGATAAGGCAACCATGTAAAAGTTCAACTTATAAACACTGAAACTTTTACAGTAGGTATGGTATGTGTTATAGGAAGTGTTTTTCTTATAGCACTTTCAAAATTACTGCTTCTAAATTACTGGGTTCAATGGGGTAGAAAACTGCCTACTTTTTCCACTAGAGGCACTAATTACGCTTGACTCATAACAACTGTCAAATACCATAGTAAAAGTTAACTTTATACTGTTTTTTTATCAAAAAATAGAAATGCATCATTGCGTAGCCTTAAGTTTTATAGAAAATGGATGCCACAGTTTTTCTAATATACACATGTGGAAGTGGTGGATGTACTTGATTTGAACTTTTATGGAAATGCACATATTAATTATTTTCCACATTTTCATACAGAAAAACAAATGATCATGTAGATTTACCGCAAAAAAGAACAGTGAACAAGCGATTTCGATAACAACTTGTTCATTTGACGGTTTGTAATGGGTCAAGCGTATGAAGCGACATCTATTTAGAGCTTTTCGTTTTCTTCTCCATTTACAATTGTTGTTGTAAGCAACTTTTTTTTCAAGTATTTTTTTTTATGAAAGATAATAATCTCACTATTTGCGTCTATAAACTGTCGTGACTGTTTCGTTACCGATGGTTAAAATAAAATTAAGTAATGTTGAAATTAAGACGAGGATTCTCGAGCGCAGTAGGCATTAACGCTATATGGGACTGCGTGGCGGGCAGTCGCGTAAATGAACTCGTCAGCGCACAGAAATGTCACAGAGTACCTAACAGTAGTTATATAGTAGTTACAGTGCTATTTTTATAACTATTATACGAAATTCGTTTTGACAATAACGAGGTTTAGTTTTTCAGTAAACTTATGTCAAGGATAGGTAATATAATATTTATATTTTATTTCTCTGGATTTAGTATTGCGATACCTATACTAACTATTTAATTTTTTATAAATATTGTAATGGTCGAATTGTTTTCTTAGCTATATGAAGAATACCTAAAATATATCCTATAAACTAGCTGTACTACCTGGCTCCACTCGGGCGCAGTTTGCCTTTAAATTGTTACTGATTTTATAGATTAAATATTAAAAAAAAATTCAGTATAAAAAATTCAGTATAATTAATAGTAGGTAGTCTATATCTACAGTGTGGCTTTTTATACGAAATTCGTTTCTACGATAACTAAAACTTATGTCAAGGATGATATAATATAATCTATATTTTTTATTTATGTGGATTTAGTATTGCGATACCTAAACTTACTATTTTATTTTTTATAAATATCGTAATGGCCATTTTATAGATTTAATATTTTTATATTTATATGCTTACTGAATTCTGTTGTAAAAATCGTGCTATTTTGACTTGAAAGTATATCGTATAACTTATTTGTTCCCAAATTCATTAAAATCAGATAAGTAGGTAGTTGAGATCTTTTACATAAACTTTTATCTCTTTTTTCAATCTTATAGGGGCTGGTGTTTGAAAAAAAGGAGGGTTTGGGAGCTATTTTCATTACTAATTTTCTACAAATCGGTCGCATGGTTTAGCTGGAATAAAGGATCCGTTATTTAGTCACTACAGCACAAGTTAATTTGAGCTAAATAATGTAGTGTGAATGTTACAAATAAGTAATTTTTTTATGAAATGAAATTCAATCCACCCCTTCGGAATGTGCGCCTGTTTACACGAAGTAGTAAATTTTAGTAGTTATTAATATCTAAAAAATAGTTATGTATGATTATATTCTTAAATGTCTATGTGTCATCATAATCTATTAGCCGTCTAATCTATAAAGCCGAAGGGTTTGTCTGTTTGAACTTTGAACTAGATTATTCGTGAAAGAACCGATCAGATATAACTTAATGTTATTAAAGTTGATGTATAAAAGTCCAAAATACTATATTTTTGAAAAACATAGCATATGAAAGTTTAACCACATAATACATAAAAAGTGACCAATTTAAACTAACTTTTAACACTGTGAAATTATAACTATCTGGAATCATAATTTTAACACACAGGAAAATTGGTGGTAGATGCCATCTATATTCCCTTAGATATATAAAGACGAAGTTAGTACTTTTTATTTATTAATAACTAGGTACATCAAAAGAATTGTAGGTGGCAGCATTACTCGAAAACATATTTGTTGAAATTATAAAGATACCAAACTAATTTGATATCTGTAACTTTTGAAATAGAGTCTATTTTACTCGTGACGAAAATAAATACAAGAAGGTATTTTAACGGACAGACATTTTCAATGATTATTTTATTTGACGTTTAAGTACAGGCAAAGCAATATTATTTGACCCATTCAAACAAATTAACTAACAAATTAAATGATATTCGTTTCGAAATTAATAACTAATACCCATCAGCACTTACCATCAATGCTAATGTCTTATCAGCACCCATCAGTACCTATCAATACCCAATTAGTACCTATCAGTAGTTACCCATCTGCACCCATCAACACCTATGAGAAGCCATCAGCATCTATCAGTACCCATCGGAACTCAATAGCACCTCTTAGCATCCTTCAATACCCATCAGCACTTCGAGCACCCAACCTATCAGTACCCAACAGCATCTATCAGCAACCATCATTATCCATCAGCACCTGTCAGCATCCATCAGGTACAATAGTCACCTATCAGTAACTATCAGCACCCATCAAAAAGAACACCTATATGTATAATATATACTTTGCATAGGTGTTCTTTAATACTTATATAATATATATCCCATAACTTTGAGGTTTTGTTCCTTACTTAAAAAATAATACTTTTTGCCAAAGAATATTTGGTTCAAAAGTGCATACTTTCCAAAATATCCTCGTTCTTAATATAATGAGTTCATAAAATCTCATCCACTCAATAGACGCGTGTCACTGAAGTCATACAATAAACAACAAAAACATTTTAAACGTCGAGGAATGTTGCATACAATGTACACCGCAAAACGTCGCAAACTGTACCTACCTGTGCATAGCGATAAAAAAGGAGTAGAAAAAGTCATGTTATTTGATTCTATTACATGGCCCCACAAATACCCTAGAGTTATGGGAAATCAAGCAGAACACCTTGTACATATATACAGGGCAGATTTTTTTAATGTCACTTGGAGGTAAAGTTCTCTTAATAATAGAGATAGCAAATGCTTGCTTCTTCACCCAGGAATCGAACCGACTTAAATCTAAAAATGAAGATTTCACGGTTTCCCTTTCATTAAATTAACCTAGTATGTGAGAGAGATTTTATTCTTGTGTTAGGCTCTAACGAACCACACAATAAAATTACAGGGTGTGATTTTTACAGATTTTAGTCGGTTTGACTTCCAGGTGAAACGAGCGAATTCTTAAAAATCTTTGAATGCGGTTTTATTTCTGTTCAATAATAAAGGACAGTTTCTTTGGAGTAAATTTTGCTATCTCTATTATTTAGAGTACTTTCCCTCCAGATGGCATTACAAAATTCCACCCTGTATATTAATCGTTAAGCACTTTTCAGTATCTCTACGTTGGAATTGATGCGGAGAAGCAGCCCGCAAGAGGTGATGCGTTAATATTATTAAGATTTATCGCAAAAAAATTAATATGCTTTTTTTGCACTTGTTGTCTAATAAACTTAAAAAAAAAGAATTAAATATCAGAAACAAGTTTTTAGCTCTATATTCATCTGTGATAATTGTTTATAATACTCTTTTAATTTATCAATCAAAACATAAAATGTGACTTAACAAAAATTAAATAATTAAATTGTCGTACTGTTATGTGTACGCTATGGTCAATAAGACGATCAATTACGCGGGAAAATTGGGAGCAAAAGCGACACAGGTCCTACCTCCATGACGCCTCGCGTGGTACTGAATTGTATCGCGCCGCCGTCTTTATTATATTATATTATATTAGAAAAAATAGAACGGGTTAACAAAAAAATTATCCAGAGAAATTAATTTTATGCTACATTACCAATATTATGACAAGTTTTCGTAAGTATAAGTTTGATATTCTCTTAGAATATCGGAAAAATACTTAAAATTTTCATCTTTTTCGTAATTTTTTATGATCGAGTAAAGTTTTCAGTATCGTGTTTTGAACTACACATTTATAAAATATATTAAACAAACTTCAACATTTATTTTTATCCGATCCAAACAAACAATATTGGCCAGTTGTAATGAATTTGAAAACGCATAGATTTCGCGAATGGGGCCCTTAAGTGATTGCCTGCAATTGCAAACGCATGACTGCAAATAAATCAAACATTCACGTCTGAGTAAAAAATATATATAAATCCTATCTTTAAAAAAATACATACACGTGCCAAAGAAAATGTGTCTTGATGTTAAAACTAGAAATAGATTTAAACTAGCCGGCCTTCATACTGCACTACTCAAAGTCACTAACTCATTCATGGGCTATTGTTTGTACTTTTATAATGAAGTTTCAAAAAATATTGAACATTTACTTCTTTCAGATAAATTTAAAGACACTGTAAAAAAAGATCTTACAAAAAGTCATTAAGAGAATCAGAGCTGTTATTCAATTTTAAATAACTATTATCGATCACTCTCTTTCCAAATTCACTCATCCTTTACAAATGTCCATGCCAACCGTTGCATACGATTCAATCTTAGTTGCTACATCTTCTCCTCAAAGCTCTCATCTCCACAGCATTAATCCTGCTTTCATGTCTCTTCTGCCACATCTAAGATTCACTACCATACATAAGTGTTGGCGCCTCAAGTTAAGCCAGCCTTATTCGGTATAATTTTGCTTGTCATAATCGAGTACAAGGCGCCATTAAAACAATTTCCTGCTTTTAGCCTCCTTTCAATATCACCGTCATACGTCCCATCTCTTGTAAAAAAAACCTATACAAACTCTTTCACTTGCTCTACTTTTTCAATATAGTCATCGATGACCTCGACACCATATAAAAGCGGCTACACACGACCCTAAAATCACTGGCGATATCGGGACAGCGGTAGTGGGGATGAAATCGGCTACTACTCTACACACGTCTCTGCCAGTCAGTACGAAACCGACCGTGCAACAGACTGCTCGTTGTTCCGAGATGCCGCCGACACTCACAAAACAGCAGAAAATAACTTAACTTTTCCTTTGATACCTGAAACTCAAAAACATAAGACCCAATACTCTAATTATTAAGTATTACCATTCCTATTCAAATTAGTCAAACTCAATTAAGATATCATACCATAACTCATTTGAATTCAAAAAACACTTTTCTTAAATTTTCTCACTATTTGCCACATGTTTACAATTTAATTATTTTATTTTAAAATCAAAATAAAACATACTAAGGACTAAAAGCAAAATAACAATAAAACAAAACCATAAAAGACATAAAAGAATATTAAAAAACAGTTGTAACTCTTTATCAAAATAAATGCTTACTCCTTTGCTGTTTTGTATTATTTTAAGTTCCATTAATAAACAATTATATCCTTACGTTCACCCCCTTAATTGTTTATTTTTAAAAGACAGACATCCTTCTAATTGTTGAATTATCTTTGTCTGGTTTTCATCTAATTTTTCTTTTCTGTAGTAATGTGCTTTCTTCTTGAATTATTACGCCGCTCCATTATCAACAACTTCTTCAAATACATTAATTCCATGACAATAATTACTTCCTCAAATAACATCTTCTCAAACTTCATAAACTCTCCAGTACTAGTACCCCATATCACCTTCTCGAACTTCATTTACTTCCAGTACTAATACTTCATCCATTTTCTGCCGTTCGACCTTCCTCAATTTCTATGTTTTTTATCCCACAAATATGGTAAATCGTTGAATAGATCGATAGCTTTGGTCCACGCTTCTCGATCTTTCTCCTTCGCCATGTTTTCGCGCGAAATAAACAATCATAGCCTCAAGCACGTCGTCGTATCGTCGCGGCACTCAAGCGCAGAGTGCGTAGAAATCAATCCTGATTTCGCTACACACGTACTGACAACGCTCCCTAGACGATAATTGTCCCTAAATCGTGAGCTCGCTCGAAACGATTTAGGGACGACAAAAATCGGGTAGGATTTGCCTACACACGAGACGATTTATGATATGATCTAGGGTCCTCCCCACCACTGTCCCGATATTGCCAGTGATTTTAGGGTCGTGTGTAGCCGCTTTAAACCAATTTTAAACGCAAGTGCTATCCTAGCCAACAAACATTAAAAAAAAATACTTTTTTAAATAATAGGTTGGGGAAATAGTATATTTCATTACGAGTGCGGAAACCCTGTCATTGCAAAGAGTTCATTGCGCAGCCGAAGGCGAGGGTTGACAGTCGGAACGAGTTGTAATGACGGTTCCGCACGTGTACTGAACGACTATTTTTAATACAGTTGCGAAAAAATTAAGCAATTTTATAAAATATACAAAATGGCGCCAGCCGTGAAAGATTATAAACAGAGATTTTTTTGTTTTGTTTACCCATTCTGGGTAGGCAAAGGGAACTATGCCCATACAGCCAAGTCTTTAGTAGATTTTTTGCATTGACATGAAATGAAAATGAATTTAATGATATAAAATGAAATGAAACCTAACCTAAATCATTGCATCAAATCATTTTACCTGATATTGAAACAAATTAGCAGCTTCTTTTCAGAAATATTTGCATGAATCGTAAAAACTTCTATGAATTTTGTTTTAAGTAAAACCTTCGTGGTTGTTTTTTTTCTTTTTATTGGACATTATTTTGACATTTGGGAAAGAGAACGCACGAGTGCGGAAAAGGTAAAGAAAAAGCACAAGTGTGTAATAGCCCACATCCCGAACGCTAAACGTCCCTGCAATACGCCACTTTTTGAGCAACTGTATTAAAAAAGTCTTTATAGTATGTATGAACTTGTAATAAAATCTCTTTGATTATTGAAGTATTTTCATCTGGCTGGTTTTGGTATCATTAAAAGTTAAAATTTTAAAGAACATGATTCCAAATTCAAATTAGGAAAATGTGTGATTTTCATTTGTTTTTCGTACTGTCAAGATGAGTGAATCTAATGAATATAATGAATCGATACATTTTAAAATTTTACTACAAAAAAGGTAAAAATGCAACGCAAGCCGCGAAAAAAATTTGCGATGTTTATGTCTGTGAGAGTAGCACAAATTTGGTAAGCGTTTTCAATCCGGAAATTTTGATGTCAAAGATGCACCTCGCTCTGGTCGCCCTATTACGGATAAAATGGATGCCATTTTTGAAAAAGTGGAGCAAGACCGACATATCAGTAGTTAAGATGTAGCTGAAGAACTGGGAATTGACCACAAAACAGTTTTGGCGCATTTGAAAAAGCTGGGTAAACAAAAAACTTTGATATTTGGGTACCACCCGAGCTCACTGAAAGAAACCTAATGAACCGTGTACTGATTTTTACGACGTAACGAAACCGAATCATTTATGAAGAAGCTAATAACGGGTGATGAAAAGTGGATCACGTACGACAAGAACGTGCGAAAAAGGTCGTGGTCAAAGGCCGGTCAGGCTTCACAGACTGTGGCGAAACCCGGGTTAACTCGCAATAAGGTGATTTTGTGTGTGTGGTGTGATTGGAAGGGCATTATTCATTATGAGCTGTTACCACCAGGCAAGACTATCGATTCTGAACTCTACTGCGAACAACTTATGAGATTTAAACAAGAAGTTGAGAGAAAGCGGGCGGAATCGATCAACAGAAAGGGTGTGGAGTTTCATCATGATAACGCTAGACCACACACATCCATAGCCACACAGCAAAAATTAAGAGAGTTTGGCTGGGAGGTGTTAGTGCATCCGCCGTATAGTCCTGACCTTGCACCTTCAGATTTCCACCTGTTTCGGTCTCTTCAGAATTCTTTAGGCAGTGTTAGGTTAACATCACGAGAGGACTGCCAAATTCACTTGTCGCGGTATTTTGATGAGAGGTCCCAAAAATTTTATAGCAATGGGATCATATCCCTACCTACAAGATGGCAAAAGGTTATCGAACAAAATGGTACATACATACTTTAGTTAAATGTCAATAAACTATATTAAAAAATGTTTTAAATTTTCTTAAAAATTGCGAAGAAACTTTTTCCCCACCCAATAGAATAAAATGTTCATGCAATTTGTAGTTCTGATCAAATAAAAAACTCAATATTGACTTGATATCCTCAGTTCCCCAGAGTTGGTTGAGTTTGATGTAAATAATTCATTTTCTTTTTCCATTATAACTTTATTTATTATAACTTTATATGGTATCTAAGACTTTTCTTGGTGTGCTGTAAGCAACATGTTTGTTTCTTTGTTTTATCAGGAGTGCATCTATGTGACTCGTCAATTCACTGCTGTCGAAATACTGTAACACGATAATTCGTGAGAGCATAAGTCGGACTTGATTGGGCGTCAGATTTTTTATTTCCTTTGTCCAGGTCAAACTGTCCACTCCTTTTTCGTAGTCGATTAAAAATAAGCTTACTTGCATTACACATTGTCACATTTTTACTGAAATCAATCATTAAAATGTGAAATCAATACCACATTTCTTGTAAATAAATGAATTTGAATTTGAATTAGTTTTAAATACTTTAATCACTTTTATACATCCACATATTATGACAAATCATTAAACTTGACATAGAATGATTCCACAACTTTTGTTCCATATTAACTATTGTTTCATCCGATTAGCTCTAACGACACATGCCACTTTTTTTGTTGGCCGGAGAAGAATAATTGAAAAATTGCAAAAAATTATCTTCTTTGCAATTTTATTTGCTTTCATTAGCCCATCCACCATAGAAGATAATGGGGTATTTTCGTGAAAAAGAGCATCTTGTCACTGAGAGAGAAGTCTATGTGATGTTTTGTCTCTCTCGTGTGAGTTCATTGCGGATAAAAACTGAAAGCTAATTTCGCTCTCACTAGCAGAAGGAGATTTGGTTCAGCGGATGTGGCTACCCTCTTGAGTGCCTTGACTTGAGTTCAAATCATGCAAACTGCGAAATGGTGTGAACAATTTTTTAATACACTTCTGTAGGTTTTAACGTCGTTTTAGCTACATGTATAATAATAATCATGTTTCACAAATAAATTACTTTGTAATTTTGTGTGGATTTGTATTTTTTATATTTGTTATGAAACCCAGTGGAGGTTAAATTGAAAAATGTTTTGTGAGTCTTCATTATTTTTAAACGGTGTGAACTCACACGTTACTGTCGAAGGTGTCTCGAAGGCTAGTTTCGAAATTTTATTAACCAGAATATCATTCAAGATTTTGTTTTATTACAAATGAATAAGGTCTTTTTTAAATGCAATTTTATCTTTTACACTTTAAATATTGGTATTATTAAAAATAATAGTAAAATCGGAAATTTGAAGCCGTAATTATATTTCTTTTCTTTCAGTTCTTATAATAATTTTAATTTGGTTGAAAACTTTAGTGTAATAATAACAAGAAAGTCTCTAAGTTATTTTAAGTTATTAGTGATATAATAGTATATTATGTAACAAGTGAGCTAAGTTGCTAATTACAGTCGAGGCTTAATAATGAGCCGAGACTGTAATTAGCAACGCTCACGAGTTTCATACGACGTTTTTCAACACACTTGTGAGTAAAAGACAGACATACGTTGTCATAAAATAACAAACACATTTGATAACAAAGCTGTGAATTGTGATTGAAAAATGGCGCCGAACCTCGCGCATGCGCGTAGGTTTTTTTTTCCGCCAAATGTGTCAATGACTGTATAGGATATACAGCCTATTTTAAGTGAAAAGGTTTAATTTAGAGTGGTAAATGCAAATATTTTATAACAAATTATTGTAAATTGTGAATAATTTGTTTGATATACAAATTTGTTGAATAAAATCTCTTTGTTGTTTCTGAAAATATTTAATGTATAACCCGGACCATTAAAATATGCTCTGTTTACTCGCATGTAATTTGCACAAAGGTACAACTCAACTTTGCAGGATTCATTATATTATGCACTAGGGTATAATATATTATGCACGCGTAACTTATAGCCCAGTTTATAGTTCTAAATTCAATAGAATAAGGCTCACTTTACGAGCAAGTGTGTTAAAAAATAAGTTAAAAATTCTAAAATAACAATAAAAATAACAAAATTAAAAATATAATTATAAAGCGATAAGCTCGCGCTTGGGCTTGATCCTGCATTTCTCAAACCAGTAAGGTGTCTGGAATTAGGTTTCTCAAACCTAATTCCAGACACCTAACACTCGCAACTACAGCTGCACTTGTCATGAGATGTTGACATAGATACTCAATTTGTATACTTTCCCAAAAAAGTGTTTATTGGTGGTTTATTGCATCTCGTTTGTTCGTATTCAATACTTTCATCTGCACCAACTGAACACAGAACGAAATATTCAATCCTATTTATTGATTTCTATTTCAACATTTAAATTTATTTTTTTATGAATCAATAAAGTAAGATAGTTACAATGTATGTATTTTAGTATCTATTTTTGAAAGAGCAAATCTCTCATAATTTTTTTTTTCTGAAAAAATAGACCAAGCTTCTGCGATATTCAATTCCCGTAAGATCACAACTAAAAACTATTAAACCGTTAAAAGCTGTTCGTTTACAATAAAAGTCGGGTCTAATATATCTGCTACAATACCTTTTCTGGATAATGAAGAGTACCTACATATGTGTCCATTAATAACATTATCTAAAATTAATTAAAACATTGGAAATTCTCGGTATTCGGAACAGTTTCGGTCATACTGATGATGTTTGTCAACAAAAAATTTTTTGACATTTCATTTCTGTTTATTTCATCATCATCATCATCATCCACGGCCTGTAGAGGTCCACTGCTGGACATAGGCCTCCCCCAAGGTCTTCCACGTCGCTCGGTCCCGCGCCGCCATCATTTGGGGGGGAAATGCCGTAATCGCCACGCTTGGCAGGCGGGTTGGCGATCGCAGTATGATGTTAATATACACAAAAGGACGCTGCTGCCCGTCCTCTGGTTTGTCCCTTAGTCGACTCTTACGACACCCACGGGAAGAGATGGGGTAGCGCTATTCTTAAGGCGACGCCACACGCCTTTACATTCTTATCTTAATCTGTTTATTTACTAGAACGGATTTAAAAAAAGGTGCCAATTTACATGGTTTTACAAGGAAAGGGAATAATCTGCATGTACCTTCTTATAATTTTATGTTCTTTGCTTTTTTAAGTTATTTAAACTCACATTTTTGCGTTTTGTATACGAAAACGGGGGGAGAAAATTTGACGTAAACCTGACGTTGGCAAAAGCCTCGGCGACTGAGCGGACGAGGGCGGCGCGGCGTATCCACGAATGGCTGGACCAAATTATAGATTTCGGATAAATTTGAAGCTAATGTATAAAATATATATGATTGGGGCGTAATTTTAATAGAATTTCCCTTAAGCTACTTAACGAATTTGATCATGTATAATTATTTTTTTCGAAAACATTATAGTTTAGTCAGATTATAGAAATAAAACCTTTCTAAGGGGGTCAACTTTGGATTATTTTTCTATCGAGTGAAGCTCATTAAATAATGTAACTGAAACCAAAATCCTATAGACCAAATGCTTAACTAACACATATATTTTTTTCATATTTATAAATTCAGTCTCAGGATGTCTCAGCTTGTTTTAAAAAACGGCAGTTATAGAAATAGCAAGCCTTTAAAAACATCCTAAGACATTTTTATAATGTTCAAAATGGGCTTATCTGTCCATTTCTTAACTAACAAAACCTAGTTTCTAAACATAACGTCACAGCTTTCAGATACGACATTGTTTGGTGACCGTCAATTTAGCGATCGATACCAAATTACCTCCCTTGATGGACGTGACATGTCCGCCAATGATAGTTTCTGAAAAACTTGTAAACAATCGAGGTTGCTCGCTTTTCTGTTTCTGAAACGTATTTTGTATAAATAAATATAGTCGACGTCAAGAGCCGATAGAAAGAATAATGTTATGAAAGGTTCTTAAAATATTTGAAGGTTATTTCTGCGAATAAATTACCAAATAATTAATGGTATTTAAAACAGTGGTACATGGATAAACTGCGTCATACGGCTTCCAGGCCATATGACGCAGGAGTATAAGAGGATATAAATTCTCAAAGATAAACTGACAAAAATTAATCTAATGTAACAACTACCTTTTAATCAAAGTTCCGCAATAAATATCTTCATTTCAGCGATGTGCTTTATGAAACGATAAGGTCATAGGCCATGCATGTATTAACAATTTAAACATTAGTAATCATTTTCTTTACTATGTGTAACTGGTAATTATAGTTTCATGGAAAATTAGATTGGCTGCTAGAATTCTATGACAGTTTCGGAAATATGAATACTTCATAACTCGATGAAGTGTAATTCCGCGTGAAGCTTCATCAATTTCAGGAATTATTATAATGCGTTGCTAGCTGCCATTATTTTAAACGATACATCTCCCCTTAATCTACACATTATTGAATCATGTGTTTAACATTTAGATGTGAATAAAGTGTACAACAAAAAATTTTAAATCGTGCAAATAATGTTAAACTTATCTAGTTCGACAACAGACTTGATACATAAAAAAATTGCCTCAAAATAAAATGCCGAGTTACCGAGTTTACTGAAGTCGTCGTGGTGCCATGTTTACCGTGTATATCATACGACTAGCCACCGCGCGCGGTTTTATCCGCCTAACTTTTGATCCCGTGGGAATTTCGGGATAAAATATAGCCTATAACCTTCCTCAAGAGTTGGGCTATCAAATGCAAAAAGAATTTTTAAAATCCCACTTGTAGTTTCTGAGATTAGCGCGTTCAAACAAACAAAGAAACAAACAAACAAACTCTTCAGCTTTATATATTAGTATAGATATCGCAGGTTAAGCAACGTTCGGCGCGGTTGGTACTTGGATGGGTGACAGTATCTTCGGAGGGCATGTTAAGCAGTCGGTCCCAGGTGCTGTATACTTGTATGCAGTACCTAGTCGTTAGGGTTTGCAGGAGCCATTTCCACCATCTCTATTTCTACGATATAGTGCAAAAACCTAGCTGGAATACGGAACCACGGTTTATTAAATGCAACACATCATATCTATAACAAGGAATCAACTATTACTTAACATTGTACAATTAGAGATAATCTATAACCATGGCCCAGCGCCGTATGGGTCAAAGTCCCATGCTACCTTCACAGCGATCGCTTGCCATCGCTCTTGACTTTGATCCGTGTCCACTGACAATAATAGCAAATCAATAGATGGCTTCAAAACACAGGTCTGTGACGTTGATAACTAAATGTTTCCAATTATAGTATGATACTAGGTTCTTGGGGTTTTGAAGCGTTCTTAGATTGGTCAGTATGATGAAATACTGTGGCTTTATAATATTGTCTTAAGTTTTCGTGATTCATACTATTAAATAAAACACTTTTTAACCGGATTTATCGCGTATATTTACATTTTAAATTTGGACTCGACGTTTCGGTGTCTTTGCAGACCCCGTGGTCACGAGCGACTGAGGTGTCAAGCGTCGGCTTTTGTTCTATTTTGAGGCCGTATCTGTATAGGAAGGAAGCTAGAAACTTATAAGCGCTTATCAGTGCGGTTACCAGCGCTGAGAAGCGCTGGAAAGCGCTTATTAGTTTCCAACTTTCTTGCAGTATACGGCCTGAGACGTTTTGCGTTTGTTGTGGCCATTATAACAATAGGGCCCAGTCAAATTAAGCCGAAAATAGGCAAACAGGTGAAATAATTTCTGTAGTTTTGAAAATTGGTACACGTATACCATGTGCCGTCCTGATAAATATACTAAAAGTTCTTGCAAGTGGGGGTTGTGCTGAGGGTGTAGGGGAGGGGGTGAAGGTCCCTATTTTCAGGTTTTTTCTCATATTTTGAACAACTGTACGAATATCGTAATAATTGATGCTGACAAAAGTTTCTTCATAAAATTTCCTATTTATTTGATTATATTATTATTATTATGTCAGTTTTTACTCTGCGACTAATACTTTACGAGCTGCAAGGTGTTGAAATTTGCGAAGTGTGAGTCCTCGGCTACTGCTGCTCGTTGCAGCCCTAATTTGTGTAGTTTTGAAAATGGGTACAGTTATACCATATGAAGACCAAATCATCATATTAAAAGTCCTTAATGGGGGGAGCTGTGCTGAAGGGTTTGATTGAAGGTTGCTATTTTCAGTTTTTTTTCAAAGTCAGAGAAAATAAATTAAATAAGTGGAAATAATTTGTGTACTTTTGAAAAATAGAACACGTATACGTGCAGTCCAGATTAACATATTAAAAGTCCTTGAGCTCGGTAGGTGAGGGCGTAGGGGGTTTAAAGGCCTCTTAAGTCTTTTACTCATATCTCAAAATTATTATTAAATGATTATTGCTTCTACATTAAATATCCTATTGATGAATTTTCACACAGATGATTCAACTCTTTCTAGGATTTAGTTCCCCAACAATTCTATCGAAACATACACAATTTTGTGTTTTATTGTCAACACGAGCATTTGCATTTTAGGCAACCTACAGCCTTCAGGTCATTTTTATTTTAAGTCACAGTAAACCCAAATGGATTTATCGTTAAGTTGTATTTACTCTAATTTCTCAGTAGCAATAGTTTACTAGCGTCTATCTTTAAAAAAGTAAAGAGGGTTCTAAATAAGATGCCGGGGAACCAAAGAGTTACTACTTAACCACATCTTCTCTCTGATTTGTTCTACTCAAATAATGGATTCTAGCACTTCTATTTAACTTTGACGAGTAACATGAAATATGAACAAACTAGCCGGCCTCAACAGTAGCAGACTTCATAAAGTCGCTAACTAATTTACGAGCCAATACCTCGTTACCTTTCTATAAAAAGCTTGATGGGTTGTGGCACAGATATACAACCTACAGTTAAAAATATTAAAAAATATAGTTTCTAACAAAATCCGTCATGAGTTTAATAATAATGGTTTAGGTCTTTTTGGGCATTGTAAAGTTTTACCAATCCATGTACAATTCAAGCGCATGTATCTAAACAAAATGTTTTTAAGCTATTGCATAGTTCTATCGCGGGCCTTGAGCGTGGGGACCGAATTCAGAAATTCCGTAACGAAAAAAACCTAACACCCCCCACTCCGACCGGCACAGCGGTGATACTTTGATTTAATAACTTTACATGCGGGCTTTAATAAACAATCAGCGCCATCTACTAGAAACTTGTGGAACTTCATATTAGATCAAACATTACTGCATTAATAAAATAAATAAATAATTATAATTGCATAAGTTGATAAAAAATGCTATGCAATAGCTTTACCGCGGCAGTCTCCGAGTGCCACACGTCTTTTTTAAAGAACATTACCAGCACGTTTAGTGGGTTGTGGTGTGCGTGTGGCGCGAACACTGCTATGTGCGTGTTGACTGAGGCGATGCGTCGAGAAAAGTGTAGTAAGGTCTCTTTATTTATGCATAGGGATTTCTGGTGAAAAATTAAGAACTTACCTACTTTTACTACTTTTCAGTTGGTGTGATTGTTTGGAGATTTTATTTATTTTTATTTTATTACATAATTATTGATCAGAATCGAGTTCAGAATGCTCTCCTTCAGTATCTGAAATTTGTCACCAGTCACCCTGTAAAATCTCTTTATAATGGCTAAGCTTAATTCGCTTCAGCATTAACAGTTACTGAAGTCATTTCTTCCAAATTCCATCTTTACGCAGATGACTTGCAGTTATACCGACATTTTATTGCATCTGATGTCGAATCTGCTGTTACAGCTGTTAATTCCGATCTAGGTCGAATAAGCGACTGGGCAAAGTCTTTTGGTTTTCTGGTTAACCCCAAGAAGTCGCAAGCAATGATCATTGGTAGCCGGTATATGCGTAATTGTCTTGACTTTGCTGTTGTTCCTCCCATCACCTTGGACAATGTTGTGATTGCTTTCACTGACACTGCTAAAAACTTGGGAGTCATTCTTGATTCAAACCTTTCATGGAACGCTAATGTCAGTGAAATCAGTCGCAAGGTCCACTACTCATTACACTCACTTAAGAACTTGCAAAGCTTTTTGCCTTTTCAGACAAAAGTTTCTCTTGCCCAGTCGCTGGTTCTTCCTATCCTGGACTATGCCGATTCCTGTTATCTGGATGCCACGGAAGAGCTATTAAACAAATTGGAGCGTTTGCAAAATCTATGTGTTCGTTTCATATTTGGACTCAAAAAATTCGATCACATCACCGAATTTCGAAAGCAACTCCGTTGGCTTCCGATACGATTCCGACGAAACCTTAGAATCCTGTGTCTTCTTTTCAATATCCTATTTAACCCGCTTACCCCTCCCTATTTGCGTAACAGATTTTCTTTCACTCACTCTCAGGATACGCCATGTAGAGCACATGTGCGCACTCTTCTACACATGCCCATTCATAAAACTGACTATTTTTCCTACTCTTTCTCGGTTCATGCAGTGAGATTGTGGAATTCACTACCTCACATTATACGGGAGTCTCAATCTATCTATTTTTAAGAAAAAAGTAAGAGATCACTACCTTTCTCTATGCTAAAAGTATGTATTTTGTGTGTATTTTTATGTATGATATAATATGTAGGTATATATTATATATCTTATGTATGTATTTGTATTTAGAATTTGTTATGTAGGTTTTTAAATATATATTTTAATAGTATAAGTAATTTATTCGATTTATATTTATACGTACACACTATTATTGCATTTTAACCAAACTCTCCAGTCTCAGGTCTGCTGGAAGAAATTTCTTTAGAAATAAGCTGACCCTTGTAACTTTATTCTATGTTTATTTTCAATTGTCTTTTATCCTGTGTACAAAAATTGTTAAATAAATAAATAAATAAATAAATAACTTCCGTATTTAAAAGTTTTTACTACAAATTGTTCCGGCAACGAATTGAAAACGCGGCCGGTCTGGATGTCATAATTTATTATGCGTGTCACTGTTAGTTTTCCATAATTATACTGTTCCCTTAAAAGTAGAGCTAGTCCGTTACGACTAACATATGCATACAAAACTCTTAAATTACTAATAGTCTGGTGATGGGAAGGGCCAGGTGTCTCAGATATTTGATGAAAAATGTATGAAAAGCGCCCGTAATAGTTTAGGTGGCGCGGCCGCCGTTTCATTTCTAAAATAAATACTAAGTATTTAATAATAAATAAAACTATGACGGTGTTCTAGAAATTTCTTTTCGTGAAGTAAGTTTTTTTCATTGACACTATTTTTTAAATCAATTAAGAATTTTGTTTCCTTCTAACAATTCTAGAATCATGCTAATAAAGTCTTCGTTTTCTTCGTCAAAAATGCAAATCTAAACAGGCTTATTTTCAATTACTTAATAAATCTTAATAGTTGAATTATTTCATCATAATAGTGAATAAGCTCCGCGCAGACGTTCGCTGCTACCTGTGGTTTGTGATACCATTGTCGACTCTCACGCGCACTGACGCGAATACTTGAATTCAATATTTTTCACCAGCTTGTCATAGTTGCTAGCTTATTTCGCTCGATCAAGGCTTACTTCGAGGGCTCAAGACCATCATGGCCGTCAAGGAAGTAACTTGAGAATATGGTAACTACTCTGATCAACCTTGCAAGTTTGAACACCCGGTAGCTATTAACAACGGTCGCACGACAAACATTGTTAATAAGTAAATTGTCCACAACGTTCTAAGAGGCGTGGCAATGCACTAGAATTTTTTATTGTCTTACTTCGCGCCACGAGTAAGTGTGACCTAATTTGATAAAAATATATATATTAAATTTTTACTTCTTGTAATTACTATTTTATATAAATCAAGAAAAATACTCATAGCCTTGCAGTGTATTTTTCACTGTAGTAGAAGCGAAGACAAATTCTCCAGCATAATAATATGTTGAAAGAGTAAGAGTGCCTCCCCGTGAGATCGTTCTCTCATTCTGCAATGACATGATGTCTCAGAAATAGGCAATGAAAATTACTCCAGAAGATGACCTTCTCTCGGCCTAGATCCACCAGAGAAGGACCGGACTGATGATGATGTCCTCCCAGACGTATCCGTCGACGGTGACATCCTGTCAGTTGCACGTTGAAGAGTGGAGAAGGTTTGAAGGTTGCTCAGGTTCAGGTACAGCTGCTTGAAAGGGTCAGTGAAAACATATTTAAGCATGACCTAGATGGTCTGTCTAACGAACGATTCTATTGGGATGAGAATTGAAGCGTTGGAAACGAACCGAACTCTCAGGTGCTGCTAGATGGTGGGGAATAGCTGCAGCATTACACCGTAAAAAGACTGCATCTCATTTGAGAGTGTACGAGTTGGGTATAAGTATAATTTCCCTACAAGAACAAAAGATAACCGTATGTTATAAGGCCATGAAAATAACCGGAATAGTTGCGATCGGTTGAATTATTCATCTATATACTATACTCCTTTTGAAAACGTGCTAGTCAAAAAAGTCTGGATATACTGGACATCTTAAAATGAATATTTGACGTACTCATGTTCATATTAGGCAAGCTCATATTAATTGTGGGTTCCAAGATCGCGTTTTACTGATTTTTACCTTTGCATTACATTCTATAAAAAACGGTTGATTTAGCCAAGCTCATGATTATTTGCGAATTAATTCATGCACACAGTCATAGTCACATGCTTTAGTTAGTCAAATTATAGAAAACATCAAAGCTTCAAATAACATCTAGGTATCTGCCATCTTATCTCAAGTGTCTTGAATAATTACCTAGTGCACAAAAAATATTCCGTAAACTCTGAATTTTTTTTTATTACTAGAGGCAGTAAATTCTCCGGTTACAATGCAAATAAAAGATAAAAAAATGAGAAAATAAGTTTTATAAGCCTTCTATGGGCTATGTATTAAATTGTGTATTGATATTTTGTGATTGTATATGAGTACACTGGGGTTATGTTAAGTTTAATATTTGCTTGTATGAGTGAGAGAGCAATACACAAAGAAAACTTTCAAATAATCGCCCTCATTAAAAATGTTTAACCCGACAACAAACCTGCAATTATTGCCATCAAACATTCTAACATGATGTATGCATGCGACCCAATATCTATGCCACAAGCCAGCTAGCTATCGATAATTAAACGCCACCTTACTCTACTTCTTCAGAACTATGAATTTATTATTGACTTTATACTTTTTGGGTCAGTCTTAGTTTAAAATATGAAAAACGATCAAAGTAGCCATCAGGTGTATGAAGGTCGTCATTTGAAGGTTTTAAGTATAGTGCTTACCGTATTTGCTCTCATAACAATTTAGGGTTCCTAATGACACGGTCATTTATAATACATATGGCAATTTATTTGATTTGACAGTTATTATTGTAATAAGTTAGATGAGATATGGAATTACAGCTATTTAAAGGACTTATAAGTTCATTTATTTCAGGCAACTAGAATAGTACAGGATGTTAAATACTGAATCTAAGGCGCATAAAAAATAAATACCTTAACCTAATACACATACAATATACGTAAAACTACTGATTTACACGTATGGGCTCCGACGTGGGATGCAACATCATTGGGTCAAGTATCCGTCCTCGGAAGCGACGGAACACGACATCCAGTTGCCAAAACTCTTCCTTCATGTAGGTCGACAGATGTTCGGTCGACATTCTCACCAGAAAAGAGTTGAAACTCACTCTGTGGTGGGACTCAAACCGCTCGACCCTCATTTTGAGTCCTGTCTCCGCGTGTAGATACTCCACTACATCCTTCGCCGTGAAATCGTGATGCACGCGAGACACGTAAAGCTGCGTGGTTGGAGTATTAGCAATATTAGGAACTTACGTCGTCAATGCTTCGTGTTGTTTGCGCTGCGGACTTAGGAACTTATATTCAAAAGTGTCAGTTTATCCATGGCGCTAAGCACTACCCCAAATTCACAAAAACAAAACACTAACTAAAAACAGTTCACTGAATTTGAAATTTGAAATTGAAATTTGAATTTCACTTTATTTTCGAATTGCGCACCAAACCACAGATAACTAAATCTGAAATGTTGGTAAAGAGATCTCCAATGTCATAGGTAAAGAAAGACATTATAAAATACTACTGCGTATAACATACTTCAATATTTGGGTTCAGCCTAATCCAATTTAATATTTACTAAACTTTCGTTTCAATCCTTGATATTTTTAATCATGTGCCTAACTCGTAGGCTGGCGCAGCCCGAAGATAGATTGTAAGTTCAGTTTGAGAGGTCCTGGGCTTGAATACCTTTGTGTTCAGTTTGGGAATCGATATTTCCAAACTGTCTCGGGTCTACTTACATTGTGTTCATCCTAGTTCTATTTTGTCGATAACCTAAGGTTACTTTGGGACTACATCAATAGCACAATCAGTAGTCACGTTGGGTATTTTCTGATTACTGCCTTTATTAACTATCATTTAAAATTCCAGATCAACGGCGAACGCAACCCTGAAGAAGTCTACAAGGACTTCCGCGCTGCTATTCTCCAGATCCTTGGTAATGAGGACGAGCAGACCGTGAATGGTGTCAGTGGTGTTGGCGTTGGTGCAGGGGGAATCCCCGGCGAGATTGTCGGCGTGGAGCGAGCGCCGACTGCCGTGGAGCCACCCGTCGAAGTGAAGGCGGAAGAGCCGACAATGCTGCCAATAGCACTTCCAGTGCTCCCCCCTGTACTGCCGATACAGACGGTGGCGAAAACGCCAGAGAGAATCGTTAGTCCAAAGGTAAGTTTAAAAGAATGAATCTGAGTCAAATATGAAGGAAAAAGATAATTTAAAATTGATCCAGAAAAGAAAAATATAAAACATAATTTTGTCTACAAATATACGTCAAAACTGAATAAGAAAAACTTAAAAGAGAGGTTATGTGAGCTAAAATCAAAGAAGCACAGAGTATTCAAATGAACGATAAAGATAATATAAAATACATAGTTGGGTACATAGCAAAATAATATTTTATCAAATTCATATCAATTTTACTTATTATCTAGGTTTTTTTAAATAGTAATTTCAATGGTAGAAACGGAAATTTGTATGCCATTGCCAAATCTCGTTTGTCAATTCATTTTCGTGTAGATTTCTTTTTGTTAGTAAAAACACAAAATTTAAATAAGTTCATACGACGACCGGTTGGTGTAGCGGTAATAAATTGCCTTCTATGCCAGTGGTCCTGCCTGGGTTCGAATCCCGGCGGCAGCGAATATTTGTGTGATGAACACAGATATTAGTCGTCAAGTCATGGATGCTTATATGTTTATTTAAGTTTATTTTCCAATGAAAATAAAAATATTATTTATTCAATATGTATGTTTCTATATTTCTTAAGTAGGTTTATCAGTTATCTAGTACCTATCCATAACACAAGTTCTTTAAGAAACTTAATTTGGGCTAGATAATGTTGTGTGAGTCTCAGAAATATTTATTTATTTATATCATAATTTAGATTTATTTTTATTATAATGTAAGCCCGAACTTGACCTTAATGTCAACTGATGGTAGGTGAAGATGAAGTAGAATATGAAAGCAGACAGGCTTAGGAAATATAAAATAATTAAAGCATAAAAATGTTTAAGGCATTAAAAACTTTAAAGTATTGTCTTATTTTTTATCCAGAAACTAACTTAATCTATAAGTACAAACTTGTGCCAATAAGCTATCAACAATCGATACATTGCATACACATTTCCCCTATTTTCATTATTTTCTCTTCATTTAGAAACCCCTGGGATACCATTATTCACGCGTATGACCCAAATTGGCCAGTCACACTTTTGTCCAAATACCCTGAAGCATGAAACACAATAGCATGAAAAATACAATCGAGATTCGAGTGAGAGTGAGACCATTGAATCGAATTCCGTAGTCCGTTGTGACTTAAATGATAATCTACTGTTCGTTTGACTCACTATTCTAGTTTGTTGGTTTTTTGAAAGCTATTTTATGATGACGACCGGCAGGTGTAGGGGTAACGTAACGTACATTGCCTTCTATGCCAGAGGTCCTGGGTTCGAATCCGGGCCGCGACGGATATCTGTGTGATGAACACAGATATTAGTCGTCAAGTCATGGACGTTTATATGTTTATTTAAGTTTATTTTCTAATAAAAAATATGTATTTATTCAATATGTATGTTTGTATATTTCTTAAGTATATCAGTTAACTAGTATCCATAACACAAGTTCTTTAAGAAACTTAATTTGGGCTAGATAATGTTGTGTGAGTGTCAGAAATATTTATTTATTTATTTTATTATTTATTTATTTAAAATCGAGCTTCCTAAAATTTTAATAATAAATTTTATTAGTATGTATTGCATATACTACTGTTTGATGAATATACTACTTACTGTATTTTATTCTGTATGATTTACTGAAGCAAAATCAAAACATACTTATATTTATGTTTTGATTTTTCTTCAGCTGCATTTGCATAATGATCGGGGTGGTTGCTTTGGATTTTGGAAGACTCATAAAACTTTCTAGTTTACGTTATATTATAATAAATTAAGGATGAATTTTATATTATATTCTTAACTCCGTTTTGGTCACGAGCGAATTAATTTTAACCCTAATTATGTTTTCCGTTTAGTCCTTCGTTAAGAAACCCTAAAAAGATGTTTGCCACAATGCCCTCGATGGGTTTTGGTGGGTTCGACATCAAAGGTCACAGACGCTCGCCTTGACATGATAAACTGATAAACATGGCATTGTTAGTATACATACTTGGGCTCAGGTATTTACATATACGTAAATCAAAATCGAATACGTAGTGCGTATTTTTTCATTTTATGCAAATGATATTCACAGTTCAAATTTAGAGGTTGATGGTGCATTTGTAGATTTAAAAAAGTATACTATTAATAACCAAAGTAATGACTTAGCGATAACATGCCAAATTAAACACACCTATAACGGTTTAATAATACGTAGAATTGTATGACTAGACTTTTCGCGACGACTTCTTTATTTAGTCCGTTTTAAAATCTATTTTACGAGCTTATCTTTATCATAGATGTTAAACTTTTTGTAATATCAATAAACCTGTAATAAAACATGAAAACTGCTGCGTCTTCTGCATGTAACCCGTATTTGGAAATAAGTTCGTTGCCATTTACCGTGGATAGATGTCGCTACAAGTACATTAACTTGCATCCACAGCCCGCAGTCATCAAAGTGCGAGGCAACGCGCACGCCCCCGCGGTTCTGTGGGTGGTAGGCGGGCCGGGCAGCAACAAGGCGGTGCTGTGCCAGCGGGCTGTTGAAGCCAGGGACGGGTGGACGCACTTCAGGTAATTAAATACTGCTTTATTTCTTAGATTTTAGCCACGTAGGCTTAAAATAGCCCTAGTGCATTATTCCTGCCAGTTGTTTCCTAAGCTCGTGTTTCATCTTTGACCTTATCTTTGTTTATAAACAGGTATGGTTGAGAGCAAATACGGGTTGAGTCACAGTATTTTATAAAGACTGAGATAACGAAATCAAATGAAAATTTTTATTCATCATAAGACCATCGAATGGCCGCTTAATGACGTCACAATTTTGTACTTCGGCTTTAACAAGGTGTTGATAGTTATTGAATAAGATATTACAGTAGACCAAGAGACAAAAAAAGCCGGCGGAAAAAACTCTTGGCACCCTTTTTCAGACAGGCTTAATACGAATTAATACAAATAGGTACACACAGTACAAATTGATCATGACATGAAAAAAAACAAACACAAGACAGCTAATTGTGAGAGCCAATGTCATGCCACAACCAAATTGCTTAGATAGTAAGATAAATATGGCATTATAGGCCCGCTTAGTCTTACCAACTCTGATTATACGTTACATCTCATAGTCTATCTCACTATGGTAACTAACTGAAGATGAGATCGAACATGGAAGCACTTAGGTTTATGAAGAAACATTAGCGGTGACATAACATGAACGGTGATATTTTGCGGCAGATTTCATGTGATGGGTGGTTGTTAGCGCGGCAAAAACTGAAAGGGTGCTTGCTACTCCAGCAAGTTGCTACCACCAAGCAGAGTTCGCTCGAAATAGTCGCCTTTGACACTTCGACTCTTTGACGACCCGAGGCGAGTCCGAAAGACATCGTGCCTCCCAAATATAAACCGGATTGACACGTAGATCTGCTTCCAAATAAGCATTAATAATAATAATCAGACTTGGTGTTAGGCCCCTCAACCTTCATTTCATCTTTATCATTTACCAATATTAATTAGTTGATGGTGAGGTGTTTGACTTCTCGGGAGGTGTTTAAGTTTATTGTATTTATAACAAATTATGTTACTGGAGTAAAAATGCATACTAACTCTGGCTTCCATACAAGTAACTACGTAATTTATTGATAGCTTCAAGTAAATTATGTAGGCAGCGCTGCTAATTTGCAAACTATTGTGTGGTTTCGTAATCGTACATCATAAAGTTGGCTACTGTATGTTCTGCCATCCTAGCAACATATTTTAATTAAAAGCCTTCAACTCTGAAAATTTAATATATCGAGAGTTGCAGTTAATTTTTCAGACCTTAAGATGAGTAGACCATACCGGAAAGTACCTACTCCCTACTCGTTTTGATTTTCTATATTTTAAATTGGGCCGACTGGGACTTTATACGAAAACTTCAGAGTGATTTTATTTAAACCCAAGCTGCATATTCGTAAAAACTTTTTGCAAGCTTTCATTTTTTTTAAATATTTTCTCAGTGTAATGTCTCGTGTAAAATCTCTGTCCAGGGCAACTAAATGTAAATATAACCGCGCGACCTCAATCTAGGTAAGCGAATAGGTATGATATCGACTATGACATTTAGTAGAAAGGAACTGACTCGCCATAAAACAATTACAATTAATATGTTTTGTTAATAATATCTTACAAATTGGTATCTTAGATAGTGGTAAGATAAGCTCTTGGGTTCGTGTTCCATCCGGCTGCCTTATCACGTAAATATTAGCGATCAGCTATAATGGCGCAATCATCGATATCGATATTACGTAAGCGATAGCTGTTCAATCGTTCGTTGATCTCAGAATGCATTTATTGCTACGATACTAGCGCCAAAAACAATTTGGTAGCTAAAAAAGAAACTAATAAAATGTGAAACAGATGTTTGCTACTAAAATTTCGCAGAAAAGTACACATGAATGAAAAGTATGTAAGTCAAAGGGATCATATGCACTTTTAGTACATCGATTGTACGATAGAGGCAGCACAGTAGTCGGATTGCTATGGCTTTGTTTTTGCTGTAACGGGGTCCATATCGGCTCACATAAAATTCTAATACATATTTTTTGTCTTACTACCGATTTTTGTTCATAATAATCAATCTTCATAATTTTATTTTTCATACTTTTTTTATTCATACATTTTTATTCCTACCAACGGTTGTCATAACAGTTAGTGATCATATTTTTTTTATTAATAATGTTACTACCAAGAACCAGTTTAAAATCATAAATTTAGTTTTTAGATCTTTTTTCTTCATAACATTCAATGATCATATTGCTCTTATTAATAATTTTGTTACTAAGAAAATACTTCAACTCATAACGTCGTTATTCAGAATTTCTTATTTCATAAAAGACAAGTATCAAAATTTTTATTTTAATAAAGGCAATACTAAGAAAAGATTTTAACTCATAATATAATTTTTCATAATAGTTAATATTGAAAATAATTTAAATTCATTTGTTAGTAAAAAATGGCTACCATCAGTCTTTGCGGTAGCTATTTAGATATATGGAACGTCTCCGGCGCTACGGGAAGTGCAGCCCCAACGCCCTCGCGTAACAAAGCGCAAACACGCATGCTCACCTCCACAGCCTCGGCTTTTTGGTCGCCTCCGGCGACCAGCCTCGGCCGCTCTGGCTCGCACGCTGTGTGCGCTTTGTCACGGCGGGCGAGGGCTGCTCTCCCTCCGCGCCTCCGGCTTTACAAAAACACTCTAGGGTCGATCCAATAAGACTACGTGGTTAAGGGGTCGACAAATAAGGTTTTGAACAAATTTGAAACTAAGTATGAGTTCTATGATAAAAATAGTTTAGTTACATACATCTACAGGTAAACGCGTAATTTTTATAATTATGAATAAAAATAAATCTAAATAAAAAAATGTATGAATTTTAATAATAGTGATAAAGACGATTGATTATGTTGAGAAAAATATACAAAACAAATAGATGTTTATCACTTCCAGTATTATGAATTTGAGTGATTCGGAACGATGAACATTAGGAACTTAGTATTTAGGAATAAAGATAGTTAGAATGAAAAATGTTATGATTTTCAATAATATGGATAAACGCACTTATGATTAAGAAATTTATAAAAACAAATATTAGAATAAAACACATTTATGAATATTAAAGTTATTCATTCGAATGATTATGAGTTTCGATCATTAGTATAAGCAAATATATTAAAACAAATATTAGTAAAAACAAAGTGTATAATTAGTGATATTATGAATTTCAATGATTATATTTTTTAATATTTAGTTTTTAAAATTATTATGAAGAATGATCATTATGACTTTAAATGGTATGAGAAAAATTTTCGGACCTCCGATGATAGGAATAGAAAATTTATGTGAGAAAATGCGCACCCGCTGTAACGTAATACGAATTAGTTCCTTTTTAAGCAAATCTTGCGCAATTCTTGCCATCGCTTTGCTCTTGCAAGTTACGTGATAAGGCAGCGGGCTTGTTTAGAAAGCTACTATCATTTACTAGGATTCCTGAAACCCCGCTGTCTGATCTTAACATAACTTTACGTTGGACCCACATACCAGCCAAGTTTTTAAAAATGTGTTTCATTTCTTAAGCAATAAGATTATCTTTTCCACGCAGCTTAGGGCAGCGTCTCCGCTCGCTCGCGGAGTCCGGCGGCGGGCCGGGGTCGGACGCGTCGGCGGCGCGCGCGGCGCTGGCGGCGGGCGAGCTGGTGCCGCCTGCGCTCGCGCAGCGCCTCGTCGCCGCCGCCGTGGACGACGCCGCGCGCACGGGGGACAATATCGTGATTGATGCGTACCCGAGGAACAGTGATCAGATGGAGGAGTTTCAAACTAAGGTAGCTATGGTGATGGGAGAATAATGGAGTTATTTTGTTTAGTTTAGATAAGGCGATTTTGGAATATGCATTTTCTTCTTGAATGCCTCAGGTGCTTATGAGAGATGTTATGTGCTATATTTTACTAAGGAATTCCTAAATATATAAAAAACAGCTTTTATTTCATCAATAGGGCAATTTCATTATGTAAATTTACAATTACATAACAAATCCCTTTTTTGTCTTATAATCGTAGCATCCTCCAAATACAAGGTTAGTGTCATAATCGCCAGTTTGGTAGTCATCTACGCTGAAGGATACATTTGCCGATCGTCAAGTTTATAACAAGAAGTTTTTAAAAATCGAATGGTGCTATTGTAAACGCCACAACAGACAGCAACAATTTAGCACTGAATACCTATCTGAGAGGAACCCAGATATAAACTTCACAGACATCTCAACCCAAAATCTCATTTCAGTAGAGAAATCCATGGAAAATTCAAATTTATTCTTTTCACTTCGATACTTCCAATGTTCCAGACTTTTTAGGGCCAAAACCGGCGTTGCACCTACATTGCACCTGATTTTAAGTGAATATGACATGGAAGATGTCAGCAAACGGGCTTAGGATGGAACTAGCCCTTTATAAAATATTGCTGGAACTGGAATCACCGCTACAGCGGGATATTTGGCGGCAGTCTTCATATAATAAGTTTATAAAAGTGTGTGAAGTATGTATGAAGAATATGATGGGTAGTTGCTAGACAGACGGACGCAGATGGGATCCGACCGCCAAGCAATAAAAAAGAATCATTCATTTAATTAATGAGGCATTTCCGTTACGTAAATTTTTAATTACAATCAATTCTATTTACATTGTTCACAAGACTATAAACTTTGTATTTCTACTACAAGAACAGAAGCATCCTCTAAATATAGGATTATGTAGTGTAATAATCGCAACACGTGGTATGAGCTATAGGTAGTCAACTGTGCAAAAGGATACAGTTGTCAATTTAAAGTTTATTATAGAAGAATGGAACAATGGAATTTTTATCTATTAAAGAATGGAAGAGTCAAAACTATTCTAAACGGATATAGCAACAGGTATAACATTCACAAACAGCCCAACCAAATTTTTTTTAAATTCCCTTTCAGTAGAAAACTACAAGGAACACTCAATGCAATTTTGTTCACTTTGACTACCCATATTCCAGACTTTGTGTGGTACAAATTTCAAGGTATTCATCCATTACCTTTCCAGTACAACATATCCCCCCGCATGGTGCTCCTGGACTGCTCGAAGCTGCAGCTGGGGCGCGGGCGGCGCGACGACTCCGTGGCGGCTTTCCGCCGGCGCCTCGAGGTCTTCCGCGAGCTCAGCCTGCCCATGCTCAAGTCCATTGACCAGCAGCATCGACTGGTTATCGTGAGTTTTTTTATTTTTTTCTAAGATTCCTTCTACCTACTAATAAATAAATAAATTAAATAAAAATCATTTATTTTCGAGTTGCATAGACTCATATAAGTGTATAAAACACATCAAAATAATAATTTACATAGATATTAAGAATAAACAAATTAAAATATCAGAATTAAAATTAAAATCACATTAAACGTCAAAGAAAAAAATTAAAATAAAACAGAATTATCAAAACAGAGTCATCATATAAATTAAAATTAAAATAAAGAAAATAAATGTCCCAACTATAATATACATTAAATTAAACATTTGGATTTACATAAATAAAATTCAATCATAATTCTAAATGTCATATCCAAAATATAAAAAAGTAAAATTAAAAATTTTAAAAACCCCCCGACACAAAAAAAGACCTTAAAAACTAACAAATAATATTTTAAACCTATTCTAATTATTATCGTCCCATATATAATTGACTGTAAGACTTGTACTTTAAAATATTTTTATTTTCCGAGCGTCGTCGCCGCGTCGGGGACCGCTCAAGTATATAAAGTATTAAGCCAACAACAGCTAATTTATTATTACATTTAGGTATGAGCGATCTTAAGTTTCATGCATAGTCTACGCTCTACAACTGACAACTGTTTTTCTCACTGAGCGGTCCCCCGACGCGGCGACGACGCTCGGAAAATAAAAATATTTTAAAGTACAAGTCTTACAGTCAATTATATATGGGACGATAATAATTAGAATAGGTTTAAAATATTATTTGTTAGTTTTTAAGGTCTTTTTTTGTGTCGGGGGGTTTTTAAAATTTTTAATTTTACTTTTATTTTGTACTTTTTAAAGGAGGTTTTAATATTAGGAAGGTATTTAAAGTAATAAGTTAGTTGAGTGAGTAACTTTGTTAGGTATTAGATATCATATTAGTTTTAATTTACTAGATTAAGTTTTGACTAGTAGGTTGTCTTAGGTCAATTTCACTGAAGTAACACGGTACGAAATTTCGAATCGATAGGAGATATGGAAGGTAGTCAGATCCCCTCATCAACAATAAGAGAGCTGATGATCTTCAAACGGCTGATCAGGTCATTATAACCTTACCATACACTTTCAATCTCATTGAAGTAATACGGTACCAAATTTCAAATCGATAGGATATATGGAAGGTAGTCAGATCCTCTCATCAACTATTAAAGAGCTGATGATCTTCAAACGGCTGATCAGGTCATTGTAACCTTACCATACACTTTCAATTTCATTATAGTAATACGGTACCAAATTTCGAATCGATAGGATATATGGAAGGTAGTCAGTTCCTCTCATCAACTATTAAAGAGCTGATGATCTTCAAACGGCTGATCAGGTCATGGTTCCCTTACCATATACTTTCAATGTAATTTTAGTAATACGGCACCAAATTTCGAATCAATACGACATATGGAAGCTATTCAGATCCCCTCATCAACTATTAGAGACCTGATGATCTTCAATTGGCTGATCAGGTCATGGTTACCTTACCATATACTTTTGATATCATTGTTGTAATACGGCACCAAATTTCGAATCGATACGACGTATGGAAGTTAGTCAGATCCCCTCATCAACTATTAGAGAGCTGATGACCTTCAAACGGCTGATCAGGTCATGGTTACCTTACCATATACTATCAATATCATTGTTGTAATACGGCACCAAATTTCGAATCGATACGACATATGGAAGGTAGTCAGATCCCCTCATCAACTGTTAGAGAGCTGATGACCTTCAGACGGCTGATCAGGTCATGGTTACCTTACCATACACTTTCAATATAATTGAAGCAATACGGTACCAAATTTCGCATCGATAGGACATATGGAAGGTAGTCAGATCCCCTCATCAACTACAAAAGAGCTGATAATCTTCAAATGGCTGAACAGATTTTCATGAAACATGGCTAAGAACACTCGGGATAAAATTATCTATAACACAAAAAAAAACTAAACGAAAATCGGTTCATCCGTTTGGGAGCTACGATACCACAGACAGATACACAGATACACAGACACGTTAAACTTATAACACCCCTCTCGTTTTGCGTCGGGGGTTAAAAACAGCAAAATTTAAAAAGAAATGTCTCAATTACATTTAATTAATTACTTAGTACTTGATTAAAATTAATTTAAAACTTCTTACATATATTGCATGTACCTATTCAGTAAATAAATTAAAAATGTCAGTTGATATAATATATTATGTAGGTACAGTCCAGTGAGATTATAACCATGGAGATGTTCTATTTTTCTATACATACTTTATAGTTATATAGATATTAACTAGGTATAACTAAAACTCTTTTATCTCACTCTCCCAATACAAAAACCATTGAAAAAAAAAGAGATAGTACTATTTTCATTCGCCTACCGAATGAAAAAATTAAAGTCATGACGTCATACGAATGTCACTAGAGTGCCTTGTCGCCATGTTGTGTTTCGGAATTCGGAGTACTTAAGATGTCAAATTGTATTTTTGCTGAAAGGTTTTTTCAATTTACTAATTAAGTGGCTTCAAATTTATGTTTTATATGTTAATATCTGCAAAAAGTGCAAGCAGTTTTCAATATGAAATGTTCAATTTTGCGGTGTGATGCGAAGAAAGATGATAAATACCCTAATTTAACTTTACACAGGTTAGTAAGATTTTCATTGATTAAAACAAGTGAATTGTTGTTATAAAGTGCTCCACATAACTTTTTTTTGTGATTTGCACATGCAATCTTAACTATACACTACATTTTTTTATATTAAACACGTTTTACTTTGCCGAAACCTATTGTTGAAACTGTCTTGTTTGTTTACATTAGAATTTAATAGTGATGTATTTTTCTTAAAACTCTATATCGATATTTATAATTTAAGGTTTCCAAGAAATGTTAACTTAAAGGGACGGTGGTTAGAAGCCATTGGAAGCGAGAACTTAAACCCAAAATTTAAAGTTTGGTATATTTGCTCTTTACATTTTGAGGAAAATAGCTTTAATAAGACCCTTAATGTAATTAGATTGCGAGATGACACAGTACCTTCAATTTTCCAAAAGGTAGGAAATCTTATTTTGTATTATTCAATAAAAATAGACTTTGTATCTACCTTTTATTTAGAAATGAATAAATATTTGTGAAAATTACTATGTTGTTTTACTGCTACCTGCATAATAAGAGTGTAAAATCTTTCTAACTTTCATAATATAAAAGGAAGGTATGGTTAATTATTACATAGTGGCCATGTGGATAGTTATATTTTATAATTACTATTATTTTGATCAGAGTTCACTTTTTATAATTGCAATGTCCACTTTCATTTATTTATTTATTTTCATTTTTATTGTTACTATTTTGTGTTCCGTAATTCGTAATTCATGAACCTCTCCCTCCCCAGTATCGAAAGAATCGAAGGAATATTCTTTCAATACTTCTTTCGATTTTCCAAAAAGGTAAACAACACCTGTCAATAATTCGATACTTGCTCTCAATTTTATTTTATTTTATTTTATTTTAAACATGGTAAACCAGAACTAAATACATTTATCTTAATACATAAATAGTGTAGGTGAAATATGTTTACACTTATAGAAATAATATAACATAAACATGTAAGCACTCACTGAAGCAATAACAAAAGTTGAAAAAAAGGAAACAAATTAAATTAATTAAGTACTTAAGTTACTTAACCTTCGTAATACAAAAAAAAATATATATTCCTATGTATTAAACAAAAAATCGCTGAGTAGCTTTCTCGCTGTGGCAGCTTTAGTATTGAAAATATCAATGTCTACTTTATTGACAAGTCTGTTGATGTTGTTGCAAGCTCGCAGCAGAAACGAATTCCTTCTGTAATTTGTAGAAACTACAGGTGTGTCAAATATTTTATTAATCCTAAAACTCCGCGTGGGTACCGAAAAGTTTAATTTATAAAGTAATTCAGGGCAATCAATCATGTTCTGGGCTATTTTTAAAATATATATATAATCCGCTATCTGACGGCGCATGTATAGGGGAAGAAGATGGTGAGTTTTACATATATGCTGGTAGTCTTTGCTATTATATTGTTGTTTCATACGGAAACATAAAAAACGGATAAATCTTTTTTGGATGCGTTCTATGCGTGAAATATACACTTCATATTGAGGGTTCCAGATCTGAGACACGTATTCAAGATTATTACGAACGTACGTACAGTACAATATCTTAAGTGTTTTTATGTCTCGAAACTCGCTAGAACGACGCATCACAAAACCCAATGAGCGCGAGGCTTTAGTCACAATACTGTCTATATGAGTATCAAACAAAAGTTTGCTGTCGAATGTGACCCCCAGGTCACGCACTAAGTTTTCACGTGTTAAAAACTGGCCGCGCAACTTGTAATTAAATATCAAGGGACTGTTTTTGCGAGTATAGGTGACTATTGAGCATTTAGCAGGATTTAAGTCAAGTTTATTAGAAACGCAGTAGTCCTCAAGTAGCAACAGGTCAGCTTGGAGAGCTTCGGCATCGAAACTGGTCGAAACTCTTGAATATAGTTTCATATCATCGGCAAAACAAAGCAGATGACTTGATTTTAAATATGAATGAATATCATTAGTAAAAATTGAGAATAATAAAGGTCCTAATAGTGATCCCTGAGGGACGCCGCTTGATATTTTGGTCCAACTTGAAATATAATTGCTGACAACAACGGCTTGAGATCTGTTATCAATATAAGAAGCCAGCCATCTCAACAGGTTACCAGAAACTCCAAGTTTGAAAATTTTTTGTAGTAGTTTGACGTGATCTATACGATCGAAACATTTGCTGTAGTCCGTATAGATCACGTCAACTTGGTCCCCGGCTTCCATTGCCTCCGTCATAAAATCACTTATCAAAACCAAATTTGATGTCGTCGATCTACCCCTAGTGAACCCATGCTGTGACATAGAAAGGTTTAATTTAATTGATTCATATAGCTGTCGGTAAATTATTTGTTCAAAAATTTTGGCTATAATACAAAGTTTGGAAATGGGACGATAATTTATGACTTCGGTTTTCGGGCCTTTCTTGTGAACAGGGGTAACGTACGCACGTTTCCAAAGCGACGGTACTATACCGGAGGAGATGGAGTATTGAAATAAAATAGATATGGGGATTGAAATTGATGAAGCTGCGTTCTTTAAGAAATAAGCTGGAAGGTTATCAGGTCCCGCTCCTTTGGAAACATCTAACTTAGAAAGTAGTTTACATACTTCACTGGCATTGATTTCCACTGAGGATATGTGCATTGAGGTAGGTTCATCAGTACAACGAAGATTTTTCAACATACTATCAACATCAGTATTGTCCTTTCGTATAAAAGATTTAGCAAAATATTCCGAGAACGCATTTGTAATAGACTCACCTGTATTAACTGTTTTACCTTCATATGATAAGCTACTAGGCATAGTATTACTTTTAAAGCGGGACTTAATATGTGACCAAAAGTGTTTTGGATTATTGGCAATCGATGACTCGGTATTTCGAATGTATTTCTCGTAGCATTCAGATTCCAACGCTATCACTCTATCTCGCAGAATACAGTAAGATGCTTCATCGGACCTGTTCGCATAGACTTTAAACTTCCTTGAGTACTTATGCATCTCTTTGACAACTTTCTTTAGAGGTTCAGAGTACCATGGAGGATAGCTATTAGAAGATAATAATTTAAAAGGTATGTGCCTTTTGATTATATTATCAATTTGACTATAAAAGAACTCCACTGCCTCATCAAGAGGTCTAGTCAATAATTGAGAATTCCAATTAATATCATTTATTTCAGTGTTTATGAGATGGTAGTCACCTTTGCCATAAAAAAGTATATTGCGTGGAATAGGCTTAAGACGTTCAAAGTCGGAAAGCTTAATTTGAATAGTTAGAGCTTCATGATAAGGATCAATGCAAGTAAGTGGATTACTGCAAGGTGATACCATTACATCTTCTTCACTTAGCACTAAATCGAGAATTCGGTCCTGACAGTTTTTAACAGAATTATATTGTTTAAAATTAAGAGTACTTAATTCGTCCAGCAACAATATTTCGTCACTGGATGATCCAGGACTAGAAGTTAAATGCAAATCTCCATTAATAGCGGGATTCCACTTAATGGCACTGAGATTAAAATCACCAACTATTAGATATTTGTCATTGGGATAGGTTAGTACTATATTGTTTAACTGATCGCAATAGTTATTAAGTTGTTGAGAGAAGGAAAGGCCATTATTTTGCTGGCATAAATAAAGCACACATATATTAAGCCTTATAGAACCGCTGCGTGTTTTAAACAAAATGGATAACCAAAGATCTTCAGCGGTGGAGTGAAACGCGGATAACGGTGTAACAGATAGATCCCTGCGCGTGGCTATTAGAACTCCACCTCCCTTCTCTTGTTTTGTGAGTGAGTAGTCACGGTCCCGACGCCAAACAACATACCTACTGTCAAATAACTCACTGTCGGCAATAGAATCAACGAGCCATGTTTCAGTTATTATTATTACATCATACAAACAAGTACATACGTTACGATAAAAATTATTTGTTTTAGTCCTGAGCCCCCTGACATTTTGATAGTATATCAAAAGGTTATTACAGTGAATGGAGGCCATTTATTAAATCAAAAAAATAATAATTGTTTTGCAGTAGAGTAAATATCATAGCTAAGATTAACCGTAGGTACATTATGCTTTCAGGTGCCAAAGGTAGGTTTAGTAAAATCATATCATTATAGTAGCCGTGTAAATTTGTCGATCTTTCCCGTTCAACCTGCTTAACATATTTTGATAAAATTAGGTGCAGAAGTAGTTTATGTCGTGGATTAACACGTAAGTACATACCTATGTTATCTACGATATAACTAATATACTTTATAGAAACAATAACCCTTAAAAAGTTTGAGGCATTAACCATTAATTGTATTTCATGCGGGTGGCATCGCGTGATGAAGTCATTAATTATAGAGAATATTTCATTCGAAAACAATAAGACTACAACCAACATTCGAAATGTAAGCGAGCAGTAAATTATAAAAATAAAACCTTCGAATAAAACGCTTCAAACATGCTTCGGAAACACTCTTAGACTAATTATTAAATAAAATAATAATCAAAGTCAAAAAAAAGAAAAAACTGGTATATATAAGTAGTAAATGGAAAAAAAAGGCAGAAAGTTTTACTAAATGGCAGATGACGGCTAAGGGGCGTCTCTTTTAATAGTTGCATGAGACGCCCTAGGACCGTTATAAAAAATGGTATGACCGCACCAGGCAGAAGTTTGTAAAAATAACCGTCGCAATTAATCGGATGTGTGTTCCTTCTCTGTCAAATACTGTCAATAGGAGAACGTAAGTTTTGAACCCCTAAATTTTGGTAAGACAATTTATTTCTGGTGGCGTGATAAAGTTATAAGCAAAGCTATTTAGAAAAACCGTATATTTTTCCTGACAAATAATAAGTTAATAAATCTCCAGACGAATCATTACAAGCAATTTCATGGTAAGCATGTGGGATAACAGTTTTAGTAATTTATATATTTTTTTCCAATACCAGGATAAAGCACAGACATAATTTTTTTTTAAAAACATCTTTGATCATCAAGTTTTCAGTTATTTACTAATAAATGATGCTACACCCGAAAAGTTTCCTTTCTCTATCAATAGGATAAAGCTTCATTTCGCATTTTTTAATACACATTTTCTCAAGAAAACAAAATAATCGTCCGATGAATCAGACATTTTCGCTGATAAGCCCTTATAAGTTTCCAGCTTTCTTTCTGTATACGGCCTTAGAAGTATCGATATCGATACAACTTTAGTATGCTCACTATTGACGGCCATTTTATGCTACGATTTAACTTTAGATATGCACCCATTTTTTGCTGTTATTCAGATCCATAGTGTTAGAGATCTATGGTACAGTCAATCCAACAGACATTTCTCGCGACTTGTCTATCACAACAATGTCGGATGTAGGGACAGTCTACTCTGCTCGCTATCATCTGCAGGACTGTGTTGGAGCTGGCTCGCACCCTGCGCACCAGGGTTGCGCATCTCTTGCGCATTATTGCGTAGAAACAGCCAGATCGCGCCGTCAGTACTAAGCCTGCGTTTGATCTAAATCTCACGTGATGGTAAGTGAATATGAGGTCAAAGTTCAACACAAGGAATGAACTGAGCCATAAAATATTGCCAGAACACATCACCGCTGGAGCTGTGATGTTTATCGGCAGATTTGATATGACGGCATTTTGTCACCAAGCGGGATTCACTCGGATTAGTTGCCTTATAGGAAATATGTACCATGGATGTATTTAGAGCATATGTTATTCATTAAAGTTGCCTACGTGTGGGGCAATATGATTATATTTAATCCGTTCAAAAAACGTGCTTCTCGACATGCGACAACGAAAATTAATCTATTTCGAAAGTAGACTTTATAACACGGATTATTTTTTTCATGAAATTAGTCTTTTGTACCGTCACAATGTTTTTAGAAGTTTTAATCTTCTGAATATTTAATATCTTAAGTTACAATTAAATTTAAGCAGCAAGCACGCAAGATACAATTTTAGGAAAAGTTGTTAATGAGGGCAACAGTTCTTGTCTAGGACATTTGTTACTACTTAAGATGGCATTTTTTAACTCCCTCCCACAGGTGGACGGCGACACGGACTCCCCGGACGTGCAGGCGGAGTTCACGCGCGTGCTGCACGACGAGATGGACAAGGCGGAGGTCATCGCCACCATGCCGCCCGAGACTAACAACAGGATCGCACCGGGTACGAATGTCTTTGAATTAGGTTAACCCAATCGTCCCCCCAAGTAGAGTGCGCCTTGTCGTGGCGGGGGGGCTCAGTGGCCCGTCGCAATCCAGCGATCAGGTGAAGCAAAATCACTCTTACGGCGGTGGCGCGCTGCGTCTCTCCGCATCGAGCGGCAGCCCGGGGTGGTTCTCTCGGTTCCCCCTTGGGCTGTCGGGGATGTGAGAGCACGTTTTCCTCCAGCCAAAAAAAAAAAGGTTAACCCAATCGTGTGGTACCGCATGTAGCCTCTATCATTTATAAAAGCTCGTAACTTAATTACAAGGATGCAATATGTAAAGATGGCAACAAAAAACCAAAACTTTTACCTTATAATGATAACACATGACATCACAACTCTTTGTGCCTTTTGCCTACTGCAAGGCTATGAGTCTCTCCCTTGGGTGACGAGGAGGTTCAGACCGTTAACTGGTACAGTACTGGTTGGTGGATGTCAGATTTTCAATTGCTCCAACTGCTCCAACTGCTTTTCAACTGCTTAAAGTTAATGTTATTGTTATTATTAATGTTATTAGGTTATTTGACAAAAGATCTTGTGATAGGGCAATAGCTGATATTATACCACCATATGCATACTCAAACTATTAAGATGAAAAATATGAAATTTCGAGTAAACCGTAAAATAAGATAATGGAAGCTTTTGAAAAATAGGGAATAACCTTGACAAAATAGGTAAAATGTGTTTTGGTGTCCTTACCATACCCACAGTGTTAAAATAGTAGTTTATGAAACTGTCACATAATACCTAGTTATGTGCAGTTTTATACACTACTTTATCTAATCTCATACACTGAAGATATTAAATAAATGATTGAGATTGAGACTGTTACTTATTGGTTATTATAAGTATTGACATTCTCAATATTACAATTATGAAATTGAATATGAAATTGTGTTGCGTTGGCGTTAGATGTACTCGTACTTGATGTAGATGCAACTGGTACATTAATATTGATTTCATTTCTATTATTTTCTATGGAGTTAAGAATTTATCCAGTGAAACAACGAATTGCAAGGAAATTTGTTATGGCGCCTAAATTTATTCCCGCCATTATCGCGTAGCGCGCCGCTCGCAGGACACAGATAAAAAAATGAAATCTATGGTCTGTTATCTGTATCGAAATGAAATTTTTTCTTATTATAACATTGTATTGTTCGAGGTAGTGTGTTATAATTTCATTTTTTTATTTCATTTCGTTATACTATTTTAAAAAGTATGTCAATGTAAATTCGTTCTGAGTTTTATATTTTGAATATTATGATATGAGAGTAGATAAAAGTATTTTACTTGTAAGCTATCCTATCTACTACCTAGTAAGTTATTTTAGTTTTAACAATTTACCACCTGTCCATCCCTCAGGAATGACCTCGCTGCAGCACTTCGCGCACGCCATGTCGCGCATGGGCAACGGCATGGCGAACGGCGCCGTGCGCGCCAACGGCGCCGTGCCCAACGTGCCCAACGGGACTCTCGCCAATGGGTTCGCGGGCCTGGGGAATAATAAGGTATGTCTGCGGAGTATCATTTGACGACCACTTTGGCGAAGGGGTAAACCTATCTGCCTCAGACGCTAGTGGTTGCGGGTTCGATTCCCGCCCGGAACAAGAAAAAAAAAAATGTTCCGGGTCTGGGTGTTTATCTATATATGTATTTATATTCTAGGTTCTCCCCTAGTTCGCTACATGGTATCTCATAACACAAGCTTCGCTTACTTTGAGGCCATGTAGTTGGTGTGATTGTCTGGGGATTTTATTATTACTTATTATTATTTTTGTGATGTTTTGTCTTCTCAACTCTAGGCTGGTTATGACTACATTTACGGGTTACACCAAGTAAATGCAGTGGATAAAAGAGTTCAGTTTTGTGATGTGGTGTGTAATTGCATGAACTTTCTCACAATACGACAGGTATTTAAAATTGCGGCTTTTTGTAATTGAGTATAAATAAACGGTTTTAGGTCCAATAATTTTAAACTATGATGCAAGTGTTTAGGGATCACTCCTGTGGTAGACAAAACTATGGGGACTACATAGACTCTAGTTTGTCTCCATATCCTGCTTACTTCGTCTTTCAGTTCAGTGTACTTACTAATTTTTTCGGCGATAGTTTTCTGAATATTATGTGTATTTGGGACTGCGATATCTATTAAGTATGTGATTTTATTCGTTTTGTCTACTAGTGTTATGTCTGGTCTGTTATAGTGTATAGTACGGTCTGTAAGTATGGCGCGGTCAAAAAGTAGCTTGTGTGTCGTATTCTCTAGTATAGTATCTGGCATGTATTTATAGTATGGGGTGTTTGCATTTTGTATGAGGTTGTATTTAAGAGCTAGATGTTGGTGAATAATATTTGCAATTTGATTGTGTCTATGGGTATAGTCCGTTTGCGTCAGGGTTGTGCATGCTCCAGTTATGTGTTGGATTGTTTCGGGTTGAGAATGGCATTTTCGGCATTTATCGTCTGTTACTGAAGTGTCTTTTATAATATATTTGCGATAGTTTTTCGTATCTATTATTTGATCTTGTATTGCAATAATAAAACCTTCAGTTTCTGGGAACAAGCTGCCTATTTTTAACCATTTATTGGATGCAATACTATCTATATGGGATTGTTCTAAATCATGGGGGTGTCGACCATGAAGTGCCTTTTTCTTCCAGTTTTCTATTAGTTCTAGTTGTGGGTCAGTGTTGTGTAGGTTTTGTATGTTTAAACGTTCGACAAGATTAATTGGAGTATAGTGAAGATCGTTTTCTACTACTGCTTTGTGCATATTGCTGATGTGTGATTTTGAATAAAAAAAATGTTTGCAAGGTGTGTATTTGTTTGTTCCAAAGGTGCATTATGTCTATTATTCCTCTTCCGCCGTTGTGTCTTTTGATTATAAGTCTTTCTATGGCTGATTTGGGATGTAAGTTATTAAATTTTGTTAGTGTAGTGCGAGTCAATCGTTGTATATTGTCTATATCGGTTTTAGTCCATTTTATAATACCAAAAGAATAGGTGAGAATGGGAATAGCATAAGTATTGACTGCTTTTATTAAATTTTTGCTACAGAGTTGTGTATTACATATTCTATTTAATCTATTTTTAAATTCCTGAGTTAAAGTCTGTTTAATTATAGAATGGTCTAATCCTTTCAATTGATTGTATCCTAGGTATTTGTAGAGATCATTTGCTTCCATTGCTGTTATGGTGGTAGTGTCATCGATGGTGTAATTTCCTGGCTGGCTTTTGCCTTTTATTATGTGTAACGTCTTGCACTTATCAATGCCGAATTCCATGTTAATATCTTTGCTAAATTTTGCTGTTGTATCTATTAATATTTTCATATCTCTATCTGTTTTTGAATATAGTTTTATATCATCCATATAAATAAGATGTGATATGGCTGGATCTGATGAAGTGTTTTTAAACTTATAACCAACCTGGCAATTATTCAGCATTGATGATAGGGGGTTTAAGGCTAAGCAGAACCACAAGGGACTTAGGGAATCACCTTGATAAATGCCCTTTTTAATGGTAATTGTACGTGTAGTGATTATATTATTTTCACAATTTAGTTGAAGGTTGGTTTTCCAATAGGGCATAATGTTGCGCATGAAATCTATTATTTTGGGACTAATTTTATATAACTCTAAAGTTTTAAGTAGCCAAGAATGCGGAATACTATCGAAGGCCTTTTTATAATCAATATATGTGCAGTGTAGATTTCTGTTTTTGGAGGTTGCATGCTTATGAATAGTAGAGTCAATAACCAGTTGCTCCTTGCATCCCATGTGGCCCCGCCTACATCCTTTTTGTTCTTCAGCTAAAATCTGATTCTTTTCTACGTGTGTTATTATTTATTATTATTATCATCTGCCGGAATAACTCTACCACCCCTGAAAAGGCATAGGTACCGTTATGGTACGCGCACTCTATGTCGGACCACATAGTAGTGCAAAATTCCCCTGTGTTACTCGTATATATTCTCATAGATACCGGATAAGCACAAAAAATTTCATCAAAATTTCAAATCAAAAGCTGTTTCGGAGGAGTACGTATGGCAACGAAAACTGTGACACGAGAATTTTATATATTAGATATCGCACACTATGACGGGATCAGCGAGTTGCCTGACCCGCCGCTATTTTTCGTTGCATGCGCCTGTCACAGTGTGCTACAGCAAGAGGACGAGAGTGACGCAACGTCTAGACGTAGACTGTATTTAAAACCCGACGACGGTACGCTGCGGCCCGGTCCGTCACAAGGCTAAGTAGGCATTTAGCGATGCGATGGGCGCGCTCCGCTCCGCTGACACTCGACATAGTGTGCAGGTGGCGCCTAGTCCGAGTTGCCTCACTAGGTAGTAGGCCCTAGTCTGTCTAGCAAACACACTTTGGGAGTGTTGTATTCTGGTAATGTGTAATAAAGAGGCAGTTCCTTCCTAAAGATTAAGTTGTCAGATTAGATTGAGGTCAAACACGGTTTTTTTTATAGCCACTGTAAAAAAGTATAAAATGGTTTCCTCCTATACTATCGTTACTTCCCTTACCGAGTATGAATTTCATTGTGATTAGCTCCGAATAATATACATTTTATCTGAGTAATGACTGTGACTCTTGAATTGTAATTTCCAGATAAAGCCATCGCTGAACAACGTCCCGCGGGTGCCCACAGTATCACAAATGACACAAGATGACGTGCGACGCCTCTACGAACAGAGTTCTGGAGAAGTCAACATGAACACACACATGTAATATACAATATATCCCTCGCAAATTGGTAATGCCACCATAACTGTGACGTCAGAATGACGAAGACCACTTCGAATGTTCAGTACCTTTAACCAGAGACTAATAAAGTAGTCTCTGCTCTAACCAATCATAAGTATGTAAACTGTAGTGACTGACGTCACGTGGACGTTGATGCGACAAGGTTCCAACGCAATAACAAACTTGCGGGGCTTGTACTACACGAAGGCTTTTTATTAAACCCCTATGTAAAAGAGGGGTTATTGTACCTTGTGTATACTTTTGAATCTGTGTATATCTCGGGTGTCGTAGATCCCGTGAACCGATTTGATTCTGGTTTTGTTTAATCGAATGTATGCCGAGATGGCTTCGGAGGAGGATGCTAACAGTCGTATCTAAGATAATCAGATCTTATTTTAGTGACGGGAGCTCAGCTAATATTTAAGCGATGAATGCACAATGCTGCTTGTATATTTTAATTTTAATTTAGCTTTTAATTGACTGTGTAATTTTCACCTAAAACCCTTGTAAATGCTAATATGTACCGTTTGAAAAGGTTTTCAAATGAGGCATTTGAAGTGGCTTTCATCTACTTTGGGACATCCTTTGATATCTCATATATTTTTTGAGTGCAATATATTATTAGCAGTTTTGTGTAAAGGAATATATGATTTAAGGAATTTGTGATATTTCTACCTACTTCGCCGCCTCTAGCTATCACAACAGTATGTGGGCATCTAGTCAGCATTTACTATAGAACTTTTGCTTAAACTTATTTTATACAATACCTTAATTAGTCTAACCTAAATTAGATTTAAGGTAGAAATAACCTAGCATAAAATTACACCAGATGTATCCTCTAAAAGAGAAGACAAGCTAAGTGCCGAAAACTTTATAACATAAGTTGTAAGTTATAAGCTGTTTACGAGATCACATTGTGCAAGTTAGAAATAAATACCTAAATCACTAAGCACTTTTGTAGAGAATTCTAAATCTAGAAATAATTAAGAGGTTTTCAGAGTATGCATAAAAATTTTACCACCTCAACCTTATGGTTGTCGCTTTATTATTTGTTATCTGTGATTATACATTACCAACTGTGAAAAAGCTAATAATGAGGTCTTTTCAAAATGACATTTGTAGAGAATAAAAAAATTCTCTGTATATACTTCTGATAGATGGCTTGGTAAAACATGACCTGTCAATGTCATAAATTGACATTCGGTGAAAAAAAACGAGTTACAAAACAAAGTTGATAAAAAATACAAATAAACGCGAAACAAACACACTGTACTCGCAAGAGAAGTCAATTTTTTTTTCTGTTTTGGCACTCAGCCTGACCAAACTTTGACAGATCATGGACCCCTGACGCCGACTGTCGGAGCTTTTAAAGCGATATTCGTGACCTCTACGTATCCTTGAATAGACCTCATTCATAAGTAAAACAACTGTACAAGACGAAATCCGTTTGATTTATAAGGGCAGAATTAAAAAAAATTAATTCATTGATTAAAATTGTGTAAAGGTGTGTCTTGTAATGAACCAAACCTAATAAACTGAACTAAACTGTGAATTAAATTTAATTAATATGCGATTGAGTAGACTCTGAAAATAATGCTCTTGTCGTTTTAAGAAATGCCAATATGATAAAATAAACCAAAAACGCAGAACCTTGTGTACAGTCGAGGAAAGTAGTCCATAATTGATAAAAAATATTAAGAAATTATACAGGGTGTTTTTTAGTCACCAGCCAAATTTAAATATTATTTTCTTTAATACGATATAAACGTACCTGCATATTTATTTTAGTTTCGCTAAGTACCTACAAAAAAATTAAAATATGGCGCAATTTTTTTACAAATTGTCGCCTACTACGACGCGGCATTTCATGGTAATACTACGACGTAGTACTGCAAGATATATTGTAGTAGCACTTAGTAGTCTTTATTTTAATGCTATTTATTCATAATTTAGAATGACCATGCTTTGCTGAATATGCTTAACCGTTATATTAGTTTCCCTGTAAAAAATACATACCTTTTGTTTGCAGGTATCGTTTCTATAAATGATAAATACTTAATGTGAAAAAAAATATGGCCAGTATCTGAAAAACAACCCTGTTTGTATGTATGACAACGAAACGTCATTATTTGATAGTAGATTTATGTACTAACACATGTCAAGATTCTAAACATTAGTAAATATACTAACTAACAACCGAACTCTTAAGGTGACTGTATATAGGATAGTAATTAATATTTAATAATAGCTATAGTGATAATTTAATAATAATTAGAACCTATAATATTATGTATAATGTTAGAAACACGCACAGCTGGATAAAATAAAAAATGTAAGTTGGTTATATTGGGAACAATTTACATAATTCATTTGATATGTAGTAAAGCAGATAATCAACGAATGCGGAGCATTAAAAAAACCAATTTCACGTCAAAACTTTGGCCGACTAAAGAGTATCATCCATCTAAACGTTATCCGAAATTACATATTGTTTCAAAAATTTTAAATTTTCAATGAAGTACTCAACCAATTTCAATGAAATTTATATGGGACTAACTATGAAGTATCCCCTATCATATGAAAAAGAATTTTCAAAATCGATTCATAATTGTCTGAAATATCGTGTAACAAAGACACAAAAAAAACCTTTTTTGGATGTCGGTTGAAAATTATGGTAAATTGTCTATCACTTGTTCTATTGGGTAATTTATCTTGACATTTGTTTTTAAACGTAATTATTCGATTTGAAATGAGATAAAACAAAATAATTTTAACTAACCTATTATTCGGATTGTATCACGTAAGTAGGTAGGTATAATATTTTTTATATTTTACTCGGCTTTTATTTATTTACCTTTGTTTACTCTTTTCTGCATATTATTACAAAGTAAATAGTAAAAAAGGATTAAGTATACTTTTCGGTCTCTATGAAGATCTGAGTGCCTAATGCGAGTTTTTCAAATATACCATCGCGTTAACTTTAGCTTGGTTTTGTATGGAATCGAAACAGCGCCAATTACTGACGAAAATTGGAATTTCATAGGTATAACTCGGTTCAATAAAGAAAGGAATCTTAAATGGCACCCTGTACATACTTTGACAGATAGTACAGTTAGCAAAAAAAATAGTATTATTTTTTTTCAATTCAAAAATAGTAATTACATAAACTGAAAAACGCGAATGCAGAATATAATAAGTTTCAACTAAAAAGCACAAAACAAACACAGAAGACTAAATGAACTTTTAAATAATATTTTTAATAAAAAAATATAGGAGCGGCAGGTGGGACAAGCTGACATAATCATCATCTTCACAACTCCGTGTGATGAGCCCACTGCAGGGCTATGAGTCTCTCCTCTGGGTGACATGACGAGGAGGTTTAGGCTGTAATCCACCAAGCTGGCCTAGTGCTGGTCGGTGGATGTCAGAATTCTCAGCATGTTTTCTACGTGGATCGCTACCTCTTTGGATTTGGTAAAAGATTAAGAAATTCAAATATTGATAAGTATGAAAGAGATTTCGTAAAAAAACGATGTCAACAATAGATGTTGGTTGAGAAAAAACGATGTACATCGATACCAAAAAATACCGACAACGACCATCATTAAAATAATTTATTTATAAATGTTCGTGGTCGACTTGACTTATCTCATATACCTTCAATCACCATGGAAAACGTAACAATTGATTTTGCTAACACAGCTAAATACTTAAGAGTCGTAATCGATTCTATCTTTCATGGAACGCGAATGTCAGCGAAATCAGTTGTAAGATCCACTTTTCCTTGCACTCCTTAAAAGCCCTGCATAGATTTTTACCTTTAAAAACAAAAATATCTCTTGCCCACTCACTTATTCTGCCCATCCTTGATTATGCCGACGCTTGCTATTTGGATGCCAAGGAGGAACTTTTCAACAAATAGGAGCGCCTGCAAAATCTTTGAATTCACTTCATATTTAGCCTAAGAAAGTGCGATCACGTCTCTGAATAGGGCAAGCAACTTCGTTGGCTTCCTATACGCTACCGTCAAAACCCCAGGATCCTTTGTCTCCTTTTCAATATCCTTAATAACTTACTCACTCCTCCTTGTTTGCGTGAAAGGTTTTCATACTCACACTCTCAGGATACGCCATGTAGAGCACAGATTGTGGAATTCACTACCTCGTGTAGTTCATGAGTTTAAAACAATACCTAGTTTTAAATGAAAGTCAAAGATCACTACTTTTCTCTACAGTAATTTTTGTAATAAACAATATTTCATATTAGTATTGTAGGTATATGTATTTTATGTAAGTATATATAAAGTAGATGTTTTATAATTTTTATGTATTTATATGTATACATATATATGTATATATATTCATAAGTATTTAAGTAGTAGTTTATACGATATTATCGATTAGTACACACTATTATTGCATCTTAACCAAACTCTCCAGTCTTTCAGTCTGCTCGAAGAAATTTCATTAGAGATAAGCTGTACCTACCTTTCTAAGTAGATTGAACATTTTTGTTCAATGTGTTTCTTTACTATATCTAAACTTGTGTTTACATAAATTGTAAAATAAATAATGTAACAATTTTTTTTACTGACATTTTTTTTACCGACCGTACGCGCGAGAGTGAGTATAGACGGCACTAGTGTGCGAGCGAGAGTCAAAGTCAAAGTCAAAAGAATCTTTATTTCGTAAGTGTTTAAATACATTTGAAATCACAATTAAAAGAAGCCACAATTTACAAATTGAACTGAATCTACCACCACTTCGGAAAGTCGATCTGTTGAGAAGAAGTGGCAAGAAACTCAACAGCAATCATCTTTTAAAAATACACAATAACAATAACAAGAAACATTATTGAGAAACATTATTAACAATAAGAGAACATGATAAGCGCTGCCATTGTCGATTCCTTTCTTTAATGAACCATGTTGTTCGTACTCGTACATACATAACTTCACGCTAGTGTCCCATATGGGGTAGGCAGAACATCAGAGGCTATAAAACAATCTGATATCACGTTTGAAAAAATTTAAGGTTTTATAATGATGGACAGGGGCTACTGCAGTGAAAAAAAAACAATAAAATATCTGTCCCTTAACTGACTTTTACAGTGTGCCCGGGAAGAGAAGCAGCTGGCACATTCTATGTATTTTTTTCGCTCCCAGTCCAGCGTGGAAGCGTAGGAACGTTATTGATAAAAAGACATGCAACTCGCATTAGGTAAACTATAAAGAGATCGAACGGCCAGCTAATGGTGCGTACAGATTGCTGTAATGTAACTTTTAATGTAAAATTCGGCGCACCACACATCTAAATACGCGTTATTAGCAATCTGTACGCACCATAACAAGTAACATACAATTATACGCGATAAAATAAATCGTATAAACTTAAGAAAATACATGCAACCTTTGTAATCTTGCATTTTCTTCGTATTTTTTTTACATTGACCTGCAAATATTTTACGCTAAATAGGACAAGGGATAAATATAAATACTTATCTATTTGACAACTCGCAGCTAATCAAATAATCTCTAACACCTGTAATGAAGGTTATATTATAAAAGCTTACTCAGACTCAAACTATACTTAAGTATCGATTTTTGAAAGTTCTCTGCGAAAAATTTACAGTTCTCTGCGAAGAATTGACATTTCTCTGTGAAGAATGCTTAAGTCAACGATTGAGTTAGCGTTCAGACTACAAGTCTAGCCCAGGAATCAACAGTTTGTCGTACTTATTTACAAATTAAAAATATTTATATTAAGATAAGTAGATATATTTAGAGGAGTCATCAAATTTATTATTCTTAAGATATTTTTTAATTGGAATTAGAAATTTATATTGGGGAAATTGAAAAGATTAAATAAAGTCTTGTTGATCAAGCACTTATGCATAATGTGATCGTCTGAGTAGATATGAATAAGCAATTATGTACCTTATATCACTAGTAGATAGAGATTCAAAGACTTTTGTACACGATACCATATATATTCCTTAATTTTTGAAGGTGTTCTAAATGGGATTGTGAATATTATGCCGATAAAAACATTGATTGACTTCTCGGCCATATTCGTGATCTTATTAACAACAAAGTAGGTGTACTATAGGTACCTCTATAAGGTAAATACGTGTTACCGAAATGTGGCATTACTTATTTACAAGCGGCTAGGTCTATATGCAGCTGTTAGCAGTTGGCTAAAATTAAATATAATTATTTTAATAATGGCTAAAATACTACGTAACGAAAGGACTACACAAGCTTAACACACTACGGTTAAGGTCGTACGTAGCCTATATGATGTCAGCTATAGTAACACATTTCGACTTTTGGCAGGAACAAAACCCTAAAAAACCTGAAATCAAGACAAAATATTAATACTAAACGACAAAATTTTTGGCAAAGTTTAATTTCTAAATCTACAAAATCTGTGTTTTTATTGTTTTATTAATGAACCCTTCTCTTGAGTACCTATATTTGTCATATTACAAATATATTGAATTTAATGTTGAATAGTTAATTTCAATTAAGTAGGTACTTTCAAACCAAATGAATCATGACCCATTTTGCTAAAAATTCGTTTGAAACTGTCAAACTTGTAAGGTCTATCGTGTAGGTATATTGCACTTATGCCTTTTTAGATACTGTACGAATTCTGTACTCATTAAATGTCAGTGTCGAATGTAATGATAACAAGTTCGTCACCAAGGAATCTTGAAGCGAATTAAGACCTACTAGCATGTAGACGAGTTGCCAAAATGAGTTTGTTGTGGATCATGATTCAGTCGGTTCGTCTGTATTCGAGCAGCATTTAAACCATGTTTCCTACACAATATGTATGGTATCGTGTACGATAACGTCTAATAATATCACAACCTGGGGCCAATTAGTCTTAGAATAGTCTGAAGTTAGTTAGTAATACTTAAATGTAGCACAATAAGAACTATGTTTACACGATTTTTATAAAAACAAATTGTAATGGTCACAGAATGGGATAAATTTTGATAAAACGTTTTGAGTTTTCGAATGTCTCTTGCTTTATGTTAAACTCTTCTATAACTTTGCATTTCAATATATGCCGATTAAGTTAATACAAATTTTGTTAAGTTAATACAGAGTTTGTGATATGCTTAAAGCTTGATGAGAATGTATTTTTAGCCGTGTTAAAAAAAATTTGGCCGATGGCCACAAATCAACCCTGTATTTACGGCTTTTTATACATTTGTTTAAAAATAATAGATTGGTGCTCAATCCATTATCATATTTCCACGCTTTAAAACGTTTTTTCACAGCACAAAAATACCACAAGTTACTAATAGATTAAAAAAGCCACTAACGGTTAATGATTATTAATGACCACGGCCTTTTTAAGTTTTCAATTTCATCCAACGATCCATCTGGCTTTGAAACCCTGTCATGTTTTCCACGCCTATGGGAGCTTAAAAACAGATACGGTATCAAATTTTAGTGATGTTGAATTAAGGATCAAGGTTGAATATCTTTAGTCTATCATGTCTCAGTCTGCCTTTAGTCTTTTACCTTTCTAAAATACTGAAAAGTCGAAATATATTGAATATAAAACATTTTATAATAATAATCGTTTCATAATTTAAGTGTGCAATGGTTTCTCAGTTTCTATAGATCGTGCCAAACTTCTGTTCCCCTTTGAACATAGCACAAGTCACTAAGCAGTATAAAATAAATAGAGTCTGGCTAACGAAAGTAGACAATGGGGGATTTGCAAACTTTTTATATGGCAACTTATTCTGGTGTCACTGTTTACAATCGAACGGTTGTTGGTGGTTTTGGTACCTAATTGAGATTTTGTGATTTTCATATTTGAAAATTAATAAAAAAAAAAAAAATTTGATAGTTTCATAACCAATGTAGGAAACAGCTATACCAGCGACTCTGATGATTCACTCCATGTAGAATTGCTGGATTCAGATTTTGATTACAATTAATAAAAATAATTATGGTATTTTATGGTTTTGTTTTTAAGCCTGATTAATACTAGTTGCCTTTCATTTTAATTATATACTTCTCATCAACAAGTAGGACAGTACCAGTATAGTTATTTTTTTCGATAATTTTATGAAAAAATTAATCAAGTATCATGTTTGTTTAATCCATATGTGTCGTACTATAGTAAGGGCTACCACGATGGGATTTTTATAAATTCGCCAGATTTTTTCTTTCTCTACTTTCATTAGCCAGACTATAGGCACTATAGTTGAATTCTTTTCAAGTGATTGTCGTGACAGTTCAAAATGACAATGTTTATGACGTTGTCGTAATGAAATTGTTCGATCATCCATTCGATGGCTTTGACGTATCGAATCAGTTGGTGAAAAAATGTATACAAACTTCCGATTACAAGATGGCCGCTAATATTCATCGATTCAATATCGATGCAGTAGTGTCAATCCCTATCAACTGAACATTCCGTTTCTTTGAATCTGTCTATTTAAGATGAATATTTTTATGACAATTACTTAATTTATTTACAGTTAATAATAACAATTATACTTCATTAATAGTTCAATTTATCATTTTAAAATAAACAATTTTATTTACATAGTCTTTATTTTTTTTAACGCGCCAATTTATATTTAATTAGTTGTAAATAGTTTGCGCGTAATGGAAAATGAAAATTGTCACGAAAATAATTTGAAAACAATTCAACTATAATAATCATTTGACACCTGTCAAATGTCAAATGTATTGCAACAACTTTTGAGCGGACTAGATGTCTGGCGCGATTACACCCTGTATCTTTGTTTTGTATTGCTATTTCTGTACAGCTTCTTTATTCGTAACATGCTCTAAAAATGCTGTGACTTAGAATTAGAAATGTAATGTATAAACATATTTTTATAACTAGTCGTGTGTTACACACATCGGATTATATATTTTACAAGAAGAAAACTGCACTTATTGATCTAACTAGAGTGCGGCCGTTGCGGGAATGCGTTCCTGACAGCTCCTTATGTCCACTGAATAAAGTTTATTTCTAAAGAGGAAAAAAGCTATGATTTTGACAGCTGTCAGGAACGTAAACTCCCACCGGTCGCACTATAAAGTATATGGATTTTATGTTTGACCGCAGAAAAAAGATAAAAAGAGCCTTCTATGCTAGGAAAAAAACGCATTTTTCATTAAATGGAAGTTTTTTACCGATCTTGAACTAGTATCCCAAACAAGAATTTTTATCTTATTCATTTGAATGAAAGTTTGTTTTGAAGAGAATATCTAACTTTATCTAGCCACGTACCTATACATTTTGCCGTATTAATAGTATAACGACAGTAATTTTGACAGGGACTGCATATCGGTATAATTTTTTTAAATAGTACTAGTAAAATTTCAGTACCCTTATTAGTATACTGCTTCATCAAACACAATACCTGTACAAGTTATTAAAATCTGACTTAATAATATCAGTACCCAAATAATGTATACCGGATTAATTTATGTAGATGGTTTTAGTACCGAAATATTTTAATCTATTTAATTTCTTTACCGAAATGTATAGGTCAGCATATGTACCTACGCTTCATAGGCTTCAACTAAACTATCGCACATTCTATAGTTATTTAAAAAAAAAAATTAACACCAATATGAATACCTATTAATATAAATAAATTTTAACATCAATATTAATATTAATACCAGAAAATTTCAGTTAACTGAAAAAAAAACAGTTATGCTACAATAATAAAGAAGGTACACGAATTATTTCAGTATGAATTCCTGTACTGTTATTTTTAAATACACCTAATTTAACGGTATGACGTCATACAAAAAAAATGTACAGAAATTCATACCGGTATGTTGTCCTTGTTTTGAACTATTGCCCCAAGAGTTAACTTTTTTAAATATTTTTTTTAATAATTAGAAGATACCTACAAATTTATTGTAAGGCTCTTATTAATAAATAGCTCTCAAGTCTTCATTCGTAGGTAAGTAGGTATTAAACTTATGAAAATCGCTAACTTATGGCGGTCGGAGTTGAGTTGAGAGCATTTTATTAATGCCTAACGCTTATCGTACGACAGCCTTCTTTTGATCTATACCTATACCCGGCGCGGCGAACCTTGATCCCTATGACACTGACAGTAATTTCCACAACATAACCTTGTAGTGCCGTCACCGTTACATTACAATCGTATTGGAGGCTTCTAAAAATGGCATTTATTTATTTTACGTAGCTATATTCCAATAAAATGATATTCCGTTGGAATTATAACAATTCATAACATTTGCAAGAAATTATCTCAATCACACTTTACGTTTACGTTCTGCAAAGTTTAATTCTGCAAATCATACCTTACGAAGTAACTTTTATAGAACGTAAACGTAAAGTGTGATTGAGATAATTTCTTGCAAATGTTATGAATTGTTATAATTTCAACGGAATATCATTTTATTGGAATATAGCTACGGAAAATAAATAAATGCCATTTTTAGAAGCTTCCAATACGATTCTAATGTAACGGTGACGGCACTACAAGGTTATGTTGTGGAAATTACTGTCAGTGTCATAGGGATCAAGGTTCGCCGCGCCGGTTATAAGCACAAATTTTTTGACAGCTTTCTATGAAGAATTAATAGCGAATCTGTGTTATCTGTGAAAACGAAGTATAAGAGAATATTTATAATTCAAACACAAACAGTGGTAGCTAATGAGTGTCAAGCTATCGTGAATCAAGCATTAGGTAAACTTATTCATGTGGTCATTCGTCCAAAAATATTCATTTTGCTATCATTAAGTAAATTACTAATTAAATTACATTAATTTGGGTCTGCAGAACATATACTAGAACATATATTGAATTAAATGTAAGAAAGCACAAGAACATTGTAACGTTGGTGCCGTTGATTAGAAAACACTTTCCGTGTTTGTAGTTAAATTATGAAGTGGAATTAAATAAAAGGCACTTTTTACTATTATGTGGAGTTTTATTATTTTTCTCGTTTTATTTAATTAACGTTTTAGGTAGGTAAGTACTTTTATATTGTCAGATCTGTAATACTCATTAAATTTTTTTAATGAACTTTCAACCTTATTTACATCGAATAAGTTGCGAAATGTTTACATTTTATCGGACGTGACTGTACACACGCCGTCGCCGGGTGGGAGTCAGTCCGAAAAACTTAGCCTGTACCCTAGCAGATAATTCAATGCAGTAAAATGACAGTTCCAGTGTGCCCACTTTAGGGAAGAAAAAAAATAGGGATGCGGTTTAAGTGAACGAATGGTCTTTTTTATTAAATAATATTGTCAAGTTAGGAAAAAAAATATTATATCTCACAAAATATTTTATACTTTCATTTTCCCATTCTAGAGTGGGGATGCTTTACGCATCTTACTTTTTCATGACTTTAAAAAAGTGCGAAAAAAAACTAATTTTACTTCTGCTGTGACCATTTTTAAGCACTAAACATGTTTGGTAATTAATTATTTTCATTAAAGTTACTGTGAAGATAAAGTACACAACTCAAATTCACGTAGTCATGCATTACGTTAAAATTTTATGCTAAACGAATGGAAAAGTACCATTCAATTTCAATCATTCTCATTCAGTACCTCACACTACGAAGATTTTAACTGGTAGCTGTTTGACATTTCGACCTTTCAGTTTAGGTACTGCATTTAATTATTTGCCCAGGTATATATTAGGTCTTTACATATGAAATTGGCGTTTTGTATGGGTGGAATAAAAGTCGTTTATTTTTTAAATATAATATATTTATTTAATCCAAGTATGATCCATTGCTATCTATGCACTTCTGCCATCTCATAGGTAGTTCATTTATGCCTTTTCTAAAAAAATCATTAGGACGGGAATCAATAAAATCTTTGAAGGCGGTTTGGACTGCCTCATCGGAGTTGAATTTTTTCTCCTGCAAAAATTTATCCAAATTTCTTAAAAAAATGGTAGTCTGTTGGAGCAAGGTCTGGGGAGTGCGGTGGATGTCTTAAACATTCCCATTGATGCTCCTTTAATTCGGTAGCAGTCTGTTCTGCAGTGTGTGGTCTTGCGTTGTCCTGAAGCAGCAGTGGCCTTGTGCGATTGACCAGTCTCGGTTGTTTAGCGGCTAGTTCATCCATCATTAATTAGAGTTGACTTCAGTAGATTTCTGCAGTAATCGTCTGGCCAAATTCAAGGAAGCTGTAGTGCACCACACCGGCACTAGTCCACCAAACGCTAACCAATAACTTTTTTCTAGTTAATTTTCTCTTGGGGCAGAATTTGGATGGTTCACCGGGGTTCAGCCATTGAAATCTGCGCTTCCTATTGTCGTAGAGTATCCACTTGTAATCAAAGTTAATGATTCGATTTAAAATCCCTTCATTATTGTGCCGGTTCAGCAATGTTAGGCAGCAGTCGACGTGCGTTTGCCGGTTTGCTTCACTCAATTCGTTTCTCAATTCATGAGAAAACTGGATTCAATACCGCCTAAATTGTATTGATTCCAGTTTTCTTTCTGTATAAAATATTTTAATATGTTTGTATCCTGTTGATTCTGGCAATAAAGTGTATTTGTATTGTATTGTATACCCACCTTTCGAGCTTTCTTATCTACCCAATTTGTTTCAAGTGGATTAAAACAGTTTTATCACTAACACCGCAGCCTGCAGCTAACTCGGACGTAGTTTGCGATGGATCTGCTTCCACAATAGCCTTCAATTATTCATTGTCGACTTTGTTCTCCGGCCGTTCACTGGGGTTCTGTAGGTTGAAATTTCCAGAACGAAAACGTTGGAACCAAAAACGCACTGTGCTTTCTCTAGTGACACCACTGCCATACACATAATTAATTCTTCGAGCCGTTTCTGCAGCACTATAGTGCCACGGCGGAACTCATATTCGTAAATAACGCGAAATTTAAAATTTTCCATATTGTAAACTCAATGACGCAGAGAAAAAACCAAAAGAAAAAAAAACAAAAGAAATACGGTTTCTGAGACACAAATTGATGAGTAAATAGCTGTATAAATTTGAATTTGGAATTCTAAACCAAAGAGGAGATATTTGAGATTAAAATGGCCAGTACGACAAAACACCAATTTCATATGTAAGACCTAATAGAAACATGTTACTTCATTGAGTTGCAGCATCTGTTTTTCATACGCACTTTCATTCAGGCCCGTTCAAGCGTAGAGTGAATGGTAAGTTGAAGAAAATTGTAGTCTTCACTTTCAGTCAAGTGAGTGAGGATAAATAACACCATTTTTATACTTTTCATTTGTTGCATTCAATCGTCTGTGAAGCTTACATTCCGTATTTTGACGGTTCTATGGAGTTTTAACCAATAAACTCTGCTTCTTCTAAGTACAGGCACAAAAGACTTTATTGATGGGACGAAAAAAAAATTGCGAAAATCTGATGGAAAAGTAAACTAAAAAAGAGAAATATCAGCATTGCAGTAGGTACTGACTAAAATACCTGACTACTGGCCTCAGATGCCAGTGGTTGCGGGTTCGATTCCCGCACGGAACAAAGAAAAAAAAATCCGTGTCTGGGTGTTTATCTATTTATGTATTTATATTCTAGGTTCCCCCCTAGTTCGCTGCATGGTATCCCATGACACAAGCTATGGTTAATTTGGGGCCATGTAGTTGGTGTGATTGTCTGGGGATTTTGTTATTTATTTTATTTATATTTATATACATTACTGTAAGTAAGTACCTACCTACTCTACAATACAATGTAACATTTTGACATTGTTATAATACAACGTACTTATGCCACATTCATGTATAGGTGAAAGAAAGTACAGACCCAATTTTTGTAAACGTAAGATAATAGTTTCATTGTCAATGTATCCTTTTGCGATATCAATGCACCCACAAAATAATCAACAATTCATTATCTACTGATTAACGTCATTGCAAGCCGATAATTAATTCTTTAAATTATGAATATACTTACTAAAAGTGTTTTAGCAGTAAACTTCAAAAAACATTCACCAGTTGGTTCAACATCCGCCATTTTCTATGTTTCCTGCCTGAAAAGCGCGCCATTGGTGGCTTGGCACAATTTCCATGACCTTGACCGCTGAAATATCATACATAATACGTTGCGCCGCAGTCAGCCCCCAGCGTTCAAACGGGAAGGTTGTGTGTGTTTTCCGTCCCGACAACTTCACGATAAAAATGGTAAGTCGATTATTAATCACAGAAAAGCATTAAAGATATGATTGAAAACTGTATATTGCTTAAGAGAAATTGTGCACCTTTAGAATGGAGACCAATAAAGAGAATAAGTTTTAATTTTATTGTGATGTAATAGTAGCGACATTAAAATAGAACACTGCGATCAGCGGTCTTGTTGCGGTATTTTGGTTTATTTTTAATCAAAAATCTTATTAAAAATATACTTTCTATCTTATAAACTCACAGACCTGACTCTATAAAATGTATTAGTCATTAGTTATTTGATATCTGCAACGTTTTTATCAAACTTAAATTAACCGCATATTTCTCTTCATAAAGAAATGTAGAGAAATTATATAATTAGCTATGCCTAATTAATTATATCATTCCATAATAAGGTAAGTAGAGTTCGTTTTCTAAAAAAATTGGAATTACGTTTACATCTTTATAACCTACTCGTTTATGAGAAAAGTATAAATAAATTAAATTTAAAGAGTTTAACAATTACTGTGATATAAGCTTTAAACTATCATTTTCATTAAAATTTGAAACGGGATATTTATCATGATTTTTTAGTTTACTTTAAGTTTTCGATATTTCGGTACTGCTTACACCATTATCATGACGGTATTAAGAATTGATTCTTTATTTAATTTTGTAAAGAATAGGTATATTATATTATATTTAAAATAGAATAGCGAACTATGTATTAATAAATGAAGTACCTCTCAAGCTATATTTTTAATATTGTTAACTTCCTAATATGATTCGGTAAGTGCTGTTTTAGCTAAGGCTTCCTTTCCCAAACTGAGGCGTTATTTATTGCACGTTATAAACCTTAACATATTTTAGAAAGTCTTTCTGAGCTAAACTACTTAAAACTTGAAATGAGCAAATTAAACTTGCTCATTTGACCCGTTCTTGAGGAACTCTTAACATAAAAACTGCTAAACTCATCTCCGCTTAATCAATTATCAAAATTTGAGATATGGTGGGTGGACCATGGAAGGCCATGCTCCTTGGCCAAATATTAAAAACACTTTGTTATAGTAATGTGATGTCAAATTCATTCTACTCACACTTAGACTCACTTAATTTACGAACTCAAGAGCAGCAGCAAGTTGTTGTAGTCGCTATTTTGTTTGTGAGGGACCTCTGTCGTGGGACGCTTTGTAGACTTCTGTCGTAGACGTTGTAATTGTAATTTTCAAGCACAGAAAAACGTAAGTTTTTAAGCCAATAACAAAACATTATCAAATTTTTTTACTCAGTATGATTTATTACCTAAGAATTTGTTTTGGAGTTAACACAAGAACACTTTTTATGATCTGAGAAAAAATACGTTTCTGGAAAAGAACTAAATTTACCGATGAATATATTTTTCTGAAATAATTGTACAGAATTTCTTAAATGTATTCACAATTGTTCAATTGATTTCAACGGTTTGTTTTGATTTTATTAAGGCAGGTTAACTAAAACACTCAATCCTCCTAAGGCGGGCAGCGACGCGGGCAGCGAATTCCACGACACGATAGAAAGTACGAATTGAGTTTGCATGTAACCGCGACAAATCGCTCGAGCGCCCGCTGGCGTCGCGAAGGGCCCAGATTCCCCGCGTCGCTGCCCGCGTAGCTGTCGCTGTCGCTATCGCTGCCGTCCAGTTTGCAGCCTACATCTCGTGTATTAAACATTGCTTACTACTTAAACTGTCTAAATTGATAATCAACGAATGCAGAGCATTAAAAAAACGACTTCACCCACATGTTCTAAACAAAATTTTATTTCGAGGAAACCACAAATTAGAACATAGACAAAACAAACTTTTGACGAAAAAACAAAAAATCTATTGATTTTTAAGCGTAAAAACCATGGTCGTCTGTTCGAGCAGACAACTAACTAAACAATTACAGATACTACAAAATAAGGCTCCTGGGAATCGTTATATTTGACCGGGAAACAATAAGGCAATAAGCCGTTTTTTTGTATTTTTTTTCTAGCAGGTTACGCGGTGTCTTTTCCTTGGCCTCTGATTTCTTAGTACGTAGGTAATTCATTGATAAAATGAATGAAAAATGAACCAAATAGGTATGAAAACTAAGAATAAAAATATTATTTTAAATTGGTCCTGTATTTTTTGAGTCAAAACAAACAAAATCAAATCTCTTCCCTTTAAAATATATTTCATTATAAACAGGTGACCGAAATCGCATTTGACATCTATATCAACCAACAACGTTACAAACAAAGATTTTTTTTATTTACTCTTGAACTATTATATTTTACGTAAGATCTTTGTTTCACAAACTGATTTGAGATTGTATTTGTGGAACAGAGTAACAATATCAAGCCACGTTTTAAGATTTGTGGAACACTCCATCGGCATTTTAGTAGGATTGAGTGTTTCAGATAACTTGCCTTAATAAAATCAAAATAGACCGTTGAAAACAAATGAATAATTGTGAATACATTTAACAAATTCTGTACAATTATTTCAGAACAATATATTCATCGGTAAATCTAGTACTTTTTCAGAAACGTATTTTTTCTTATGTAACAAATCATACTTAGTAAAAAAATAAATAATGTTTTGTTATTGGCTTAAAAACTTACGTTTTGCTGTGCTTGAAAATTGCAATTACAACGTCTACGACAGATATCAAAACTAATCATAACCAGCGTGATTTCTTGTAGGGCAAGAAACTTGTCAAAAGAGAGAAACATAAAAATACAATAAGCCGTTAATTAAATTTTACGATGCCATAAAAATGGGTAAACACCATTTCTTACTCTTAAGATATTTATATGCAAGTAGGTACTTTAATACATACTCACCGTGCAGTGCAAACTTTATTAAATTATTTATTGTATTTACGATTCCTCATACTAGCGGCTTCGCGCGATTTTGCCCGCGTAACTATTCGTCCCGTGAGAATTATAGTTTTCCTTAATAAAGACAAAAACTTTCAAACTGAGATAGTTGCATTCAAATAACCTCTTTAGCATATGAAAATTAAAGCACACGGACTGATACAGGCCATGGCTCTTTATATTATGAATTATTAATACAGGATTAGTTTTAATTAGTTCATCACCTTTTGCAGACAGCCTCTCCTCATCAATCCCAAGAATATTTGTTCTACAACTTTTTAAAATTTTAGTTTTTTAATACAAAAAATATTTATAGCCTCTGTTTAGAGGCGTAACTCTATTTACTCTGAGCGTAGATATGCCACGACCCTTGCGCAGTAAAATATCGCTTCATAATATCTAATAATAGGTACTTACTTCTTACAAAATGTAGAGTAAGGAGCAAAAATTTATTTTTTGTGTTATTAATCGATATTTGTAAAAAGTCGTGGAACAAATGTTGTTGGGATTGATGTAGAGAGGACGCCCGGAAAAGATAATGCGTTAATTAAAATTAACCCTGTATATTGAATCGTTAATATGAAGGATGATCGCTATCTTGGGAATCCTACGATTGCATTTGCATTTCTTTTCAGACCGAATTAAAAAACATATATGACCGTTAGGAAAAGAGTAAAATATTTATACTTCTATGCGCTGTAGGTACATAAATACGTTTTTATATTTCTCTTGAACTAAAGTCAAGGTTAAAAGTTCAAATTTCTATTACAGACTAAACTCAAGAGCCTCTTACTTTGTTTACGTCGTTGTTACTAAATTATATCATAAATAATATCTGACGAAAGAAAATCAATACAAGAATTCTTCACTATGGACAGGTGCCCAAATTGTAAGAAATGCAAAATGCTGGTTAGTTAATATGCAAAGATACAGCGGATTGTAAGTGAGGACGAACGGTAGATAGTGTAAAGTTATAAGACAAGTAAATCTATACTAATATATAAAGCTGAAGAGTTTGTTTTTTTGTTTGTTTGTTTGAACGCGCTAATCTCAGAAACTACAAGTGACATTTGAAAAATTATTTTTGCATTTGATAGCCCAGCTCTTGAGGAAAGTTATCTATAGGCTATATTTTATCCCGAAATTCCCACGGGATCAAAAGTTACGCGGGTAAAACCGCGCGCGGTGGCTAGTGACTTATAAATGTTATACTGGTGATGTGACCATAGTACTCGTACCAAAATTAAAGAAACGTACTTATGTTTTATAATAAGTTCCCTTATTGCTTAGATCAATTTTAAATTAGGGCTATCAAAAACTGTGAATAAGCATAGGTATAGGAACAAGGTGGACTAACAAAAGTGTATTAAAAACATGATTGCTGTTAAGTTTCTGGAAGATTTTTCTCAACAGATCAACTTTCTGAAGTAAAGGTGGATTCTCTTCTTGATGTACAGAAAGCAGCACATCAAGCGTTACAAATCTGTCTAAAAATTTACTTGAATCTGAGCTCTATACCCTCGGCATTGAGTTAAAATTGGTTGGGGAAATTTGACAGGTACCTAATGTAAAGCTTGATCTGCTGCCTTCTGTACCTTAATACTTAATATTAATTATTTTAAAATATGTTATGACTATCATCATCAACTCTTTGTAATGAGCCCACTGCAGGGCATGAGTCTCTCCCCTGGGTGAAGAGGAGGTATAGGCCATAATCCACCAAGCTGGCCCAGTGCTGGGTGGTGGATGCCAGAATTTTTAGGGCACCTAGATGGCTTCTGACAAACCCTAACGACTACTGTATACAAGTATACAGCACCCGGGACCGACTGCTTAACGTGCCCTCCGAAGCACGGAAGTCGTCATGAGATATGAATGGTCGGCGGTCACCCATCTAAGTACCGACCGCGCCGAACGTTGCTTAACCTGTGATATCGTATGATACACACAGTAACCACGGCGCCACGACGACTTCCGATGACTATAACTCCTGCAAAATGAAGATTATGTAGACTATTGACTTACCTAGAGTCAACGTAGAGTTAAGTAATCAGTTGCTCCCAAACTTCATTAAAGTTTTTTTTTTATATTCAAATTAACAGTGGTGCGAACTCCACAGGGGTGATATTTAGCGACAAATTTTATATGAAGAGCGAACCCTAAAGGGATCATACCAAAAATCTAGGTTCAATCGGATAAATCTTCTATAATGACACGCCTATCCAGCCATTTTTGATAGACGCCCCACGCTTACCATAAGTGTATCCTTGATGCAGAAACGCAATTGGCGCAAAAGCTACACACATGAAGCCAACGAATACATAATAATTTCCCAAATATACAAGAGAAGCCACATGTTAGTATCAAAACATCTTAAAATTTGATATAAACGTTGAAATCCTCCAAAATAGTCCAGTAAGAAAGTCGGGAGAGCTCAGGGCGAACGTCCATCGCTGCCAATTGGCAAACAGCTCGCTTGTCTTGACAACGGCCTTAGAGCAGTCTGGCCTTCAGTCTGCGCGTGCGCTTGTCGATGAAAACGTCACATTATAGCGAGAAGTGGAACCGCTGGAAGATCTTGTATTTGCTGGTGTTTGGGGTCGCACTGTGGGCTGAGATTGGAGGTTTTGGGTGGCAAGGACGACGTAGATATAAAGAGGTATTTTATGGGGTTCGATGACTTGCCTTTTTGAAGGAAACGCTTCGTGTAAAAATGAATTTATTGTACAACGATTTGAGTTAAATGGTGTTTTTTAGGCTTGCCTTTCGATAAACTATTCTAAGTAGGTAACTACTTTTTTTTTGGTATTTGTTGGAGTACCTATACAAATCACATAGCTTGTGTAATGGGTACTCGTAGAACGTATTTTTTTAAAAACATTGTTTTTTTTTTCGTAGAATTAAACATATCACATTCAACATATCAAAATAAATAATTAAATTCGATAAAATCGGGATTAAAATCAATTTTATGTACAGAACAATATTAACATGTACTAGTATAGTTGCATTATGAGGGGACCGAACTCGCGACCGCAAGAGTCTGATACATGGCATAGCAAAGTTTCACAACAACGTAACATATCAAGGTGATTTTCCCTTTCGTATTCTGTTTATTTTTCAAAAAATCTTCTCCGCGGCCATGATTTCAAACAAAGTTAAACATTATTTATTTTTGTTATGCTAAATCCGCTTTTATCGTCCCCATAAAAATAAACTATGTCAATTTAAATTATGTTACTACGTTTCTTTCTAGTTCAACTATAATTTATAAATAAGATGAAGAAAAGAGGGACGTATGAACCTCTTCCACGCTAGAACGAATTTACGGATCGAGGTGAAGTTTTGTGCACAGGATAGACAGATATTATCCAGATATTCCTAACGCAGTATTTTCTGGGAAACAGCTACTTTGTCAATAAATATTACCAACGTTATGGAGTGTAGCCAATATTTATCTTGATCAAAATTATAACAAAAAAAAACCATTAAAACTAATTTTGTTCGTCCCAAAACCCAAAATACGCTTTGTCAAACTAATGGCTCTCACGACCTCACAGTTCCGGCTGTCACGTGTCATGCACGTCAATGTCGACATAGTGTCAGTCTATTCGCGGCGATCTTCTGAAACAATGATGGCGGTCATTGTCAATGTAGCGCGGCGGATTGAAATAGCTTCGAGATTACAATATACACTTGAAAACTCGTGGTTTAATAGAGAAAACAAACACGTTTTATTTATTTATTTCAGTAGTGTACGAAGTCTTTATTTTTGCTTCGTTTACATTTACTGAACTATTAAATGTAACATTGATGGGCAGTAAATAACGAACATTATTGTAAAGAGGGAGTCATTGCGCCGTGGTTAATGTGTGTATCATACGATATCACATATTAAACAATGTTCGGCGCGGTCGGTAGTTGGATGGGTGACCGCCGACCAATAATTTCTCACGATGACTTCCGTGCTTCGGAGAGCACGTTAAGCAGTTGGTCCCGGGTGCTTTATACGTGTATATAGTAGTCGTTAGAGTTTGTCAGAAGCCATTTCCGGCGCCCTGAAAATTCTGGCATCCACCACCAATCACTGAGCCAGCTTGGTGGATTATGGCCTATATATGGCCTCCTCGTGGCCTATCTAGTAGTTCGTTGAGTTTGTAGAACATCGAGTCTGCAAAGAGTTTGTACAACGAATTATCTCAGCACAGCCTCCACTCTCAAGTACTTCTTAGATGTTAATCTGGATTCCATAAGCTTTAACTGCGCCAATTTTCTAAACTATACGTTTTTTTTTTATTTCCCGTTTTGGCTTATAAGTATTTGCCGTGGTTCGACTATACTACAAGTATAATATTGGTTTGAACTCATCGGTGTCAGCGAGGCCTTAAAAAATAAGAGATCAAAACTTATAAGATTCGTCACGCCGCGGGGATCCAACCCGAACAAAGTTGCTCGCCAACTGCAGAGCGTCGTTAGATATCTTTCATAATTTAGCTCTAAGGATAAACAACTATATTAGATCCCTTGTTTTGCAATCTCAAATCTACTGCCAAATTATACTACAATTTGAATAATGGGCAAAAACGTCTGTCGACAATTAACAGACTGAATTGATAGTTAGCGCACGATACGTATTAATGGCTTCACACATTGTGTTGGATAATATTTTTGTCTTGAAGAGTAACTAATATACCGGCTACGAGGATTGTTTCGACATTTGATATCTTTGATATTTGTGAAGATACGGATGTAAATGCTTACTAAGTGATGGCTGAGTATATAAATGTTATAATTTAGACCCTTTGAGAGTTTTCGCTGGGAAATTCGGCGTGAATTAATGACACCTGAACTAATCTTAATACCTATACCGGGTTGATTTGTAGTCAGTGGCCAAATTTTTTTTACACAATAAGTATAATTTATAGACACAATTTTTTCAAAAAAAGTATTTTTTTTTCAAAGAAATAAATATATCCCCTAAAATATTAAGCAAACCATGGTCACTACTACAAAACATCTGGTAGTACTACGTCGTAGTATTATCAAAGAAATGCCGCGTCGTAGTATCTATGTTCATCAACAGCGACTATTTGCATAAAAGTTTGTGGTGCCATATCTTTATTTTTTGTACTGAGCTATACTAAAATAAATATGCAGGTACGTTTATATCGTATCAAAGAAACTAACATTTAAATTTGGCTGGTGACTACAAATCAACCCTGTATAAAACTATTCCGTTACTGGCTGAGTGACTGACAGGCAACGTACAGCCATAACTTCAAGACGTAAAGAGCTGAAATTTGTAACATAAATTATTTAGGGGGTTTAGGGGAGCCCTAAGGAAGGAATTCCCAAAATTCCCGTGGGAACGGGAAATATTGGACTTTTTAGTTTGTATGAAAAATCTTATTCCTTGAGTGCATGGATGTGATACTTAGTATAAAGGTTCTTCAATAGGTGTCTGGTTGTATTATGGAAGGAATTCTCGAGATTCTCACGGGAACGGCTAATTTAGGATCTTTTAGTTTGTATGACAAATCTTATTCCTTGAGTGCACCGATGTGAAACTTGGTTTGAAGGTCTGATTGTATTTTGGAAAGAGTTTCTGAAACCCTCACAAGGAGGGTAGTTTAGCACGTATGAAGTTGCGGGAAAAGCTTGTGTATAATATACAGGTAAAATAACTTTGTCCGGATTGGTATTTCTGACATTCTCCTATCAGGAAACCGCCCTTGGATAAAATCGCTGGTTCACTGTTAAGTTGGAGATTAGATTGCACAAATATATTAATGACAGCTAACTTTGACACAAGTTGTGTGCTTACTTTAGGCATAGATTACGCTGTGCGAGCCTATACTCGTATCAAATAGTAGACTTATCCAAAAAGCATACAATCACTACGTTCTAAGAGACCCCACTGAACGAATGAATGAGCTAAGAACAGGAGGGTACCAATTCTACTGCCAATATTTTAATAAAAAAGTATGGCCAACTTTAGGAAAATACTAGGGATGTGGTGTTCATTATCGATAGTTAGTGATGTTCACGGTCGATAAAAGATTCGATTAATAGCAGGTACAGGGAAAAATAGATAAAAGAACTACACAAAAAAAACAATAATTATAAACATTTTATTGAAGCACATGTTATTTTTACTTAAACCTATTTAAGAAACAATAAAAGTGATAAGAAAAGTGATGCGATGAAAGTGACATTCCTAAATTATTAATTACAGCAATAAGTTATTTTAAAAGCATTATTGTAATTAAATATGTTGTTATATTATCCACCTTGTTTAATTCATATTCATTATTCTTGCGGTAAAGTTTATAAAAAAATATAATAAAAAAATATTACAGTAACCTAGTTAGAGTTATTGTGTACTATACTTTAACAAAAAGTAAATGCATAATATTTATAACAACAATATACAATGTTTAAAGAAAAAAGATATTGAAGATTCATAAAGACTAGTCAAACTATTACGTATTGCTGTTTTGTTACAATTTTGCTACTTGAACAGCATTGTGTTTTAGAAAGGCTAACACCAGTCGAGTAATTAATTATAAATATTTTACCTTTATTAAGTCAACATACAATCTTTATATCTTTGTGTTTAAATAAAATGTAGAAAAATAATTAATACAGAATATAAGCTATATTATCAATTATACAATATCAAACAATAAAAAAAAGCTTTCCGAAACAATACAATTTTACGTATTTTAAGTTCTCAGGAATAAAAATAATTATACCTATATATAAAATACTTCTGAGTAAAGAGGGTAAAATCTTATTACTAAGAGAATGCCTCTATACCTAGTCTCTTCTTAATGACTTGCTAGTGAAGCTTATCTTATGTAAGTTATTACTATTTTGAAAATGGTGAAATATTTGCAATCGCTCAATAATGAAATCTTTCATTATTTTTTTTATTGAGTCGATCTGTATTCAACCAATACTTTGGCAATGCGAAAATTAAAGATTTTTTCGTATGTATTTCAACAGACACGTGCAATAAGTAATATTTTTTTCAAAGTGAAATGAATCTACCACCAATAATTGAAAATACGATCTGTTCAGAAGAAGTGGCTCGAAATAACAATCTTCTTTAAAATAAAAATAACAGCTTATAGCCACAAAATGGCCCAGACATTTCATAGAAACCATTTTTACATAACATTTGTTTTAGACTATCTTTTAACTAAGCTTAAATAATTAATATTTTTAGGCGCTTTATTATAAAAGCTTACAAATTGACCAACGAATGACATGATAATGCATTTGACGATTTTAATTTGGTGTAGGTATAAAAAAATAATTATTCAAAATGCTTTGGCTTGCCAGCTAACCTAAATCCTCGGTTTCTGGAGATTTGAAAATGACTACTAGCTTTATACACGATTTGAAAATGACTACTAGCTTTTTTATTTTTAAACCTACAAAATAAATAATTTGTGGGTAGAATTTGTGGCTGATTGCTTTCCCGACGAAAATGTGGCTTATGTTGAAAGGCTGTGGGGCGTTGTTGCTTTTTCCAAAATGTTTCCAAATGCAATCATTTTATGTAATTGCTCCACTTTAATATGCTTCTTATAAACATAGATCTTCCTCACGAATTGCTTTTATTCACTAAGGCAACTGCAATCAGAAATAAATATTCTTATTGTTAAATCATTAAAAAAGTTCATTTGAGTGTTTTACTTCAAAAGAAAACATATACCCTTGAGAAGATTGAAATGAAAAAAATGAAAAATGTTTTTATTTACTTTTGACTAAAATCCATATAAAATAAGTGGCAAGTGAACCCCTTTAAATACTGAATGTTTTTGTTGGGAGACACCGCACTTCCGTAACATAAAATAAAACATGAACAGATATAATAGATTACTTAACAGCTATCATCTAAGAATTAGATAAATACCTACATAAACTGTGTTTTAATAACTCCACACAACTCTTCCCACACATTTGATAATATAATTTGAGATGTTAATAGAATTTGTCTTGTAAGGGTGTCGTAAAAGGCGTTTCTGGCTAGCGACCACTCTTCTGCCGCTAAATATCATCGCTCCTTCGGTGATGTGTTCCGGAAATATTTTATGAAGTGCTAGGTCCTATCAAACCCGTGTGCTTTCATCTTTAAAATCATCTTCATTTTCCATCAGGTGAGATGAGGTCAACCGCGGTCTCAATCACCAATAAAGAGCTCATATTACTCATACCTAAATAGGAACAAAATTATGAATATAGCGTCTAGAAGATAAGTTAATTTTGTATGTTTAATTTTGTCAGTGGTGGCCTTTGGCCAAAATATCTTTATGATAATGAAATGGCCTTATTTACATACCACTTAGCATCCGCTGGAAACGTGGGTTATAATACACCAGAGCCAGGCTTCTTTTGAACTTTACAGATTTCGCATCTCCAAAATCCATGAGATATCTCGGTCCTAGGAACACGATTCATGATATCAGTTATTTTCAATGTAGCTGTAAATTTTATTGTGTTGTATAACATATAATAATCAACGAATGCAGAGCATCAAAAAACCAACTTCACGTCAAAGCTTTGGCAAGGTAAATGTTCTCCGTACCTATATGTCTTTCAAAAAAATATTTTTTTCATGACGTACTCAATCGATTTCGATGAAATTTATATGGGACCACCGCTGAAGTATCCTGCAACAGAATATTTAATATCGATTCACAATTATTGTCCAAAAAATCATGTTACAAAGACACTAAAAAAACAAACACACGAATTAAGAACATTCTCCTTTTAGAAGTCGGTTGAAAATTAGTGAGAGAAATTACTAAGATTTATAATAAAATGAATACCTACTACCAAAATTTTAAACTTAAAGACTCTGTTCCGCAGTGTTCTTCTGTGGCCTGAGAGTTCCTGGGTTCGAGTCCCAGCCGGGACAGTTTAGGAAACGAACTTTTCTTAAATCTTAGTGGATACCCACCTTACTTCCGCTGTATAGTCTCCATAACAGAAGCTTACTTTGATAATAATAAAGGTTCACTTTGATGCTACGGTTGATGTTTCAGTTTAACTTAAAAAAAATACTCACCATACATTAAATTAGTTAGTTTTTCCTATTCTAAAGACGTTTAACGTAGATTTGATGAACTAGCTGTGTAGGTTTGGATCAGTATAATTTCCACCTCTGAAGGACCAGTTCTGAGTTCACCTGGCTAGCCTCCCCTTCACATATAATTTGTCACGAAAAATGATCGCTTCGATGATGATCGAAGTGTTCCAGGCAGAAATATATCGTCTACGACCTGCGGAAAGGTTCGCGATGGTACTTAGTACATAAAAATTACCTGTAACTAAAAACAATCTTCTTGCATGGGTTCTTACATCTTTATTGATGAATTGAAAAATTTTAGTTCTTCTTCTTTTGGTTTAATGGCAACCAGCTAAAATTTAGTTATTTTTAAAACAATTTATTTTTAAAATAATTTATTTATAATTAAATTCATTTAGACATCAATTGACAAATTGTCATCGTCTCATTTTGACAATTTCAAATATCTAATAGACTAGACAAAACTGTTTTTTTTACTGTCAAACGTCTTTATAGGCCTTTCGATACACATTGCGATTCTAGCACGACTTCCGGGTGCCAACCTTATAGCAGAATCATCCGCTATACGTTTACAAAGTTTAAAGGCTTCATCCCGAATATCAGAATAACCTATTCAAAATAAAACCTTATTTCAATCAGTTAAGATATAGAATTGCAAATATGCGGTGACAGTTGGATCGCAGGCGGGCAAGGGTTGTGTCTGAACCCTGGACTTATCTATAGAAAAAAATTAAAATAATATTTTTTTATGATCCAAAAAGAAGAAAGAAGCCAAGCAACTTATAATGTATACAAAACACTCAAAGAAGCATGGAAGGTTTCGTTTTCATTTTATTTTTAAGTCTCATACTGAGTTTTGGAATAAAATACTAAGTACGATACCTCTTTCGATACTGAATTAATTGAAAGTATGTATTAATAAAACCATAAAATACATCTCTCTTCAACTACCCTTATACTCTACGTACAGTATATTAGTAATAATGTAGAGCAAGGTGAAGTATAATGACCAGTAATGAGGTATTAATACTGTAACAATAACTAAACGATTTAAAGTATTTACCAAGGCAATTTTCTAGATTACTTTCTTCCTAGGTGAAGGTGAAATTAACAAAACTTGTGCTAACGTTGGATTAAGTAGGATAGAACCTAGATTTCTGGAAAAAAGGTAGACTTGTTCTATTAAGTTGCCTTTTTCCTATCATCTTGTTAGAGTTCATTCCTTTCATTCCGTAGTTCAGAATTCTCACGTCATCCAACATGCATCCAATATGCATCTATTAAACGTATTTGTAGCTACTTTGATTATTAGTGAACATGATCAAAGTCTGATTTTTGTGATTGATAAATAAATAAAGTGTTTTAAAAGCTTTATTTTGCATTTTATAATGCTTAAATATAATTTCATAGATAAATAAAGTCTTTCTTTATTATATTAATGTATATGTTAAATTGTCGAGGTTTCAATTTCAGCATTGCCCCATATTCCTCAAATCTAGTGTTATAAAAACTGCTTGCACAAAAATGCTTAGTGCAATAAGGTTATCTTAATTACACTTACTAACTTTGATTGGCCATAAAGATTAATTATGATTGTATTTAAAAAGTTGACGGCGAAAGTAGTGGTGTGTGTCCGTAGATAAAGGAGGTATTTTGTGCTGTAAGAATTTAATGATGGTTATTGTTTTGGCAGTGATCAAAGTAAATATAATATCATCTATACTAATATATAAAGCTGAAGAGTTTGGTTTTTTGTTTGTTTGTTTGTTTGAACGCGCTAAACTCAGAAACTACAAGTGGGATTTGAAAAAATCTTTTTGCATTTGATAGCCCAACTCTTCAGGAAGGTTATAGGCTATATTTTATTCCAAAATTCCCACGGGATCAAAAGTTACGCGGGTAAAACGGCGCGGTGGCTAGTGTATTATAAGCTTATATTGTAGTGCACGGAATCATTTTTGTTCGTGTATGGGTGGTAGGGCTTAGAAAGGCCCTACCACCCCTGGATAAGTGTGTCGTAAAAAGTGACTAATCCGAGTGACCCCCGCTTGGTGGTAGGAGCCCGTCAGGGTTCGACTGGCTAGCAACAACCCGTCATATAAAATCTACATACATACATACATAACTTCACTCCTGTATCCCGTATGGGGTAGGCAGAACACCAGAGGTAATAAAACCATCTGATGTCGCGTTTGACAAATTTGGAGGCATTATAAAAGTGAAGAGAGACTATGGCAGTGACAGGGGGTCAGCCTATCGCCCACAAGAAAGCCTCCCATAACACCTCGGTCCCTTAACTGACTTTTACAGTATGCCCGGGAAGAGAAGCAGCTGGCACATTCTATGTTTTTCTTTCGCTCCCAGTCCAGAATAGAAGCAATATAATCATATAAAATCTGCCGCCAAATGTGACCGCTCCGGCGGTGATGTGCTCCGGCAATATCTGTGAAGAACCAGTTCTTTCCTAGACCTCATCTTCACTTACCATCAGGTGAAATTGAGGTCAAACGCGGGGTTCTCTGTTATTTTTACCTAAAAACCCGTTAAATATTCGGCATTGATTCCGCAAAGTCGGCAGTATTGATTCGCAAGTAATGAGGGACCATCAGAGCTAAAGCTAAGGGTAATTGCGCGGGAAATGTAGCAAATGTCATGGTATACGTTTTTATAGGTAGGTACTTTCATGGGCCTTGACATTTAAATTTACTTTAGAAACGGTATATCAACCATGTTTTATGCTATTCGTGTAATCGTGTAATCGCTTGCAACAATGCCAAAGTATCGAAAGCTCACAGTAGATAAAAAAATGTAGCTAATTCAAATATCAAAGTATTTGTTTTACGTAATCAAGATTTATTATAGAAAATTCGAATCGGAGCAGTGACATTTTTTGAAACTCGTTTACGTAGGTACATAATAGCATGCGCAGCTTAGTTACTATGTTATACGATGAAATACATATATTTTATAAAGTATTTGGGATAATGCTGTTAAAAGAAAAACAGTAAAATAAATAATATTTGAAAACAGTCACATTGCCGGCATAACTTAGTTGAAAATGGGAAACTAAAATAACCTGAAAATGGATATTAAAATTTAGTTACATACCTACCTAATGCTGTTTTTTATTAAATCCTTTAGAAGCCACCTTTCACCTATTACTAGCTTATAGTCACGTTATTGAAAAGTCAAAATCACCTGATCCTGACAATCTAATCCTAAGTTCTATATCAAGAAGGTTATATACCTTTTGCCGTATTTTCCACAGGCACCGATCGACACGAGCAAAAAGCCCATAGTTTGGGTCCTCGGCGGCCCTGGATGTGGCAAGGGCACACAATGCGCGAAGATCATAGAGAAGTACGGCTACGCTCACATCTCCTCTGGAGACCTCCTGAGGGCAGAGGTCAAAAAGGGCGGTGACAGAGCAAAAACCTTGGTCGAGATCATGGAAGCAGGTACGCGGTTCTTGGAAGAATTATGTTTTTATTTCCTAGCGAGGAATTATATTTACCAATGCCAAGTTTCAAAGTTAGTGTTATGGTAGGTAAACCGTAAATAATATTTATCAGGCGGCTTTTTATTCTCAAGCTGTTGTCGGAAATGTTACGCCTTGCCTCGAATTGAACCACAAAATGATTAAATGAGACCATACATAATAACTTGAAGTAACCCAAAATACCTAAACTCATTACTGGTTACTAAACTGGTTCAGAAATCTTTTAATAAGGACTTAATGTTTGACAAAAATTTTTGATTATAATATATATTATATATTATCAAATACTTATTATGGGCGTTTCATACTATAACCACTTTCATTCGTTATTACATAATAAGAAACATTCATTGCCATAATTCATGCAACCCGCATATTAAAATACCACTTCGGGTAGGACATTAGCGTATAACAGTTATATAAATTAATATTTCTAACATTCACATAACACTGCCTCAGCACTGTTGGACATAGGCCTCCCCCAAACACTGCCTAGAACAAATTAAGTTCCATAAGAATTTGCATCGTGAGAGTGTATGCACTATAAGAAATAAAAAATGAACTGTAAGAAAGTGGAATTACCTATAAGAAACAACGAAATATAATTAGAGCCTTTCACATTATAATTATATGAATCGAAGTAAATTTATGATAAGTTTGTAGATCTTCATTTGATCTTAGTAGGTAAAAACTGTGTATCAATAAAACGATAATATATTTTCAGGTAAATTAGTTCCAAATGAAATCGTTCTGGACCTGCTAAAGGAAGCCATCTTGGGGTTGGCAGACCAGGCCAAGGGTTTCCTGATCGACGGCTACCCGCGGGAGAAGGCACAAGGACAAGCTTTTGAGCAGAATATTGCTCCTCCAACTGTAAGTAAATAATAAATAAATAAATCGATATTTCATCAGCGGGGCTAGCATGCTACCGTCGACAACGATAAATCGGGCCTTTTATCGATATTTTCTTAGAATATGGTATTTAATGTATGTAATTTATTAAGATTATGACATATTTGGTTCTGTGGTCTTAATCATGGTATCAAATCGAGTAATTCTATCTATTACATACATACATAACTTCACGCCTGTATCCCTTATGGGGTAGGCAGAACACCAGAGGTTATAAAACCATCTGATGTCACGTTTGATTAATGAGGTATTATAATGATGGCGAGAGGCTATTGCAGTGACAGGGGGTCAGCCTATCGCCCACAAAAACACCAATTAAACCTCTGTCCCTTTACCGACTTTTACAGTATGCCCGGGAATAGAAGCAGCTGGCACATTCTATGTTTTTCTTTTGCTCCCAGTCCAGCATGGAAGTTCTATCTATTATGGTGCGCATATTAGCTTACATAATAGGATAAAATAATATTTATCTTGTCGATTCGACTATTTATCGATGGTTGCATGCTAGCCCTGCAGAAGTCACTTTAAAAACGACAGAAACATCTAGAACTTTGTACATGAGTAAAGGTATAGCTAACTTAGAGCTGTTATAAATTTTGCCTTTAACTTGTACCGATTTGTACGCCGGACGCTTTTCAGTGAAATATTAAAAAAATACATAGCAACATCACAAGCTTATTGAAGCTTTTTATTATTAATTTGTGAGTCTATTTGAGTAAGTAAGTTAATTATTCGTGCTGCGTGCATTTGGATACTCTATTATTGATCGGGCTGTAGTGATTGAAAGCTTTGCCAGCCTTAACAACCTAGTTTCATACCCAAAGCAGCAAATATGACCGTGCTATTTCTGTACATTGTAGCTACGACACAAAATTTTGTCGACTCTTGATATCTTAAAAATGAGTAAAGATGATCGTAGATCTTGCTTGGTGCCCATGCCCTGAGCTACTCATTCTGGTATAATATAAAAGACCTGACGGCCATAATATCTCTCATATCTCTTATAGAATTAATGAGTTACATATAATGTTATTTTTACGAGCTAAAATATTAATGTCATTACTATTATTATTATTCTTGCTTTTGTATATAATTGTAAAATTTGTGAATATAACTTGTATTTAAAATAATGTGCGGAAGAGCGGGACCCTCTAACACAGTCATTTTGAGCTAAACAGAGGGCCCCAGATGATAACCCTGTAAAACTTGTTTTAATGAAAATATAAGTTATTATTATTATATCAAAGAAAAGAAATTGGAAAAGGAAGATATTGACAACATTAAAGTTTATTACTAGCGTAGTTAGAATAGATTTAATATTAGGTATATTACTAGAACAAGCATGCAGTAGGTAAGGTTTATCTATTAAAAATACGATACATTTAAATACTGCAGTTGCGTTTCTCGCTCTGATTATATTGAAACAATTGCATCCAGAAACTAGTTCATTTGCATTTTAAATAGACGATTACAACATAAAGAACATTAACAGTAAAACGACGACCTTTTGGTTTTGATGACCGGCTGGTGTAGTGGTAACATACATAGCCTTCTATGCCAGATCCTGGGTTCAAGTCCCGGCGGCGGCGAATATATGTGTAGTGTACAGATATCAACCGTCAAGTCATGGATGTTTAAAAAAAAAGAAATGAATGTTATTTCGGAAACAAAAACTTATAAATAACGCAAGTAGATTGGAAATCTCCTTTTAAGCATATTGCCTGTGCCAGGAGACCCCGCTCCTCCATAACTTAGTAATAGTGATATTAATTCATCAATTATGTAATAAATTAACAAACTAGTTCATTAATCTAATCAGGTATCTAATGTTTTACCTAAGTCTACGAAGTACTACGACGTCTTGCTTGCGTGCAGTAGATTACCAAAAATGGAGCAAGATACTTAGAAACGGTCAAATTATTCATAAAGTACTACCAGAGACTACACCGAAGATTGAAGATTGAAACCAAACTTTATAACATGACATACTTAATCAAAATCTTTTTTTTTTTTTTCAGGTGATAATCTACTTTGAGGCCAGCTCGGAGACGCTGGTGAAGCGGCTCCTGGGCCGCGCGGCGGTGTCGGGCCGGGCGGACGACAACGAGGAAACCATCAAGCTCAGGCTGCAGACCTTCCTCGACAACAACGACGCCATCCTTGCTCAGTATCCCGGTAAAATACATAAGGTAAGTCTGATCAGACAGGTCTATAAGTGCAGCAATAACATTTTGGGCACTATTCAACGTCAAATTCCTTAATTTGGAGACTATTATGCCACTGTTGATTTTGAAGTCGATTTGATATAGCAGAGACTAAAATTCGAGGATATAATGTCTCTTTGGGTAGGTATATACTTATAGGACTTAGATGCAGTCTAGACTTGCACGGCGACGAAGACCAAATGATTTTTTTATCTCCTTTGTGGAGAATGTGTCGACATAAATCTGTCGACCTATGTATGTGCTCGATGATGTACCATTCTTAAGTTGTCTTATAATTGGCAAAGAAGAGTTATCAGAATAAATAATAAAGGTAAAAAAATAGTTTTAGCACCTTTCTATGATATAAAAAAAACGTTTTTAAATTATACTTGAATCTAAATAAATGCAAATACAGGCAAACAGATAAAGTCCCACATATAATATGTTATATTATGCTCAATAACTGCCACTCGCTCATGAGTGCACGCTATCACTGTATTATTTTGTTGTTGATAAATAATTGAGAAGTTCTCCTGATACGCTTAAGGGCTCCACCCTTGTAAGAAATGTATTCGATTGAAATCGACACCTAAGGTCACCGCACATGCGTCAATGTTGCCTAAACAACTCTCCCTCTCGTTCTAACGTATAATTGTTCAACAGCTTACAATCTAAAACGTTTTATTCGACTATAAGAGTCCCACTTTTTTACATATTAAGAATGGGACGTTTGTTCTCTGTGCCACCTGGTGGAAAGTGAACTTGAGGACAAATATGGTACACGTCCATCGCTGACAAACCTATTCACTCGACACTTAAAAGTAACTTAATAAAAAGTTATCTAAGATTAACCCTTCGATAGATTTAAGGAAAAGTGTTATGTGAAAAGGTTTACTATAAGATATCCGAATGCAAGTAGATGGGATTCCGTGATTGTAAATTGTAATTTTATATTTTTAAAAGATGATTGCTGTTGAGTTTCTTGCCACTTCTTCTGGTGGTTGTGGTGGTAGATTCGGTTCAATTTGTAAATTGTTTAACTTATTTCAAATGTATTTAAATAAGATTATTTTGACTTTGACTTTGACCAGGACTGTAATGGTCAGGAAAAACCTTAGAGTAATAATAATAAAGTATAGAGCACACATAACCAAGTCGGAACAGTAGGCACGGGTGAGAACAACGCTGTGTTGTCACCGCAAGCACTAGTAGTCGTCAGGCGTTTATGTCAGGAGCGAATTTCTGTGTTTATTTCGATATTTAATACATTAATATGGTTAAATGTGCGGTTTGAACGTGTAAAGACGATACCCCGAAACAAACAAAATATAATTCTGATGTTACATTTCATAAATAACTAATAGTTTTAATATATTTTAAAATAATTTATAGCACGACATCATGAACTGTTAAGATTTTGAGAGTTTTATGATCAATCTAAAATACCTATTTGTTAAGTGTTGAAACGTTTACAAAGGCATTAATTTGATTATGGACCTTGTAAATATAACCTTTAAATAATGTACAATGTAATATAATTTATTAAATGTAATGTTTGCTTTTATTCTAGATCAATGCGGAGGGAAACGTGGAAGACATCTTCGCAGAAGTACAAAAAATCCTCGACCCCCTAATTGCTTGATTATTTACGTAAAGAAATCACAACACTGTACATAATTATTACATAAAACATTATTTTTTATTTGTTATTAAATTCTTTGTTATACTCTGAAAGTTTTATTTCTGAAAGTTTTAATAAGACAGAAAGTACCTACAGTAATTCAACTTCATACAAACGGACGAAACTCGAGCTATGCCTACGCGGCTCGATCTCGGCATGCGCCCAGTCGCGAGTGTCTGCAATCTGCATGATTGAGCTCTACGTTAATTTGCGGATTACTTAAAAATGTAATGATAGGTACATCATTTCTTACGTCTCAGTCAAGGTGCAAGTATTTTTCGGTCGCTAATTTATAAGACAGATTTATTACATACATACATACATAACCTCACGCCTGTCTCCCCTTGTCTCCTCCACGTTCAGCAATCTTTTCATACATGATCGCCGGTTACGGGTACTTTTGACTAGGCCCTTTTTCAAAATGTTGCCAATTTGGTCGGCATACGTTCGCCTAGGCCGGCCTCTTCCAACAACACCATCCATTCTTGCTCTGTACACCTCTTTCGTAAATCTACTTTCACTCATCCTTTCCAAATGCCCAAACCACCGTAGCATACCCTTTTCAATCTTAGTCACTACATCCTCTTTCAATCCGCATCTCTTTCTTATTTCACTGTTGCACCTGTTGACCCTATCACTCAATTTCACTCCACACATGCTTCTCAGAGCTCTCATCTCCAAAGATTTATTATTGAAACGTAAATCTGGTTTTTTGACACAAAACGTATTTTTGTTGAACACTTTCTATTCAATTCACAAAGTATTTTATTAGATTATATAAAAAAAGGTATATTTGCAGTCACAAAACTAAATGGAAGTAAATAAAAGTAGGCAAATGTAATTTAAAAGCTGAAGGCCCTATCAAATGGGTACGGACCGCAGCGCCCGTAAGCAATTATTTCAACTATTTGGTCTTCATAAATTCGAATCTATAGGGTACATTAAATACTTAATCCTATTCCTTAATACATTATTCATACCTACATTATAATACCTTTGTACATTACCTAAGTATTCCTAGGCCTCGATATCTCAAGTAATTCCTCAACGAGGCAAAGCACTCCATCTCTTGCAACTGATCTTAGAGTTCCAAGAATGTTGGTGCATTCAGAAGCATGAGTACAACACAGTGATGCAGTATAACACAGTACTTATTCGTATCTTCTGATTTTTGGCAGAATTTACTTAATTAGATGCGTTTTATTTAATAATATTAGGTAGAATAAAGCTGAAACACTTCGTCTTCGCCGAACGGTGCTAATAGTCCCTTATGTAAGAAGAAGGCTTAGGTATTAAAAATTAAAGAATCTCAAACCATATCTATACTTACAATAAATCTGTAGAAGTAAAAATTATGTACATTGAAAATATAAAAAAAAATGGCAGGGGGTGTTACTAGAGCGACTCTGAACCCAAAAATGTGATACTTAAAAAAAATTGTCTATCTGTCTGCCTGTTTGTTTGTTCAGGCATCACGCAGAAACTACCGGTTCGATTATGATGAAACTTAGTATAATTATTCTTTACTATCTTAAGCACCACATTGGGTACTTTTTATTCCGGAAAACAATATACAGTAATATATATACGATATACCCTAGACCCGATTACTGTACCAACTGCAAATAATAAGTTTGTCGTAGGTTACGTTACACGCAGTTTACTAAAAGTTATGCTGTAAATAAATGTATTGCTGAAGGTTGAATTTGGCCTGCACCGTTCGCAACACACGTATGTAGTGCGGCCGCCACGGATGGCTACTGTATAGGTAAGTATAAGGACCAAAGACATACATGTACATAGACATGCAAGTTTGTCGATTTGTATTGAAACCAAGCGTGCAGACTTTTTACACCTTTTATGACATCAACCGATTCAAATACACCGATGCCGAAAAGGAAATCAATTATTAAGAACGATATCGATATTTGTGAAACCGATTTCTAACAGATATACATACGCGGGGACTGAATCTAGCGGCGACCAACCTTGACGCTTGGTCAGGGTTCGGACACGCAAAGTACATGCATTTGCGACTTGCGTTGTCTTTGTAGATGTAGGTATATCTGTGATACCTACGGACGGTTTTTTGAAGTTTGTTTGGAACGGGTCAAGTCAAGTGGCGAGTGTTTGTTTTTATTAGCATTCTATAAATTGTATGTTTTAACTGCTACTTGACTGGCTATCTGCAATTCTAAGGAAGCAATTCCATGCTTTTCAGTGCGACCTTTTTATTCCTTTTAGCACCGAATAAGTAATAGTACCGGTACAGAAGAATTACTCCGCAAGAAGGTCTAAATAAATTCGAGTCTTGCTACGACGCGATACGGTGGAATTCAGCTCGCACAGCATTACATACCTGCAAATTTATATACCTAGAAGTTTTGTCTCTTTCTATCGCATGCCTCTTATCTTTTCTTTCGCTGTTAGGGTTGCTGCCTAGTGAAGAATAATTAATCTCCTTATTTGTAATTAAGTATCTACCGATGTAGGTATTACTGTTATTCTACCTTTGTAAAAAATATTATTTCAACTTACCTAAAGTACAAAATGAAAAAAAAGGTACGACGAATAATTATCTAGTACCTAATACTACCTATGTTTTGTTTACTAAATTTAACATAATCAAATCTAAACATAATCTAATTGAATTTGTTTCTTTTTATGTCCATTTTTAAATACTATTTGCGACCTCGATCATAGAATTACTGTGAGTGCTATTAGGTAGGTAGGTATCTACAACGTCCCGACGACGGGCGCGCGCGTGACACACGACCCATTCGAAATACGCCGGCGGCGGAGCGCTTCGCTGTAGGTAAATAACGAATGTACCGCGCGGAGTGAGCCAGGCCGGCTTTTAGTTTTTACTAAGTACCTACAGTTTAAGGTAGCGTTATTTAGTTTTATTTCTTTGTCGTTGGTGTAGATTTTAAGGCGAGGATTTTCGACCGCAGTAGGCATTAACGCTATATGGGACTGCGTGGCGGGCAGTCGCGTAAATGAACACGTCAGCGCACAGAAATGTCACAGTATAATTAATAGCAGTAATATAGTAGCCTATACCTATGGTGTGCCTTGTTATACGAAATTCGTTTCTACGATGACTAAAACTTATGTCAAGGATGATATAATAGAATCTATATTTTTTATTTATCTGGATTTAGTATTGCGATACCTATACTTACTATTTTATTTTTTATAAATATTGTAATTGCCATTTTATAGATGAAATCTTTTTAAATTTATATCCTTACTGAATTCTGTTGTGAAAATCGTGCTATTTTGACTTGAAAGTATATCGTGACGTTAATTTATAACTTTCATAAATTATTTGTTCCGAAATTCATTAAAATCAGATAAGTAGGTAGTTGAGATCTTTTACGTAAGCTTTTATCTCTCTCTCATCCCAATCCAATAGGGCTGGTGTTTGAAAAAAAGTAGGGTTTGGGAGCTATTTTCATTACTAATTTTCTACTAATTGGTCGGATGGTTTGGCTGAAATAAAGGAACAGAAAGATAGACTTTCGCATTTATTATTTAGTATGGATCCGTTATTTAGTCACTACAACACGAGTTAATTTGAGCTAAATAATGTAGTGTGAATGTTACAAATAATTATTTTTTTTATAAAATGAAATTCAATCCACCCCTTCGGAATGTGCACCTGTTTACACGAAGTAGTAAATTTGTAGTAGTTAATTTTATCAAAAAAATAGTAATGTATGATTATATTCTTAAATGTCTATGTATCGTCATAATGTATTAGCCGTCTAATCTATAAAGTCGAAGGGTTTGTCTGTTTGAACTTTGAACTAGATTATTCGTGAAAGAACCGATCAGATATAAATTATATCTGATCGGTTCTTTCAAGATGTTACTAAGTTGATGTATAAAGGTCCAAAACACTATATTTTAAAAAAACATAGCATATGAAAGTTTAACCACAAAATACACAAAAGGTGACCAATTTAAACTAACTTTTAACACTGTGAAATTATAACTATCTGGAATCATAATTTCAACACACAGGAAAATTGGTGGTAGATGCCATCTACATTCCCTTTCAAGAACGAAGTAAGTACTTTTTATATATTAATAACTAGGTACATCAAAAGAATTGTAGGTGGCAGCATTACTCAAAAACATATTTGTTGAAATTATAAAGATACCAAACTAATTTGATATCTGGAACTTTTGAAATAGAGTCTATTTTACTCGTGACGAAAATAAATACAAGAAGGTATTTTAACGGACAGACATTTTCAATCCATTATTTTATTTGACGTTTAAGTACAGGCAAAGCAATATTATTTGAACGTAACCCATTCAAACAAATTAACTAACAAATTAACTGATATTCTTTTCGATATTAATAACTAATACCCATCTTAATCTCACCATCAGTGCTAATGTCTTATCAGCACTCATCAGTACCTATAAATTACCATTAGTACCTATCAGTAGTTACCCATCTGCACCGATAAACACCTATGAGAAGCCATCAGCACCTATCAGTACCCATCGGAACCCAATAGCATCTCTCAGCATCCTTCATTACCCATCAGCACCTATCAGCACATCTGAGCACCTAACCTATCAGTACTCAACAGCATCTATCAGCAACCATCATTACCCATCAGCACCTGTCAGCATCCATCAGTTACAATCGTCACGTATCAGTAACTATCAGCACCCATCAGCATCTAACAGCACACATCAAAAAGAACACCTCTATAATATACAACTTTGCATAGGTGTTCTTTAATACTTATATAATATTATATATCCCATAACTTTGAGGTTTTGTTCCTTACTTAAAAAATAATACTTTTTGCCAAAGAATATGTGGTTCAAAAGTGCATACTTTCCAAGATATCCTCGGTCTTATTATAATGAGTTCTAAAATATCACCCGTGTAACATCTCATCCACTCAATAGACGCGTGTCACTGAAGTCATACAATAAACAACAAAAACATTTTAAACGTTGAGGAATGTTGCATACAATGTACACCGCAAAACGTCGCAAACTGTACCTGCATAGCGATAAAAAAGGAGTAGAAAACGCCACGTTGTCATACTTCGCATAAAGTTATTTTTGACTTAATTGAATTATTTTGCATGAAAAATAAAAACCAAAAGAAAATTGAAAAATTATTCACATGTTATTTGATTCTATTACATGGCCCCATCAAGACCCTAGAGTTATGGGAAATCAAGCAGAACATATTGTACATAATATACATGGCAATTTTTTTAATGTCATTTGGGGGTAAAGTTTTCTTAATAATAGAGATAGCAAATTCTACTCCATAAAACATTCCTTTATTTTAGGAAAAATTAAAACTGTATTCAAAGAGTTTTCAAAAACTCTCTTCTTCACCCAGGAATCGAACCGACTTAAATCTAAAAATGAAGATTTCATGGTTTTCCTTTCAATGAATTAACCTAGTATGTGAGAGAGATTTTATTCTTGTGATTGGCTCTAACGAACCACACAATAAAATTACAGGGTGTCATTTTTACAGATTTTAGTCGGTTTGAATCCCAGGTGAAACGAGTGAATTCTTAAAAATCTTTGAATGCGGTTTTATTTCTGTTCAATAATAAAGGACAGTTTCTTTGGAGTAAATTTTGCTATCTCTTCTTTAGAGTACTTTCCCTCCAGATGGCATTAAAAATTACACCCTGTATATTTATCGATGTGCACCTATCAGTATCTACGTTGGAATTGATGTGGAGGGGCAACCCACAAGAGGCGATGCGTTAATATTAACCCTGTATACGTACGTATAGAATAATAATCCTCCTTTTGTTTTCGTCGGGTGATTACGTAAGAAAAGATTTATCGCAAAAAAAATTATATGCTTTTTTGCACTTGTTGTCTAATAAACTTAAAAAAAAATATCAGAAACAAGTTTTTAGCTCTATATTCAGAAGTAATAATTGTTTATAATACTCCTTTAATTTATCAATCAAAATATAAAATGTGACTTAACAAAAATTAAATGATTAAATTGTCGTACTGTTATGTGTACGCTATGGTCAAAAAGACGATCAATTACGCGGGAAAATCGGGAGCAAAAGCGACACAGGTCCTACCTCCATGACGCCTCGCGTGGTACTGAATTGTATCGCACCGTCGTCTTTATTATATTATATTATATTAGAAAAAATAGAACGGTTTAAGAAAGAAATTATCCAAATAAATTAATTTTATGCTACATTACCAATATTATGACAAGTTTTTGTAAGTATAAGTTTGATATTCTCTTAGAATATCGGAAAATCACTTAAAATTTTCATCTTTTTCGTAATTTTTTATGATCGAGTAAAGTTTTCGGTATCGTGTTTTGATCCACAGATTTATAATTATATTAAACAAACTTCAACATATATTTTTATCCGATCCAGACAAACAATATTGGCCGGTTGTAATGAGTTTGAAAACGCATAGATTTCGCGAATGGGGCCCTTAATTTTGAAGTGTATATGTGATATTGTAAGTGGTGACCGTAGGGGTTATTTTATAATACTGTTTAGGATTAGTTATTAGTAAGTAGGGATAGGTAGCTATTTGCTTTTAGGGATTTTTCTTATTTATTGAGTTTAGATTAGTTATCATCAAAAATAGCTTTATTTCGGTAGGTAGGTAGGTATTTTATTTTCTGTTCTTGAGTTTTTTATTTTTTTAATTGACACAATTTATTGGCTTTGTATTGTAATTAGCCACAATTGGCCCGCGCCGGGACAGAAGAACTAATACCGGTATGCTCGATAAATTACGTTCTATACACATAGCACATTACACAAAGAACTCATTGATAAGTTTAATATAATTAATAAAAATAAACAAATTTTCAAGTCTATATAAAACGTGTAACATAATGAAGAAAAAATATTTAAGGGATTTGTATGTTTGGTGATGTAGTTTATAAGTCACAGCAACATGAATTTGTTATCCTTACGGTTCAGCCGAAAAACAAGTTCAAAGTTTAGATCAAAATATCTAAGTGTCAACACTTAAAACAGCTGTTAGCTTTTGATGAAATCTATTCGATAACAGATGGCGTAAAAATAAAGTGATGGGTAACCAAGACAGATACTACAAAGTTCAGCCAGTGCGGGAAAGGTCATAAGGTCACTGACTGCGGCACAAGTCTCGTTTTAGCTTATTAGGTTGCCTAGGGTTGTCAAAATATTTTGTTGTAAAATAATTAAATAATGTATGAAAGCCTATAGCAGCACTAATTATGCTATTTCTTTACTGTATATTCTACGTGTGGTATAGAAGCTAACCCTTAACTTTTAGCTCTCCATTTTGTTATACGTTGTATACTTGAAATAATGTTGATAATTCTGCACGACGACGCGCTGCTTCAGTTTTGTCCTGCATCGCACTTTTGATACGTTCCTTACTATACGCTCACTCTACATTTTATAACATATTATGATAAAAGTAATGTCAATATTCTTCAATCAAAAAACTTCCAACCACATTCTGTCAACCATTCACATAAAAACAACAATGTAATCCCACAAAAAAATCCTATTTCCTGATCAAAACAAATCTACAAATTCACCATTAAGTTCCAACACCTCCAAATGATCCGTTTATCAAATTAAAAAGCATGGAACAAAACATATGTAAAAATTGCGAACAACCAATAGTGGAAAGGATCCCACCATGCCCACTACAGTGCAGGACCGAACAATGCAAATCTTATCAGGTAACCAAAACAGTTTTAAGAGGACTGAAATAGTATTTAGAACTATTATTAGATTTCACCTGCTACACGCATAAAATTTTATATCGTCCAGCCACTCGTACTTATTCAATAAACTTCCGGTATTGTTTTTCCGACCATGGAAACATACATACATACAGAACTTCACGCCTGTCTCCCTTTGGAGTAGGCAGAGACTAGAGAACGCCTATTGCTACGATCAAGAGATATGATCTTTTGCTTCCTCCACGTTCATTAATATTTTCATACATGGTCGTCGGTTACCGGTATTATTCCAAAAATGAATACCTACTTACTTATTATTCTCAGGAATAATTTACATTTCACTTTTATTCAAATTTCCTAAGTATATTTATCATTTTTTTGCAATTCGCACTTACAACTTTAACGCGTTACATATTTGAAAAAGCTGGTATAATTTACCATCATTGCCGTCCCGTTGTGCATCCATATATAAATTATTTCAGGTAAAAGCCCGTATTGAAAACAAGCCCATTGTTTGGATGCTGGGTGGACCTGGGAGTGGCAAGGGAACCCAGTGTGCCAAGATTGTGGAAAAATATCATTTCCTGCACATTTCCACCGGCGACCTGCTGCGCACTGAAGTGGTTAACAAAACAGAACGGGGGCTGGCGGCTGAGTCTATCATGCAATCCGGTAAGTCATTACTTCTCCAATTTTTTAAACAGAATGCGAATAATAAAAGTTTATTTGGTAATTCGCGTTTACCTTGTCTCAAAGCGGCGAGAGTTTTTTTTCCGCCGGCTTTTTTTGTCTCGGTCTACCTAGGGTTCTAATTTAAAGAAAGAAAGAAAGAAAGAAAGAAAGAACATTTATTTCATAGCCACAGATACACAGATCTATATACAAGACAATACACAATCCATACACAAAAGAAATAAAATTTTAATAACATAATTTTAAGTACACACAGTAAAAATGTATGATTTAATAATTTCATTTCCTTTTTTAAATCTGAAGAAGTAGCTATAATGAATGATATGTGGCGAACATCATCTTCGTGAGCCAAGAGGCACACTGCTGGACAGAGGCCTCCCACGACATTCCCCACGTCGCGCAGCCCTCATGTACCGTTTGACTTTCATTAAGAGTGAATAAAAAAATTTTTGACTTTTTTGAATTTGAATTAGGCCAAGAATTGTCATATTACGATTCTGGCAAGTGACATACATGCGGTTAGGAAGGCAAGACGCGCCGACGAAAAGCTAATAACAGACTGACGAGAATAGAAGCTCTTTCTTTCTAATTGATGGAATGTACACGTGTATAAGGATTTTGTTGCTATCAAAATTCAGCTCATAACCGAGTCCAGACTCGTTACTAAGTAACTGTGAAGTGATAATTCTAACGCTTTTCTAAAACCTACGCACCCCTTTCCGCTTCCTCTTCTACGACATATATTTATTTAGGCTGCAAACTGGACGGCAGCAACAGCAACAGCGAGAGCGACAGTGGCGCGGGCAGCAATTTCCGCGACACGATATAAAGTTAATAAGTTTGTATGAAACCGCGACAAATCCGCGTCGCTCTCACTGTCACTCTCGCTGTCGTTGCCGTCCAGCTTGCAGCCTTAGCCGTCCAGATACAAACTATAAATCACCGTATTTCACATTATTTATAGAAGAATATATTCCTATTAACCATTCTAATTTTGATGACCTCCATCTTGCAGTGGTACAAGATGCTACTCTACGTAATTCGTGAGGTCCATCTCCGCATGGAGCAAGAAAAACAAAATGTTCCAAACCTGGGTGTTTATGTATATACTTATTTATAATCTAGATATATATCACAAGCTTTGCTTAGTTTGGTGTCATAAAGTTGGTGTAATTGTCCAAGAACTTTTAATAAACAGGTTCCATTTTAATTAGTGCATCAGCTCTTGCAGGCTGCCTCTCTACATCAATCCCAGCAACATTTGTTCTACAACTTTTTAAAAGAAAAGAAAAAAATATTTAAGTTTTCCCATACAAAAAATATTTATTGTCTCTAAACTGGCGTTACTCTATTTGCACCATTCCACGTGCAGCGGGGCGCGGGGTTTCAAGATAACTTACAAAATACGAAATAATAAATAAATAACAGAGGGAGCAAAATTTGTTTGTTTTTTTATTGTGTTATTATCAAGATTTGTAAAAAGTCGTTGAACAAATGTTGTTGGGATTGATGTTGAGAGGCTGTCTGCAGGTGTTGCGCTAATTAAAATTAACCTTGTTTATATTTTTGTTTCAATTCACATTTACATTTCTTTTCTCAGGTGGATTGGTGCCAGATGCTATGATTCTAGAAATGGTTATAGAAGCCATGATGAGGCCACAAGGCGTCACTGGGTATCTCATCGATGGCTACCCCCGCGCGAAGTCCCAAGGAGAAGAATTCGGTAGAGTTATAAGAAATCCGGACGTAAGTTTGAGTTTTATGTTAAATAACATCACCTATGTAATAAAAACTTTATATTGCTTACAAATTTCACAAAAATATTAAAAGTACTTACCATAAACTTAGGGTGCACACTTGTGTTGATGGAAATCTAAAAGTAATCGAAAAAAAATGTTTCAATAGAAAGTATTTATGTAAGTCTACTTTGTACAAATTGACGGAGCTAACTACATAATTTTCTGTATGATATAAATAAGGCATACCTACATTATTGTGCTTGACTCTACAACAAGAGTACAAATAACGATACACTAGGGGAATACTTATAAAATTTACATATTAAAGGAGGCAAGACATTTAGGTTTAATCAGATAGCAGCAAATATTGTTATAGCTTATCCATAAATGTAGCAATAATCTGCTTCATGCAGGTAATCATCTTCCTGGACTCCAACGCCACTACAATGACAAACCGTCTGCTCGAAAGAGCTTTTAAAGAAAACCGGGCCGATGATAACGAAGCTACTATCAAAGTGAGGTTGCAAACCTTCTTCACATCTTGCGAACAAATCCTGAGTCTCCATCCAACTCTTGTCCATAAAGTAAGTAAGAACTATATCTTATCAGAAACTGTTAATAAGACGGTCTGCCATACTTCTGACGTCTTCTCGCCGAATTAAAAGAAGTGTAGACTATAATCCACCAAACTGCTGCTTAAAGCTTTGGTCTGGTGATCATGACGCACAACGCTGCGGTATGCGCCGCAACGCAGCATTTAGCGTCCCTGCGGAGAGGTGGTCAGTTGATTTTGCCGCAGCTACCAAGGTAGACGTGAACATGAACAATTTTTCTGAAAAATTCCATGTTGACTCAGTGACGCACAGCGTTGAACAGCGTGAGCAGCGTGCGGCAGTACACCTTTCCACTTCGCCGCGCTTGCCCCTCGCCGCTGACGCATACTGCGACGGAACAAGAGAACATTCTCGACGTTTTTCATATGATTGAGTGTCCGGCAACGCATACCGCATACCGCAGCGTTGTGCGTCATGATCACCAGACCAAAGCTTAGGATGGACGATACATTACACTACACAAGTTACTTTTGGTTTTTGCGAAACCACAAATATTAGACACGGGTCTAATATTTTCTTTCAAAGAATCGCTATTAAAAATGTATTATTATCATTAAAACTGACGTTTCAATCTTCTAGTGGTGCCTTGGTTTGTCGCGCAAATGTGGCCAGCACGCGTATGGTGCGTATAGATTGCTGTAATGGAACTAGTAATGTAAAAACAAGCGCTAGATGCCTGCGCTTGTTGTATTTGGACTTAATTTGGGCACGAAGTGAGCATTCACTACGGGCATCAATAGAAAGATTTTTTACGTATTTCGTCGCGAGCACGGTCCGTCGCCGCACACATTCTTTTCAACCGACTTCCAAAAGGAGGAGGTTATCAAATCGTGTGTATGTTTGTTACGTGATTAGGTAATTGGTTAATAATTATGAATCGATTTTGATGATTCTTGTAAATACGTCAGAGGTGGCCCATAGAAATTTCGTTGAAATCGATTAAGTGCTTAAAAAAGATATGTAAGTATGAAAGCGGAGAATATTCAGGTTTGTTTGGCACCAAAAACTTTTATACAAATAGTCGCTGTTGATGATCATACCTACTACGACGCGGCATTTTTTTGATTAGTAGGTAGGTACCTACTACAAAATGTTTAGTAGTAGCGTATAGTCGTCTTTATTCATTCATAATTAAGAATGACTATGCTTTGCTTAATATGTTAGCGAATATATTTATTACCTTGTAAAAATAATCATACTTTTTTTTGCAAAAATCGTTTTCAGGTTTCGTCTAAACAAAAAAATTACGCAGCCAACGCTGCGTGACGCGTTCGAACGCGTGTTTCATACAAAACTGCAACATCCGTATCATACGCGCGTACGATACGGACGTTCGGAATTCGCCAAGCGCCAGATATGATACGCGCATATGGTACAGAAAATGTTATGAAAGTTTGTATGTTTGAATCTCTCTTAGTAGGTGTTATATATATCGATGGGTAGGTGTGCCTATTTGAAGATACGGACGTGCGGTACGCGCGTTCGAACACGTAACGCAGCGTTGGCACGTACCTATAGAGTACCCGGGTTGAAGTGACATTTTCGTCCTACGAAACATCATGATAAATTATTTATTTTGCACAATTTACAGTAGGTACGTCGCTTGAGAACACATTTCTCAATAGTTTAGTACCTACCTTATAGACATAGCACAAAAATTAAAAAGTAGTGACCTAAACGCATTTTCGTAGCAAGACGCTACAAATATGTTTAAGATACAAAAAACTTTTTTATATGAACTTATAATCTTGTTCCAGATTTCAGCCGAGGCCCCTCCCGATGAAATATTCACCCAAATAGAGAGAATCCTCGATCCTTTAGTATGTTGTCGTCGATCAAACAGATGCAAGTTGCATCCACCGCACTAGTTTACATTGCAAAAAGAAACTCTTTATCATAAGTGAAAGAAAAGAATAATGCATAATATGAGATATAATTTGAATAAAAATTCAGCAGCATCTCAATATTTGATTCAACATAAAGACATATACTCCTTAAAACGTAATATACTTACTGTATTAAAAAAAAAAAACATTTTTTAATATAGTAGTCTCTTAATATAGAAACCTCTTGATTCGTAATAACCCAACCCAAAGCGGCTAATCCCACTATGAGATGGTACTGCTATGGCACCCTCTCGAAATACCTATCAAACAGTCCCACTTCGGCACCCAAAAGTTTTCGGGGCAGGCGAGTAGAAAAGTCTAACGATAGTTTTTAAAAATACCCATAATATTTTTATAAAAAAAAGGTAAATTTAGAAAACCTGGTCAGAATTAAGCAGTATAAGTCTCATAACATTAAATACCTAATACCTAACATTAAATCTTATTCCTTAACTAAATTATGTTCGGCGATTGTTAAGTTAACCCACTTTTTCTTACAAACAATAAAGACAACCCATTCCTTAAATTGAAATCTTTTTCTTCTTAAATAAATGAATTAAATAATGAACTAGATAATGTTCTTTTAAAAACATTAAAAAACATTATCTTGTTCTTCTTTTTTATTTAAAGAGAGATACAGTTGGATTGCGGTTTTAAATTCAGAACTACAGCTGCAAATTTGTGATAAGGTTAATCTGAATAGTTTATAAGTTTATCTATAGCAATTCCGGGGAAAAGTAGTTCACGTGGTCTAGTTAGCAAAATAACAGTAATCGACATTAGGCGTGGTGGAAAAATATGATTATATGCCGGACATAAATAGAGGGTTTAAAAATAAGCTCAGAAACTGAAACCCGACTACTAAAACAGGCTCTAAAAAGTAGGAAAGAAGTAATTATCTCCGCTGAAATATTTATGTATTTTTATACGTCATACTGATAGAGATATATTTACAGTAAAGTCGTGATCGTATGCCACTGTGATTTTATTTTAGTAGGTATTATAATGAATCTGTTTTGCTACAATTGGTAGCATACGACCACAGCTACCCTGTAAGCATATCTCTATCAGTATAACGTATAAAAATACATAAATGTTTCAGCGAAGTCTATAACATGTTTCCTACTTTTTCAAGCGTGTTTGAGTCGGGTTTCAGTTTTTGAACTTATTTTTTTCACTTATTTTTGAGTAATGGTGTTAACATATTTGAACTGTGCTAAAAAGTTCTTTTCTGTTACACCCCACACGAAACCTTCGATAATTTTGTTTTAGTTCTTTACTTTAAGTCCCCTTGATGTAGGCAATTTAATGTGACTTCATGTATCCTATAACCAGCGGACAATCAAGACGCGACATCTCATTTGCTCAATAATGATTACTAGTTCAGAAATTGTGAACACAGTTGGGAACACATGAACATCCATATCCACATTACGTACATACATACAATTTAAAATCATAACCCTCATTTTTGCTTCACCGTAGTCGTGTAAATAGTATAGTGTAAATAGCGCAGCCTCTCTACATCAATCCCGACAACATTTGTTCTACGACTTTTTACAAATCTTGGTAAAAAGCACAAAAAAAAATAAAAAAATCCTTCGGAAAAAAAGTCGTCTACCCGCTGCACGTGGCGATATTTTGCCTATGTAAGATGCGTTGCATACCAACGCTCAGAAAAATAAAGCTACTCTAATTTAGAGCCAAAAAATACAATTTTTGATATGGGAAAACTTTGATTCTGAGAACTATTAATTTTAAAAAGTCGTAGAACTAATTAATGTTTTTGGGAGGATAATGAGGTTGGGATTGATTGGGAGAGGCTGCCTGGAAAAGGTGATGAGCTTATTTAAATTAACAATGTATTTTTAACGGAGAAATAATAAAAATACAATTACTTGGCGTTGATGATTCAATATTTCATACACATTTTTATTTCCACTTCCAAAATATACGCTTCCAGTAGACGCCAAAAAGTTATAGAAGTACTTTTGTTTTTGACTGTACCTTCTATTGTTCAGCTATTAGGAGCTCTTGGTAGGTACCTACCTATTAAAAGAGGGTGCCATAGCGGTACACCAGCCCATAGCGGGACTAACCCGTAATAATTGGATGTTACCTAACAATTAACCTTAAATAAATAAAATTAATAATTAATTTAAAGACAATATAATTGTCTTTGGCTTAATTAAATTTTGTCCATTATAGGTACCTAGCCTATTGCATATATAAAATTGAGCATCCTAAGGTTTATATGAATTTGAAAATATTATTTAAATATATTTGTAATCCTAAGCGAATAAAGGTAGGCATAAGTCTATACGTAATTACGTTCCTGTACAACCAGAAGAAGTAAACCTTTTATAGGTACAGTCGGCGCCAGAACTTGCTCCATACATTTCTGGGCCACGGTGTTAACAACTTGACATTTGCTTTTTTTTATTTAAAATATAATCATGTTTCATCACCGAAATTTTCAAGATAAACCAGTGTTGAGGAATTGAGATATCCATAATTTTATAGGTATACACAGAAGTTAAGTGAGCTTAGAATCGCTTTCGAAAGATATTCTTTTTCTTATTGTTGAGATCTATACATAAATTATTGTATTTTGGATTATTTAGAGAGTTTATAATTAAAAATAAATAGTAGCACATTTTACTTAGATAGCATACTAGATAAAATAGGACATTATAAGATATTACCTATACTTACTTAGTTATAGTTTTAAACAACTATTCAAACTAATAAATCGATACTAACAACTTTCACTTTTCTTAGGGCTGTCTTAAAAATAGAAAAAAACATGAAAATACTCAAGCGCAAGGAAAGAAACCAAACAAACGAGTAAACAAATAGATCGATTGACTTACTGAACGAGTCAATGACCATAGTTTCGTTCTTCATTCACTCAGTATTGCCAAACCTAATAAAGAATTTCGCCTATTTTGATTACAAAATAATTATTTAAAATAAAACTAACGCGGTTAGTTTACATTCATTTAACCTTATAATGATTCTCATTTAATATTTCTTCAATTTTACTCAGCGTATTTTCAATTATATTATGAGTTATTCATCCACACTAAAAACCCATGACAGCGATTTCCATATCTTGAATTAACTTGTTTCCCCCTCACTACGTTTTTAGGGGTTTTATTTATTTTGAATAAGAATAAAATAAGCTTTTTTTTTAGACCAAAGTCTACCTGTTAACCCTGTGGCCCAGGCTTACCTACTCAGTTTCCTTTAAGTAAGCGATTAGGGCAGTCAAATTGGTGTGTGTTGCCCCAGCTCGAAAGTTGCTTCTAAGGTGCACAAGTGGGCTCACAAATGGCTGTAAATATGCGTCAAATAAAAATAATGCGTCATGTCGTTATAGAAAAGATAAATAAAAACGATCCTGTTACAGTCCGTTCACACATGATCCGATTTACTGAATATCTTTTGTGTATCGAAAATACGTATACTGAGCGTCATGTCGTTATAGAAAAGATAAATAAAAACGATCCTGTTACAGTCCGTTCACACATGATCCGATTTACTGAATAGGTATCTTTTGTGTATCGAAAATACGTATACTGAGTGCTGTGCCATATGTGAAGTCGCCCATACAAATCCATGCGCCATCGATGAAAAAAAAACGTATCCGGTAAAAAGTATCCAGTAAAACGGATCATGAGTGAACGGGCTGTTAGGCTGTTACAAGTAACGATTTTGGATTGACATTTACATAGAAATCCAGTTGGTATGTACCTAACAGTTAGGTCAATATCTAAAAGGATCATTATAACAATGCAACAATGTCTCCAAATTCATGCGAGCCCTCAGGATGCTCAATTTTATGTTTGTGAACAAAACATCAGGTAAATAAGTCTTGATTTCTATTGAATAGTTAGCATGGATAATTCGTTCAGGACGATAATGTCTTACGCCCGAACCCAATATTTGATCCCAATCCACAGATTGTTATCAATCTTAGATCGATACCAATCCATAGATCGATCTCCAATCTCCGTCTCAATAAAAAAAGCATAAACCCACAATCTTTTTTGTGCCCGGATAGCCAATGATCCTTTCCCTCCCGGACGTACGGTTTTGCGCAAATCTGCATGTTTCTCGTTTATATTTTTATGGAAATATTAATCACATATCTTCGCAAATTAAATATAATAGTCTTTAATTTAAGAAATACAATCTGGTAATAGCTGATGATATGTCCCTCACTATTCTACTTGCGGTAGATTTGGACACTCCAACAAAGTCTGCTACTGATACAAGCATTGTGCCTAATGCATAAAAGCGTAACGATAACAGCAATTGATGTAGCGGTGAGACTCCGTAGTTTCTGCAAAGGTAATTTAAGTTGTACATACAAAAATAAAAAAGACAGTTACTTTGGATTTAACATAGGAATTTATGTAGTTATGTAGGTTTGTCGTTTCTCATTACTTACCTCGACGAGGACACACGTATAAAAGGCATTATTTCATTTAATAACAATTCTACTGCAGGTTTTGATAACCTAAACCTAAAAGTGAAATCTGCTTCATCGAGACTTTGCATGTAGTTCACTCTTCTCATCCCACATGAACAGCGTCTCGGCACATCTTCATCGCTCGAACTCAACATTAATAAATCCTCCAAATCACTACTATCACTGCTTCATAATGCGGACATGTTTATTTTTCAACAGTAAAACCGAGAAATACGAAAGATTGCAGATTTGGATCAAAAAGTCAATCGAAAGAAACGTCAAAATTGTGCGATAGGTTATAGAGACTGGCAAACTGTCATTTTCATACGGAGGACAATCCGTAATCTGAGATTGAACCTCCCATGGATGGCTTGCATCCACAGATAGCAAATGCAATCTGTGGATACATTATTGGCACACTAAAACACAATTTCGGATTGAAATCTCAATCTCTGATAGGCAAAAATGGATTAGGATCGAATATTGGGTTCGGGCGTAAGTAGGTAGGTACTAAGTACATGCTAAGGAGTAAGGACCACATCCCAGAATGACCATTCCTAAAACGTCCATTTCTCATATTGGTTACTCGCAGTTTGACTAGGTACTTCCCATAACGTCTATTTCATAAAACGAACATTTCGCATTATGTCCATTTCCCACTTGACCACTTATTTATCTATAAACTACAAGCTGTTTCACACGGCTTTACTTGCATAAATTCGTGGATATAGGAATAAAAAAAATTAAGGTACCTAATCATTTTTATTCCAATATCACCACGAACCACCACGAGTTATTTCAAGTTGAATCTACGTGCGCGGTTTCATCAAAATTTTTCGAGATAATAGTTAGGGTGTGGCTCCATCTCTGCCGTTACACGGCATACGGTGCCGCGCCATAGACATGGGGAACCGCCCAAAGATTGTCTATCATTCGTAAGTAAAATATAAAAATATAGTATAAAAACGGAATCTTCTCTTTCCTTTCATTACGAGTCGACAAGAAAAAAAAAGTTACCTACATCAAATTGTGGAAATACATTTGTTGACGCTACATTGAGTGGACATAAATAGAAGTGGTCAAAACAGAAGTCGTCATAACAATCAGTGGACGAATCCAGAAAAGGTCCTCTTTAAAAAATTCATGAGGTAGGTACAGAAGGCAGCAGATCAAGCGTTACATTACCTGTCAAATTTCCCCAACCCATTTCAACTTAATGTCGAGGGCTAGAGTTCAGATTCAAATAAAAAAAATTGACAGATTTGTTACGCTTGATATGCTGCCTTCTGTACTAATAAGTGAATCATTGCTACAAGTTTTTCGCTCTAGCACGAGGGACCCCGCTAGATAGAAACACATGAGAGCATAAAGATGTAAGAACCACTTCATGGAATCCAATAGGGAAAAAAATATATCTTTCGATCCATGCCCGTATACGCAGCAGGACCCTGTCTTTAAATTGATCTACAGCTACAGTTTAATGTCCGTATGATTTAGTACCCAGACAACACGCGTGTTTGATGCACCAGCAAAGTTACGTATTATGATTTTGTGTACTTTCTGATAAACTGTAAGTTATTTTTATAACTAATAAATTTCAGTTAGTAGAAAGTACCAATACAATGAAATCTGAAAGAGAACAAAGATGACAAACCAAGTTACCACAAAACGACATCAATTTCGCAATCGCGCGAAATTGATGTCGCTCGCGTACGGCCTACCCCCTTCAATAAAATACAGGAATACCTCAGTGGTTCTATATATTTTCAGAAGAAGGTAAAAAGGACTTAAAAGATTCCTTGCACATTTACACAAACTGAAAATTGCTTCAAAGTCAATACAAGTCATTAATCATTTATTCTTACTGCTTACATGCTACGCTTAAGGTATAAAAAAGTTCACCTACTATCTAACGTAATAAAATTCATTTTTCCTTATTTTTATAGTTCGAACATAGTTTTCGGCAACTGTCCTGGTTGGTTCAGCCCTTCAGCTTCGTTCTCCCTTTGTCGGACTGCCACGGCAGTCTCCATCAGCAGGTAGAGGCACCTGAAGGGGTCCTCAAACTCCTTTCTGATCAACCGCTTCACCACCTGCAGTCACCACATCATTAATCAAAAACTCCGAAACGCAAAAATGGCTACTTGATCTGCAGGTGATGCCGGTATTAAACTATACAAAACAAGAAAAGATTTGATGGTGTACTTACAAAGAATTTTATTAATATCACAATAAAATACAACACTGATGAAAAAAAAACTTTTTGAATTTACTTCATAACTTAATATTCTATATTTTGACGTGATTGGCCAAGCAACTCATTTAACACCGACGCCACCTACATCAGATAAATACTAAGTTACTCTTAGAATGAGTTAATCTTAATTTACTTATTTGTAATCTAAGCTAAAATGGCTAAAACATCGGTTATTACAGCTGCGGTTTCTGATGAAGTAATTTTTTTTGATTAAGTAAGTTACAGGCTCGAAAAAAAAACCCTATCAGACAAAAAATGTTATACAAGACAAAGAATTAAAACTAATTGTACGAAAGTTAACATTTGAAAGAATTGATATTTCTATACAACGACATCGCCGGGCAATATCGAGGCCGAGGCCAGATATAAATACCAAAAGATTTAGAAACAGATTCTGTATCTGAACAAGACCTTAAAACTTATTTTTTCATCATGTCTTCAATATTATTATTTATTCTGTCTTCACACTGACAAAATATATTGTGTTTTCTACCATTCTAACTACGTACTGAATGATTCCTCTTGCTGTTTCTTCATTCCAAAGTAATGATCCTATACATCAATAAAATATAAAATCATTATCGGATGGACAAATGCAATATTAGGTACGTCCTAGTTTACGATTGCGGAGATTCAATTTACAACAAAAAATCTGGACTGTCAATTACCAATGAACGTTAAGAAGCACGTGGGGTCCTGCGCTAAATATTTTGGCATTATATCTGTCCTCAATCGGTTGGGAACTAAGTGTGGCACCACATGTCCGTGGTGGCCACTTCCAGCTCGACGGCGACCGGCGGCGGGGGCGCGCTTACCGGCGGCGGCGGCTGCCACATGCTCTCCGTGCTTATAAGCGAGTCCGACGCAGCTATCGTCACCACCGACTCCGTTCTGAGGACAGATTTCTTTATTTTAATGCTGGAAGTACAGAACACGTGAAGAACTTTGAAGGAAGGTTAAGATTGGTTCCGACAGAGCGAAATGGTTGCTGTAAAGTAAGACCTAGCTTACAGTCGTATTGTTATTTTCAAGTTAGCTCTATTGGCATAATCTCAGTCTACTTATAGTACATCCCCATAACTCACTGAAACAAAATGTAAAAGGTTCTGAGAGCGAAGGCACAGTACGGATATCTATAGGTATTATAGGTGTAGGTTTATAAACCACGTAGGTATATAAACGCGAGCTTTACCTCGGCTCGATCTCGGCATGCGCTCGGCATGCGGCCAGTCACGAGTGTCTACATACCGAAACAATTGTTGATTGAGTGACTTCACGTTAATATGCGGGTTGTTCATACTTTAATAATTTTATAATTCATATTTTCGTGCGACTCAGTCGCGGCGCATGTATTTTTCAGTCGCTAATTTATAATACCGATTTCTTATTCAAATGTAAACATGTTTTTTTGACACAAAATGTAATTTTGTTGAATACTTTCTATTCAATTTACAAAATATTTTATTTGTTTTATTTGTTTATAAAGTTTATTTGCAGTCACAAAACTAAATGGAAGTAAACACAAAGTAGGAAAACGAAATTTAAACGCTGAAGGCGTCCAAGTATTCAGCGTGATGCATTTGCTATTGATTAATAAGACGTTTAAGACGGAAAATGCAGACAAAATCGGTTGTCCTGGCGTTTCCAGGAAATAGGAATTATACAAGAAAAAACATACACTTATTGTTGACATCCATCTCACCTGATACTGAGGGACGATGAGGTTAAAGACGGGAGGGCACAGGCTTATTTACAGTCCAGTCAAAATGAGACATTTGACCCAGGAAAAATTTGCATAGAGCTGGAAATTGGTAGAGACGTTAAATACGATATTATAAATAAAATGACAAAAGTCCCCATCGATGGCACTTCTGCAAAAAAAATTATTCAAAGTCAAAAGTGCAAAATTCAGGTTTTTTCCATTTTTCTCCAAAACGGTGAGTTTTAACGTGAAAATAGGTCGTACAAAAGTTGTAGATCATACAATTCTCTACAGAAATGCTCAAGTTATTTTTTCACTTACGACTCACCATTCGTGAGATATTGCGGTTTTAATTATTCGAAAGTTCATACTTTACACAATACGCACACATTTCCGCACCACCTATGAGGTAATGTACTTGGGGCATTTTTTTAACGTTGTTTCCCCAGTAGGTATACTCCACAATCTATTGTAATAAAGACAGCTTTTGCTAATGGTCAAAATGAAATAGAAGTGTCGCTTTCTTTTAAAGGCTGTTTATTATATTGATCTAATTATACTTCGACAATTATATCTTCATCCTCACTTTCTTCTTGCAGAATTTCTGTTCGCTGTTCGAAGAAAAGGGATGCATCAATGATGATTCAAAAACGATATCAACCGATGAAGATGTTTTTGTAGTCCGACGACGTTGTTCTGCAGCTTTAATATTTTGCAATATTGATTTGAAAGACCTAAGCCGAACAGCAGACATTATACAGTGGCTGATAGTTGTGCATATTAATTTCAAATAATCTAATTTAAATCGTCGTTTTTTTTAAATTACTTGCTCCAAAAACTAAGTCAACGACTTTGGAATATCGCTGTCAATATTTTCAAACATTCGACTTGGCGGGGGGGGGGGATAATTATCATAATCAATCACTACAGATTGAATATCCTCTCGAATAATTGCTGCGGCAGCTTTCAGTATTCTGAATCGTTCTTCGTTTGTATTTTGTTTTTCATTTTCATACCAAGCTTTATTCAGAATATCGTACTGATTGTCAACGAAACAGATAATTGTTAAATTCCCGCTTTTCTCAGTTATAATAATTCTATCACAATACTTTAATTTAAATCGTTTTTTAATTGTTTTAGGATCTATAGTTGGATTTTTACCAATGTCTTTTAATTCTTGCACTGAAAATTGAGAATCTTCATTATTTTCAATGTATTGAAATATTTCCTCCATCGCCAAGCTCTTCGGGACGTCTTCGGGACGACCGACTTTACATCCCTTAATAGGCCTCAGAAAGATATTATAACAATTATTGTGGTACTTAGCTTCAGCAGGAACTAAGTCAAATTCATATTCAATGCGGGCAATAACAGCTTTTCCTACGACATCAAAACGAGTCCGAGCTACTTTTAAAATGGAATCTTTAAATTTGAGTGTAGAGACATTATAGTTTCTAATTTTCATGTATATTGGACGTCCGAAGACGTGTACAGGCTGCATGTTAGTACATATTGCGTAAATAATTAAAACCGCGATATCTCACGAATGGTGAGTCGTAAGTAAAAAAGTGACTAGACCATTTTTGTAGAGAATTGTATGATCCACAGCTTTTGTCTGACCTATTTTTACGATAAAACTCACTGTTTTTGAGAAAAATGGAAAAAACCTGAATTTTGCACCTTTGACTTTAAATATTTTTTTTTGCAGAAGTGCGATCGATTGGGACTTTTAAAATTTTATTTATAATGACGTATTTAACGTCTCTACCGGAAAATTCGAATTTTTCCTGGGTTATGACTTATTTTTGTATATTTTGACTGGACTATTAGTAATAAATAGGCTCTTCGAAAACATTTCTGAATCAGGGACATTTGGCGAAATTGCTGTTACTTAGCAGAAGCGAAATGTGGCGGGAAGAGTAACATTTAGTGGCAACTTGCTAGCCAGGCGATCCTAATTATCAAATATGAAAAAATTCTATATGAAAAATATGAAAAATCTATATGAAAAACCAATATAAAAAATATGAAAAATGTAGACGCGCGGCAGCGTGACCAGTCAATTTCAAAGAACATTTTAACGAGTGACGCAGCGAGAAGCCCCCGCGCCCCGCGCCATGTTTGTAACAATTTTTTGTACTAAATGAACCATTTTAAGGCATTAGAGGGCTGTGATCTATTGTGTCTGGTTTACAGGTCTTTTTTATTTTATTATTTTATTTATAAATTGCCAACAGATAATAAACTCATAATCATAAACTTAAAATTAAACAATATGGGGTAAGGTGTATACCCAATTAAAGGCAACAACAACATATTTACAGTAAATTAACTAGTGGTGCAAACAGAATTAAAAATGTGTGAAGATATTTTTGGCCCCATTACAACTCACAGTTCACATCCTATCTAACTTGCGTGCTTGAATTTTGGTACATTTATTCTACGCAGCCAAGCCATGAATCATGAAAATCGAAGACAATGAATTCGCCCTTTGTCTCTACTGGGTGACTGTTGGATCACTTTTGAAATTCAAGGACGTGATAGTTTGAGCTCACACATGAAGAGATTGATTACGCAACGCATGGTTACGCTAGCGTTGGCAGCGATCCTCGTGCCAGGTCACGTGCGGCGATCGACTCAGTTGTATGTAAAGTAAATAGTAACATAAAAGTATTTATTTATAGGGAATTCTAGTGAAAAATTAACTTCCTACTTTTAATACATAATTATGATCAGAATCGAGTACAGAGTGCTCTCTTTCAGTATCTAAAATTTGTCACCAGTCACCCTGTATATGATGTGAAATGTCTTGACAAGGCGTGGTAGTCTCACCGTGGGTCCTGGCGCGCGTCGGGCGCGCAGCGCAGCACGGACTGCCACACGGAGGGGTCGTACTTCACCTCCTCCTCGCTGAGCGCGCTGGAGTAGCCCTCCTCCGCCTCGCCCAGCTCCTCGCCGTCCGACCGGTACACGAGGAGCCCGTCGCCGTAGCCCCCGCGCCCGTCGCCTATGTTCTACGTTAAATAATTGGTATATTGTAAAACCTATATTATAATTTCATTTCGCTATGATTTAATGTATTTACGGGATTCTTACCACGATTTTTGATTTTATTTTCGCACGTCCGAATTTCGATGCTGTTACAAGCACCATGATCGCGGACAGCATCGAAATATCGGACGTGCGAAAATAAAATCAAAAATCGTGGTAAGAATCCCGTAAATACATTAAATCATAGTGAAAATAACCGCGATAGTTTAAAACAATTATTAATTTCATTTCGTTTCTTAAAGCCGAAGAAGTAGCTAAGTACTATATTGAAGGATAATGGGCGATCTTCATTCGTGAGCTGTGAGAACCCAACCCAACTGGACAGAGGCGTCCCTCAAGATTCTCCAGGTCGCGCAGCGCTCATCTACCATTTGACGTTCATCAAGTGTTTTTTTTTATGTAAACCTTTACTGAATAAAAGTTTTTGAATTTTCAGAACATACTATTATGATTATCATCCGAGATGCCTTCACTGCTGGACAATAGTTTACCCCAAGTTTCTCAACTACATCAATACTTAATTATGCGGGTACAATACAATAAGAACTGTTCTCGTCTTCTGTATCCTTTCTAAATACTTTCAGTCATTGTATGTCACAATTAGTATCTTAGTTTTTGAAATACCTACTAATATTTTATTTCTTGTACCACTTTTAACTTTGTATGTAAACAATGCGAAGAAACATGTTATATGCACAAGAATATTTACATAGTGCGGGAATCTCGAACCCGCGACGAACGCCAGTTTGAAGCAGACAGTTTTACCCCATCGCCATAATTATATTCCTAATATTTCTTAATTCCTGAATTTATTATTCTTAGCAGTTCTTCATTAATAAATAATCATTTTCAAGTGTTAACTGATTCAGTTCCATCTAATGAAACCTTTAAAAACTAATGAAAAAACCGAACCAAGAATCAAAATAACTCCTCTGTTTAATTTATTAATTAACTATAGGGTTTTTCATTAAGGACGGGTCGATTTCAAGATAGAATAAAACAGGCTATGTGTAAGATATTAACGAAGTTATTATTTTATTTGAAAGGCCCATTCAATCATAATTCGCCACAGTTTCGCACGGATCCGGGAAGTCCAATTTCCAATTACTCCGATGCATTCATTCTCCTGATAGGTACTGAGTGATGGCCTAGGTTATATCAACTTTCAGGATATCATTTTATTGCGGCTTATTGGTAATTTCAATTGGTCATTGGAGACTTCAGAAATTCTCACAAGAAAATATCATATTCATATGGTTCAATTCAGGCTTTAAAAAATTGGATTAAAATGGATGCACCTGTTAATCCCAGACAATCACACCAACTACATTGCCAAGTAAACTGAGCTAATATTATGAGATACCATGTAGCGAACTAGGGGGGAACCTAGAATATAAGTACATATAATAGATAAACGCCCGGACCCGGAATTTTTTTTTTCTTGATCCGTGCGGGAATCGAACCCGCAACCACTGGATGGCGTCTGCGGCAGATAGGTATACCCCATCGCCTAAGTAGTCGTCGTTTGTTGTCTGTCAGTCTGTTTAAAATTGAATTTCCAACATTTGCGCCACCATTCGAAGACGCGGCGCACAGTTGAATAATGTCATATTCAAAAAAAAATGGTATAATAATAATAATAATAAAAATATGAATGGAATGAATGGATCTTTCAAAAAACGAAAAAAAATCGTTAATATCTCTTACACAGCCTGTTTTATTCCATTTTGAAATCGACCCGTCCTTATTGAAATACCCTATATTTACAGTTACGTCTAATAAAAAGTATACACTTCGCAAAATTATTTAGTTGTAATCAGGTTGAAAGTTCAATGAAGATGTTTATATTATTAGGCGTGGTGTGACTACTGTCAACGCTAAATTGATGCGTTTAAGGCATTTAAATTGAACTCGCATGCAAAAATTCATATATGTACGCAGCCATACTATGCATATAGATGTCATCATCTAAAGTTATAATTATAAGTACCTATGCATAATGTTTCCAAATTCGTGTAAGCCCCTAGGATGCTTAATTATGTTTGCGAACAAAATGCCAATAAACACTTAATTTTTTTAAACTATACTTATTAAAAATCTTTATTATTAAAAATCTTTACGAATTTATGCATGTGAGATCAATTTGACTGTCCTACTTTTTACGTCTATTCAGCTCCGACTGTGAAAACTACAAATAAAAAATTAAAGGAAAAAAAATGTACAGAAGGCAGCCGATCAAGCGTTACAAATCTGTCAAAAATTTTACCAGAATGTGAACTCTATACCTTCGACATAAAGTTAAAATTTGTTGGGGAAATTTGAAAGGTAACGCAACGCTTTATCTGCTGCCTTCTGTACGTATAGGGTCGGATAAGAATATCCCTACTGACCCTGAATAAGCGTGTTGTAATAGGATCCGAGTGACCCTTGCTTGATGGTAGGATCCCCTCAGGGTCTGGCTAGCAACGACCCTTCATATAAAATCTGCCGTCAAATTCCACTCCGGAAATATTTTATTAAGAGGCAGTCCTTTCCTAGGCCCGACCTCACCTTCACTTACCATTGATATTGAGGTGAAACGCGGGCTGAGTCTTTAATAAAAAACAACAGATTGTTAAACAAAGGTGAAGCTTATTACGTTGTCATAGAAGTTAGATTCTTACCTGCACTTCCACTCCGCCCCAAGCACCCATCGTCACCGTATCCGCCGAAGCCACAGTGACGCCGGGCATCGGGCCAGCGTGCATGCTCATCATTGACCCCATTCCCATGCCCATACCCATCCCCATGCCCATGCCCATCATGGAACCCATGCCGATGCCCATGGCCGTCATGTTAGCTGACTTGCGCCCGCGCCGCGATATAGTGTAGTGCATGGGATCGTGTCCTTCTCGTCGGATCATTTCGGGTAAAATGCGACGGCGGGCGTTTATAAACCAGTTGCACACCTGTAAATAAGGAGAGATTTTCATCATCATAAAGAGCAACGATTTTTTTTTTTGTGGGTGAAGGGAAGTGAAGGAAGGGAACCATTAAACTTGTAAATTTCTTTAAAGTAACAAAATAAGCCGTCTGCCGCCAAATGTTACCGCTCCGGCGGAAATGTGTTCCGGCAATATTGTATAAAGAGCCAGTTCCTTCCTAAACCCGTGTGCTTTCATCTTCGACCTCATCGTCACTTACCATCAGGTGAGATTGAGGTCAAACGCGGGTTTAGTCAATTATAAAAAAAAGCAGTTTTCAAAATCAATTTACTTGAACTGACCCACCCACGCCAAATTTCTGAACCTAAAAAGAGTTAATATATTCATACACCTATATTTAAAATCTTTCACGCTTACTTATAAGTAGAACTGATGGAAAAGAAAAAATACTACATAAATTCTTCCCGACGCCACGTCCTGGCTCTAACTGTTAAGTATTTTTTGGCCTTTTTATGCAAAAAACTTTAAAAACAGGTTTAATAGAATCTGTTTACCTACAGATTATAAAACCGATGGCGGACGAAAGAAAATAGGTACATAAGTGGTCCGGACCACCTAACTAATTTTGTGGTCCTGAAATAAGCTTGTATTGTAGAGACCACACAGAACGTATAGGTAACTCTCAAATTCAATCAATCCCAAAGCTGTACCCCAGCGGCAGTAAAATATGTATAGCACTTCCATATTTATTTTAAACTAAAGTCAATACAGTAGGCTCATTAAAAAGGATAGTCAGCATTAAGATAAAAATAATTTAATGTTTCTAGTAAAATAAGTATTTGCTTAGTTTGGTTTCGATAGCGCAATGAAAATAATGTTTTTTTTTTCTACACACAGAATTTACAATTTTTTCCCCATGTTTGAGTCTGGTGCCTATGATGGGTTTGTAAAACCAGTGTTACAGGTCACCCTTCAGATAAGCAGGTAACATGGATGCGGATAAATAAATCGGAAAACAAAATTAAAATAGAGATGAAAAAAGAAAATTAAATGAAATTATAACAAAAAATATTTGTTGACAGATGGAAAATGTAGTGTTGTGTGTATTTATGAGTGTGAGGGTATGTATTTGTCATATGATGTAATTATCGAATTGCGCTTTGATGGACAATTAGCTAAGGATTTATGCTTTTTTTAAATTACTGTCATTTTACGGTAGTCCAATCCCTTTATTGTGAAGTTTATTGCTTGGTGGTAGGATCCCTTCTGGGTCCGCCTGGCTAGCGACCACCCTTTATATAAAGTCTGCCGCCAAATGTTACCGCTCCGGCGGTAATGTGTTCCGGCAATATTGTATAAAGAGCCAGTTCCTTCCTAAACCCGTGTGCTTTCATCTTCGACCTCATCGTCACTTACCATCAGGTGAGATTGAGGTCAAACGCGGGTTTAGTCACTTAAAAAAAAAAAATATCATTCATTATAGCTACTTCTTCAGATTTAAAAAACGAAGAAAAAAGAACCCTAGGTAGACCGAGAGGAAAAAGCCGGCGGAAAAAAACTCTCGCTGCTTTGAGACAAGGTAAACGCGAATTACCAAATAAACTTTTATTATTCGCATTCTGTTTAAAAAATTGGAGAAGTAATGACTTACCGGATTGCATGATAGACTCAGCCGCCAGCCCCCGTTCTGTTTTGTTAAAAAAAAAAAAAAAAAAAAAAAAAAAAGAAGTGTCAACGGGTACACATAGCGTACCACACTACTGTCCCCTGATTTGCAACGAAAGACACCTTTGCTGTGTACCGAATATAAGCACAACATAAGCAGTATAGTGTAAGCAGTCAACTGGCGCTGAAAATTACTACCCGATTTCCTTCAGGGCTTTGAGTCAATAACAAAACCCGTCTGGTGTAGTGGTAACATACATTACCTTCTATACCAGAGGTTCTGGGTTCGAATCCCAGCGACGACGGTGGATATTTTTGTTATGTACACACAGATATTAGGAGTTAAGTCATGGATGTTTATATTCTAATAAAAAAATATGTATTTATTCAACATGTATCTTTATATGTTTCTTAAGTATATCAGTTATCTAGTACCCACAACACAAGTTCTTTAAGAAACTTAATTTGGGCTAAATAATGTTGTGCGAGTCTCAGAAATATTTATAATAATAATAATTAAAAAACTCTTTATTACACAACTATAAATATACAGTAAGTATACAAAGTATTTAGAGAAACAAATCTTTAAGTACAATTCGGTAATCTATAAATATAAATATTTCTGACACTCACACAACATTATCTAGCCCAAATTAAGTTTCTTAAAGAACTTGCGTTATGGATACTAGATAACCCATATACTTAAGAAATATATAAAGATACATGTTGAATAAATACATATTTTTTATTAGATCCATGACTTGACGACTAATATCTGTATTCATCACACAAATATCCGCGGCCGCCGGGATTCGAACCCAGGACCTCGGGCATAAAAGGCAGTGTATGTTACCGCTACACCAGCCGGTCGTGGTTTATTACCTATTTATTATTCTTTATTTATTCAATATGATCAATTCATATTATAAACGTGAAAATTTATGGGGATGGTGGTATGACTGTTTGTCTATCGATGTTTCACGCTAAAACGTATTTAGCTGAATTTTCACACAAGTAGTTAAGCATTATTACCTAATCGCCCTAAGGTATCGGAATTTACGCGAGTAAAGTCGCTTAGAACCAAGGACTGCATATCGGTATAATTTTTTAAATAGTAGGTGTACCAGTAAAATATCAGTACCCTTATTAATGTACTGCCTCATCAAACACAAGTTATTAAAATCTAACTCAATTATATCAATACCCATATAATGTATACCGGATTAATTTCTGTAGATGTTTTTAGTACAGAAATATTTTAACCTATTTAATTTCTGTACCGAAATGTATATAGGTCAGCATATGTCCCTACGCTTCATAGGCTTTAACTAAACTATCCAACATTCTAAAGTATCCGCTACATTGTTTAAAAATAAATATATGATATCAATATTAATATTAATACCGGACAATTTCCGTTAACTGAAAAAAATCAGTTATGCTACAATAATAAAAAAGGCACACGAATTATTTCAGTATGAATTCCTGTATTGTTATTTTTAAATACACCTAATTTAACGGTAGGACGTCATACAGAAAAAAAATGTACTGAAATTCATAGCGGTATGCAGTCCCTGCTTAGAACTGCCTCTATGATAAAAAACAAAAAATACTTATTGGTGAGCCGTGTAGGGTCGGCTTAGAATAGCCTATAGATAAGCATATGGTAAAAGGCGACTAATCCTTGGTTGTAGGATACCGTCAGGGTCCGCCTGGCTAGTGGCCATCCATCATATAAAATCTGCCGCCAAATATTGCCGCTGCAGCGGTGTATACTAATATATAAAGCTGAAGAGTTTGTTTCTTTGTTTGTTTGTTTGAACGCACTAATCTCAGAAACTACAAGTGGGATTTGAAAAATTCTTTTTGCATTTGATAGCCCAACTCTTGAGGAAGGTTATAGTTCAAAAGTTACGCGGGTAAAACCGCGCGCGGTGGCTAGTATTTTATAAAGAGCTTTCTTATCTAGGCCCGTGTGCTTTCATCTTTAACCTCATCTTCATTAAATATCAGATGAGATTGAGGTAAAAAAAACAGCGAAACTAGGACCCAGTTTACGCTCTGACTCGAGACAGTTTCGAATACTTCCGTTTCCTAAACAAGCCCGGCCGGTACTCGAACTCTAACCTCTCACACTGCAAGTGAGCATTCGATCAACGCACCAAGGATTCAACGCCACGTGAAACTACTACTTTAACATGAAAATAAAACAAACATTTGTCTGACCTGCAAAACAGTAAGATTCGCTTCCTGACTCAAAGCCAGCTTCTCCGCGTCGCTCGGGTACGCATTATACCGATGATCATAGAGCCACCGCTTGAGGATCTTGACGGAATGCTTGGGAAGGTTTCCCCTACGCTTCCTGACCGAGCCCACGATAATACCCGGTGGGGGCGGTAGGTGGCGTGGCAGTTGCAGAGGGATGCCGCGCTCTGTGTCCCATTCAGATACCATGTCGGTGTCTTCCGCCGATGAAGATGATGGGAACCGATCTCGCGCTGTAGGTTAGAAGGTTAATAGGTTAAAGTTTGGTTAGAAGAAAAATAATAAAAATATAACAGACAAAGACAATCACACCACATACATGGCCCCAAACTTAGGCTTCCGTGTAGCGAATTAGGGGTGGAATGAAATGAAATGAAATTTCTTTATTTGCCAGGAAGTTGGTACATTTTAGGTCTTAAAAATTAAGTAAGTTTCACAAGATCCTACCAACAGGTGTTGGTGTGCAAAATTTGGTGAAATAGAATATAATTTTAAAATTTCATACTACTGAATTGGTCCTGATGTCAAAAAGAAAAGGGTACAATTAGATTAATATAATTTGAATGTCCATAAGCACTTGTCATTTAAAAAATCTAACTTTGTAATAGAGTTTGTATAGAAGTAAGTCAAAAATTCTTTTTTTAAATAAAGTCATTGGGTAAATTCTTAATATCTAGCGGGATTTTATTAAATATTTTTACCGCCATACAAACAATATTTTTTGAAAAACACATAGCCTCTGGGCTGGAGTATAAAGCATTTCTGCATGTCTACTAAGTCCAGAAATCATTTTGGATGCTTTTTATCAAATAAGCATACCTCGTAAATATGGAACTTAGAATATAAATAAGTACGTAAATAGTCTTAGGTAAGTAAGTAGCTAAATATGCAACACCCGAAGGTGTAGTCAGGTCAGGAACTTTGTTTATGCTACAGTGGCGGTATAAATGGCAGCCGATGATCGTGTATTTGGTTAAAGAGCCTAAGTAATTGACAAATTGGTTGCTTTGTTATTTAGATACTCGCCTGTAATAAATTTGGTGTAATATTTAGCTTAACATTATTATTATAGGTACATTATTACCAGAACAAATCATCGTATAATATTTTGCAGCATTTATTACATGAAACAGGGCGCCTAGCCAAGCGTATCCGCCACTGTTGGGTTCATTAGGTAAGTCTCATATAATAAAGTCAATATCATGACTACTTTTTTGGATACGAATCTTCGACAATATATTGGAACTAATTCAAACTTAGTTCCAATATATTGTCGAAGAATGCATTCTCCTCACTAGGTATCTACCCACCCTCACCCTACTATCTTAAATGTTTTTACTTATTTAAATTTCATGTTACTATGTAGAGAGATAAGCATGTAACTAATGTTTTTTCATCGATTTTTATCTATGATAGGGAATAAAACTTGTATGATAATTTGTTAATATTGAAATAATATTTAAAAAACCTAACCAGGCACATCAAGCTTCACGGTAAATATACAAAACAATCTGTATTTAGATTGACCTACACTGTTTAGAACGTAATTATATATTGTACATAGTTATATGTAAGGCATACTTAGTGAAAGAATACTATTTTCCGAAAAATTTAAACGAAAATTTGTAACAAGCATTAAAAATATACAACTTTAGTAAAGTTCAATAGAAGTACTAACTGTAGCACACTGCTTACAATAGATAAGGGAATAAATAAAAAAATCTATTACCACCTTTGTAGGTTTATTATGGTAGCCATTTTAAACTTTCGCGTCCTTATAAAGCTTAGAGGGATAAGTAAGTGTAACCACGAAAAATGTAGGGCTTTGAATTTCAATGAATGATTTAAAAGAAAATTGAGGTAAAAAACACTTTTAGACTTACGCAACTTTATCTTCATAACTTTGATCACTGATTTGCGCAGCGTGGCGACTTTTAATTGAAGTCACTGAATGCAATTCCCGCGCAATCCTCCAATACCTGACATAAACTGCCTTTCAAACTACCAGCCAAAAAACATTATTGACATTATTATCATGAAGCACTAAACTGAAAGATTATGATTAAAATTTTGACTTCGTACAAAACTAGACCTATGGAGGACGCGGTCTGCTTCGAAATGAACTTTTTTGTTTTGAAAATCGATGTGCATTTGTGTTGTGACAATTGACAACGACGTATTTCGTCGCCCGTCAATTGTCATTTTGATTAAATTTTGAAATTTGGAAAAAAAGAATAAATTTTCGGCCAGCGCTCGGCAATATACCGCGGCTGCGTAGGTAACGCATCTGAAAAGAGGTTCTAGTTCAAACTATAAAAAAGTATACATGATGCAACAAAACTAAAAATAAAGCTTTTTTCAAACGTAACTAAATAGGTAACTACTTTCTTAATTACGAAGGTCTAAAAAACTTTCTCGTAAAATAAAACAAAGCATAAAAAAGTAAAGTAACTTGTAATAATAATAACTATAATAAAACAAAACATAATTCTCAAAGTCTTTGTTCGATCACTTCTCTTCGGTGACCTCGACGACGGCTGGTGCTTCTGGTGTGATGATGGAGGGAGCGGACACTACCGTTGGAGGCCGGGCCTCCTCCGTGGCTGACCGCTCCTTTTCCATCGTATCTGATAAGATTTCTTTGAGGGTGGACGCTAGGGCTTTTGGGTTACCGCTGCTGTCCAGCTGTTAACAATAAGTTAATTTGAATGTGGGGGAAATTAAAATATATTGAATTCAATCATACTTATTAAATTGATATGTGTACGACTCTGCATAAAATAATACCACGGCGGTACCTATCAAAAATTCTTTTTGTATATTTTTTTGTTTTTTGGCAAATGTGTTTTGGACGCAGACCGAAGTCATGTCTATATTCGCAGATCTTTAAATAATTTTTAATAAAGCTAAAGAACCCTCAACGTTTAGGTACTTATCCGTCAAACCTAACCATATTAAATAACTTTTGTTAATAAAGCTCGATTCACAATTTCGACAGTATCATTTCGAAAAAAATAATTCAACACAATGTTGGTTGAAATAACCCTTTATATTTCCAATCTACTTATGGTGATGAAAATTGTCGTAAGTACAGCATTATAACTGGGTAGGTACATTATGTGTACTTTGCGCGCGCGGATAAATTACGAGACAGCTTCTTTGGTGCAGTGCTCTGAGACTAGGTACTGCGCAATTTGTGAGTTCGCGGGTTCACGCAAAAAAATGTTCCGCGTCGTCGTGGTGTTCACCAGTAGTACCTACCAATGGTATCCTATATCACACACAAGCTTTGTTTTTAGTTTGGGCCATGTAGTAGGTGTAATTCTCTAGGGATATTATGATATTATATTATTATTTACTAGGACATAAAAATATATAAAAGTACTTTAGTGGAAAAGCAAGCAAATATTCTGCGCTATGGGAATAACATATCGAATAGAAATGTAATCTGTTAAGTCAAGTTAAGCCGAAAGTAGGCAGAGAGAGGAAATAGTATTAGGAGGGGTGGGGGATGAATTGCCCTATTTTTATTTATTGCTCATATCTCAAAACTCTGTACGAATAGCGTAAAATTGCTCCAGGCAAAAGTTTTTACATAAAATTCCCTATTCATTTGGTGATATTTAATTTTACTCTACGACCAATACTTTTCGAGTTACCTACAGCATGATGCAGCCATGATTTGCGTAGTTATGAAAAGGGGCATAGTTATAACTTTTGTTATGAAAAAAGTCATAGTCTTAATCTCATCATATTAAAAGTCCTAGATAGCGGGGTCTATGCTGTAGGGGTTGAGGGTTCCTATTTTTAGACTTTTCTCAGTAAGGAAATTAATAAACTCAATTCGTATTGTTTTGAAAATTTGCACATGCATAATTGAATGCAGTCCAGATTAACATGAAGTCTTAGAGGTAGTTTTTATTGAAGTTTTTACTCTACGACCAATACTTTAGGAGCTGCAAGGTGTTGAAATTTACGATGAAGGTATTTCTTATTTTCTATCTTCAAGTTTTTGCTCGTATCTCGAAAATCTATACAAAAAGTATAATTATTACTTGTAACAAAAGCTTTTACATAAAATTAACTACTGATTTGGTTATATTACTTTTACTCTGCGAACAATACTTAAGAGCTGCAGGCGGTTAAAACTAGGTAACAAAACGATAAAAAAGTGATGTAATAAAAAACGACATAATTTGAATTTTGATTTAGAAATGAAAAAACAAATCACAACGGGATGTACACTTAAGGCCTTCTACATCGACATCCTCATCTTCTCTGTCTAGAAGATCTACAGGTACTCCGTTTTTACATGAACCTAAGCATTATTCATTTCATTCATTTCAGGAGGCATTTTGTTACTCAGTCACTCTAGCGTGGTGAACTATTCGTAGCGCGTGATATTTTGTTGAAATTTTTTGACGAAGAAAAGAGAGATCAGCTTTTGATTTGGTGCTGGATTTAACAATAAATGAAGAAGCTGTATCTGAAAGATTAAGGTGGGTAATGGTTGCACGATATATTGTCAAAACCATACTTTTTTTTGGAGGAGATAGCATGGGGTTGAAAATGCTTTGTCCTCGCAGGAGTCCTACCTCAGGTGTATGCTACGGGCCGCACCATGCGGACGCCAGAATGCTCATTAAAATACCCTGTAGCTCCTAAAGTATTGGTTCCAGAACTATCGGCATAAGCAATAATTATATAGATTTTCGAGATATGAGTAAAAACCTAAAAATAGGGACCTCACACATCTTCAACACGCCCCCCACCCTCGAGGACTTTTAGTGTGTTAATCTGGATCCGACAACGTATAACTGCCAATTTACAAAACTACACATATAATTTCCCGTGGTTTTACTAATTTGATTGGGCTATTGGTAATTCGAGACATTTTTTACTGCTACAAATGCCGCAGATAGAATGACATGCTTGAAAAAGGTTGGAATAGAAATCTTAAGTGTAGCAGTGTCGTTGCTGAGCGTAACAAAAGTTTACAATCTAACGTTAACAAATTCGTGTTGGACGCTTGCAGTCTTGCTTAAAGACTATTCGAGATTGGAGATGCTGTTGACAGCAATCACAAAAATATAGTGTACTATGTATTATTTTTAAAATTCAAAAATCTGAAATTTCTAAAAATGAAAGGGCATGATATAATTTTATTTGGCATCGAGTTTTAATTGAATGACAAACCTGTACCCTAGAAGTCTCACGTGAATAAAACTTAGGTAAAACTCTACAGTTTTTCTCAAGACCTGGGCATTTTTGTCAGCCCCAAAGAAACCCGACACTACCACGTAAAGATATGCTTCTATAAGCTTATCAAATCAAATCAAATCATTTATTTTTCAATCAATTAACAGATCATTGTACATACAAGTAATTATCAGGATAGATACAATAACAAAAATTTTTGTAAATTTGTTTCTTTTGTTGTTATCAACAAAAAAGAGGCTACGTCGGTTCTCACCATTCCAATCAATACGCAAATTTTGCAATTTATACTAATATACTCCCTAGTTCCACCGTGAGATCCCTATAACATAAGCTTATACATAAGACGACCCGTTGACCTAGATGAACCACAAACGCGGCAGCGTGACGCGACGACGCGAAGATATGTAGCAGGTGACCTTCGTTGTCACGTTGACACTAGTCTTAGGGCTAATCTCCTAAAACAATAGCATCGACTTCATCGATGTATCAGCGACGAGTGACATTATTACATATACATAACTTCACGCCTGTCTTCCCTTGGGGTAGGCAGAGACTAAGAAACGCCAATTGCTACGATCTTTCGCTTCCCCCAACTTCATTAATATTTTTATACATGATCGTCGGTTACGGGTGCTTTTAACTAAGCCCTTTTTGAGTATGTCGCTAATTAGGTCGGCATACGTTCGCCTAGGACGTACAACTAGGACGAGCCGTTGCAAGACCACCATAAATTCGTGCTTTGTACACCTCTTTCGTAAAATTACTTTCACTCATCCTTTCCAAATGTCCAAACCACCGTAGCATACCCTTTTCAATCTTAGTTGCTTTGCTACGTCTTCTTTTAGTCCGCATCTCTTACTTATTTCATTATTTTTTACTCCACATAAGCTCCTCAAAGCTCTCATCTCCACAGCATTGATCCTGCTTTCATGTCTCTTCTGCCATACCCAAGATTCACTACCATACATAAGTGTTGGCGCCAAAACTCTCTCTAGTACGGCAAGAGGAGCCTTATTCTATATAATTATGCTTGCCACAATCGAGTACAAGGCGACATTAACCCAATTTCCTGCTTTTACCCTCCTTTCAATGTTACCGTCATACTTCCCATCTCTTGTAAACAAAAATTCAAAATTTAAAAAAAATGTTTTACAAAAAAACACTTAATGAACGTCAAACAGTAGATGAGGGCTGCGCGACGTGGAGAATCTTGGGGGAGGCCTCTGTCCAGCAGTGTGCGTCTCTCAGCCCACGAAGATGATGATCGTCCATTATCCTTCAAAATACACAAACTTTCTCACTTGTTCCACTTTTTCGTCTCCTATCATATTGCTTTCCGTCATATCTTCATTCCTCTCCATAACTATGCCTTTCGTCTTACCAACATTCACGTTCATACCTCTCCTGTTAAATGACTCATACATCACAGGGACCATCTGTTGCAATTTCGATGCAAATAGAGCCTGGTAATCGGCGCAAAGCAGAGTTTTGATTACTGTCTTATTTATTTTTAAACCCTATTCACATTCTTTCCGATCTGTCAAACAACTATCCATAAACAGGTTGAACAGCCATGGAGACATTACACAGACTTGCCTAACACCGCGTTCGATGCCAAACCAATCCGTGTAGTCATTGTCAATCCGTATAGTCATCATTTAACCTGACACAGGCACTCGAGTCCTTATACAGGGTGACTGGTGGGTCACTTTTGAAATTCGATCACGTGCGTGATAGTTTGAGATCATACATGAAGAGAAAAAATATAATAAAATATAAATATTAATTATTTAGAGAGTAAACTTAACGGAAAGTTAAAGAATTGATTACGCAACGCATGGTTACACTAGCGTTGGCAGCGATCCGCATGCCAGGTCACGTGCCATGATTGACTCAGGCGTAAGTAAAGTCAATAGTAACGAAATTTTATTTATAGGGAATCCTAGTGAAAAATTATGTACCTACTTTTATAACATAATTATGACCAGAATCGATTTGAGAGTGCTCTCCTTCAGTATCTAAAGTTTGTCACCGGTCACCCTGTATAAGGATTTGAGTGCCCGTATCAAGGCACGATCCACCGCATACTCAGATAGAGTTGACCACAGTTCTTTTCTCACCACATTGTAGTAAGCCTTTTCCCTGTCGATGAAGCAGCAGAAAACCTTTCGTTGTTTGGCCAGAATCTTACTGATCTTAAAAGACTTGATCCGCACATCCCATCCCCTTTTGAAATCCCGCTTTCTCATCCCAAATCTTGCTTTCTGTTTCATTCGTCTCCCTCTCAATTAAACTCTTTACGACCACGTTGATTGGGTAAACCTGTCTGCCTCAGACGCCAGTGGTTGTGGGTTCGATTCCCGCGCGGAACAAGAAAAGAAAATCCGTGTCTGGGTGTTTATCTATTTATGTATTTATATTCTAGGTTCCCCCCTAGTTCATTCCATGGTATCCCATAACACAAGCTATGCTTACTTTGGGACCATATAGTTGGTGTGATTGTCTGGGGATTTTATTTTTTTATTTTATTTTATAAATTTTTCTTACTATACCTACTCACAAGGCCATGCCACAGAAGTTTTTGCGTTCCTGTTGTGACTTCTTGTCTTTATAAAGTGGTACAATAACGGCCTTACACCAGTCATCTGGAACACAGCCAGACCGCCATCACTTATTAAATAGCTGGTACAACAGGTTTGCAGTGACACCTGCACCTGCCTTGAGCATTTTTTTACCCACTTTCAAACCTGCCATTGCTTTCATTCCTTCTTCCGTACTTATCTCACTTTCACGATTGGTTTCGACTCTCAAAAGTGGGGACCTAATTTCCAACACATCACTCGGGTTTCGCTCAAATAAATTCTCGAAAAACCTTTCCACTGATTCATTACATCTTCACGCTCACTTTCAATATTTACATTCTTTAATCTTCTCCAATATTCATCAGTCACTAGCGATCCCATCTTTTCAGTTCATACCTCTTATTCAGTTTATACCTCTCACGGACAGTCTCGTTCGACTTTCACTCTTTTCTTTTCAGATATACGTACACGAGGGGGATGTCGCCATTTTTCAAGCAGACCTGCTATTCGTACGTAACACAACAAAAAAATGGACGCTTCCGATATTTACTGCACGGTGCACTCTCGCATCCTTCATTTTCGTTCTCAACTTTTCATCCACGATTACAAAGTCAATCATACTTCTCTCAGACTGCCTCTGCCACGTTTACATATAAATTATTTTATGACTAAACATAGTATTAGTCACCACAAGCTTTTTCTTCAGCCATACCCCTAACAGACCAGTTCCATTATCTTTCACCCTTACATCACAAAAATTACATAGCACCTTTTCATACCCATCGCGCTTTACACCCACCCAGCCATTAAAAACGCCAAACATAATAATCCTTTCATTGTCTTTACACCTCCCAAGCAAATCTCTGACATAATCCCAAAACACTTTCCTGACTGACTGTGGCTTGGACATATCCGGCGCATAAAGACATAGGATAAAAATCCTGGTCAAGCCTAATTTTAGTCTCAGTCACAAGAGCCTGGGACTCACACACTAATAACCTTTCACACATTTTTTCTTTTTTTATGACAAAAGAACGCTAACACCTTGACTTCCTCTCTCAGACTCCTCTACTCCAGACCAGTGAGCAAAGAGTCGGCCGTGCGTTGACATTCCACAACCTTTCTTTTTTGACTCACTCACACCTAGCACATCAATTTTCTTGGCATTCATCACCTAGCATACTTCATCAATCTTATCATCATCTATTCCTCCACAAACATTCATCTTTGCAAAAAGGCATTCCCATAATTATTGGTATTCACATAACACACAACTTGACCCCAGCGCTCGCCGCTGATGACGGCGTGAGTAAGAACTAACATTGTTTGACATTTCGTCAACGAGTTCGTCGTCGAGTTATTTTAGTTACGCAAATAGCCCTGCTGAAGTTTGGTTACATAACGTCACGTCGTGTCGCATCGTTAATAATCGCGTCCCGTCGCGCACCTAGGAGAACGCCTTACTTAACGGCCTCGTCTTTGGCATGTCAATTTGGTTAATTTACTAAACTAACTAACATACTCACTGTTATAACATGTCCGCCGAATCGTTTCTGTACACTCTTCACTTTGTGGGCTGCTTCTCTGACTATTAGTCTGGCGGCGTTGATTTCCGCTTCCGGTCGGCCAAGTTCTGATAGTTTGTTCTGTAGTCGCGTGGTAGCTACCTAGCAAGGTAAATTTATTTATTAGTCACCTACTGAATAAATAAACAGTTTAAATCTACGGAAAGAAGGAAGGAAATTCTTGAGAAAGTTGAAAATTCTAATGGGATCGAACGATACGTATACACGTTTGACCCCATAAAGTGGCTCGTTTCTTCCGATAAACTACGATATAGGCTTTGGAACTTATATTTCAACTTTCTTCTAAAGGCAACCGTTGTTGTTTTAAGCCACTAATAACAATGCATTATTCGCATTCGGTTTTCAGCTTAGTAGCACTAGAGTGTGACAACCGCATAGAAATTATTTTCACTTCGGTTACAATTACAACTTACAACAGAGAAGTCCTGGGTGTAAACGCAAAAGCTTATTGCAAAAAAATTACGGTACGGATTGGAGTACTTAAATTTGGTAGCATAGTACGCCTAGCAGTGTTATAATACTAATTTAGTAGATTGTTGATAAAGGAATTCACTATTTGGTATCAAACAACAAGTAAATAATATGATGTTATCACTAAAAGAAACGTAAAAATTGGGTTCGAAATATGGATTTTGCATAAATTAATGATGTGTACTTTAGCATTGTGCTGACGACCAATACGCTTGAATTTCGACGAGGCAAAACGATATCATACTTTTATTTTGGCATTTGACACCAAAAGCTAGGGCCTGTAAGTTTATACGCAAGATGAAATAGAATATGCCCTAAAATACACAATCAAATGAGACAAAAACCGATTAAAAAAGGTTTAATTTAAAACTCACCTCATTATCAACCTCCAGGGCAACGATCTTCTCCGGCCACTTGACCTGTTTGTTGAATATGTTTGACATCCGGGGGTTTTTGGGGAAGCCCACCAGGATGAACCCTTTCGCGTCCTTGTGCTGGAGCATCGCCTCTTTGATGAGGTCGACTGTTGTTTGCTGTCGACAAAATGTGGAAGCTGTATACAGTAGCTCTTTTTTAAAGAAAAGGCTGGCTATTTCGGTACCTGTTTCTGAAATATTTGTTCTCATGTCACGTGTTGCGGTGATACCATATTTCCATGATCAGCAATGGACTAAGGTTACGATTAAAATACTAGTTGAAAATAAATTAATATAATCCATTTGTAGTGCGTTGATCTCAATCTCTCAAATCCCTGAACCTCATTATAGTGGCGATAAGGTCAAAAATGAAGCATATCGAATAGCAGGAAGGAACACATCTGCTTCCTTACGGTAGTAAAGTGTGCGGTAAGTTTAAGGGTAATTGCTAGATAGGTGGAGCTTAGTAAGAGGTCCTCAAAAGCCCCCGCCTTTTTAGACGTGCTTATACATAGACGAACGGGAGCCTGGAAAAAAGATTTTCTGCGCTCATACTGGCGTATCTGAGCCGAAACTCAGAGGGAAATATTCAAAACTACAAATAATTGTGATGCAACTTTGACATTAAAAATTTACCTCTGGAATGTCATCGCCGACCTCCAACTTATCCCCTATGAACCTCCCTCGCGGGGTGTCCTTCATGGCCTCGGACCGCACCAGCTCACCCGGCCTGATCATCGTGTAGCCGGTGATGCTGACCATGGTCTCCGCCACCGTCTGGTTGCCAGCGCCCGGCACCCCGTGCACGAAGATCACGGGCAGATGTCGGATCGGTGTCATGTCGTAGACATTCTCCTGGAGTTTTTAAAAGGGGATTTAGAACCTGGACTTAAAATTTAATGATACATTATTCTGACGACAAGTGTGGTGGATTGTTTGCCTTCGGTGTAAGAGGTCCTAGATTCCCAATGAAGCCGATTTAGAAAACGAACTTTCCCAAATTGGCTTGCGTACTGCGGCATACTAGGATGCCGCAGCCACCTCGTTGCCGACGCTGGGCACCTTGTGCACGAAGATCACAAGAACTCTCAGTTTTGACGATAGGTACATTATTCCGACAGCCCCCTTGCTGGAGTTTTGCTAACGGTGTTAGAAGTCCTAAGTTCGAGTTGGATGTATAATTACAAGAATATCGCAACCGTTTGGTTTTCAAAGGTTATCATTCATTTGATCCATTATTGCGTCATCCTCCGTGGTATTCATATGCGGTGTTAGAGCACTTACATTTAGCCAGGTTATGAGACGAGCTGTCCTAAAGTTATTCAGGTCTGACTGTAGGTATACCACAGCATAAACTTATAAGCTTACTTTGGGGCCACACTATAATTTAACAATAACTTGTTACGTGAAGATAAAAATCTTTTCACCAGATGGTATCATGTTCACCATATTAGAATCAATTTTAAATCGCAGTTTCAGTGACTCTTCAGATACCAAGGTATCTAATCACGTGCTTTTCAAAAGGATAACCATAATATAGTCTACTTAGTAGATGCCTATTCCTCTACAATTGAAACCATTATGACCACTACGTGTTAATATAGCGGCAATACGCCAACTGGGGTCTTCGTTTCAAAGGGTTGATTTTGGCTCCCCACTTTATGACCAATTTTAGTATTGGCTGAAAGTATTTGTCCGTGTATGCTGAGTGTTTTCTCAAACTGTATTTATACTAATTTAATAAAGCTGAATGGTAAACCTTGCACCAGTCTCAGAAACTATAAGCCAAATTAAAAAAATGCCCAGTTCTTGAAGAAGGTATGTTATTAAGAAGTTCTTATGGTACAGAAGGCAGAGTCAAGCGTTGCAAAACTGTCAAATTTCCCCAACCAATTTTCAACTTAATGTCGAAGGTTCAGAGTTCAGATTCAATTTTTTGACAGGTGATCTGCTGCCTTCTGTAGGTACCTATCAAAAGTAATGCGGTTAAAACCGCGCGGCTGATTGTATCTTAAAAGTACCGTAAAAGTACCCTCTCTTCAGAGATACTCGCGTAGGGCCTTACAATTTTTACCTTCATAATAACCAATACAGTTAGATTTAGGGGTCGAAATTACAGGAATAGCATGATTTTTCAACTACCTTTCCAAAGAACAACAAACACCCCATCACTTATCCACGTAAACTTATTTCTACGGGCCAGGATGCCCCTTACCAGGGTGGGTCTAATCCTTATCTGCTGTGTTTCATGATGTACAAAGTACATAATACTGCTGTCGCTCTCGCTGTTGCTGTAGCTGCCGTCCAGTTTGCAGCCTGAGGCAGATAGGTTTACCCCACTGGCAAAGTAGTCGTCAAAATACGTACAATTTACCCGCGATTGTACTATGTACATATTTATGGCAAACGCCGGTTCAGTCAGCAAAAAACGAAATATAATGAGAAATACAGCGATTACTAGGATAAAAAAATATTCCACATAGCCTCATCGTGTGGTCATAATGAGAGAAACTACAGGGTTAATTCAGCTCTAACACCTACAATTTAAGATCAATCGAATATCACAAAGGAGTACCTAGCATAAATACAAATTAAAAACAGTAGAGACAAAAGGATATCTAATAGAGCCACTAAATTAAATTAGTTGTGAAGTATATCAGCAGAGAAGTATCACTTATTTTTTTGTTTATATAAACAGGTTAAGTCTTATGTATGGTTATGGATAGATATTATTTCATAAATTTTCATTGTTAGGTACATGAGTTAAAAATTAAGCGTTAAGTAGCCCGATTGCCAAAATCACAAATACAAGTCACTGCAAGAAACTTCTAAAGAAGCTTTACTTCTTTACTTACTTCTTTACACTTGAACCACACACTTATATCACTTTAAGCAGCAAGAGCTAGCTGGCATCTGCTCATATATAGCTTAAATTCCTCAAAGAAAAACCTTCCGAACACTTTTCTGTTAATCAAGAACACTGACAAGTGGATAACTCACGAGCCATCGGATAAACAAACAGAAGGACCATTATTAGCCATACCTGTTCAGTACTCCTTGAAAATACACATCCCATCTTGATAATATATATGTAATATTTCCTATAAATAATAATAATCTCGTTATAAATATTAATTATTTCGAAAAGTTTGTGATTACAATGACATGTTGGACCGTGACAGTCTTTTGAACTCGGTACGTCTAGATTTTTGACAAAAATGCGCTCTCGTAAAATCATATTTCGAAAACAGGATTTATGCAAAGTTGTTTTTAAAACGCCATATTTAATTAATGTTGTATTGGTTTTTGTCATTAATCATCCACAGCATATATTTGCAGATTCGTAGTCTTGCAGTAAGATGTCTTAACTTTTAAGCTGACCGGAATTTCTCAGGTCTTTCATGTCTTAAGCATAGGTACCTATAACAGACGTACGGAACGCTCTACGCGGGACGTGGCTAGCTTCGCGTGTACTACACGCCCTTACATCGTTTTTCGATTTTAATTGAAATTTAGCCAATAGTAAGAGGTTTAGTTTCCATTGACAAAACTGTACAAGCACATTAATGAAATTTAACTAGCGAAATTGCGTCACGCGTGCTGTAGGTACGCGCGTATGATACGGAAACAGACACGCGTGACCCAGCGTTGGCCCTTAAAGTCTGTATTTTTTCAATATTGAGATACTTACTATTAGCTTATTTCATCTTATTTGCAATTTTATTTAACTTAGTTATTATAATTTTAAATTTTAACTAAGAGAAGACTTGTATGTCGACAGATGAGATTTACAATTTAAAACTGCACTCAAATTAAGTAACAGGTGTATCTCTTTGGGACCTACGGAGTCCACTTTTTACTTTATGTTTCGGAAAAAAAAATCTAATGCAAAAGGGTCAAACAAGTTCCTACCATGGATACCTGCAAATATCTTTTAGATGAAGGCTGTCCTCTGGACATGTGTTTACAAATAAGTAGATTGAATTAATTATAGGTACTTTATTCTTACTCTAATTTATTATCCCTGACCTTATTTGAAACAAGCAATCAAACTGTCACATACGATTGAACCAATTATCCTAACAATTACCTTGAAAAGCCGTGATTTTACAATAGTTTCTATACGTACGCATATGTTTCAACACCACAACTCGAATTGGGTTAAACCACTGAGACCGTATTATTTCATTCAAAAGGTAGTAAAGTAGGTACCTAAATAAATTAAATCCTCGAGAAAAGATACGGTGTGAAAATGATACTCTTAGCAATGTTTTGCTTGTTATCATCAATGAGCGTACCTACAAAATCTTTTAAAGAGTGCTCCTCTGAATCGCCTCCAAAAGTTCCAAAGTACCACCTCATGGAGAAATGCCACAGATCCAAACTAGGAATCGCGGGAAAAGCGAACTACTCTTCTCTGATCAGCTGCCAGCGTTTGGGGATAGAGAAGAAGGCGCTGGCTCTCAACTTTAGCCCTCCTGAGGCGTGGAAGCTGAGGAGGAGAGAGCCCATGGAGTACACGTGTGAGGTCCTGAAGTGTGCTGAAGCTGCTGGAGGACTCTCACTGGTGAATGATACTGGATATGATTATTACAGTATTTTCGCTAAACCTTTACGTAAGTACTTAAAAGGTAATTAAGTATTTAGCTGCACCAAAATTATACCTACAAATGAAACCTAGATTCGTTGATGGTGGAATGAAATATCTTTTTATTAAACTAGCTGTGTTTTTTTGGCATGAGAATTACTTCCATGAATTTAAGAAAGCAGCATCGCCCATGGAGTCTTCCAAGGTAATTACTGGTGCGTTGCTGACTTTAGTTTATAAGTCTTATAACAAATGCTTCTGTCACATCGAAAAAAATAGGAAAATTAAAATTAAAATGAATGGACTCTGGGGATCGCAATAAGGGGCTATAACAATTTACACCCGATCTTTTCCTAAAGTAAAGTACAAAAAAGTTCCTATCAATTTCAGAAAGGTGATTAATTGAACCTTAATACTTTAAAGTATTTTTAGTCTTATACGTGAACAATACGTTAAAATTCATTGATAATGCACTAATATTTACTTCATTATAAAGCTGATGTAAACTCAACATGCGTGCCAGCCACTGGCATGTTCTACCTGCTGACAAAGAAGATGAACGCTAGTGCCGCGGCGGCCGCTTGCCGCAACATGAGCGCGATGCTAGCGGACATCGGCAGCGAGGACCGGACTGATGCGCTTGCGCAAGTGCTCATCGATAACGGTGTGGAAGCTGCGTATGTCGGCCTAGCGTGGAGTAATACTACGCGGCAGTTCTACGGACTTAATGGTACGTCATAGCACTGTAATGTTTATTAGGTGCAGTGTGTACATGCTGTCTTACAAATAATAAACGCAGTAAATTAACGTCACTTGAGCAAAACGAATTATTTCATCTTCCAGGTGACTCCCTAGACTGTACGACATACAGAGCCTGGGCGCCGGGCCACCCGCGAAGGCCTACCAACAAGAATGATTGCGTTCTGCTCAGTCGAAAGAAAACGTGGAGGACCACAGACTGCCGCAAACCCTACGCGGCCCTTTGCGAACTTAATCCTGGTGGGCCCTATAAACGACGATCTATTTTCATGAAGAAAAATGGTTAGTAAGCGTGTGTCATAAATTAATATTATTAAGGCATAGGTAGAGCTAGTAAATTATGAAAAAACAATACACCACATATGTAAATATATTTTTCCATTAATGGAAAAGTTGTACAAACAATATGATACCAAGCCTTCTTAAGCCTTCGAGGTTCCTTACTTGACTGTGATTATGGCTTTATATGGTTTCTTTGTATGTTTTTCCGCTATTCTTTCAGCAATAATACTGCAGAGTTAGCCCAATATACATTTGATTAAAATCGTGGACTGCGAAGGGGCTGGCTGGTGTAGTCATCCAGATTAAACACCTTGTAAAGTTATGTATGACATACCTACTTATTCATGACTGGCAAGGCTGTTAACTGACCCAATAAAAGCAATGAGCCGCAGTTTACTTATTATGTTTTTTTTTTTCAGAAACTACAACAATGAATAGGGAGCAAAATAATCAGTGATTGACGCCAAAAACTTCCCAAATACTGAAAATTTTATCTGATTCACATAATGGGAATCCAACCGAAAAAATGGAAAGAAATTAAAATGTTATGTACTTACAACTTGTTTTTTAAGTCGTAACAGAAAGTGAGCTTCTTACTGTCATATAATTAAATACAATATCACTATCACTACATAGTATAAAACAAAGTCGCTTTCTCTGTCCCTATGTCCCTTTGTATGCTTAAATCTTTGAAACTACGTAACGGATTTTGATGCGGTTTTTTTTAATAGATAGACTGATTCAAGAGGAAGGTTTATATGTATAATAACATCCATTAAATAGTGGAGAAGTACTGTTATTTTTGAGGTTTCTAATGTGATGTCGTAAATAATTACATTTTTTCTGCTTACATGCGAAGCCGGAGCGGGCCGCTATGTTATATACAACGTTCACAGTTTTTCTGTAGTGTATTTAGTATCAGCATTGCACCCGTGCGAAGCCGGGGCGGGTCGCTAGTCAGTGTATATAAAACTGTTCCGTTACTGACCGAGTGACTGACAGACAACGTACAGCCGTAACTACTAGCACAGAATAAGTAATAGTTGGTACAGAAGAATTACTCCGCAAGAAGATCTAAATAAATTCGAGTCTTGCTACGACGCGATACGGTGGAATTCAGCTCGCACAGCATTACGTACCTGCAAATTTATATACTTAGAAGTTTTGTCTCTTTCTATCGCATGCCTCTTATCTTTTCTTACGCTCTTAGGGTTGCTGCCTAGAGAAGAATAATTAATCTCCTTATTTGTAATTAAGTATCTACCGATGATGTAGGTATTACTGTTATTCTACCTTTGTAAAAAATATTGTTTTAACTTACCTAAAGTACAAAATGAAAAAAAAGTTCTGACGAATAATTAGTAATACTACCTATGTTTTGTTTGCTAAATTGAACATAATCAAATCTAAACATAATGTAATTGAATATTTGTTTCTTTTTATGTCCATTTTTAAATACTATTTGCGACCTCGATCATTGAATTACAACGGTAGGTAGGTATCTACAACGTCCCGACGACGGGCGCACACGTGATACACGACCCATTCGAACTGCGCCGGCGGAGCGCTGCGCTGTAGGTAAATAACGGATGTACCGCGCGGAGTGAGCCAGGCCTGCTACTAGGCTTAGAGAGCTGAAATTTGGAACATACATTCTTTAGGGGATGTAAGGGTGCACTAAGGAAGGAATTCCCGAAATTCCCACGGGAACGGGAAATGTAGGACTTTTTAGTTTCTATAAAAAATCTTTTTCCTTAAGTGCACAGATGTGATACTTGGTATAAAGGTTGTTCAATAGGTGTCTGATTGTATTATGAAAGGAATTCCCGAAATTCCCACGGGGCCGGGAAAAATAAGACTTTTATGTTTATGCGCGTACGAAGTTGCGGGAAAAAGCTCGTTTAAGTAATATATGTATACAGGTTTTCCGAAAAATTAAGGCAAATCTTACTGCTTTGACGACCTGCTGGTTGTAATGATAACATACATTGCGTTATGCCAGAGGTCCTACGGTAATTTTCAGGAGTGAAACGATATGTTACGAAAACTGTCACCCGCCAGAAAATATAGTGGTTCGTTTTCTGCTCAAAGTGTTTCCTTCCAAAAGCTCCTTTGAGTATTTTTATGCCTACTTATTTTTCAACCGACTTCAAATACAGGAGGAGGTTCTCAATTCGTACCGTATGTTCTTTTTGTTACCTCATACATAACACAAGTTTATACATACAAAAGCTGACTTTAGGTTGATGTGTAAAGTCTAAGAAATTGATACGTTTAATTTGCCCAAATACAACTTCCTTATTGTTTTAAATTATTAAACACCAAAAGTCTTTTCGTTTCGATGAGTTCACTACCGACCGATATAATAGAAAGATAACTAACGAAATGACCTAGATATAAGGCTGTATATTTTAATTTTCCTCAGCCCTAGTAAACCAATAAAGAAAGAAATTGAACGTCAATGTCAAATTCGTGTCAAACTTTAGTTCAAGGCAAGCTAGCAAAAAAGCGCTTGATTTATAACCATCAAAAAATCACATACAATATGAATGGCGTATATAGCCATATTGTGTTAAAGCGCCTTTATATAAAAGAAATATACGATGAACGTAAATAAATTCTATGGATAAGTTTCGTTTGGTGAAAATGAGTGAAAGAAAATAAATAAACAAATACAATCCTATTTTTCTTCATTCGTTCGTAGTGCTCGAAAAATATAGATTTGAAATTTGCAAAATAGCTATGGGCCAAGGGAAAAGTCAGTTTACCGAAGAAGAACTCCAAGATTATGAGGTTTGTTAAACATGTTTATACTTTGAAATTGCTTTAATTGTGTGACTAATCACCTTCGTCTTTCAGGATCTAACGTATTTCACTAAAAAGGAAGTATTGTAGTGAGTATGTTATGAATTTTTCGAACAAAAGATATAATACTATTATCAATTTGATTGTTGTTTAATATTTTTCTGATTTTTAGTGCACATCAAAAGTTTAAGGCCTTAGCTCCTGAAAAAGTGGGTCACAATAAAAATGCAAAGCTGCCTATGACAAAAGTTCTACAATATCCAGAGTTACATGTCAATCCATTTAGAGATAGAATATGTAAAGTATTTAGTTCAAGTAATGATGGGGATTGTACATTTGAAGATTTCCTGGATATGATGTCTGTATTTAGTGACATGGCACCTAAAGCAGTTAAGGCTGAACATGCTTTTAGAATATTTGGTATGTTAAAATAACAAATTTTTTTGAAGCAGCATTGCTTTTTAAATAGTATGTGCAATTAAATTTAAAAATGTTTTATTATTACCTATAGTTTATCATGCGGCTTATACTCAGAATTAATATGTGCGAGGCGAGGCGCACCCGCGACTGCACTCACCCCAGTTAAAGGCCTCCATAGGAGTTTGAAACTAGTTAGACACTTCCGACAATAAATTTTGAGTAAAAGCGGCGTGATAAACTATAGTATGTATAATTTATAACTAATAATTTATACTAATTTTACAGATTTTGATGGAGATGATATGATTGGTGTATCTGATTTAAGGGAGATTATAGAAAGGCTCTGTGGCTCTGAGTTGAAATTGGGGGACTCAGAAATTCAGCAATTAGTGCAGAATGTTTTAGAAGAAGCTGATTTAGATGATGATGGAGCACTGTCTTTTGCTGAGTTTGAGCATATCATTGACAAAAGCTCAGACTTTTGCCAGTAAGTATTTCTGACAGTTCTTTGGATTTTTTGATGTTATTGCAGTTTTAACTGAATTAAATTGCAAATTTGCCAATCCCATCCTATAAGCCAATCATTATAAACTTTTGGGCCTCCAACACTTTCTATTTAATACACAAAAATGCTCTTCCCCGTCTATTTTTTAACATCCAAAACTTTTTATTTTTTATGAAGTACATTTAGGCAATAGCACCAAGAAATTAAATTTAATGAAGGTAAGATATAAATTTAAAAATCAAACAAATCACTGATTATTACTTTCTGTCTTTTTCAGCGCTTTCAGAATAAGATTATGAATAAATCTTGGATTGCTAAACAGTGGTGGTAATATTGTCTTGAGTGATGTATGACATTGCCATTTATAGGATTGTATAAGTTCTTACATTTTATAAATAATTTTATTCATCCATCTCAATGTATTTATTCAGTAAATGTATGCACAAATGTAAAAGCTTAAGTAATTAATAAATATTTAAATATGAATTCAGAGCAAGAAACAGTAAAATGTAGTGTGAAAAAGTTTGTTAGGTTGAGTAGTGAAAGAGTCTGGACCACAAAAATGGTGATCTAATGTAAGACAGAATTCTAATGAAACTGTAGATCCTTACAGTGTAGGATCACATATACAGAACACTAGACAGAGCGTACAACTGTCTAAACTTTCTTCACCAAATGCTTGTTTCACCAAAAATAAAAATTTTGTTTGGTTGCATATCTGTGATATGGACAAAGCCTTCAGTTAGATCTTTTGGTAAACATTATTCCTTAACTATATTTTATTTACGCCACACCTGCTGCGAAGTGAGTTATTTTTTTTATTTTAAGTGAAACAAGCATTTGGAATTAGTTACGGTTGTATGTTGCACTAGACTTAAAGGTGGAGAATTCATTGCAATTAAAATGTTGGGTAGTCCTAGACAGGAGCTGTTGATGGCAATATTGTGTATTATTTAAGAAAATGTATAAATATAATGAAATTTTTCAAGAATCTCAGTTAGTTAATACAAACAAGATGGAAAAATTAGCTTAGCACAAAAAAAATAACTTCAAGGAGTAAAAGGAGTCTCGGAGTCCTCTTATAGTCTGATGATTTTAATATGTAATTCTTACAAGAAACTGGGCATTGTAATAGAAACCTGCTGACTTTATTGCAATTTGTATGAATTCTTACTGATAGCAAGATGACAATCTGACTGTGTTCTTATTGCCAAAAAGTATTTATTAGACATAAGTAAATAAATGTAATCTCATAATGTTGTCTTGTCTTTTTATTTCAAATGAAGTGTTCCTTTCTATTATTTACACATTAGCTGCCTACCATACTACACCTACATTATGGCTCCTAAGCCTCATAGAAATTTGCTGACCCTGGCAATCCGCAAAGCATTGCTATATTTGTGCCATGAGCATCACCTGTGGATTAAATTAATTTTTGGGGTATAATTTTGCAACCAGGATCAAACTCTGAATTTTGACACCCTCAGTTGGCATATTCACAGTATTCTTGTTATGATTATGTTGAGATAATGTCCTAGGTTGCTATAAATTAGAACCTGAGGCTTTTAGGAGCTTCTCAGGAGCAATGTATATATAAAAATTATATAGTCAAGTTTTATTTAAGTATTAAATATCCTCTACAAAGTAGCGTTCAAACTTTGACTTAGGCTAGCAAAAAAATACCCTGAACAAGAGCTTCTGATCCATTCAACCAGTAATGATTATGGCCAAACAGAGATTATGAGATCCCTGGTTATACTCATGGCAGGTCATCTGTTAATCAATAACAGTTTTTGCATTTTATAATGCTTGAATATAATTTAATGGATAACAATAAAATCGAACCCCACTGGGACTAGAACTCAGATCTCCTTCAGTTGATACAGTGCCCACTCAGAATGTGGGAGATTTTATTAGATATTTTTATCAATAAATGTATATTTATAATTCTGCACAAGTAACAGAATAAATCCATAGTATTTTTTTACTGATTCGCTAGCAGGCTCCTTGTACATTTAACCCGGCCTGTAGACCAACTATCAAAACAAAAATCTTGCTCCTCAGTATGGGTGATGCAATAAGTTGTTTTTATTAACTTATTTCATAGACTTTATACCAATTTCCAAGCGCTGTCTATGGTGATAGATTATTGTAAACAAGTTTTTTAGACCACAATGTTCAAAAACAAATTTTACAGAATGTGAGGCTATCTAATACCACAGCTAATACAAGAAGTGAAGGTATAAATATCAAATGCAGTTGAAGACTGATCAATACCAAAATATTTTTATGAAAGAAGACTAGATTAAACACCATGGTCCAAATGTCTGTGTGCCCTATTAAAAATCTTACAAAATATCTTAATCAATTTTCTATATTATGTTTATCAACTTTCAATTATTAAAAACTGTATAACACCTTTTGTTTTGTCAGCTTAAAATTTAACAACAATTTATTTTAATCTGAAGTATCTTTTTTTAGCTACTTTTCTTATAAGATGTTCATCTTTTCATGATTTTGGGGGGGGTCATGTCCCCTGTGACCCCCCCCCTGGGACCGCGCCTGGCTTAAATTAACTGGTATCCATAACAGAGCTATGTGTAACAATTTATTTTTGTTTACAACTAGACTTTAAACATAGGCTTCATACTGAAGTAAAGGAAGTCTGTTCTAATTAATAAATTATTTATTACTAGCTGCTGCCCGCGACGTCGTCTGCGTAAACGCTATGCAGCACCAAACGCACCTACGATTATAACACTGCTAGCGTGATAATATGTAGCCTATATGTTGACCCGACTTCTTAACTATCTTCATGCCAAATTTGAAGTAAATCCATGCAGTACTTTTTGAGTTTATCCCGGAAAGACAAACAGACAAAAATTCTAAAAACTATATTTTTTGTTTGTTTCGATTGTAGATCATACCCCAAGTATTCTTTTAAAAAAATATTCAATGTACAGTTTTGACTTTCCTACCATTTTATTATATGTATAGATCATCATCACAACTCTGTAATGAGCCCACTGCGGGGCATGAGTCTCTCCCCTGGGTGACAAGGGGGTATAGGCCAGACAGAATCCACCAAGCTGCCTCAGTGCTGGGTAGTGGATTATTAACCAAAGCACTATTAATGAATAAAAACAACAGACATTTATAGGCTTTTGAAAAATTCTTGAGGAATTCATAATAGCTATAAAAAAATAAAAATGTATGTGTACAATAAAATTTATTATATAATTAAAATATATAATTATCAAAAATCATTAATGTAAATAAACTTATTTTAAATCACTTATGAATTATGACTGTAGATATCCTGGCAGTTTCATCCTCATAAAAATCCAAGTAGTAAAGAAGGAAACTAGAATGCATAGGAATGCAACAGAAATTAGTAGTATTCTATTTAACTTTGGTGTTGAAGGGTTGTGTGTACGATCTAGAATAATAAAGCCAACACCTCCAAGTGAGAACAAGAAACTCGATGCTAATCCCTCCATAATATACTGACCGTTTACACGGTTCGGCATAAACGCTACCGGCCTACTATGTCCATGTTCATCTGTCGTAGAACCTACACTAGGAGGTTCAACTATCACGTCATATATGATTCCTGTAAAATATAGAGAAATAAATGAGAATTCATAATGAAAAATTCCAATAAGTTTAATCTTATCAAACGACACATACCGCCGGTTACTAAAAAATACGAGAAAAGGACAAGCGAAAACGTTGTCATAGCTGAAGGCGGTTGTAGCCATGTTGGCTTCTTGATTTTAATATTCGGTACTTGAAGAACAGTAAATGGTATTGCAAATAGTGCTTCCATAGTTAAAGAAAATCCAATATTTATTATTCCACTTAGAACATAAAAGTTCGGTCGGTTGAAGAATGGATGCTTGCTTGCTTGCTGGCTGGCTGACGTTATGACGTGACACTCAATCAATCAACTATACATACAATTGACTGACAGTGATAGACAGTAAGCAAAATATAGTCCGACAAAGATCTCTTGGCGCGTGGCGAAAATTGGAACTAACCACCGTCTTGGGAAATGTTACTTCATTGACTTTTCATGACTTTTTTTGTTCTTATATTGTACTTTAAATTCAATATCAGATAAGAAATACGCCAAAATTTACAAAATGTGGACTTACTTATTGTAGTCATAAAATTGAAGAAAGTGTTTTCAGAACGAAAAACAATTTGACGTCTCAATAAATCCCTTTATAACCCGGGCACCAAACTTAGCTTCAAAGATTTGCGCAAATCTTTGACGACTTTGCAAAGTCATTTGAACACATATTGACGTAACCTGCCAGACTTGCTTCGCAAACACTTTTCTCCACAGTATGCTAGTAGACATTAGACAACAAACAAGATGGATAACGATTTTGTAGACTCAGTTAGCCTGTATTATTTGTGTGCATGTAATTATATTTTTTTTATTTGTTATTTTTCGGGGTCCATGTGCATAGTTGCCTCTGTAACAACTCTACAAATTACAAAACGCACTCGCTGCCCCAGTCCATTATATTATATGGCCGCATGCAGTGTAACATGCACACAACCGTCAAACCACACAGACTCAAGGCAGCCAACCTAACAGCTGGAGGTAAACTTGTGTGAACGCACTTTAGGTACTTCATATAGTTGTAAAAAACCCGTTAGCTACCGTTATTTAACCAAATTTATGGTTAACTACCGATAAAATGCAGTTATTAACGGTTAAATATCTGACACTGACAACGAAAAAGGATAAAGCTTTTCTATCTTTTCTTGTTAACTGACATCAAAAAAGGAGGTTATCAATTCCACTCGTATTATGTAATATTTTCAGAATGACCGAGTTTTCGTATATGTTAGTCTATATCAACGTCTGAACAAATGTGCCAAATTTCAATAGTGTATGTATGTTTTTATGTTTGTGTTCGCATATCTCCGGAACTACACGTCCGATTTGACTAATTTTTTTTTTGTTGCACTAGGTATCGTTTAACTTGGCCTATAGGGTATAAGTTTTATCAAAATCGGTTCAATAGTTTTTGAGGTCGGGAATTTCAACCGACTTTTTTTGCCAGTCGAAGCTGGCATCATCGCGCAACTTGCGATTCACATTTCAATCTGCTAGCGACATCTCGCGGTGTTATTTAACCGTGACAAGCATAAAATGCGGTTAATTAACCGTTAATAACGAATAATGCATACTTAACCGCGTGGTTAAAATGGTTAATAACCAGCTTCGTCTGCAGCTTAAAAGTTCTGAAATAATAAAGACAGCTTTTATGTGGTACTGAGCTTTTTTTCAGAGTTTTTGGGACTAAGTATTAAAAAGAACAATCATTTTTAAATTGCTAATGTGACACACTTTACTATGTGTCACATTAGTTATATGTATGGTAAGCTTTAAGCTCATGTAATAAAACTAGGTGCACCAAGGTCAGGGAAATATTATCTACAGTATTTCAACTTTATACAAACGGGCGAAGCGCGAGTGACGCGACTGCCGCAGCTACGCAGTGTCGAACTGATGGTATTTTATTTTTTGTAAGTAACTATATTTTTTTACTAAAAATAAGTTCAAGTAGGTAAATTAAGTATTTATTTGTTGATATAAAAAGTATAATTAAAATTACAAAAGTATAATGGAAACGCAAAGTGGGCAAATGTTATTAAAATACTGGAGGCAGGAGTCCCCATCGCATGTTTACGTACCGCACGCATGTAGGCATTTATTTCAAAAATACGGCCGAGTTACTGGCACCACGGACGCCGACACCTTACTGAACCAGGGAGTTTACTAATTTATTAGCCAATGCTGTCGATGGCAGCCGGAGCCAAAGTGGGACAAATCTATACGTATGAATGAGAGAGCTTTAAAGTACTTTGCTTTGACGTAAGTCTATATGTCAATCTTCTCAAAAGTGACAATCAAAGACAAACAATCATTCATCGCCAACGCCTGACTGACGCCATTTGTAAAAACGGTTCATTGCGTTAACTGCGTAATGGGGAGTTTTCTGACAGCTCATAAAAATTTGTTCAAAAAACCTCTATAGATGGCACTTTTAAAAAGCCGAAGGCGTTAAGTCTGTAAACTATAATGTAGGTAAGTGGTATCTACCATATATGGTTATTTATACGTTCAATTTCTGATACAGACGTCAATTAATTTATTTTACTTTTAAAAACGCAGTGTGGAATAAATTCTTCACCTTCGCCTTTTGTAAAGCGCCATCTATCGAAGCCTTTTGTACCAATTTTGGACAGTTTTGTTTTTTTAATGAGCTGTCAGAAAACTCCCCATTTCAGCAACCTATTTTTAATTTGAAAACCTGTAAAATTTTTGATTTGAAAATCTGTAAGCTGTGTTTTTACGGAAGTGCTATTTGTTCAGTGCGAAATTGACACTTTATATTGTGATAGTGACACTAAATACTTTGTAATTGTTTGTTTGTTTATTTGCGAAATTGACGCTTTTGTGCAGTAGTTTTAAGATAATGGATGGAAAATAAATTTATAAACACCTATGAATTTTTAATAAATATACACAATTTTAATGTCAAAAAAAAAATTATACATTAAGTTCCTATCTCAGAGTAATAGACTGCATAGATTACTACTGTGTAAAGTGGATCTATTAATACACTGAAAAGTTGCGGTTGGCATTAACTGAAGCGCTAGTGAGCTGTATGTATGCATTTACGAAGTATGAAGTAATCGTTCTTCTCTCGTAAGAGAGTATATTGTTCCGTGTACTGAACTCATCAAAGAATACCTACTGATCAAAATAGCGTTTGCAAATGCATTAAGTTTTTATTAAATTAATCATTCAAACAAACAATAAACTGAATTGAAGTATGTACAAAATATATAGCTGGCTATTGTAAAAATAATTTAATTCTTCTCTGCCCTACATTGCTCTGCCATGGAATATTTTATCACTATTAGAAAGATCTAAAGCTTAAAGCTATCTAAAGCGGCCTACTCAAAGCACTCAGGGCCCTGCTTGTATGTATGTATTGTGTGTACCTATGCATGCAGGGCCGATATTTTAATTGTTAACCCTGCCGCAGATATATGCCGTGCAATAAAAGATCAATGTTTAGCTCTTAGTATTATGTTGTATTGAGGACTAACAATTTTGTATATTAGAAAAACGAACGTTGCCTATATATTAAAAACGACCGATTGATTCCAATATTATGGAACTCAAGTATGAACTGTTCTTATGCCATTGGTCCAAAAGACGAAGTATTTTGACCAATCATCGCAGGTCATCTGTTTTATTTTGACAGTTCATCTACACCTTTCTATACAAATGTCATAATCTTGACATAAGATTGTACTGACTGACTGAATGAATCGAACAATTCGATTTCATGTTGTAGCCCTTAATTTTGACCAAATTACTATAAATCAATGTATCTATTCAGTCTGTCAGTTCTTAATTAATTTTCAATTTCACGTGAAAATCTTGTTGCCGTTATAATGTTCTTGATAACATAGTGTTGATGTATCTGTGCCCCTACTTGCGTAATGATTAAAATAAGTTTTGTGTGAACCATATTTAAAATGTGTTAATTTTACGCACAAAATGTACTTTACTATAGATATTTCATTAATATTACGATGAAGGGTGGACTGTGTTTAATTTACACGTCTTTACTGACAATATCGGTTTTGTCGAGGTAACTTAAGTCACTTTTATAGTACTTGGTTGTAAAACTACTAACTATAAATTTGCGTTAATGTCTACTTTCGTTTTCAGTTTTGTTCTGTTCGTTCTGGTGGTGACTGAAGTAGGTCAGGCCCACGGACATGGTGATGAAAGTGTTGATTTGTCAGGACTCCATAATGTTAGTCAGAAAAGTGTTGTTGAGGACAGTAATGAAGCATTATCTAATGCAGAACCATATGAGAAACCTGGTCCTGCACCTGAAGAAAATCCGAACCCAGTACTCAAGGACGAAGAGATGATATTTGCTGAAGCATTGTCCTTGAATTCGGTAACAACAGAAGGGTAAGTTAATCCTTAAAAATTAAACTACTGATGAAACTTTAACTATATGTGAGTGCACAATGCAGGTTCTATTTAGCATTTGTGGTAACTATTTATTAAGTTGAGAGAACAAGGTATTCTTCCAATTTAGGCAGATTTATAGACAATTATATTTTGGCATCATTGTCAGGAGTAAATAATTTATATATACTAATTATTTATGTAAAATGAATAACATATAGGTAGAACTATAAAGTATAGAATATGGGCTAGTTTATTTTATTCTAAGGAAATTTTATGTTTCTTGTTTTTTTTTATATATTTGGTATGTAGAGGTTAATAACAAAGGCCAAACCTTATAGAGACCCATCTTTGTAACCTGAGAAGTATTATAGTTTTTTTTGGTATGTTTTTGTGTTACTTAATACTTAGAAGTAGCCTGTTAATAAAGAACATTAAAAGTGTTGGTATTAAATGTGCTAGTTATTGAGAATTTAAATCACATTGAATCAAGATATAGTTAAAATAACTATTTTTTTATCATAACCTTTAACCTCCTTGTTATTCAGCTACTTTATATAGTTATTTTGCCTGAAAGTCAGTTATTTATTTATTATATTTATAGTATACTACAGTAATGAGTTACATAATATACTTACTATTTTATATGTTTATTGCCTTCAAACAAGTATTTTTTGTTAATTTTTATGTCAGCCAAAAATGATCATTGTCATAAGCTATTTCCATTTTGAAATATAACAAAAATGTATCAAATATCGTCATATCTCTCCCACTGGTCTCTTTGCTGCTCTGTTCTGTTTAACTAGAAGAATATCTTGAATTGAAAAATTGAAAAAGATGAATTAGTTGTTGAGTTAAACTGGCAGACTTATCACTGATAATAATACCATACATATGGTAATCCCTTGTAGTACTTATACAGACTACAATAAACTGGATATCATGTTAGTTTTTGATGTAACAAAAAAAAAATCAGTATGTGGTATAAGAGGGAGAGGCCTACGTCCAGCAGTGGACTAGCGCGGGCTGAGATGAAGATGATGATGTGGTATAAGTTTTTTTAATAATATTTATACATATAATTGATTTAAAAGGTTCAGTATGTTGTTATTAAAGGTGAGATTTTAATTGATGAGATAACTTTAAAAATGTAGGTTGCCTTAACTTGGTAACTGCTGTTAAAGGATATCATATTTATTTATTTATTTACACTTCAGTTTATACAGGTACAGTAAAAGAAAAAAGAACACTTACATTAAACATAAAAACTTGGCAGTCTTATCGCTGAGTAGCGATTTCTACCAGACAACCATGATATGATCATAATTATCAGTTTGGTGATATCTGACAAATCCTTACAAGTGGTACCTATGTTCTTTTCACCTTTATTGTAAACTCTTTGCACAGAGGAGTGGAGCTACCAGTGGGCATGATTTTTTTGGTATCTTCACCTTTCATATTTCATACTTTATTTATCTATCTTTTATATATTTAGGAATTTAAACCACAGTGAGATCTGGCATCCCAACATAATTTCTTCAAGACAACCACGGAATAATAGTATGTATGTGAAAACTTATTGAACATAGCATGGGGTTTAAGGGTGTTGATCAACGTCGATTGGTGTGGTAACACCAATGAAATGGATTAGTCGTCGATGGGGTCAAAAGTTACAGCAAACGGGCTTTAGATGGAACTTTTTCTTCAAAAAATTTTCCTCTAACACATCACCGGCAAAAAAATAAGTCCAAAAACTAGAACCCGGCTACTAAAACACTTTTTTTTTGGAGTAATAATGTATACATATTTGAGCTTTGCTAACAAATATTTTTTATTTGATAACCCACACGAAACCAAAAAGTTTTTTTTTTTTTTAGTTTAATTATGGTAATGTTGAGAAGTTCTGAGGGAACACATGAACATCCATACCCACGTACATACATATATACACGTCAAAATCATAACCCTCGTTTTTGCTTCGCCGTCGTCGGGTACAAAGCGGTATTTGGCGGTTGCTAGCTAGGCGGAAGGGACTCTACCGCCAAGGGGGTCACTCGCATTAGTTGTCCCGCTTATTCGGAAGGGTTGAAAACATTGAAAAATTAAATAATAAATAAATATTTCTGACACTCACACAACATTATCTAGCCCAAATTAAGTTTCTTTAAGAACTTGTGTTATGGATACTAGATAACTGATTGAATAAATACATATTTTTTATTAGAATGAACTTAAATATACATATAAACATCCATGACGTGACGACTAATATCTGTGTTGATCACACAAATATCCGCCGCTGCCGAGATTCGAACCCAGGACCTCTGGCATAGAAGGCAATGTATGTTACCGCTACACCAGCCGGTCGTCGTCGTTCGTCGTAATCATTGGACAATTTACGATGTCTCAACAGTTAGCATCGATCCACTTTTTTATAGGCGACCCAAATATTCGGAAGTTACCAATTTAAACAGCCTCATGGTTTCTAGGCCAGCTGGCTTTTGTTTGTGAAATACTAAAACAATAGCTTATTGTTCACTTTTTTATATAACTCGTACATAAAAATCTCTATTTCTTTAAGCTAAAGTAAAAATAACCTGTAGTAAGATAGTAAAAGTAACTTCAAGAACAAAACGTTATCAATCTTGTCTTAATACTTAAAAAACAGAAAAGGACACTTGGCTAAAAGTGAAGTGTGTGGCCTTCGATAGCACTCAAATTACGCGGTAGAGTATGTACATTGTTGGTTGTAAAAAAACGTGTTAGAGATGGAAAGTTAAAGTTAAAATGGAAATTCGGACAGCTGACTAAACATCAATGGATTTCTAAGTTACGATAAAGCATCTTTGGTTTTTTTTTGCGAATCCTTAGTACGTACTATTTCCTCTCTTTTTGCCATTATTTTCAACGATAGCGAGTTTTATTACTTTTAGACTCAATTAGACTCTAGACTTATTATATAAACCTTATTATCAAGTAATGCCAGTATCTTACTATGGCTTTTCCTAGTTTAAGGGCATACAGGAAAACTTGTTAGAAAGTATAAGAGCATTACGCTATCACAGATAAAGAAATGTCTGATTCTGTTTTTAAATTTTCACCGTCGTTACAAACGTGTCTTGTTTAAAGTTTAATAGATCTATATGCATACGAGTAATCGATATTGCATGCCTATTGATACGCATTGTTTCAACATCGGAATTAATTCTCACAAAGTAGCGTATTCTATTAGTTCAGCTATGATTTCTTAATAGATGAAACTTTGCTTTGAGCCGTTAGAATAGCTTAGGGTACCTGGATAAATGTCTTAATCAATTCAATTTTCTTTATTGCTTCCATAGAAATTACCGTAGATTCCCGTAACTTCGCCTGGATTTTGACACATTTTGAAAAAAATCTCGAAAATTGATGAATGTTTTGAAAAGATAACAACAAAAAAACAAAGCACTTAGCAGTGGCTATCATTAACGGCAATAAAAACTTCAAATTTAATCGCTTAAATGGTTAAAAAATGACCACAAAGGTGGTAGGCGAAGTATGGGCATTGTTTCCTAACTTTGCCTAGCTATGCTGTAGCGCCATTTATAAACATTTTTGGAGAGACGTAGGGTCATAAGAATGTAAAATATGCCAGTTAAATATGTACTATAAGACTATTGACGTAAAGTTCCATTTTTTTAAAAAAATCGGTGGTAGGCGAAGATAGGGAACTGTCTGACGTTGTTTCCATACATTTGCTAAATCTTGTCAGGGTTGCCACAAAAATCACTTTACCTTACTTTACTGCGAAATAAAAAAAAATTAATTAATTTTCATTTTTTTATTGATTGTAATAAGATAACACACGACACGTTCAAATCGACACCACTATGACTTTACTTTTCTTTTAGACATAAAATCACAACTCAATTAAATAGAATTATTTTTTGTTATCATTAGGTATCTGAAAGTATTCAGATATAAAAAAATAAAACCTTAACACAAAACACGACTTGTAGTCTTGGAATTGGAATAGCATAAATCACTATTTCAAATAAAAAATGTAGATAATTAAATCAGACTTAATTAGGTCAGAGATCAATTTTTTGGTAATCATTGAACAGTAACTTAATATTATAGGAAGGTAAATATTTATCAAAACATAAAAACTTGTCTTAAAATAACGTAAATCCCCATTTTTCTCAGATGATTAAAACCACTTGCTTCTAGATAAACAAACAGGAAGATAGATAATAATTTTAACAAACAATAAAATTTAGCAAAAATGTTTGACTTACAATCTAAATCAACTTCTCTTAGAAATGTAGATAATTAAATCACACTTAATTAGGTCAGAGATCACTTTTTTGGTAATCATTGAAAAGTAGGTACCTTAAAATTAAAGGTAGGTACATATTTATCAAAACATAAATACTAAGCTATATAATTATAAATGAGTAACAATAGTAAATTCGCTTTTATCAATGACTTATGTATTTTAAACAATTAAATCAGACTCAATTAGGTAGGTAGGTAGTTTTTATACCTTAAATTATTTGATTATTGTACGTTGAAAGTACTGAAATCAACATTAAACATAATTTGTCCCCGTCGGGAAATGTTTGGCTCAGGCAATATCATAATAACATCGTCTATATGTTTCATAGTGTAAATATCATCAACTGTTGGGTAAGTGAACACTGAGCCTTTATTAGATTTCGATTCTTTTACTTTCCTCACAAATTTGACCTCAGGAATATTATCTTTAATTGATATCACTTTTCCCACGAAATGCTTCAAGCTCTTCTTGGTAGCAAATCTCGCCAAAATCCAGGAATCTGTTGTTAATTTATCACTGTCCTCTGTGAAATATTCAATGTCTGAAAATCCAATTGGTACTGTTGGTTCTATATTTTCTTGTTCTTCTCGTAGGTATGCTGTCATATAATCCTCCATGGTTTCATACTCTGAATCGTCCATGCAAATTTCAATCTTAGAGTTGATAGACGATACGCTTGATTCACTGTTATATCTGTTCTTTCTACTTTTTGTACGTTTTTTTGCTTTAGCGGTTTCTTTTCTGTCTTTTTTCGCGACTAGTTTCATGTTTAAGGCTGACTTCGAGATCCGTTTATCTTTCTTTTTAAGCTTGGTGTTTTCTTGCTTGATGGTTTGTGACGATGCAGCGTGAATAATAACATCAGAGGTAATTATAACTTTTGGTTTGGTAGTTTGTAGGCATTCTGGTATTTCACTAATGAATGACATGTTTGTTTCATCATTCTTCAAAATTCTACCAAAACCATGAACATTTGAATTTTGCGACGAGGTTGCATCAGCATTCTGCACTGATCGAATCAAATGAGCGTTCAGAACTGTGGTACATAATGTACAGAGACTATCAGGAGTTTTCACCATTAGTGACGACATCAGTGGCGAGGTAGAATAAACCTGTTGAATTGTAGAATCCTTTTCTCTCTTGTTCTTTTTTCTTATATTTTTTAAAGGTTGGGATGTCGTGAAGTCATCTGCAGAGACAGATTTGCCGGGTAACACATTTAATTTTTTATTCCGAATTTTTTTATTAGGATCTACACTACGAGTCTGCTTCAGGAAATCTAAAAGTGCATTGTCGACTGTATATGTAATTGTCGGTTGATTAAAATCGGGCAGTTTACATATTACTTTATTGGGGTTAAATGGTGCAATGCCAGTGCTTTTGAATGCACTGATTATATTATGTGTTTTTTCTTTAAGTTTCTCTGACAATTTTTTAAGTAAATCTGGAAAATGTCCCTTGTTAATTGTAGCCTCTCTTGGGTTTTTAATCTTGTAATTTAATAGAATTTCTCTCCACAGTTTTTTCATTGGCCCGAAATAGCATACGTCTAACGGTTGTGTTAAATGTGATGAATTTGGAGGTAAAAATACGAACCGTATATCATTTTTCTCACAAAGTTTCACAATTTTATGATTTATGTGGGACGCTAAGTTGTCTCCAATTAAAATTTTGGAGCCAGATTTGGTTTGAGCCCATGGTAGAATAATACTTTCGAACCAATCTTCGAAAATAAGACTATCAAACCAACCCGATTTTGAACGATTGTATCTAGATCCCTTCGGTCCATTAAGTGTCCATTGTGTATATAAATGCTCCGCTTTGTATACGACATAAGGAGGGAGACATTCTCCTCCTGCAGTTATAGCAAACATTATAGAGATAGCTCCCTTTGTAAAATTCACAACTCTTTCGGGATATTTGACGCCCCTTCTGAACAAACATTTTTGTGTTCCGGGATTATCTGCGAGGTTTGTCTCGTCGTAATTCAAAATGTTTTCACTAGGGACACCTTCTAGTGAGACCTTCAGATTTCTAAAATATTCATTCATTTCATGAGGCGTTTTCTCTGCACGGCTCCTTTTTATGTTTTGAACTACTCTGTGTGATAATTTAGATTTATTTCTTTTTAAAAACCCGTATGCCCATTTTTTGCCAGGTAATTTATTATTAAAGATAGCTAGTTTCCCATTGGCGTCCAAGTATCTGAAAGATAAAATTATCACTCTTAATCAACTATCACTAAAATCAATGGCTATTTTTTCTAATTTATTATTTCAACAGAATCTAGATATACCTACCTATGTATAATAATTCGCAGATCCAAAAGAGTCAAAGGACTGCCGTAGTCAGCGGCTGCAATCAATACTTTAATCATGTCAGCTTCCTCCTCATGGGTTAACCTTGTTGGACATCCAGGTCTTTTAGGATGTTTATTGTGCAATTTGTCCAATAATGTTCGTCGAGGGATCCCAAAAATTTTTTCAGCTTCATATGAGGACACTGTCTTCTTTCTCATGGCTTCTAAAGCTATATTTATGATATCTTCGGAATGTGTACAATACGACCGTTTTTTGCGTTTCTTTGGTTCTTGTGTTCCCGCCATTATAAGATAAGTGTATGAGTCCTACAACAATAGGATTGCTTGTCAAAGCTTCGTTCATAGAAAATATGTTAACCAACTTACAAAAAAGAACAATATTTAAAAAAAAAACTGCATAATACTTTTGTTACGCGCAATACCAGATATAAAAGAAATAGAGAGAGATTAGTGATATCAAGATATACTTGAAACTACTTAACCGATTTTGATAAAACTTGACACTTGATAGAACAACATAGTATTTTGCATCTCCAACAGAACAAACACACGGGTCGTATCTAATAATAACCTCCTTTTCTAAGTCGGTTAAAATTACAACAAAATTGACAACCCTAGGGGTAGGCGAAGTTTTGCAACAAGATGGCTGTCGGCATCACCTCTACAACATTTTTATCAATTATGTCTTTTAAACGCAATTTAGACAAAAAGCAATAGTGTCATACGAAAGAGTGTTAGTTATAGGTTGTAATTAAATTAAAAGTTTAGCATTACCTGTTCCGTAACACAGCCAAAAATCGAAGTTCCGACACTGACAAAAAAAAACGTCTCCCGTTTTCTGTTGAAAAAACGCACTGATCACCAATAGAGTGAAGTTAGCCACAATTTAGCTGCAGAAGATTGCCATATATTAAAAATACTTCTAATTTAGAAGTTTTTCTTGCACTCTTTCCTTTTAATACTATGGATATTTGGACTTGTTTGAAATCAGGCGAAGATAGGTAGTGCAGGCGAAATTACGGGAATCTACGGTACATCATAATATTTTTAACATTTAATTACAGTATTTGTAACACTCTTCTATACAATGTAACCTTATGGGCCTTGTATAGGCACTGTAATGGAAGGAGAGAGAGGGATTTACTGTTTTTTAATTAAAATATTTTGTAAGTTATTTAAATTTTCCTCTTAGATATTCGTCAGTTGAGTAAAAACATTTAAGCATTGTTATTTATTTAAGCATTTTTGTGAAAATATAATCTTTAGTTTCATTTTTAATGTAATTGGTAAATGGTTGTATATTTTAATAGACACGGCTAATGGGCCAGAGGCGTGTATTAGTTTTGAAATAGATAGAATGAGTCGATTTTTCCGGGATGGTCTGATAGTATATTTTGATGGAATATCAATACATCACGTATTGTATAATATTCTGGGTGTTTTTTGATGAATTTGCAAATTTCTGATATGTCAATGCACGGTAGAGACAGAATATTATGTTTAATAAAATGCGGGTTGCAACCATCTGTGTTGTTAATATTTACTAATATTCTTAAAAGTTTTTTTTTGGTTATGAAAACAGTGGACGCATCTACGGTGCTTCCCCACAGAACTACGCCGTAACTCAGCGACCCTCGTTTGTTAATAGGACCTATTTAGGTTTTGTCTGTCTATAACCGCCCTTCGTACTGTTAGGATGGCAGCCTGTGGGTCCTTTTTAAAAAAACACTTTTATTCACTGCTGATTATAATTTAATTTCACCAAGATGTTACAGGTTTAATGGACAAACTGCTACTGACAATTATTAATTACAAAGGTATAAGGATGACTCTAGAAAGCTAAATTAGCATTATTACGTAAAGATGTGTGTACAATAAAAGGGTTGCTTGCTAAGCATTACATAGGAGTAAAATAGGTTTATAACAGTACACTCTGCCCCAAATGCAATTTTATCCTATGTCCGTGTGCTATCGTCCTTAATCTCATCTTTATTTACCATCACGTGTTAAATTACACTTAGTTTACCAAACTTTGGCTGAAGTCAATGTAAATATGGAAATATTCTCCGTACTCATACATATTTTTACAAACATTTACCCATCAGAACTAGATTAAATTGAAATGGGATGATATGGGAAGCAACAGCTTTCTAGTAAAAAAAGAATCCTCAAAATCGGTTCACCTAGTCAAAAGTTACGAGGTAACAAACATACAAACGAATGAGGACCTCCTCCGTTTTTTGAAGTCGATTGACAAAAAGGAACTTACCTAAGATTTTTCAGTCTTAAACGAAGTCGTCGATACCGCACCTTTTCCGAACTACATCGATTCCCCGCCATTTATTCGATTTACTCTCATTACATCAGTCTAAATATTCCGCCAGCTTTCTGCACTTAAAAGCCTCTACAATCAGAAAGTGGTGTGACAAGGCTCTCGTTACACTAACGAGGAGCGGCGAGAGATTTACTATCGCAGACTTGCTGACAGTGCTGTTTGTCATTACTCGATCGCTTTAGGAATATTGCTCCAGGAAGCAGATTATGCGAATAGTAAATGATTGTTACAGAGTAAGGCTTATTTATATTTCCGCATGAGAGTTGACTATAATATAGCACTGAGTGTTTAGAAATAACTTTTAATAATAATAATAATAACTTTTATTTCCATTAAAACAAGTTTTACAGGGTTATCTGGGGCCCTCTGTTTAGCTCAAAACTGTGTTAGAGGGTCCCGCTCTTCCGTACATTATTTTAAATACAAGTTATATTTACTAATTCTACAATTATATACAAAACAAGAATAATAATAGTAAATGGCAAATTTTAGCTCGTAAAAATAACATTATAAGTAGGTAACTTATTACTTAATTCTAAATTATTTCAGTGATTATTTACAAATTGAGAAAATAAATTAATTTTATCAATTATTCTAACTTTTAAAAAGTGAAAGCTTAGAGATAATACATATTTTTAAAAAGATAAATTTACAAATACAATCAAATTTTTTTTTTTTTGAAATTGAATGGGTAGTATTTTTCCTTCTGTCTGTAGCGAAGGTTAAACCGGTTTAAAACATTCTGTTTTTAGCACAGAAATATATCTATACAGTTTTTAGCGTAGTAGCACACGTTAGGTATCCGCTGTTATAATACGAAATAAAATCCATCCTTTTACTACGTTTGTTTACTAGGAGCAGTAGAGTACAGAGATATTTACAAAAAAAAAATTTATTTTGTTACTCCTTGTCAATTGTCTTTCTAAACATGTACCTATTTTCATTAAAATAAGAATGTGTGAATTAATCAATAAAAATAACACGTTTCATTTTAGTATGGACGTCTGGCCAGCACCTGTGCCAAAGAAAATAGTTGTGGAATACCATTATGAAAACACTTAAAATAACCTGTTAATTAAATTGTTAGTTACTTTTCGTGTACCACAGGACCACAGGTGACTGACGACGCCATATTAAAGTCATATTATTACTGACATTCCTACATTTTTGATTTCCGCCTGGACGTAAAATATGATTTCAATAAAAAAAACTAGAATAGCAAACTGAATTCATAAAATATTGTGTATTTTTGAAAGATATTAGTAGTGGTGAAATGTCACTTCCGTACATTAAGTATGTTGACCGTTTTCTAACTTTTTATTTTAAAACTCGTATGTTTCAAAGTAATAATATATTTGTTATGTTTTGTTATTTTTTATACATTCTAAGAACAAAAGACAAATCTCTATAAGTTTGAAACACATTTTATTGATAGATTGAATACGTACATACAGTAAGTACTTCCGGCCATTTTAGATAACTGTGGAGATTTATGGCAATACCGTCGTTTTGTTTTTTCGTTTGTACACCTAAATTACTGATTCAACTTTAAATTTTGTATTTTTGTTTGATTTGTGAATAATTTCCACGATCCTAAAATTTGGCACAGGTTGCGGCCAGGAATGCAACGGAACCTTTAAAAGCAAACTATTATTTATAATTACAATTTTTGATATATACTGTATCAAAAATTGTAATTGTTTTGATCTTAGTTTAATTTGTTTAAAATCATACTTAATTCTTTAAACAAAAGATCTATTTATCGCTTTTCATAGATTGTCGTATAATTATTTCACACATTACAAACTAGTCAAAAATTAGTATAAAATTGTACAAATATGACCTCATTAAAATTTTGAAATGTTATTGCAACGAAAAATCCTGGTATACTCACTGAATTTCGCGGTTTTACTCGCTTAAATCCCATGGAAATATCAGAATTAATAGCATTCTATGTGCTGTTCTAGGCTGTTATCTACCCGTGTGCGAGATTTCATGTCAATCAGTCATGCCGTTTCAGCTTGAATGAGTATCAAACATGTATTGATTCATCCTCCCTCACTAATCCTCACCTATATTTATAATTTCTTTTATATTTAGAAATTATATAAGAAATTAATTAAATTAAATTTATATTGAAGTCGTCGTGGCGCCGTGGTTACTGTGTGTATCATACGATATCACAGGTTAGGCAACGTTCGGCGCGGTCGGTAGGTACTTGGATGGGTGACCGCCGACCATTCATATCTCACGACGACTTCCGTGCTTCGGAGGGCACGTTAAGCAGTCGCTCCCGGGTGCTGTATACTTGTATACAGTAGTCGTTAGGGTTTGTCAGAAGCCATCTAGGCGCCCTAAAAATTCTGGCATCCACCACCCAGCACTGGGCCAGCTTGGTGGATTATGGCCTATACCTCCTCTTCACCCAGGGGAGAGACTCATGCCCTGCAGTGGGCTCATTACAAAGAGTTGTGATGATGATGATGATATTTAGAAATTATAAATTCTTTTTAAACTTAAGTAACCGGTGATTACTGAGATAGCATAAGGACCTTGAACCTCAGACTAAGTAGAGCATTTAAAAACATATAAAAAGCACTTTTAACTTGATAAAATTTAATTGCTTCTGTTACCTGCAGTTTATGTGCAATATAACTTGTGGAATCAAGGATTTTTAGAATTTTTGAGACTTTCGTTTTCTTCATTGTTAGTTAATAGGTTGTATGTAAAAGATAACTGAAACAAAATCTTCAGATTTATCTTACTATGATCATTTCAGAGGTTTTATTGGCATTTTTGTGGGCGATAGGCTGACCCCCTGTCACTGCAATAGCCTCTCTCCATCATTATAATACCTCATTTGTCAAACGTGACATCAGACGGTCTTATAACCACTGGTGTTCTGCCTACCCCATAAGGGATACAGGCGTGAAGTTATGTATGTATGTATGTAATCATTTTTAACCGTTTGATTTAGGTAATAAGAACTGGTCAAGAAAATTATTTATGTTGAACTTAAACTTAACTGAAATAAAATATTTGTTTCAGTATTTTTGAGGCTTTAATAACCTAAATTAACACTGCATTTAACATGTCGCTCTCCACTTACAGTGTTTTTGAAAGAAACTCCTCAGCACCAAACAGTACCTTTGTGTAATCTTAATGTCTTAATATTAATAGTTCTGTTATACCTATATCTATTGAATAAACGAATGAACTCGTTCCAAGCTAGCCTTAAAATTTATTCGTAAACGTCGAAAGCCCGCATTTCTCCGTTTTAACAGCCTTGTTCTCTGCTATTTGATTTTCCTTGTAACTATTAAATTAAGTGTATAAATCTATCGTGTTTTAATGTTTGTTGACTGTTATATCCTGCTGCGATTATCCTGTGGGTGAGGAGGAAAGTTACCAGTTAAACTATTCTGCTGACGGTACGTGGAGAGGAAAGTTGCCAGGTAATCTTTTATGCTGACGGTTGTTTTGTCTCGATGGCCAATTGCAATTTCCGCAACTGTCTCTGCTGAATGTGCAAATGAAATGTTAATATCCGTGTTGTTTTAATAGTTTTCAGTCTCAATAAAGCGGCGATTTAGATATTTATGCAGTATTAAAATGTTTATAACGGCATCAAGTTAGATAGTTTTATTTGCTTTTAATTGTATTGGAAAGTTGGTGGATCGATGAAGTCTGGACTTTGTATCGATTTGGACTTGTGCAGTCAAGTTTACTTACAAGGAAATTATTCAGTGAGGGAAAAAACTTATTTACCAAATACGCAAAATTAGAATGAATGTTTTTATTACCTTTTTTTTAAAAGGAATAAACTATGAAAAAAAAAACGAAATATAGATAGGTACTTTCTTATTTCATTGCGTCTGGCTATGCCATTGCATAACGTCGCAATAATCCATTAATATACCCTTACCATTGGCAATAAAAATATCTTTTATTTTTGAAGTCGGTAGATTTCATTTATTTATTTTCGTAGACATCTATATAATGTCTGCTACAGCACTGTAATCCAATTTGGATTTCATCTGAAATGAAAATCTTTGCGCATACAATAAAACTCTAATGAGGTTCTGTCAGTCTCCATTGAAATCACGGTCAAAAATACTGCGAGAACCCTTAGTTATTACATTTTCAGATATTTGGTTACTTTGTTTACTTGAATGTATGAGATAATTACATATTATCGTAATAATATGTAATTTTTTATCATTTTTAACTGACCTCAAAAAAGAGGAGGTTCTCAGTTCGTCGCGTATGTTTTTTTTATGTTCGTTACCTCATAACTTTTGAATAGGTGAATCGATTTCTTGTTTCATATGATAGAGGATACTTAACAGTTGGTCTAATTTTCATATAAATTTCACCGAAATCGATTGAGCACTTCATGAAAAATTGTAAATTGTTGAAATAATATGTCGACCTTATAGGTACTTTAGCCAAAGGATTTGACGTGAATTCGTTTTTTTAATCTTCTATCATATGAAACAAGAATATTCAAAATCGATTCATAATTGTCCAAAAACCCTTGTTTTGTTACAATAAAATAAAAAAAAAACATACACGCGTATTAAGAACCTCCTCATTTTGGAAGTCGGTTGACAATATGTAGTGACAGTGTGACGAAAAAAACAAGATTCTTCAATTCAATTCAATTCAAATACTTTATTGCCATTTGCATAGAATGGAGAAATATGAACATACAATAATATACGAAATAACATTAAATGTGCAATTTGGGCGGCCTTATCACTTCTAAGCGATCTCTACCAGGCAACCCCATCTTAAACGAAATTTTATGAATTAAAATAAAAACATTGTTCTAGGTATAATGTATTTATGTTGAAATATGCTTTACCTACATTTTTTTCTATTTCTTTCATGAATGATTATCCTTTGCCGATTTATTTGTAGACGGAGAAACTAAAGATTACAATGTAGGCAACACTGCACTTGAGAGTGCCTTTATCTTGTGATTGGAGATATGTAACAAAATCCTTACCACGTCATATAGACTATTATCACAGTATTATCGGGAGATATAACAACATGTCATGAAAGTACGGCGGAGACGTATTTTCGGCGCCCGCCTGCCACACCTGCTCGATTTTCGAGGCAACCTATTTATAATCTACATTGACGTTTTAGTATTTAGTTTCCACGTTATTCTATTTAACAATATTGGCAATCTTATCGTAACTAATGTCGTAGTAATTGTGGCGTAACTCGTGCCGTATCGACTGTTTCGTGGTGTGACTGGACATCAAGAAAAAGATCATCTTAATACATATGTTTGAAATAAAACTTTCCCTCTTGGTAAGATAATATTGGCCGTTTTCGATTGACTTAAAATAATGAACTAAATAGAATTCAATTCTCGAAAAATATTACCCTCATTGCACAGTTGGATAAATTTTACGGCCTTTGACACTCTCTCACATTGGGACTATTCCAATTACACTTAATATGTTACGCCCACAAAGGCGTTCGTCGATAAGTCTGGAATAAAGATCACATAAGCTGGAAAAGAAAAGCTTTGTCTCTATTTAAATTGGATATTTCCACTCGTAGCTTTTGATCTTGTAGAAAATTCTTGCGAACAATTTCAAATTAACGGTAAAAAAGAGCCTTTCCCAAAAAATTGTCTATCTCGAACAATAAAATTTACATGTTTGAGATAGTTTTTAGTATCTTTTTTTTCCAAACGCTTTCTCTACTTACATTCTGTCGTATGTATACTTGTATAGATAATTCGACTGTCTAAGGAATAAATTCAGTACCAAGCATGCTAAGCGGAGCATCATGCAATTACACAATGATTGGACTTAATTAATCATGTTAAAGTCACATTCTTCAATGTCTGCCCAGAGCAGCTCCTTGAGATACACTTTCACTTTTCGCCTTACTCGATCAAATGCCTATTAAACATTCGGCAACGAATCGAAACGCCTCTCGCGACTTTTCCCAATATGTAATTTAAATCGAAACATTGATGCTAAATGTATTAATGTCTTCCGCAGTTGTAAAATTATATCATTGATTGTGATCTATTTACATGATCATTACAATTTATTACGCATTCAATTCGTTTTCATTAGGTATTCGTTATTGGTTGAGAAATGCGGTTTTATTACTTGTTTTAAAGATTCATTGAATACTGTAACTTTGTAAGTTATCTTTATTAGAGTTGTAGTAGGTACTGACCTTTCTACTTTCACGTTCTGTGATTTCTGCTGATCAATTGTCATATCGTGACGTCTTTATGTAACGAACCTTTCTACTGCTAATAATGAGCACTTAGACATAAAGTGCAACTAACTCTATAGAAAAGTGTTTAAAATTGATGAAGATTGCTGTTACTAGAAGGTCGAGGGTGGCTTGATGTCAGGGTCAGGTTTGGATTACGTTGAAATGTAACGTTTAAGTGAAATGAACTTTGGAGGTATTAATGTATAGAAGCGATATTGAGACTTGATTCAAGCTTATTACGTATATTGAAGATAAATGTTTAGAAGTTTATCAGTGAGAAGTTTTAAAATCATATTAACTACCAAGTGCATTACCCGGCTCCAGTCGGGAGCAGTTTTAAATATAAATGCACTTAAATTATTTGTCTCTTTTTAACATATTAAACGTAAACGTGTTTGATGGTTAAACTGTAAAAGTTAAATATACGCTGTCCTGAACTCCTGACTCTTTTACTGAACTTTGTAGAGTCAATATATGTGAAATATGTTGTTAACACGTATGGCTGAGGCAGCATACGTGGAAACAATATTAAAAAATCTATATTTTCATCAAATTCGTTGAAAAGTTCCGTAGGTGTTAACTCGAGTCGTAGGTCATGATGTGTAATAGTCATAATTGTTGGTCCCGAGAACTACTCGTAAACTGTTGCAAGGCAGATCTAAATCTCCACAGTATTTTTGATCATACAGACAGAAGTTTCCTTTCACAATATGTAGAGAAGAAAGTCTTCTGATTGGCGCGTCACAGTGATTAGTAGTTCGATCAATTCATTTTATGAATCGAGCTGCAATTGAGAGCGAACAGCTATCTTGTTCAGCGTATAAAATAGTAATAATAATTAATCAACATGATACACTAACGATGTAACTCCAAAGCAAGCTTGTGTTATTTAATCAACCTGCAAAAATTGTTGTATACACATAGGATCTGAACTAAATAAAAAAGGTCCTTTTCCAGACAGGACTTGTGGCGCCATAAGCAAGAACAATAACTCCTTGGCCACAGAAATTGACACCTTCCTTGACTATCAGTTTTCGTCCATCACACAACAATAGCAATACTCTACCTTAACACCAAAGCACGTGGTGTTATTTCTGCTCTACATCAAAAATTGGGCCGATTTGAAATCAGATATTAGACTTGTATGTTGATAGTCGAATTTATTTGATATCATGACAGCTCCAATCGGTTCTGTCAAGAAGCTAGAGATATCAACAAGTGCGGCGTATGCGCGTGCATTAATCGATGCCATAATTCGCTACGACCCAATGACTGCGCATCCGAGGAATGTAAACAAGAAACTCTATGTTACAGACAGTAGGCGAAAAAACATATTTATTTAAACACATAGTAATTATATCACGTTGTCGTGACACTGGCTTCATTGTATTCTTTGAATTTACATACTTGAAGTTGTTTTTAGAAGCGTAGACTCGGAAAACATGGAAATAACGTTCTTCACGTTTTTTCCCAAACACGTACCACTTTGAGACTTTATAAATAGAAAGGGTGCAAGGTTCGGAACGCATCGCAAGGTCGTTTTTCTTGTTTTTAAGAAAAAACGTGCCTACACTTTCTTTAATGTTCAGCAACGCATTCGCAATTTCTCTGGGTTGCTGATGTTGTCCATAAGCTATAGTGATCACTTACAGATACGATTATCCATAGGGTTTTTTCCCTTTTACCTGTGTTTACCTTAATTCTGTGATATTGTCAGGATAAAACATGTTATTCTAATTCTTCTGCAAAATTACAGCCTAATCTTTAATGAGAGTAACAAACTCCCATATTTTCTTTAAAACTTTCACGTTTATAACATTAGTGGCATATTTCGATGTATTGATGTACCAAATTCTCACCCATTGCAGACAATTAAAGCATCATCTAGTTTTCTAACCTGCAAGTGACATAGGACAATGTCAGAGTAAGCGCAGGCGCACCGCCAAGCGGCCACTGTTGCCAATTCGCGCCAATGTACTTCACTTTCGTAAGCTTTCATCGCATCGGTGTGATGATCTCTATGTTCACAGCCAAGTCGCTTGCGCTGTTTTGATTCTTTGTATGATATGATATCAGTACATCTAAACTAAAAAATATTGAACAAGTTTATAGCCTAAACGGGTTCTAATTATACTGGGCGCGTTGGAAGAATTGGGTACACCGATGATATTTCCGGGAAAATTTTTGGGTCTCCGTTACCGTTTAGGAGAAATTCGTTGAATTATCTATAAATTAATATTTTAGACTACAGTTCCTAAAACTTAAATAAAGAAGTCGATTAAATTCACTAATGTCTTAACATAAATACTACTGTTCTAAATTGCACGTTAGACATAATCAGTACGTTAATCATATTAAGTGCATATCAGACATTGCTACGAACGAATCATAAACAAAGTCAATGAGACCAAATGAATTGAATTTGTTTACAAAATCTGCGCTGGTCAAAGTCCAATTTCCATAGACTATAATTAACCCGCACATGCAGAATTGAACAGGGGAGTTTGACGGCAAACGATACTTTGTCGTTTTTTATATAAGTCAAAGTATTTTATTAGAGTACCTGCTTCGGAGGGCTCGTTAAGCAGTCGGCCGGCACCGGGTGGTTTATCATTGTATACAGTATATCGGAAGGGTTTGCCCGCAGCTATTTCGGCGTCGTGAAACTTCTGACATTCACCAACTACATACAGCATTGGATGATTTATAGTTACCCAGGAATGAGTCATAGTGTGCTCACTATAAAGGGATGCCCACGAGGAAGAAATCATCGTTGCCACAGAAGCCAAAGGAAAGGAAAACAATATCAAAGAATTTTGAGACTAGCGTTAGGCTACTATAGGGCCACTGATCAACACAAGGAATTTCCTAATATTTTCCTAAAAATGATACTATGAGGTGAGTCATTCTGTAATGTGATGTCGTTGTCAACTTAATAAAAATATCATGTTCGACAGAAAATTTTAAAGAAAACATATAATGTCTTCATCATTTTGGGTTATAAACAGCTAGACCCACTATGATAGCATATATTTGTTTATAAAAATGAAACAGTTTAATTTTCGCTTCTCATTGTCTTATCGCCAAGTTTTGACGAAGAGAAAAGCTTACGGACATCAAGCGCGGACATGACATGTTATTATTTATACGTTTCGCTGATTCGCCAGATTTCTAGACTTGATAAGGTACAAATTACGCTGTCGCGGCTCTTCAGCAAGTGGAGGAATTCCGAGCAACCATCTTCCGGAACGAGTACTTCAACTATAGATTATCAGGGTTTCAGACACGCACTCTGAAGCCTTGTTTTAGATTTTCAACAGGTTAAACAATCGCTTTTGTAGTATTTCCGAAATATTCTTTTTGTTCGGTCTCCATTTGCGCTGCTAGACAAAAAAATATTTAGTCGACGCGACCTCTCCGTCTCGACCGAACTGACTCATTAATGTTGACATGTTATGCAGTTATGAATTTCGTGCCAAATTTGCTTTACAAGTTCGATAAGAGTAATAACTAGATTTCTTGAGTATAATGTACTATAACTGTATTACAGTGTTGTTTTTATGGATGATTTGAGTTTTAAAGGCACGTAAAATGTTCTTAGATAAAGGATAAGTAGGTACTCAACACGCTCACTTGACTCAGTCCAGCTTACTTAGTATATGGTGATGATGTAAAGGTAAGCAGGCCAGTGAACTTCTTGAACTGTTCGACGGATAAGCAGTTGCATTACAATAAACTCTTATGTCCGTTTACAATAGTGTGTCTCTTTGTATTCTAATTATATTTCTGTACACAGAGTCAAAGATCAACTTGAATCAGTTATGTACTTTTTGGATACTTGCAAACATGAAGAACAATTCTGCTTCACATGTATTTAATAGACGGTTACCATCTATAAATTCTATAAATGGATACTATACGGGGATAATAATTGATAGTGTTATTATCTGCTAATCAGGTGTTTAATAGCTAAGACTCATAGAGCATCGACCGACCTTACGCAAATACAATGCATTGAAATGTAAACAAACGATTTACAAAACGCCTCATTCAGCTTTTAGTTATGAGATGGCGCACGTAATATCTTCAATCTCAGCATCCATCAAGTCAAAATATTTGGCAGAGATAGTAGCCGTTAAAGAATGAGTCTGCTGTTATGACGGCGAGCGAAAGAACTTTATAAATTTAAATTTATTTATTTCAATAACTTATGGACTATTTATAAAAGATGTTAACGCTAAGATCTCAGAAATAGGATTGATCACTATTACAGTAGTTTGAGTATTTTTATAGGAACTTTAGGGAATGGTAAATATATTATTGTCTAATGACTTAATTATCTAATGAGGTAAAAGGTTGGTGAGAAATGTTAATAAGGAAATGGATTTGTAAATATACATTAAGAAGTACAGAGAAGCATTTAGAGTAATACTATCATTACATTAATGATTTAAAAACAAATTGATTACTATCTGAGAAATTATACATTGACAAACATTAACATTAAGATATAACATTCAAAATAATATATGTAAGGGGCATATTATAACACCTCCCCTCTTAAAATAAAGATTGGGCGTTAGTGCCTGATCTTTGGGTTTGTTTTGGGGTGTCATCGTCTTCATCTTCGGAGATGCACGATGTCGTTGGATTTGAAAATGTGGACAAAGGGATGGCAGCAGCGTGGACGTGTGTCGATCGGCGACGAGATGATGTACCGTAGCAATTGTTGAAAATTTGAACACAATGAGATTCTTCATGATTGTTTCGACTAAAGGGATTGAATCTTCTAAGACATCTTTTTAGACATGTGTAAAATAATAATAATAACATAAGGATTCCGGTTATGAATGTAAACCAAGAAAATCTATTTTCATTTCTTCTCATGAATGGTTTATTTCTTAAGTCTTGTATTTCTTCATTGTGTTTATTTAGTTGATGCTTGATATTATTGAGAGAATCTAAAGGAATTTCGTTAATGGCAATTGGTAGGAGATTTGGTAACTCTATGTTTTTAATATCTTCAAAACAGTCGTCATTTCTTATATCTGGTATTATAATTGGAAATGTTACATTTTCTTCTTTGGTGCTTCGTGCAGAAAGTGTACTGTAGCCAGTGTAGAGTTTACAGTTTTCTTGGAGACTTAAGATTCCTGATCCTTGTAAATTGTGATGAGAGACTTGACTGTCGCATTGCAGAATACATTGAGTCGAGTCGCTCAGGATGTAGAGCCACTTGTTGTCTTCTAATGTCTGGAACGTATTTATTTGTGCAGAAAATGTAGAAGTTGTACAAATGTCTGGAATTCGTTTGGTAATGCTGAGTAATATTCGTAGTTCACATATGGGACGAGTATCAGCATTGTAGATTATTAAATTACTGCAAACACTTTTCCTTTTATCGAACATCTTGCAGTTCTGGAGTGAGCTCGTAGACACGTAGTGTTCGCCGCTAGGATTTGTAGCAAGAAACTTATGCTCTGGCAGGATAGTTGTGTGGAGTGAGGAGTTGGTATGTTGGATAGGAATAGAATATATATGATAGAGTTTGAGAGGTTCGGGTTGAACAAGAGGGAATTCTAAAATGTAAACTAATCTGTTTGAGTAAACATATGCAGAAAGTTGAGAAGAACTAAGAATATTATTTATACTGTGAATAGTAACAGGGCTAACTAATTGTTTATTCGACCTAATATGATTTGATAGTAGCAATTCTTGATATAATTTATTAAGGGAGATAATTGACGGATGTACTATATTAGATTTAGCAAATAATATACTAGTGAGGCACTCATTAATTTCATTTTCGAGACTTGTTACGGCTTCTAAAATCTGAATTGATATTGAGGAAATATCTTCGGTTACTTTTAAATAAAAAATTGAGTTTTCGGTTTTATTGAGAAAATCATTTAACCTATCGATGTTCTCGTTAATAACCTGTTCATCGTATGAAATTTTGAAAATAGTTTCGTTAAAGTTTTTAACAGTTGACGATGTTATTTGAATTTGTTTCGCCATTAAAGATGTGAGATCGAGTTCTCGTTTTTCTAGCATATCGATACATTCGTTGTATCTTTTAGCATCCTTAGCGTCAGGAGTACCAATAAGATATTTAAGTAATGTACTAAGTCCATCAATCAGTTCTCTCTTCTGTCGTGAGTTCTTACCCAAATACATATTTAACTCCGAGAGTCTATTATTGATCTTGTCTAGATTTATTTTTAAATAAGATTTTGTGGATAAAACATTAGGAAAAGTTGAATATTTTGAAGAAATAATTTCGAATTTACTGTCTAAACGTAAAAGAGATTCGTGAGCAATAAATAGTGGTTTTAAATCGCGATAAATAATTAGCTTCCATGTGTCATCAGACACGAATATCGAGCCTTCTTCTTTATAGAATAATCCAGCGTGAGATGGTAAAGGTTGAGTTATATTGGCAACGATTCTGGTGGTTGCCCTGAAATAGACAAAATTATTTCGTGATTAGATTTCGAGTTATGATCTATGTTCCGCTTATTCCTAATTAAATTTCTAATGTACACGTAAAATTTATAAATGATTAAATAAAATATTAGTTTGAGAATAGAACAAATTGTAAAACTTATGTAGGGATTATTCATTAATTTATAAAATATATCATAAGGATTAGGGGTTTCTGCCGATATACAGTTGACCCTGTAAAATATTGATTAAGTTAATTAAATTATTACTTATTTTAAGTTTAAACTAATTTATCTATTACTAAAGGAGTTTGTCTAAACTAAAGTTTCATGCGTATGATAAGGACGAAGTCTATTTGCATGCACAAGTTGGTTACGATTTCCTGTTTTAATTACGTAGTTATGATTGAAACCTACTCGTATGATTTCGAATGGTCCATCCCATTTAGGGTCTAAATTATTAGGATTAGATACATGCAGCATTACTTTTTGTCCTAATTGGTATTGCGCTATGTTTTTGATTTGACTATCGTACCTGTCCTTTGCCTTTTCTTTCATAGATTGAATATTTCTAAGAGCAGAATCTCTGGCAATTCTAAGGCGTTCGTTAAGGTCTTTTAAATAGTCGTCGGTTGTGTATTCAGAAATAATTTTCATAGTATAAAATGGACGAGGTTTATAACCGAATAATAGTTCATGTGGTGTGTAATTAGTAGAATTATTTACGGAGGTATTATGACACATGATTGCGAATGGAATGATTTTGTCCCAATCTTTTAGTCGTCGACTATGGTACATTCTAATATGATCGCGTAATGTGGCGTGAAATCGTTCTAACGCACCATTAGTTTGTGGGTGATATGCCGTATTGAAAGTGTGACTGGAACCTAAGAATTTAGATAATTGTTTTAGAATTTTATTTGTAAATTCGGTTCCTTGATCCGAATGAAACCTTTTGGGAACACCGTAGTGTTGACAAAAGTGAAGAAGTTGTTTAGCGATTGTGATAGCTTCTTTATTTGGGATAGGGTATGCTTGTACAAATCTAGTCAAGTCATCCTGTAAAGTCAAAACGTATTTGTTGTTGTTATCGCTAATTTCAGAGTAAGACACAAGATCTATAGAAACTCGTTCGAGAGGTTCAGTGGATTGTGAGGTTATAACCATCGGAGCTTGAAAATTCTTTCTTTGTATCTTGTTGCGTTGGCAAATCACACATGAATCTATGTAGTTTTTAATATCATTAGTCATACCTTTCCAAAAGTATTCATCTCGAATTTTTCTTGTAGTTTCTATGATTCCACGATGTCCTGATAAGGGTTCGTCGTGATAGATTTTTAATATTTGTGGAATATCTTCAGGCTTAGGATAGTCTACGTTATTTTGACAAATCGTAATGTTACAATCGTATATATCCGCTATGTAAGATGTAATACGTAATTGTTCGTTTCCTTTTAGTTGACAAGTACGATCGTAACGTAAGTCAGGAACGAATAGATCTTTGGGTTGATGTTGTTGTAGACATGACATTAAAGATTTAAAATAGCTTTCAGAATCCCATGGATCAAAGTGTGTTGGTCTTGTAGGACTAAAGAATAAGTTTTGATTTTCATTAGATATTAAGAGGTCAGCGTTATAAAGAGATTTAGTTTTACTAATATAAGGTTCTATTTGGGAACAATGACGAATAGCTTCATTATAAATTTTATTCTGATCATAGAGTTGACACGATATAGGAATAAATATGTTTTTATGCTTAGAATCTAAAATATTATCAGGTGATAACTTTAACTTTGGACTGTCAAAGGAATGATCTTGGGATATATAATGTTCATAATTTAATTGTAAATAATCAGAGGTATCCGAATGAGTAGAAATATTTGAAGTTATGATATTTGAATTCATAATTGGAGGACGAGATAATGCATCGGCGTTTGTGTTTATTTTTCCTGCCTTATAAACTATTTCGTATTCGTACTCTTCTAGTTTTAACCTCCATCTTACCAATCGACTACCTGGATCTTTAATAGAGAAGAGCCACGTAAGTGGTTTATGATCGGTGACTATCTTGAATTTCCTTCCAAATAGGTAGGGTCGAAAATGTTTTACTGCCCAAACGATTGCTAACAGTTCACGTTCGATTGTCGAGTAATTAGATTCAGCTTTATTTAATGTACGAGAAGCGTATGCTATTGGTAAGTCTTTACCGATTTCACCTTGGGATAGAATCGCACCAATGGCGTGGATAGAGGCATCAGTTGTGAGTATGAATTCGTTACTGAAATTAGGGTATTGCAATATAGGAGTTGTAGTGAGAATATTTTTACAAGTATCAAAAGCGTTTTGTTGAGACTCAGTCCAAATAAAAGGAACATCCTTTTTTAATAAGCTTGTTAAAGGTTTGGTGATTTTGCTAAAGTTTGCTATAAAACGACGGTAATAGCCAGCGAGGCCTAAGAACGATTTAATATCTTTACATGTTTTTGGAATAGGAAAATCTCTGACTGCTTGTACCTTATCTGGATTTGGTTTGACACCATCGCTAGATATTATATGACCTAGATAAGCAACTTCCTTTCTGAGAAACTCACATTTGTCTGGTTGAACTTTAAGTTTATGTTGTCTTAGTCTTTCAAACACTTCAGTTAACTTTTGCTCGTGTTCTTGAAGACTAGAAGCAAATATTACGATGTCATCTAAATAAACAAAACATCGTTCACCTTGTAACCCATAGAGAACGCTATCCATAGCACGTTGAAAGGTGGCGGGTGCGTTTTTGAGTCCAAATGGCATCCTTAAGAATTCATAGTGACCGTAAGGTGTATTGAATGCAGTTTTTGGTATATCTTTGGAATCGAGTTCGATTTGGTGGAATCCAGAAGCTAGATCTAAAGTTGTGAAGTAGATTGAATGCCCTAGCTTATCTAAGATATCTGTGATGTTTGGTAACGGGTAACTATCGCCTATTGTAATGTCATTTAGTTTCCTATAGTCTATTACGACTCTCCACTTTCTTTTGCCTGAAGCATCTGTCTTTTTAGGGACTACCCAAATAGGACTGCTCCACGGAGATGTACTAGGACGTATAATATTTTCTTTTAACATTTTATCTACTTGTGTTTTAACTTCCTGTTGATGTACGTAAGGGAATCTGTAAGTTTTTGTGTTAATTGGTGTATTTGATGTAGTAGGAATTGTGTGCTTCGTATGATTTGTGAACGTAAGTTTGTCACCTTCTGTGTAAAATATGTCGGCATAATTGAAAACTATTCTATCAAGAGATTCGCATTCTTCTTTATTTAAGTGATCGCGTCTTATTAATCTATCTACCTGGCTATTAAAAGTTATTTGGTTATTTGAATTAATTGAATATGAGTTTAAGTTTTCTTGCGACGTTTCGGAGTACATTTGTATGTTTGAGATAATAGGAATCGTAATATGTTTGTCTTCATCACTGGAATTCACACAAGTAATGAGAAAAGATTTGTTTTTAATGTTTACTAAAGCATTAGGAATCGTTAGTTGTTCGCCTATCGATTGTTTCTCAATGATAGCAGGGCCGTTATTGATTTTATTGTTAAGACAACTAATGACGGTCTCGGATCGTTTTGGTAAAAATATCTTATCGGTAACTTGTTTACTAGAGTCTTCCCCTAAAAAGAATAATTTATAAGAAGTGTCACGAATATGCATGGTTTTTGATTGGACATGAATACTTACATTGAACTTAGACATAAAATCATTTCCTAAAATACCGTCTGCCGTTATATTTAGATTTGCGATATGGAATTTATGTTTTGGGAAATTATCAAGAGATATTTCAGACGTACCGAAAGTTTGAATTGATGATTCATTGTTTGAAACACCGATAATAGATACTTTGTTATTTGCGTTAATTGGATTATTACCGATTTTTTCCTTACAAATAACAGAAATTGCAGCACCTGTGTCAATCAATAAAGTAAGAGGTTGAGCGTCTATATGAAATTTGCAATGTAGTAGATTTTCGGGAGGTACATTTAAAGATTTAATATTATAAGATTTAGGAATTCCATTTTCTTTTGATTTCTTTTGATTTGAATTAAGTTTTCGAGATTTAGATTTAGATTTTGTTTTATTATGAATAGATTTTGAGTTACATATTTCATTACTAGAGTTAGGGGTTAGAAGTGATTCAGTGTTTTCACTTAAAGAAGATTTTGAACATTTAAGATTTTTGATTAAGGAGGATGTAGTATTACGATTTAGAGAGGGTTTTATAGATTTAGAGAGTTCGGAGTTTGGATCAAATGATTTTGAGAGATTTTGGGATTGAATAGAATTCGTTTCAGGCATCATCGACTGAAATAGAGTCCATGATTCGGTTGTTTGCGTGCCGATCTCACGGAGTTGTCTACGATAGACTGGAAGTCTCTGTTGCTGAACCGAATTATTATTTTTATTTGATGTGGAACTGTTAGTACAAACTTGTCCCCGATGGACTGGATTTAGTTTAATACTAGCAGTTTTACTTAGATCTGAGAATTTTCCATCATACACTCGATCTCTTGAATTTGAGGAGTTTGTGTCTGAGCACCTGGATAGCAAGCTGAAGCGGTTTCCACGGATGTGCTCGTTTCCATGGCCGCCTGTGAGTTTAAATTATTTATTTTCTGCTGACGTGTAGGAGAGAGATGACTTTGGTTCATGGTTTTTAAGTTATTATTGAATTCTCGTTTCCTACACTCTGTGATTAAGTGTCCGGGTTTTTTACAATAATTACATGATTTTGACGTTGTAGGACGAGGGACTGGAGAAGTAAATTGAGAATTACGTATAGGTAGTTTTATATTATTTATATCATTTTTTAAATTCTTAGAGTATACGTATAGTGACTGACGCGCGCTATTCATTCTTCTTATTTTTTCCTCTTGCATAGCCATATTACCGGCGTCTGCTAGACAAGATAAATCTTTTCTAACTGTTCGTAACATCGTTGAGATGTCAGAACCTAGCCCGTTTATGAAGACATTTAAAGCTGTCTCCTCTGTCATAACTTTTCGTCCTACAAATGTTTCATCCCTTATTTCCGCGCTTAATTTTTCGATTATTTTGTTTCGACAAAGATCTACCCTGTGATAGTATTCAGTAACCGATTCGTTCGGTTTCTGGAACATCGATTGTAGTTCTAAATTAAGATGGTCTAAGGTTTTTGTTTGAGAAAATTTTTGTATTAAAAATGTTTTTAGTTCTGACCAAGTAGTGTATTGTTTGGTATGAACGTCTGATGAAGAGGGACCCGTGATTTTGTTTAAAACGTACACTAGTAAAATATCTTCTTGGGTAATTGATGCTAGGTTAAAGGCTGTATCGCATGAACGAATATATCTATATACTTGTGAGTTTTGTGCCGTATCGAAGTCCGGTATTAATTGCAACAATGTATTTAATGGTACCTCTACTACTTTGGTGTCTACTTTAGACATTTTGAGAAATGTAATTATTTAATATATTCAAAAAAAATTAAGGTTAAGTTAAACTATTAGGCATGTAGTTAAGGACTATGAATATGCTAAGATTTTTTATATAAACTATTTAAACACGATTTAGAATTAGAATACCTACGATATGAATAGATTATAAACACGATTTAGAAAATGATTTAGGAGTTAGGATTTAGAAAATATAGGAATTGGAATCAGAGCATAAAATTCAAGCCACTCACCATAACATTAAACAGATCGCGCTGAGCAAGAACTTCATTTCTTGAGGTTCGGCAAAGTTTTTCAAAAGCCTTCAGCTACCGTATTGTCTCTCCTTGGCGATTTTGTTCCGTTAGAGCAATACGTTTCACTTTGTCACTGCAAACGCGTATCCTACCGACTGCGCCAAATTTGTTATGACGGCGAGCGAAAGAACTTTATAAATTTAAATTTATTTATTTCAATAACTTATGGACTATTTATAAAAGATGTTAACGCTAAGATCTCAGAAATAGGATTGATCACTATTACAGTAGTTTGAGTATTTTTATAGGAACTTTAGGGAATGGTAAATATATTATTGTCTAATGACTTAATTATCTAATGAGGTAAAAGGTTGGTGAGAAATGTTAATAAGGAAATGGATTTGTAAATATACATTAAGAAGTACAGAGAAGCATTTAGAGTAATACTATCATTACATTAATGATTTAAAAACAAATTGATTACTATCTGAGAAATTATACATTGACAAACATTAACATTAAGATATAACATTCAAAATAATATATGTAAGGGGCATATTATAACACTGCGAACTGGCATGACATTTTCTTCTAGTCCATTTGCTTACTAAACTAAATCAATAATTCTTGAATTAGCTTATGTTCATTTGCATTGTGATGAATTCGTTCGCACCAGATTATGTTTCATCAATATTGGATTTTGTTTCACCATCTATCCGTCATATTATCGTACGTTGATAAGTTTGATATTTGTACGTTTATCATTGGTTTATAAATACACGTAGTAGATTTACTACATACAGCGCGTTATCAGAAAACATAATCGTTTCTTCTTCATCGATTGTTTCTTCCTTATCTGTAAGAGAGTGTTTTCCTTAAGCTGTAGTAAAACAATAGCTATCTTATCATTTATGCACACTGCAATACACGTGGTTAGTTGCCCCGTGCGGCCGCCTCGTGATGCAGCATGCAATGTGCAGGCAGAGGTTTCTTTACAGTGCTTCAGGATTAATCCCTAGGAAGTCTTTTAAGTCAGTGCATTTATATTATAAGCTTATTAACAAAGTCTATCTATACCCTTGGTTTCTGGTGGGTACGGTCGAGGTTCAAATTTTCGTTTACAAAATTTCAATAGCCGCAAAATACGCGATTTTCTTACTTTGCATATCTCGAATAATTATCAGGATTATAGATATTTCTAGATGTCTTAAAATGAAATATCGGGACATTATCAATGTAATGTGTTTGATTAACACGTTGTAAAATATGCGCGGAATGTATTTAGGCTGATAAGGAAACTATACGAGTGCCTATAGAGATGCTTGGTTGTTCTTATAAAATTCATCTGCGATTCAATTAAAGAAACTGTCTCTGCAGTAACGGAATTTCTGTTCAGTGGCTGGGTTAATTCCCTGTGGTATAAGTGCTTGTTTTAATCCAGCTGTGTGATATAGTGCATGTCGTATCTACAGGTTCATCGACTTGACCTATCGCTGCGTATTGTATATGTACCATAATACTTGGACCTTTTACACTGTATCTATTCTCGTAAAATGCAAGTGAAAGAAAATTTTCGAAAATTATATGAATCGTGAAAAGATTTTTTTTGTACAATTGTTATGATTGAAGAAATAGCTCTATTATTGAAGAAATATAATAAATCACGATAAAAAGATGTTTATGTCTGCGTCTGGACAGTATTCCCATAGTCTGGTTCAAGAGTAGGGAGTGATTCCCACCGGGGCTCTCCGCCTAATATCCCTAAATCGGTTACCCAATTTTTCCGTGTTAGGTGGTCACCTCGCAAACTATAGTAATTGACTTGTATACGAGTATATAAATATAAAATGAATTAAAATGTAAATTGTTAATGTAATTAAATAGATATTCTAAACTTACTTAGGTATCCAATTTAATCATGTTTTACTTTGTATCATAATCACAAAAACACTATTGAATTGAGAAAGTACCTGCCTATTTGATATTTCATTTCTCAATAAGCATATTATATGCTCTTAAATTGTCCTGAACGGTAGCTTCTTAGAGGGCGTCGCTCTTTAGCAATTCCTATCATATGTCTGTAATAAATCCAAAGTGTTCTCCTGTTTTTTTTTACGTAACATATCCTACGTCCGCAGCTCAAATCGTAAATATAAATAAATAAAATACTAAATGCTTGTAGAATATTATAAAAAAATAATGTTGGAATTTTCTGCCTCTTGAAGATTTGATAAAACGCATTAGTTGTGATAACTGCCGATCTTTCTCTCAAAAGTAACATTGGCTGTTGTATAAAAAACACTTGCCGTATGCTAATAATATTACTGTCATAATATGTTTCTATTAGAAACTGATTTTCATCCACGTTTTACTTATTCTGATCTAAAAGAATCTTGATTTGATAAAGTGGATGTGTCATAGCAAGTTCATTCCCCTTTAGAGAGAAGTTAATCAATAGTTGGTATCGTACTATTATCGAAAACCTTGTTTCTATAGAACAATCTTATGTTTATATGATTCATTTTATTAATCATATAAACATTAGAAAAATCGCCCTCCAAGTCTGAAAAGGTACCTAAACGTTTAGTTGAAATGTTCACATCGGTTTATTCAATTCTAAGTTTATATTTGAAAGTATATAAATATGAAAGGTAGTATACATTTTCTTTGAAACCTAATCATTTTCCCTCTCAAACGCCTACGAGATCACGTCAAAGCTCCCAAGTACAAGATTACTTCCATGTCACTAGGCTATCATTTGCCTTTGAAATGATACTCTCTTTACAGCTTTATTGTATCTCGCAATCGCAACTATTTGCGTAGACATGACGTCAATCACTGTATTTGCTTTAACCATTGTATGTAGTCTGTGAAATTGTTGTTTTTTAAAGCTTTAACATTGTTTTGATATGATTTAAAATGACTGATAACAGTTTAGAACTAGGAAGCTAATGAATTGCGTGTTTGAATGCAATACAATGTTTTCTGAATTTACGAAATTCCAAGGTTTAAATAATTAACTGAAACTACGGCTATCGATTTGTGCATTTCCGACTTTTTGACATGTTAATCCAGTAATGTAATTGTTTCATTGTTGTCTGCGATTTCACAAGTATTTTGATACATTTAGGTTGGAAAATAGTGTTTTCCAGTTTACGGAGATAAATCTTTGAAAAATTGTAATACATAAAAGACGTAGGTGATGGGATCATTATCATCATCAGCTGGGAGACGCCCGCTTGTTATTAATAATATTTATTTATTTTCATCATCAGCATATTTTTTACAATATTAATCTAACAATATCAAATAAAGAACACAATTATATCTAAGTTATATTATAATCATATTTACTTGACAAAGGTCTCCCCAAAGGTTGTCCACGTCGTCGCTCGTTCTGCGCCCCCTCATCCCGCGTTTACCGGTGATCTTGACCAAATGGTCGGTCCACCTTGCGTGGACCTATGCTGCGTCCTTCAGTACGTTGCCACCATTTGAAAACCGTACTGCCACAGCCCACAACGGCCATTTGTTCTGCGAGTTATGTGCACTGCCCATTGCCACTTCAGCTTTAGAATAATGAGAATATACTGTCTAACTTGGAAACTATAATGAGTTAGTTATCTGAAAGTTGCCTTTAATGGTGATGGTGATTTTAATATATGAAATCCTAACGATTTTTTTTAAAACAGGCAAACTACTTCAATTGATATTAACTTTGTCGTATCGCAGCCTCATGTTATCACAAGTTAACATGAGGCTTTTGAACGTGTTTTTGTTACAACAACCTCTGCACTTCTGAAGGATGTTTCGGGTTTCAAAGGCAATTCAGTGCTGATTCGGATTTTGACATCTACGAGTATCTATCATGAAAGACCAGAATAGGCCCTTAGCCTATTTAGGTTGATGACCTTTTTAACAAAATATGTTCAATAAAGCCTTTATACAATATCTGAACTATAAACGTCCTTGCAAAGATTGTCTTATTCTATTGAATGTTTTATTGTGTTGAGTTTCTTGTCACTTGTCAACAGATCGACATCCTGAAGTAGTGGTAGATTTGTGAACATGTGACTTAATTTAAGTGCATACATTAAAAGTAAAAAAACTTACAAATAAAAAAAAATTTTTAATGCAAAACTAAATTTGTACTCTCCGTGTTTAAATGAACGAAAAAAATTGTTCAAGAGGCGTTACAAAACATGTCTCATGAAGACACAGAAAAATTGTTAGCAGGAATAAGTTAGTTTAAAATTCATAAATTGCATTATTCAATTAGAAAATATTTTTGCCTAACATTAGTTTTATAACCACTGATTAAGGTTTTCTTTTTTGCTTTTTTTTATTCATCCTTATTATACAAAAGATATATGTAGTATACATAAGTATTTATTTTAAGTTTTATTTTTATTTTGTATACACTCAGACCCCCTTTCGCCTGAAAAACAGGGTAAACCTAGTTCAGGCACTTAGACATAATTGTGTTCCTTAATATGATATTTTTAGGTTAAGATTGTAAAAATGTGCAGATTATGAAAGAAAAAAAAAATTGTTCGATAGCCTTGGAAGTAAGTAAAAATAGTATGATGATAAGGACCTTAAGCCACTTCTACTACTTTCGATTAAGTACCTACAGTAATATTAATCAATATGATGAATATGAATTACTTTAATCCTCATTATCACGTAGTAATTTCCAGAAAACTATTTACGTCAGAATTGTTTTTAATAAAAGCAGTTTCTTTAAACAGCGAAACAATAGACTTAATTAAATAGTCAAAAGGGATTGATTCGTGTAAACTTACTTGTAATTATTACTTACATAGCTACCTACATGACTGTTCATTATACGGTGAATGGAATTACCAAAATTATTTATGAAAACACGTCAAGTGTGACAGATCCATCTTAAATGTCCACCGTGGATAATAGTTGCCGATAAGTATGCGCAATGACCATGAAATTCTGATAGGAGAAGCTTGTGAATATAATAACATAATTCGCTTCATCATTCTCTTAAATAATTTTGAATGTTATGCTTAATTGATTTGAATAAAAATTGTAGGTAAAAGGAAAAGTACTCTTGCACCAATCGTGGTTTTAAGATGAGATGAGAAATGATGAAACGAGTATTTCTTATAACTTTTATTCATCACTACATAGTATAAAACAAAGTCGCTTTCTCTGTCCCTATGTCCCTTTGTATGCTTAAATCTATGAAACTTCGCAACGGATTTTGATGCGGTTTTTTTTAATAGATAGAGTGATTTAAGAGAAAGGTTTATATGTACAATAACATCCATTAAATAGTGGAGAAGTACTGTTATTTTTGAGGTTACTAATGTGATGTTGTAAATAATTAAATTTTTTCCGCTTACATTGCAAACGCAGGCTGAACCCTACGAGTTTTATCAAAATAATGTACCAAGTATTGTACACATTGAAAAGGTCTATAGAAAAGTCCGTAATGGTATATGTCTATCTCTTATGGATAACCCACAATAACCTTTTTTTGTCATTTACTTTTTACGACAAATAATGGCTAATTTTTGAAGCGATTTTAACCAATACAGCATTAATCCTTAACCAATTAAATACCTTGAATACATTGTTCATTTAATATAGATCTATATAGCCCTTTACACCGTATGATTTAAGTGAATATTTTCGAAGATATTACAGATTTAAAAATTGCGGGTCGTAGCGTTTGCGGCGGTACCGGCCGGCCGCCCGGTGCGGCAAGAGCGTGTATCAGCATTGCACCCGTGCGAAGCCGGGGCGGGTCGCTAGTACGTGTATAAATCAAATCCTAAAATTTATTAATATCCGAAGTCAGTTAAGATGTCATTTTATCGTTCTTTCAAATTAAAATGAATCATGACGAAGATTACATGTACAATAATGACTTACCGCTTTATGCAAAATCATTATTCGACATTTACTATGCGATAGAATGAAAGTAGATAATTTATAAAATAATTGTGTGTTGACGCCAAATCTGAAATCAATTTTGCACTAATGTTTTTTTTGCTTGCAGCTAGGTTTAAAAGCATACTTTCTAAAATCTTAGTTTCTTGTTTAAGTACAGAAGGCAGCACATCAAGCGTTACAAATCTGTCAAAAAAATTTACTTGAATCTGAACTCTATGCCCTGGATATTAAGTTAAAATTGGTTGGGGAAATTTGACAGCTAATGTAAACCTTGATCTGCTGCCTTCTGTACATTAAGTCCATTACTTTTGCTTCCTCCTCTTCAAAACAATTATTTCACGTGCGAATAAGAGCGTTCTTTGGTCGATTAGTTGATGGACAAGCAAGACGAGTATTTTCTCAAAACTAAAACATTCTTGCAGATAATGTTCAATCAACGGACTGTTTAAGGAAATGCGAAATATACTAAACATTTTGAAACAACGCTATTGATTCATTCATTAGTTGAAACGTGTCGCAGGCGTTAGCTATTGTTATTTCAGTTCAGTAACTATAAACTGTTGCTTTGTACCGCTTCGGCACTTTTGTTAACTAAGGCCTTCGATCATATATTTATGATCGAAGACTAAGGCACGCTTAAGGCACGTATTTCTTAGGCTGCAAACTGGACGCCAGCCGGCGCTCGAGCGATTTGTCGCGGTTTCATACAAACTCAATACTTTCTATCGTGTCGCAGAAATCGCTGCCCGCGCCGCTTTCGCTCTCGCTGTCGTTGTCGCTGCCGTCCATTTTGCAGCCTAAGAGTTGATCATGATTCTGGCGATGTTTCTTCTGCAATTCTTCATAGAAAATCTATTTATAAAACTATCCTTAAGAAGTACGAGTATCGTAATACGAGTCTTATGATAAACTTTATGTAATAAAGTCGGATCTAATCAGACGTTTAAAATATGCATATCGTTCTTTGTTCTTTATTTTACATTGTTATATTACATGTGCTACACTATAATTTATTGCGCGATGTACTTGTTTTTATGTAATGGAGCACGTTGATTTAAAATTGTATTTGTACCCAGAAAAAAATCGAAATAAAATTAATATCAGATCAGAATATAATCGAATGCAAATAAGAACTTAACGAAGTCATTTTTCGTTGCAACATATTACTGACTTGCATACTGAAAAGCATGAAAAATCCATTGCGTTGTGTAAAAGCCTTGCGTGGCACGTTCAAAACTCGGATTTCCAAGATTCTCTCAGAACCAGTACAAACGAAATCCTTTTGCTTAATTTTCTCAAAACGAAAGGGAAAATTGAAGCAATGAGTGAAATTCCTGTAAATGCTTATTCTCCCTCTCAAAAGTCTAGCTCGGTTAGATGCAGTGACGACGGCGGCGGCGGGAGGCAGACTTGCAATGACGTAGAGTCTGCTGCTGGCACGCCAGTAGCGCGCGTGTCGCAGCTCAGACTGCACGTGTACAAAAACAATGCCTTGTGGAACACCCGCTTATCACACACAAACATGTTCCTAAGTTCGCGAGCGTTGACTTATTTTCTGACGGTACTAAACCTAGTTTTTGAACATTATTGGTGATTTCGTTTGCTTTTTGATGTGCTTTTTTAATATGTGTGATTCCGTTGGCGTTTGAACCTATTGGGATTTATGTTTTTTTTTTTTCTTTTTTTTTAATTATCGTGTTTATTGGAAACCAGTGCAGGTTAGGTTTACAGGAAATACTTCTTACATTTTTAAGTTTATTTTAAACGTTAATTTTATCTGTCTAACAGTGTCTAGTTACAAAGATTTAGCGTAGTGGCCCTCAGGAATGTTATACAGTTATCCTTGCGTCGTAATCGTGCGAACGTGATTCCACCGGTATATCATACCATACAACTTCTATATCAAGCCGATGGAACCTCTCGAAGACTTGGACTAACGATCGCTTATATTTGCATGAGTACTTGATTTGTCTCGAACTGGTCTTGATCAATGTAATGCATTTTTGAATCTGGTATCTATGTTTGCATTAAGGTGATTTGTTTTGTAAACTTTTGAGTGTTTATTTTTCATTATGGATCTTCATATTGACATACACGGGCTATTATAAGTACGCATAATATATTAGGAACGTTTATTATGAGTAAAGATTTCTTCCCGATAGTATATGCTTCACTCATAGAAACCATGCACAATATAAAGTTCTGTGCAAATTACAATAGTGGGAAAATTACAATAAAGGTGAGCTCGTTTCCGATTGGAATGCAATCCAATGCAAAAGTTAATTATATGTATCATTGATGTGCTTATCAAACGTATGGGTAGTATGAAATCATATTAAAATTAAATATTAAAGGAAATTAATAACACATTTCGACGACCACTTTGACGATGGGGTAAATTCAGATGCCAGTGGTTGGTCGATTCCCGCACGGAACAAGAAAAAAAAAATGTTCCGTGTTTATCTATTTATGTAGGTATTTATATTCTAGGTTCCCCCCTAGTTCGCTACATGGTATCCCATAACACAAGCTATGCTTCCTTTGGGGCCATGTAGTTGGACTGTTTTATGGAGATTTTATTTATTTTTAAAGCAATGCCTATTTGAACTCCCTAAATCGTTCCAAAATCTATCCAGTATGAATTAATATAAAGTATTGTCCAAATCGGTCGTGTAATTATTACGTTAAAGCCAAAGTAATGACAAACGCGGGTTTAGTCACTTATAAAAAAAAAAAATGGTCTTCAGTTTTCACAATACATTATCTTAAATAAAATCTTTCTTACCGGACTCATCTCGTTATACTAGCCACCGCGCGCGGTTTTACCCGCGTAACTTTTGATCCCGTGGGAATTTCGGGTATAACCTTCGGCCTATAACCTTCCTCAAGAGTTGGGCTATCAAATGCAAAAAGAATTTTTCAAATCCCACTTGTAGTTTCTGAGATTAGCGCGTTCAAACAAACAAACAAAGAAACGAAAAAACAAACTCTTTAGCTTTATATATTATTATATTTATATTTTAACTCTACGATTCGTTGTCTTAACAATGATTAGGTATCCGCGATAAATCTTGTTAATAATCAACGAATGCAGAGCATTAAAAACCGACTTCACGTAAAAACTTTCGCTGAAGTATAAGGTCGTCAAGGTAAACGATCTCCGAATTCATACGTATTTGAAATTTATAAGAGACCAAATGGGAAGTATCCTCTATCATATGAAACAAGAATCATCAAAATCGGTTCACCCAGTCAAAAGTTATGAGGTAACAAACGTTAAAAAATAGGTACAGACAGATTGATAACCTCCTTCTGTTCTTGAATTCTGTTAAAAAGTGTTTTATTTAAGATTCTTATGCGATGATCGTAAGCTTTGAGTTTTAAACATCATACATTTAAACATTAAACACATTTTGTGAAATATAAAATCGCTTAAAATGCTTGCATTGATAACATGATATGCAGCAATATAGTATTGTTCGTTATCGGGTCGGTAGTTAGTCGGGCGTGCGTGCAATCGACGTAGCCCAGGAAAATTTTATAATTTTCCTTTCGATATCAAATAGTATTATGTCGTCATTTAGTGAAGTCATAAATGATTCAGAAAAACTTAGAATTTAATCTTTAACTCAAAAGAACTTACCATCAAATATCCATTAGGGTTAAGACAGATAAAAAGAATTAAAATTTCTTTTACTTATTTCTTATAAGAAATTATAAATATCAAATTATTACGCTTATCGTATAAAAGCTCCAAGTGGGCATGGTGTTAGTTTACTTCATAGTCGTATTTCAGGAGCTTGACACAGACCCATTAACAATGTTTTACCTAATAAACATTCCCCATGGACCAAGTCACCCATGGCCAAAAACCATGCTCAGTAGATTTTAAGTTTATCGTATTTAAACAGACAGATGCTTCGGCGGGCGTTTTATAATACATACATATGGATAGGTAGCTATATTATTGATTTTCAGCAGGTAGCTGCGGGAAACAGATCGTAGAGAAAATATACATACATACATAACTTCACGCCTGTGTCCCTTATGGGGTAGGCAGAACACCAGAGGTTATAAGACCATCTGATGTCACGTTTAACAAATGAGGTATTAAAATGATGGAGAGAGGCTATTGCAGTGACAGGGGGTCAGCCTATCGCCCACAGAAATGCCAATAAAACCTCTGTCCCTTAACTGACTTTTACAGTATGCCCGGGAAGAGAAGCAGCTGGTACATTCTATGTTTTTCTTTCGCTCCCAGTCCAGCATAGAAAATATAGATTTTCCAGAAAATACTTGCGTCACACAACACAGTTTTCCCAGTACCCGTATGCATTAAATAGAACTCGCAGAACCTACTCTGGAATATATAGGTCAGCCAACTGGCCTAGCTGAGGTCAACCGCTTTACATAATTTACCAACATTCCATGCTTTAAAACATGAATATTATATTGCATATTGATTGAAAGGAAGTCGCAAAGTCAAATAACTGAATATTTATACAACAATATTTTAAAAACAGAATAGATACTTACATGACTTAATGTGATTCATATTCTTTTAAGTTTACGGAAATGCAATTTATACCTAATTATGTCAAAATACGGTGCGAGCACAGAACTTTATCGACTCGTATGTTTACGAATGTTCGTATAGTATGGAGTCGGTTGCAAGTTTTTAGTAACATTGTAATTATTTATTTAACAGTTATTTAAGCGTACAACATGTTTACAAACATTCAAAATTAACAAGGCACACATTTTTTAAGCTGACCGTGCGGTAATGTATAGATTTCAATTATGTATAGATATTTGTAACAATACGAGTCGATAAAGTTCTGTGCTCGCACTGCAGCGGGGCTAGCATGCTACTGTCGACAACGATTAATCGGGCCTTTTATCGATATTTTCTTAGAATATGGTATTTAGTGTATATAATTTATTAAGATTATAACATATTTGGTTCTGTGGTCTTAATCATGGTATCAAATTGAGTAATTCTATCTATAATGGTTCGCATATTAGCTTACATAATAGGATAAAATAACAAAATAATATTTATCTTGTCGGTTTGACTATTTATCGATGGTTACATGCTAGCTCTGCTGGTTATATTAAAAATGGTCCATGATTATATTACCTACATACCATGATCTAAGCTTTGATCAATTGCGCGTTCTTAAATTGCAATATTAAATAAATAAATAAAATAAAATCCCCAGACAATTAATTATATTAATTATTATTTCTTTTTTACGTACACGTTAATGTATCTGCCTTAATTTTTAGGCATCTGTTATTTGGTATTGTGACCTCGTTTACACCGCTAACCTTATAGAGCAACTAAACCGTATGTCCTTGTACCAATATCACCTACGGTTCTTGATCCTTTAAAAGGAAATTGCAGATAATCCGTTTTGGACTATATACCAAATGTATAAGGTTGAAAATGTGTTAGTGGATTTTCCAATGCGGTTAAGAGGCTTATAGAATGCTTGAGCGATATTTATAAGCGGGTGTGGAGAAATTGTTGAATAAGATAAAAGAGAAATCTGAATCCCCTTTGAGTTAACATCAGCTGATTCTCACGGAAAATTTAAAGTCAGTTTTCTTAATAATATGACATAACAAAAATTTATTCGATGATTCACTTATTATTACTTGACACCTACCATTCATCAAACGTATCTTATACTACGGAGTCTGTATGAATCGAGAAAGGATAGAATACGTATATTCGCGGAAATATCTGGTTAAATACATACATACATACATAACTTCACGCCTATATCCCTAATGGGGTAGGCAGAACACCATAGGCTATAAAAACCATATGATGTCACGTTTGACAAATTTGGAGGTATTATTATGATGGAAAGAGACTATAGCAGTGACAGGGGGTCAGCCTGTCGCCCGCAAAATCGCCAATAAATCCTCCGTCCCTTATCTGACTTTTACAGTTTGCCCGGGAAGAGAAGCAGCTGGCACATTCTATGTTTTTCTTTCGCTCCCAGTCTGGTTTAAAACTAATTTTATTAAATACTGCGCGGATCTTCCCGCATTGCTTAAATCCGTTATCTGAAAGTTGGGATTTCAAATGCTCAAATTCGATAATAAATCGTGAAATTCACATTTATCTCAATTCAAAAATATAATCATATCGTTGTTTCCCGCCTCTTAGCACAATTGCTAATTTAGTGGGCGGGCGTGTGGGTCCCGGTCGTTGGGCAACACATGCGCGTTGTGCCGGTCGAACAGCTTAAACTTAAACCTTAAAAGTATACGACTAGGATTATTCATTGCTTGTGCTCAAACATGTCAAGCTATAAAATATCGTATTAATTAATCTACAATCCCTTAGAGGAGACAGAAATAAAACTTCTGAGACTACTAAACCAAAAGATACGGCTGCTTATGCCGCATATTTCGAAGGAAGGTCAAAACCTGACTTGAATTAAGTTCCTATGTGTCCCCTAGTTTGATCAGAGGGCTTCCACAGTGCTTCGCCATCCCGCTTGATCTTGAGCTTCGCGCTTCATTTCGCTCCATGTGAGGCTCCCTATCGTTCTCGCCTCTGCGATAATCGTCCGCCTATAAGCAGTCAAAAAAGGGTATTTTTAGTCGATCAAGAATCATGAACTTACGGAACAAATTAAGGAAACGTATTTTATGTACGGAACCCACGATGCGCAAGTTTATTCTTGTTACAACGGTAACAAAAATAAACTTAGTATTGTCTTACTAAACGAGATAAATCCGGTTAGTAACGTCTTTTCTTTATTACAATGGATGTATAAATAAAATAGGAAATCGCTCTCTCTATAGTAAAGCAACAATACCTGCTATTCTTATATTATAAATATTTATAACCTTATAAAAAGTTTGAAGAGCATTCTATTTTCTTGAACTTTAAAATATGGATACAAAAATAAGGATAAGATAGTTACCTATATTTTACGAGATATAAATAAGTGACCACTTTGGCGATGGGGTCAACCTGTCTGCCTCAGACGCCAGTGGACGCGAGTTCGATTCCCGCACGGAACAAGAAAAAAATATGTTCCGTGTCTGGGTTATCTATTTATGTATTTATATTCTAGGTTCCCCCCTTGTTCGCTATATGGTATACCATAACACAAGCTATGCTTACTTTGGGGCTATGTAGTTGGTGTGATTGTCTCGGGATTTTATTATTTATTATTATTATAAAATAGAGTAGAAGTATGAAAATAAATTATGATGATGAAGGTAATAGAAAAGATACGTAAATAGTTTTTCCTACAATAACAAAAAACCCGCACCCTTTTATAGAAATAATCTACAATGTCAAATTACCACGTGGCCAGGAAACTGTCATAAGTATCATGTTAGTTCCTTATAATTATTAGGCATTGAAATTATTTTCTTTTCTTGTTGCTGGCTGTTCAATCCTTCGCATATTAAAATTTTTAAAGTTTTTTACTTTTTCAAGGTGCATCGGCATGACTCGACAGAGCTAAAATTTCGCACACTCACAGACTGAAATAACACCTAAGTTTGAACATAGTTTAATTTTTTCCTAAGTTTTCACTATGCCTAATAGTATTATAAACGCGAAAGTTTGTATGTTTGGATGTTTATCTTTCACGCAAAAACGGGTTGACGAATCTGGATTTAATTTGATATCGATAAAGATTTTAGTCTGGAATAACATATAGGACACTTTTATCCCAAAATTCCACGTGTGAAACCGCATAAAACAGCTAGTTTATTCACATCAGTACAGATTTTCATGGTTTTTTCCATTTGATAGGGGTTTAAGTGAGTTAACATGAAGACCTAGCTGTAGGTATTTAATTCTCAACTACTGTATCAAGAAGCACTTCCTAGTGACGTTTGTGATCTATTTCGGCGCTGCCCTAAATGCTTTGTATATGTTACCTGTTAAATTAGCGACCGGCCACCGGCATGGCGCCTGAAGCTTTTTGGCAGTGCATAATTAAATTCTTGGAATTCTGCGCTCCAAAACACGCTGCGAAATAAACTCTGTTAAAAATCAGTTACATGTAGGTACTTTTTATACTAAAAGTATTTTATACTTTGTTGCTCTCCTTCCAATTTAGTTGTCTTCAAATCAATATTCTCACAAATTTTGAAAAGTGCTGTGATATCTTGACCTATAGAAAGAAAGAAAGAAAAAAAATAAGATTTATTATCACAAAAACATGCCGATACAAAAAAAAATACACAGAAAAGCAGGACGAATTAAAAATTACTTAAAAAATACACATTACAAAATTACAAAAAAGGTTTTGGTGATAAAGGGACAGACCTCAGCAATAGCTGCCAAAAATATATTGGCAGCGCTGATTTTCAGGCCTGACTTTTATAAAATATGTTGCTATATAATTTTTTCAAGGGTGATCGTCAACATTTAAGGCACAAATACAATTCGTCCATGCAATCCTGTGTAAATCCTCAATTTAACTAGTAAACATGAATGTATATATACATATTAAAAGTAAGTATTTCTATTGAAATAAATAATATGGATAAAATATAGATAACATAATAGGTATAAACTAAATTTATAAATAATAATGAAAAAAAAAACCTATAGGTGTATCGTGATAAACATCCCGAGAATAGACCCAAGAATTATTCTCAAATTGGATTTTCGTAACGTAAGGACAAACAGACAGACATTTGTAAGACTTGGAGATTAATCTGGTCGGAAGGTTATCTTTTTTGTAGCTGCAAAACGAACAATTACGAAAATTACAGGATTTTCCAGTGTAGATTTTCAAGCGGTTTAATTTGAGAACCCTAATTAATTAACCATTTAGCTTTCTTTACAGGAAACATATTGTTTTATGCCCGACTGTGCCATAAACATGTTCATTTCGAAAGCATTTGGCGGCAAAATACAGAGACAGTATCGTTTTAAAACTTTAAAGGCCTGTAAACTAGATACAATCGATTTTTATTGTTATGACGCCTATACGTTTACTGCCCTCTCAAGCGTTAATAGTCATCATTAATACAAAATAATAAATAACAGGTCATACGTTCATACAGTATAATGAATTGGTATGATTAATGTTAATTGTTATTATCGGATACCTGGGTTATCATAATAATGGTATGTCAGGGTGATCGATCAACATTCACATTCCGCCGGCGAGTCACGGGGAAATCCATGACGTGTTTCCCTTAAATAAATTTACATTGTGCTGGTATAAACTCGCTACATACGAGCAGACGATATTGATTTTCCTAAAATTGACAGACAATAATGTAGAGCAGTAAAAAATAAATTGTGTTCCAATAGAGTGTCCGCATCGCTTCGACAATTATTGTCTGAAAAGCTAGGTTGTATTCCGGTTAATGATCTTAAAAGAATTGGCGAGTGTCGTTAAAGTCTTATAAGTTAATTTCGAAAAATAGAGTAATGGACCTCTCAAAAAAGGTCTACATGTTTATAATTAAAAGAGTAATATAGGTACCTCAAAACATCTCCATAAAGTTTTGCGTTCCGTTAAATTCGTTGTCAAATATAGCCTATATTTTCTGGATTTTAATGGACATTGCCAAATTTCATAAAAAATACCTTCTGGGTATAGTATCTTCTAAAACTGAACAAGTTTTTAAATCGATCCTGAAGTTTTTTTATTCTGGTAATTACAGTTTAGATTAGATATAAAATAAAATAGTTTCAAATAGGTTAGAGAAAAATGTAGAGCTGTCTACACAGGAAGTGGAATTAGAAACGTCGCAAGCGCAGACGTCCACCCACCAATCGCGATCTCGCTCTGATCCACACAGCTTCGAGGAGAAAGCCCTCCGTTTCATCGGAGTAAGCACTTTTGTTAAGTAAATAAACTGTCTTTACAAGTGCTCGTTTATGTAATGGATGTCTGCGGCCGGTCGCTGTGTAAAGATGGGTTTACAGAGACAGAAGGCTGAAGTTGAGCTTTCCGTCTTGATGCGTTGCTGTGTTCCTTTTGTACATATCGATACGTTAACTCTCAAATTCAACCTATTTCTTTTAGTTCTCAATTCGTCTGTTTTTTTTCCCACGATATTTCGGACAATTATGGATCGATTTTAAAAATTCTTGTTTCATATGATACTTCATAGTTGGTCCCATATAAATTTCATTGAAATCGGTTAAGCAATTCATGGAAAATTTTAATTTTTTTGAAAAAATATGTGTGAGTTCGGAGAATGTTTATGTGGATGATTTGACGTGAAGTCGGTTTTTTCAATTTTTTTTTTTTTTTTTTATAAATGACTAAACCCGCGTTTGACCTCAATCTCACCTGATGGTAAGTGAAGATGAGGTCGAAGATGAAAGCACACGGGTTTAGGAAGGAACTGGCTCTTTATACAATATTGCCGGAACACATTACCGCCGGAGCGGTAACATTTGGCGGCAGACTTTATATAAAGGGTGGTCGCTAGCCAGGCGGACCCAGAAGGGATCCTACCACCAAGCAATGCTCTGCATTTTTGATTAATACTTCTCCGTCCTGAGATATTTGTATTAATTACCCGGTATACTGAGATGGGTGTATGACTGATAAGTATTAATTACGACGCGATCGCCGGCTTTACTTTGGCAGATAAGTTTACACGAGTAGTGTTGTACCTACTTTGCATGCATTTTGCATGCTTAAATACATCTTTTTCCAATTCATCTCGTGGCATATTGCAAGCTTATTAAGATAAATAAATTATTAGATACGAGTAATTGTTAGAGTTATCAACATGCTTTCTAAATATTCCATGGAAAAAGTGCATTGTTTTTCTGAATTTCAAACGTTTACTTATCACAAGTTTTTATGACTTTCTGATAAATCCATAAATTGTACGTAGGTATATAGAAAAGATTTTCGTCGGATTACGTATGTACGACACGTGGGGAAACACCGTCATATTATTTATCCATACAGCTTTAGTTATGTATTTGTAATTATTATCGGTAATTTTTTGTGACGTCTTTTTGACGTAACGCGCAATTCTGTGACTGAAATTTGTTTGTCAACGCCTGGGCTAAATATGAAGTAGTGGCCTTCTGTTACGTTTCACATTTCGCTGCTCTAGTTATCTAGGCTCCATGGGTGCGTGGAACAATACGCGGCCACCGGCTAGACGGAGCCGAGCCAAGGCGACGAGAAACCAGCCCGCGCGCCCACCCGGTTCGTTGACCTCGCCGGGCGCTGCTGGCGAAATTGTTGCAGCGCTGCAGATTGTCGCGGAGGCGAGAACGCTTGCAGTGGGCAGGCTTGTTATTGTAATGCGGCTTTAGAAATTTTAAGTGTCATACTTAAAGAAGGTGCGGTTGTGAAGTTACTTTTGTTGGAATTTCGAATTATGTTAAAGAGAAATATGCTTTGCACGAAAGACAAGGCTTTTAAATGCAAAATAATAGTTTCGTGTTTTTTCAGTCTTATACGATATAAGAGTGTTCAAAATTTCAGACAACGCAACTCACATAACTAAAACGCTTTACTATATGATTTGTTGACGTAGGTTGTCAAACAAAAACAAACGACATATGGACAAAAAAAACAAAAAACATTCACATAACTACGAAAACCGCCGCCGGATTAATTTAAAGCTCTAAATGTTTAACGTTTCGGTGTTTTTTTGCTTGACAAGCAAGACACGCCTGTCGTCACAGTATCGTAAGGATGGGATTATTGAATCAGCTGTTCGAGCGCTTCGAGCGCAAGCAAGGTCGTTCGCACAAGCACGCGCGATGTGATAACGCGGTCCGTACAAAAAACTCGGCTCTATTCTCTGAGTTTACTTAGCATATCGCGTTTTCTATTCTACAAAGTATTGTCTTGAGTTTTCAAGATTCGTTACATATAATAAAACACAAAAGCCCGGACATAATCGCGTATTATCATATTTCACATTTTAAATTGATTTTTCTTTGTTCGTTTCGGTGTCTTTACAATATCGCTCAACGCTTCATATTTCCTTTTAAAATGATCTCCATCATGGTTCATTATAGGAAATTATGGATTTATCCAATTTTTATTTTATTTTGTTTTTTCTTCATTCGTCGTCTCAACAGTACCTGGAGCAGGATACGTCTTTCGCGGTCCATATGAGGTAAAAAAACTGTTATTTACGTACCGTACAGCACTGCGCCGCCTGCGCAGCCTCTATCTACCGATTGGCTGTCGCTCCGATTATGATCAGTGGCCTACACCAAGGCGGGTCATAAAAGGGGGTGTTTAGTCGGTATACTCAGGTGTTCTGAGGAGTCTCGTGGCTGGTCTTGCGGTCCCCACACGGTCTGGGTACTCTATATCTGTAAGCCACTGGGGTTAGCAGATCATAGAATTCCCTTTCGTCCGTAAGAGGATTTACCCTCCTCCTCCTAGAGCTTGCTTTAGTGGGTGCTAAAGTCTTTCCTCGGCTTAAAAACAAAAAAAGAGATTCCTCCAGAGACCCACGCCCTTAGTATCGTAGGCCGTGCGTTTCTAAGTTTTAGGTCTGGAAGCTAGTTAAATGTTGAATTTAAAACATGAATGTATTGCTGTTCCTTATCATATCACACCCACTAAGAGCGATTAGGTAGGTAGGATCCGGTCAAAAAAGTGTTTGTTTTACGAAGTTTTTAATGAGACTCGTAGCTATTGCGTAGTGTCTCTTTCGCAATCTTCTTGCAAAAGGAGTGAGATGTAGATATCTCTTTTTTATACATCGAGGTTTCATGTCGCCCGGCGACTAATTGCAGTATTTTAACCACACTAATGGTCCATTTGTAAATCACGTGTATTGTTTGAGTGACACATATCTCACGCACGAGTTGTATAAGGCGTTTAACCGTATATAAAGTGTGTTACGAATTTTAATAAGAATGTTCTCAAGACTTGTTAAGGGCTCATACTAATAAATCGCTCTCTTAATTAATTAAGAATTCTTAAATGAGAACTTACTGGGCGAAATGAATAGGTACGTTTAGCCGAGCTCAAGATCGTTTTGAGAATTTTATTAATAAGAAAAGGTTCTCTATTGTTGCGATATTATTAAGACATCGATACTTTATTTGCAGAATTAAGAAGGCTGATGATTACTACGACTTCTTACCAATAATCGTAGTCGTTGAAAATTCAACAAGCATGTTCATTTATAGGTCCCTACTAAGATTGCCTAGTGGTGGTTTGTGGGTCAGAATTCTACAGAGCTTCTTCTGAGAAAATATGACGACCACGCAAATAAAATTAATCGCAACAGGGACCAGCAGATCGTGAATCATGATTGTGCTGACCTAAGAAAGGGCTTAGAGCAAGCGTTTGTATTTTTCTTCAGTAGAATAGTGTCATTGTCGTACAAGGCTATTGTTAAAACCTTTTTATAACGCACTATGATCTTGATAACTGTTTTTAAACTTTCTTGATTCAAACCCTTTTATAGTATAAGTTCTGAATAATACCTAATAGGTAAATAGCCTTTGTGATTTTTATATTTCCTTCGTGTAAGTATCAGTTCTGTGAGTTTTGATACTTTGTAACGTGGTGTGTAATGTAATGTATATCACATAGACCCAATATTGAATTTGTCACTGAATGTTCAGTACCGACCGACTAATAATTGACCCACTAGTGACCCTTGCTTACGCGACTAATTTATACCCATCTAATATTTTTTGGTTTAGTAAAGTACTTAATTCTATTTAATTCAATAAGGTTATTGACCTACATTAGTGTTCCATGCGGGTATGATAAGTTCTACGCTGATATGCGCACACGCCTATTTCTGTGACATAATCGTAGTAGTACTATAAATAGTTGTAATTTGATAAACTAAAACCGGCTTTGAAAAGATAACATGACGACCTTAAGCATGGTAATGTTTTTAAATAAAATCTCTACTTAATAATCTGTTATCTCACATTAATTGCTAGGTAGGTAAAGATAGTTAGAACTGTAAATACGTATACTATACATGATTTAGCAACAAAATGTTTACTAAAATTGTAAAAAGTATTAAGTAAACTCATTAAGTAAGTGGACTCAATTCTATTTATTCTCTAATAGACACCGCGCGCGGTTTTACCCGCGTCACTTTTGATCCCGTGGGAATTTCGGGTTAAAATATAGCCTATAACCTTCCTCAAGATTTGGGCTATCAAATGCGAAATTTTTCAAGAATTTTTCAAATCCCACTTGTAGTTTCTGAGATTAGCGCGTTCAAACAAACAAACTTTTCAGCTTTATATATTAGTATAGATTTAGTATCTCTACTGTACATTCTGGATACTTCAATTGTCACTTCAATGCCCCATGAAGTCTTTTCCTGCGTCCATCGTAAAATTGACTCAAACACATCTTTACAAAAGTCTATTTTTCAATACAACATAGTTTTCTGTTAACTTCCACGGTAAAGTTGGTACCTAAATTATTACCAGTAGTAGCGTGAAATCTTAACTGTTTCTCTCTTTCGGTAATAACAACATCTACAAGAGCACATTTTTTAATCTACTTATTTTCTTATTTTAAAAGTTTGAAAATCGAACTAATTTTTTGGATAGTTGAAACTCGCATGGGCATTGCGCTTGTATTCAGTTTGCGTCGCGAAAACAAACTAATAAACTGATTGCTTGTGATTCGGTTTCAGAGCCGTCAATTGGCTAGATGTACGAGAGTTAATTGTTTCATATCACAATTGTGTTTTGTTGCCCACACAGTCAGAGAACAGCTAGCAGTGAATCTATTGAAAAAAACAATAAACACTTGTGTCTGAGTTTAATTCCTTAACGTGGTGTGATTGTTAAATGATCAATGCGGCCCGAGAGGATCGATTTCCAGTTGTTTTTTTATACGAACTGTGGTTTTCTTAATCCCTTAACTTACATTCTGTATAACATCTTACTTTGAGGATAAAAATTGGGTGTGTTAACCAGGTGACTTATTGAATTTCTTATCGTAACCGCAATAAAACAAATGCCAACGGAAGCACAAACGTCTGAACTATTCTTATTTTTCTGCAGTTTGAATGAAACAAAAAATATGTCGGAAAGCAATATTCGCAGAACAACTTTAGAATTTAACAAACTGGTGATTATATCGTGACAGTGTGTTAAGAAACTTATTTAGAGTTTAAAGAAAAGTGTTATTTTCAACGTAGTTTCTAAAAGTGGTTTAAAAAACGTTGATACAAGACTGAAGAAGTTTCTTATAAGTGTTGTACCCCGCTGGTGCGTTGGCGTTGGGTCGGAGCGAAGGTCGTGGCGCGGTGGTTCGGTTCCTCGGCCAATGCGGCGCCGGCGCAGGCGCAATGTCGCCGCCGCGGGCGATGCTGGCGGCGCTGCTGCTCTGCCAGCTGCTGTCTTACGGCGGGCACCAGGGACTCACCAAGATATTCTTCACGTAAGATAAGTTTGTGTATAAATGTGGGTAGTTTATAAATAACAGTGAAAACTTAATTGGATTAAGTGGTATCTATGTTTTAAGTAAAATGGACACCAGGGACTTACCAAGCTATTCTTCACGTAAGATAAGTTGTGTATAAATATTGGTAGTTTAAAATTAATCGGTGAAAACTTAATTGGATTAACTGGTTATATGTTTTAAGTAAAATGGACACCAGGGACTCACCAAGATATTCTTCACGTAAGATAAGTTTTTACATAAATGTGGGTAGTTTAAAATTAATCGGTGAAAACTTAATGGGATTAAGTGATGTCTATATGTTTTCTGTGAAATAACATATTGATATGTAATAGTAGTATGTTTTATGTAACAAAAATATTCTATCCCAAATAAAGTTCTAAATTTAAAATTTATAGCCAAGATTTTTAATTGCTTACTTATTTAAAGGCGCCTTTAGTTTTTGTCTTTATCTTTACTTGTTTAAATACAAAACTAATAATTAAGTTTCTTTAAATATAATTTAAGACCACTTTTTATTTTAGATCACATTTAATCAATCTCATGTTCACAAAATATTTTATCGTCATCTGAAAAGTCAGCGCCTACAGTGAACTAAGAAAATCTCATTGTTAGTTTGCTCATTGTTCAAAATGCTTACATTTTATGGCAATTACAGTGGTTTAGTTCGGTAGTAAAAACGCATTAATTTGCTCGCTAAGATTTGTCGAGCATTTAGTAGGTACATTTGGTTTCTGATGCAATTTTAAGTGTAGTCAAGGCTGAACAAAGCCATTTCTGATGAATTTTCTAGTTTTTGTAACTGTACTTCTATGCTGGACTGGGAGCGAAAGAAAAACATACATGAATGTACCAGCTGCTTCTCTTCCTGGGCATACTGTAAAAGTCAGTTTAGGGACAGAGGTTTTATTGGCATTTTTGTGGGCGATAGGCTGACCCCCTGTCACTGCAATAGCCTCTCTTCATCATTATAATACCTCATTTGTCAAACGTGACATCAGACGATCTTATAACCACTGGTGTTCTGCCTACTCCATAAGGGATACAGACGTGAAGTTATGTATGTATGTAACTGTACTGTTATACTTTTTGGGATTTTAGTGTATTTGTTCAATAAGGGACTACTAAATCGTATCTCAAATTATTTTTATCATGAAATTGATATGGCTAGATTAATTTACTTTAAATTGGGCCTATGTCGTCAGTGGCAGCGAGGACAATAAGTGTTAGTAGTACAAGACATCCATTTTATAAGTAGCGTATCAAACATACAAACATGTTTACACTTTCTACTTATTCCGACTAAAAAACCAAAGAAAAATAATGCATATCCATAGTATGCCGTAATAAAAAAATAAAAAAACTTGTTAACCTTTTGAAATCTTGCAACTGTTATACCTACTAGTTGTCGACAATATCGATGCATGGAGTGACATATAAAAACATAAGCACACCGGTTTCCATAGTCAAATGTCAGTCCCTACCTGAGTATTACATGACAAACTGGCTTTGGTTTGTCGTAGCCAAAGGTAATGTTTCCAAATTGGAATATTTAATGAACACTAGATCACAACGTAGCTAAAATTATGCTGCTATCGATAAAAATATCGGAAAATTACAATAAGCTTAATTAATGGCGCACAAAAGTGTCAAAGTTTAATGTAAATGGCAGCCACCATGCTAGGTCATCTGTACATTTCACCATTTTCGATACTCTTTTTATTGTCAACACTGTCATTGTTATGTCATCTGTCTTGTCAATTGGTACAAATCTATCACATGAAGTAAGGTGGGATGGAATGTCTATGTAGGGAGAAGCGATTTTTAATAAATCTTGTGCTTTGTTAATACGATGTTTATCTGAAATTGGGTGATTACTATTTGTTTGTATACTTATTCTTTTCAATCTATCCTTGTGCTCGCATCTAGCCCCAGACATAAAGAAACGGAAACATATCCTTTCGGCTCAATTCGCGGAGCATTTTTACCGTGATGAAGTTACTAAGAGTTTTACCACACCAATCGATAGACCGTCGATCGATGGTAGAATGAATAAGTCGATGTCGATCTATAGTTGCTGTGACACCCTAAGATCTGTCCATCCTCACATGTATAAGCTACGATAGGATATTTGTAGTTTAAAATTTATTTTTCATTCATAAAATATATATGCTAGCTAGCTCCGCTGGGGCGCAGTTTGCCTTCAAGTTGTTTAAGTCGATATCGATGTCAATAAAATCGATATTCGCACCGAATTCGTTGACAAAATCCGTGGCAAACTTTCAGACTGGAGTAAACCAGATCTAATCTGTTCGGCATTTCCAAAGATTACCTCGAACATATAGACAAACGTTATAACAACAGATTGTTATACAATATATCGATAGGGAACGTCATAATAAATGTCTACCTTATATTTAGGAAATAAGCTTAAGTTTTCTAATGTGGAAAAAATAAATAAACAAAATTGTCAGTGGCTTCAATTCTTCCTGGTTTGCCATCGTTATTCTATCTTTAGTACAATACTTGGACATGTTAGCGAACCTACAAAATATCCGTATCGCATGGTCCAGCTGTTCATCTATATACGGTGTGTATGACCGGAACGTCCTCGGGTTTTTGCTGTGATATCGACACAATATACCCAAAAAAACACTACCGGCTGCAATTCAATACTCGTATGTCTACTTTTGAAGCGTTTGCCCACGAACCTGTTTATCGCACGATATGGTCTAGAGTGTTTTTCAATGTGACTTCGTAGCTAGAAAGTCTAGATTTGAGTTTATGATTAAATATACGAATAGTACATATATTTGTTAGCCGCTGTGGATTGGTTCTAATTTGTTTTATGAATAATTGGCCCACGCGCATAATTTTTACTTTGGTCTTTGAAATTTAAAAAGACATAAAGCTGTTCCCAAATCTGTAACATCTTTGATAATTAGTAATTATTTATTAAGTGAATTATCGAAAATCGTATCATCCCTAGGGTAGATATTAAAACTAGAACGACCGGAATTTTGGACTACCTTTTACGACCGAAAGCAGCCAAATTGCCCACTAAAGTAATTGATACAGTTTTAAAGGGTATGAGGAACTAAATTTTACCTCGTGGCAGTTTGTTAGGAATCCAATAGAGACCCAAAAATGATTCTGATTGCAAAGACAGATTAGGAACCCCATGTAATATTTACTTCAATACAATACAATACAGAATACTTTTTTGTTCATGAATTTATTATAACTATGTGTATTAACTTGGAATTGTGTTAATTTAAATCAAGATTAACTTGAGTAAGCAAGGTCAGTCTACTGATCGAGCTGCTACTTAACTAAACTGCTTACCTAGTTATTTTGTTATTTCTGCGGCAAAGGCCGAGCCAATTACCTTATGTAACCAAAATGTCTCGATAACGAGCATTTTTTAGAAGCACGCGAGTAAATAATCACCATATTAGTAACCAATTACCTATCGATTATCGTTAACAATTCCTTATTAAGATTGTTATCTAAAAATGCCGTTCCACCGGTGATTTTCTTTAGTTATTAGCTAATATTGCTGAAATTACTACACGTTTCATTAATATCGGTTTTTGTCTTCTTTACAGGTTACCTGATACGGGACAACCTCCAATTGTGATTTCTCTAACTGAGAACGCAAATCTGGATTTGAAGAGTCCAGAAGACATATTATTCGTAAATGATTCAGAGCAACACAATGACACTAAATCATTCGTTGTTTTGGATAGTGGCGATTCTTCGAAAGAGAGTAAAGAGAAGAACGCTGAGCCATACCTCGTCGTTAAGGCGAAGCCGATGCATGAAGTAAGACAGACTGACGATGCATTTCAAAGCACCACTCCCGCGACACTCGACTTAGAAACGGCAACAGAATCTCAAACAGACGTAATTCGAGAAGAAAAAGTAAACATTCCAAACCCACAAACACCACAAGAGGACATACCGTCTTTCTCAGAATGGGCGCAAAAACAACTTGCGGAGGCCGAGAAAAAAGATACCGTGTTAAACCACTCCAGTCAACCTAGTCATAGTAATACGAATTTAAACAATAAAAACACTAAATTGCGCTCGAAAAACTATGCTTCTCTAGCATGTGGCGCTAAGGTTGTAGCCGTAAACCCAGAAGCAGGGTCTGCCAGCTCCATCTTGTCTCCCAATAGAGACGAATACATGCTCAACACATGCAATAGCAGGATATGGTTCGTTGTAGAACTCTGCGAAGCTGTTCAAGCACAAAAAATCGAACTCGCTAACTTTGAGTTGTTTTCTTCTACTCCGAAGGAGTTCATTGTATATGTTAGTGATAGATTTACTACACGAGAATGGACTAGTGTGGGACAATTCACAGCCAAAGATTTTAGGGACGTGCAAACTTTTGATTTGTTTCCGCATTTGTTTGGAAAATTTATTAAAGTCGAGTTGTTGTCGCATCACGGTTCAGAGCACTACTGTCCTATTTCTTTGTTTAAAGTTTATGGCACATCGGAGTTTGAAGTTTTGGAAAAAGAAAATGCCCAACACCCGGCCCATCCTGAGGAAGATGAAGACGATGAAATTATTGATATTCCAGACGTGCCTGCCGCAGAGATAGAAGCATCCAAGAATCTTTTTGGATCGGCGCGTGATGCTGTCATGTCCATCATGAAAAAAGCTGCTCAAGCTCTGGTTAAAACTGAAGTTCCTAAAAACGTATCCAGTGAACAAAACGATACGTCAGTAGATAAAATGTACAAAAAGTGTTGCTCTCCCAGCCATATAATAGTATGTGATAACTGCAGTGAAACTCTATACAATGAAGTGTATGAACTTATTAGTTGTAGTTCGGACAAATTGACAAATTTGTTACGTCAAGTTTTTATCAAAGACACTTTGAAGTGCACCGGAATTTGCAAACCTTTCGGATTAGACTTTAAAAGTACAAAAACTATTGAATTTAGTGATGAACGCATTGCTTATATTAACGCCGTGTTTTCGCAAAAATATATAGCCGCTTTGTGTAATATGTTAGCCATAAAAGAAAAAAAAGTAGTACTAAATACAAGTTTCGAAACCGAATCAAATACAACAACAAATGTAACAGTAGAAGAAACACCACAAAACATTAGCAGTGTGACCAAACTGGAACCAGACATTGTCGTCATAGAAAGTGATGTAAATGAAAATGAAGACAAAAAGCAGACAGAACCTACCGAAGAAAAAACAGTCGAAATAGCTATGACCAACGACAGTACCATTACAGAGGAAAAAAGTGACATAGACAAAGGACAAAATGTAATAAAAAAGCAAGAGATACCAGAAAAAGTAGAAGACAAGCCAGTACCAGAACCGCAACTGGCAACAGAAGATTCAACAAAAACTGTAGCCGAAGGGGAAAAGACCATCGAAAATAAAGTCGAACCAGAAGCTAAAGACGGGGCCGCGAAAACAGACACGAAGCATGTGAGGCCAGATATAACAGAGAAAGTTAAAGAACCAATGGTTGCTGACGAATTTATTGACCCAACTGTGATGGACCCGGAGAGTGTGATATCGGACATGGACCAGATAGTGGTGGATCCGATTCCACCGAATGCACAAAACAATCACAATCCAAACACAAACCAAGCTCAGACAATGCAACAAAAGGAGTCTGTGTTTTTACGACTCTCCAATAGAGTTAAGGTTGGTATTGTTACTTTTCTTATTATTATAAATATTGCAGTATAAATAATAATATAGTCGTATAAGAACTATTCCTGTTACTAAACGAGCACTTTTGTAGTGTTCAATATGATTTAGTTCAAGTAAGCTAGAAGAAATTGACAAAAATATCTATATTTTTCAAATAGAGACGCATTGCAATCTTATGTATGTCAGACAATGAGGCCTACTTTTTATTAAATTGGATTTTTAAACAGTATTTTTTTTTTATTGTCGGCCTAATTGTGAAGTTTCCACAGAAAAATGCTCACAAACTAAAGTTTAATCAGATGACATTTTTTTTTGTTATGTTGGACTAAATCTAAAAAAAATGATTTTGTAGTTAATTGAAATTCCTGTTACTTATTGGCTAACGAAGCTGCCACAGGTTCGATTGGCGCTGCAAGACAAGGATTTGAATATGATATGTATATCTATGTTAGCTTTACCTTTAGGTTCTAGCCGTTTTAAATTACTGATATGTTATAATCTTCGCGTAATTACAAGATTTTATGGCTTCATAGAGCTGCGTAAATTAATAGCGTTTTTTACAACAAAAAAATAAAGATGCTACGATTATTTAGTCTCTTAGTTGCGTTCGTTTTTTAAGCTCAGTTTTCAAAATAAAATTTTCAATGTTGAAAATTATAATGCACAGAAGATCTTTTATCCTGATATTTCAACACTTGTGTTTAGTGTTTTTTTGTTAATTAAAAAATAGAAATCTTTCACATTTCCGACATATCGAAAAATAAAGTTTAAATAAAGTAAAATGTCAGTGACCATGATTTTATTTAAGTCATGACCTATTGTCTAAAACCATTCTTTACATTTCAGACATTGGAACGCAACATGTCTCTCTCGGGGCAATACCTCGAGGAGTTGAGCAGACGATACAAGAAGCAAGTGGAGGAGATGCAAAAGACATTCGAGAAGACAATCACACAGATGACAGAGGAGCGGCGGAAGAGCAACGAGCGAGAGCAGAAGTACCTCGAACAGATGACCAACATGCAGGAGCAGATACTACAGATGACAGTCGCTCTCAAACTGCTGATGGAAGACAGGGACAGTTGGATCGGAAACATGACCGTTTTCAAATTTATAGTATTCCAAATCATAATAGCAACGGCCGTCTTCTACTATCTCACGCGCCGAAGAAAACTTGAACCCGCAACCCTGCCCGTTACAAAGAAAGTTAAAAAGAAACATGAGAAGCTGAGAAGGAAATCTGTTGAAGGGGTCAGCGGTCACGCGACTCCTTCGGCGAAGAAACGAAGGCCGAGCGAGGAAGCGCTTCAGATAGCGCGACTAGCTGTCGAAGATGACGCACGCGACGACGACGGCGAGTGGCAAGTCGCCAGGAAGAACAGACGCAGGAAAACCTCCATAGTACACAGAAGCCTCGAGTACGAAGCTAAACCCGTCTGGGGACGACAAGACAGCATCGGGAAACTCCAGGAAAACCCCATACCCCTCGACGAGGAGGAATTCTACGCGCCAGTACCTGAACCAAAGGAATTCAACCAGACCGGGATTCCCCATCCACCTAAAGAGTTACCAAAGAACGGGACGTTTTTTAACAGTTTGAAAACTATGAAGACTCGGCGGCTGTCGTCGCCGGCGTTTCTGCGCACGTTCAGCCGGCAGACCACTAGAAGCACCCCTAGCCCGGTCATCCGCACCCTAGAGCCCATCCACAACGGGGACATCACACAGAAAGCCGCCTCCGAGTCCCCCACGAGCAGCCTGTGGTCGGAATCCACGGAAATATCGCAAAACGGACGCGACTACCAAATAAACGGCAACAACAAAAAGAAGAAAAGCCTGAAAAATATATTTAAGAAAGTTTTTTGAAGTAATCAGATAATAGTGTCGTCTTTTATCGATAATCACGTGAACATCATGTAATTTATATCTGTTGTAATTTATTTCCCTATTTTATACTATTGTATGATATTGTTTTTAAATTATTGTAACTGTGAACTATCTGTATTTATTGTTAGACCTCAATAGGTGCCAATTGTGATAAATTAGGAAGCCTAACTTGTATGTTGCTGTGTTTATGTTATGCTATTGGCGATGTTTGCATGTTTGCGTGTGTGCATGTGTGACTATAATGAGGATGGATGAGAGAACTAGTCGCGGGTGAATTTAATAAACAAAGAATTAAAGGCATTAAATGCATTAATTTATTCCTGTGTATCATTTCACAAAAGTGTTCCAAAATACAGTTTCAGTTGTTTAACATAGTACTTGCAAATCATTGTAACGCAAATAAATTATTCATTGATTATGACAACAATGTCTTAGACATTAAAACTTAACTTTTTTAAATCTATTTACATACAATTGAAAATAATACATATAAAAAATCTATTAATTTGACTGTAGCGGCTTAAAACTAGAAAACACAAAAAAGTTGAGTCAGTCTCAATAACATTTTATACACCATAATGTGTTTCATAGTATAAGGTTTAAAACGTTCTCCATATGGACAGAGTGATATTGATTTCTCTGCATATCTTAGGTACTTCTTAAAACCCTAAGCAATAACACTGGTCGATTGCAAGAAGTCTTTTATATCCACACACTTAATATTCACAAGGTTTCTCTGTCTCGCGTCCGCGTTGAGGCTTTTCACGGCATTCTCCAAGTTCTCATTCGAGTAGGTTTCACTTCCATTCGTCGCGAACACTATTTCGTTCACTTCTTCGTACAGTTTCACGGATATAAGATGCTGGAAGTGACGCTTTAATGTTGCTATTATAGATTCGTGGAGCTGCGTGTCCCGGCATACCAGGTTGAGGATGAAATGACCTGGAAGATCAAAAGTTATGGTTAAGTATGCTAGGTAAGTAACATCATTATGAAAGGAATGTAATATTAGATTTGGTGGCAAATAAGTAAACCTATGGTATTTTTCAAGCCGAAGATTTAAATTCACGTATCTCTAAAAACTTTGTAAGAAGCATGTCTCGAGTCTCGACCTTTGCCTGGCATGATACTCTGTTACGAAATCACCCTGCATATATTTCCCGTTCGGGTTTCAGTTCTACCCAGGGTTCCTAACCTGGGGGTAATTACCCCCGCGGGGGTAAATAACAATTTTAGGGTACCCCCGTAAATTACTCAAGATTAGTCAAAAAAAAAACCTATTTTTTTATTTGCACTCTTCGATTTGACTAATTTTGCTGAAAATTTGCTACAAGTCATTTCTGGATTTTTTTACTTGTCCGAGCAATCGCAACGGTCATAGATTTTATTTGAAAGGTGGTCGCTAGTCAAAGATCACGTATTTACCTTCATCACTCAGTATCCCTTTGACCATTTCCAAGGCTTGGTCTTCCAGGAACTGCTGCGGCGGGCACGAGAGCCCCACGGTCGAGTCCTTACTGTCCATGTCGAAAAGAATTGCGTCGTATTTAGTGCCTGCGGAGGGGATAGATGGTTTGATTTAAATAGCTATATGGACAAGGGAAGATCTAAAGTAAAAATTGTTTTTCCAAGTTTAAAATGAAAGGAAGCCTTTATTGTTTCTTATGGGTGGAAAGACTGTCGTCCGCATTGTATGATAGATGCTTTAATCCATAATAGGCTAAAAACAAAACACTTATTGAATTTGAAGAAGAAGAACAGCTAAGAATTTTATTAAAACAGTGTTTTTATATTATTCCATGCGATCTTAATTTTTTTTCAGATTATTAATGTGACCACAAAATATTTGTCTTCTGTACACTTTGCTGAATTTAATTTTAAAAGAAAAGTAAATAATAATAAAATCCCCAGACAATTACACCAACTACATGGCCCCAAAGTAAGCAGAGCTTGTGATACGGGACAATGTGTAGCGAACTAGGGGAGAACCTAGAATATAATACAAGGTGTTCTTTTTGATATCCCATAACTTTGAGGTTTTATTTATTTATTTATTCACAGATGCACAAATTACAATTATAATACATATGTGTTCCTTACTAAAAAATAATACTTTTTGCCAAAGAATATGTGGTTCAAAAGTGCATCGTCAATCTTAATATAATGAGTTCATAAATTACCACCGTCGTAAATTCTCTTTAACATTCATCTCATAAACAACAAAAACATTTTAAACGTTTAGGAACGTTGCATACAATGTACAGCGCAAAACGTTGCGAACTGCATAGCGATAAAAAACGTTGTCATACTTCGCATAAAGGTATTTTACATAAGATGTTTTGACTTAATTGGATTATTTTGTATGAAAAATAAAAACAAAAAAAAAAAAAAAAATTCACATGTTATTTGATCCTATTACATGATCCCATTAATACCCTGGAGTTATGGGAAATCAAAAGGAACACCTTGTATAGATAAACGCCCAGACCCGCTGCCTTATCACGTAAATATTAGCGATCAGCTATAATGGCGCAGTCATCACGCCATGGACGCGCGATCCATTGCTTTACATCGTATTATGTAAGCGATAGCTGTTCAATCGTTCGTTGATCGCAGAATGCATTTATTGCTACGATACTAGCGCCAGAAAAAAATTTATAGCTATAAAAGAAACTAATAAAATGTAAAACAAGTGTTTGCTTTTAAAATTTCGCAGAAACGTACACACGAAAAGTATGAAAGTCAAAGGGATTATATGCACTTTTAGTAAATCAATTGTACGATAGTGGCAGCACAGTCATCGGATAGCTATAGCTTTGTTTTTGCTGTTACGTAATACGAATTAGTTCTTTTTTAGCAATCTTGCGCAATTTATGCCATCGCTTTGCTCTTGCAAGTTACGTGATAGATAAGGCAGCCGGATCATTTTTTTTTTCTTGTTCCGTGCGGGAATCGAACCCTCGACCTGAGGCAGACAGTGTTACACCATCGCCAAAGTGGTCGTCGTAGTGTAAGAATAATTATATTTGCAATAAGCTAGCAACCTGTATGCTTGGTAGCCGCAGATGTACGAAGAGTAGATCGTACCCTTAATAGTGGGATGCTTGCTATAAGTTACTTTCTGTTAACGTGAGTCTTTAACTATTGTACATCTACCAGATCAATGCTTTACATTAAATTATTTATTAAAATTTGAATTTGCAAAGAAGGCTTCTTAAATCAATGCATTTGTGACAGCTGTCAATATCTGAGTTTTAAGTCCCTTCTAATCAAATATTCACTTTAATCAGTGGACATAATGATCACATTCTCTCACCGGGGGTGCTATATTATTTTTGTTACAAGGTCAAAAGTGAGACGAGTAATTCCGTGTACATCTTGAAGTGTATTTTTTTAAATAAAGCACTTTTCCCGCCATAAATCTGATTAAAAATTGTTTATTTAATAGTATGAATTGCGAAAACTTAAGGCAATATGGTGTAATTTCTTTATTGAATCAGAGCATCACTGTAGGGTTGTTTAACCGTGTAGGTACAACAGGATACATTTTGGAAACCTTTTTACCATCAGACTACTAGATGTCCAACCGTAAGTATAAGGTGTATATTTCAAAAAGCCGAACTAAGCGAATTTTCATTTTCATTGACCAACAGTGCAATCATAGAACTCTATCGATTCGTGTGTTTACGTATATTATGGGGTCGGTTGCATGATACCTAAAAAACATTGAAATTTATTACAAAATTTAGTACAAAGTGTTTTCAGACATTGGGTGGATTTCAATTGTAGCTTACATTCGGACTTATGCGATTATTTACACTGCAGTATAGTCCTGGTACTTTTAAGTTACTATATCGATTGAATAGGTTTTCTCGTGGATGGACGTGTACCACCTTAGTCTTCTAGTCTTCATGGTCACGTAACATCAGGTGTCATGGAAGACAAACGTCCCACCCACAGACATACATCTACATAGATAACGCAAATGTACCATCGATCCAACTGAATCATGGCCCATTTTGCTGAAAATTCGTTCGAAACTGTCTAACTTGTAAGGACTATCGCGTATAATGCATTTATGACTTTTTAGATGCTGTACGAATTTTGTACTCATAAAATGTCAGTGTCGAATGAAATGATAACAAGTACGTCACCAAGGAAACCTATCTGCAAGCGAATTTCGATCTACTAGCATTTAGACGAAATTCCAAAATGAGCTTGTTGTGAGATAGTGATTCAGTTGGTTCGATAGTACTTCGCGTGTCCAAACCCCGACCAAGCGTCAAGGTTAATCACCGCTAGATTCAGTCCGCGCGTATTTATGTCTGTTATCACAATATCGATATCGTTCTTAATAATCGCTTTCAGCGGCGGCATCGGTGTGTATGAATCGGTTTGTATTTCCCAGCAATAAATATCAGCTGTGACGTCACTACAAATCGTGACACATGCGTTGTCTATGTCGATGTATGTCTGTGGTCCCATCCTTACTGTATATTGGAATAGTGTCCCCTACGCCTCACCATTCTTTAGTTCGTCTTCCAAAAACTGTCGTCCGTCTTGTATGCGCGCGCGCAGGCGGTCGTCGAGCTGCAGACTGAAGTGGTCGCGAGCGATCGATATCATCGCCGGGTCTACGTCTACTGCCGTTATCTGGAAGTGAGGGTAGTTGGAAGTTAATTGATGTTACGGGAGTTATATTATATTTGCAGAAATTTAACATAAACTGTATTATTGAAGTTTTATGACTGGGAGCAAAGGAAAAACATAGAATGTGCCAGCTGCTTCTCTTCCTGGGCATATTGTTAAAGTCAGTTAAGAGACAAAGGTTTTGTTGATGTATTTGTGGACGATAGGCTGACTCCCTGTCACTGCAATAGTCTCTATTCATCATTATAATACCTCCAAAGTCAAACGTGACATCATATGGTCTTATAAACCCTGGTGTTTTGCCTACCCCATAAGGGATACAGGCGTGAAATTATGTGTTTTAAAGTAAGTGTACTTTTTTATTTGTGCCTGTACCCGTGTTTGGCCACAATCACACCTGTTGGTAGGTTTTTATTTTTTATTTAAATTTATTTACCGGATTTCGTTTTTAAAAACATGCCAGCCTCATCACTTGACGTAACGTGAAGATGAGGTCACAGATGACACGAATGCCTATAGGAAGGAATCGGTTCTTCATAAAACATTGCTGGAATACATCACCGCCAGCGCAGTTATATTTGGCAACTGACTGTATTCAAGGTGTTCTTTTTGATATCCCATTACTTTGAGGTTTTGTTCCTTACTAAAAAATAATACATTTTGCCAACGAATATGTGGTTCAAAAGTGCATAGTTTCCAAGATATCATCAATCTTAATATAATGAGTTCATAAATTATCACCCTTGTAAAATCTCTTTAACATTCATTCTATAGACGCGTGTCACTGAAGCCATACAATAAACAACAAAAACATTTTAAACGTTGCATACAATGTACAACGCAAAATGTTGCGAACTGAACCTACCTGTGCATCGCAATAAAAAAGGCATAGAAAATGCCACGTTGTCATATTTCGCATAAAGGTGTGTTACATAAGATGTTTTGACTTAATTGAATTATTTTGTATGAAAAATAAAAACAAAAAAAAAATGAAAAATTGTTCATATGTTATTTGATTCTATTACATGGACCCATTAATATCGTAGAGGTATGGGAAATCAACAGAAATACCTTGTATACAAACATGGAGAATAATAGAGCTTGGTTGTAAACTGTAATTAATTTTGAAGATGATTGCTAAATTTCTTTTCACTTCTCAACAGTTCGAACTTTCTGAAGGGGTGATGTATTTGTTTCAATTTGTGTACATGGTGACTAATTTTATTTTTATAGTATCGTCTTAATTTTGCACGATTTATAATTTTAAATGTGTGCTATGTTTATTTAATGTGTGCTATGTTTATTAATGTGTGCTATGTTTATTATCTCTTTGGATTGTTTGATTTGTGTCAATTTCATGTCGTTATTTAAATCATGATTAGTGCTGCAATCTTTATAAAAAACTAGCCACCCACAACACAGGGAATCCTAGTGTGGGGGCTAGTGTGCTCAAATAATTAAAAAACAATACTTATTTTGTTGTAACTAGTTATAAGGTAAATACTGTTTTCTACATAAACTTAATTGGAGAAATTGAATAAATTATTAAAATTATTATAAATAAAATATCTTTTAACAGGATAAATTAGTCACTCTCGACCAGGGGAACGTATCTGTAAATACGACGAAAAGTAAGTGTCGAGTTAATTTTTCTTAGTACATGCGATTTATCCGTTTAAAAAGTGTTTTATTTAAAATTGTCGACCGACTGGTGTAGCGGTAACATAAATTGCCTTCTATGCCAGAGGTCCTGGGTTCGAATCCCGGCGGCGGCGGATATTTGTGTGATGAACACAGATATTAGCCGTCAAGTCATGGATGTTTATATGTTTATTTAAGTTTATTCTAATAAAAAATATGTATTTATTCAATATGTATGTTTATATATTTCTTAAGTATATCAGTTATCTAGTATCCATAACACAAGTTCTTAACGAAACTTAATTTGGGCTAGATAATGTTGTGTGAGTGTCAGAAATATTTATTATTATATTTATTATTGTTTTCATTTGACATGACATCTTACCGTAAGTTCTGGACTCCACTTCCTAAGGAACATACAAAGGCCGCCGCCACCTAACCCCAACACTGCGGCACTCCCGCCGCCGCCGTCGCTGCGGCGTCGCTGCGACAGCCGCACGCCCACACACATGAACGAGTGGTACAGGGATATGTCACCGAAATCCACCACCTGCTTGTGTCCGTTCTTTTTCTTTACTGGAAGGTTTGAGTTGGACTTTATGAATAAAATTAGGTAGGTATATAATATGATAGATAATCAATGATCTCGAAAGATACATGGCATAGAGTTTTTTATCAATATCATCATCATCATCATCACAACTCCGTGTAATGGCAGGACATGAGTCTCTCCTCTGGGTGACGAGGAGGTTTTATCAATATACCATTATTTATTTATTTTATTTACACTTCAGTTTATACAGGTACAGTAAAAGAAAAAAGAACACTTACATTAAACATAAAAACTTGGCGGTCTTATCGCTGAGGAGCGATTTCTACCAGACAACCATGACTGGTAGAAATCGTAGAAAATAGATATACCAGACTACCATCAATTGTCTCGCTGTTATACTAACATTTAACATTTATTTATTTTCATAATCTGCACATTTTTACAATCTTAACCTAAAAATATCATATTAAGGAATACAATTATGTCTAAATACCTGAACTAGGTTTACCCTGTTTTTCAGGCGAAAGGGGGTCTGAGTGTTTACAAAATAAAAATAAAGCTTAAAGTAAATACTTATGTATACTATATCTTTTGAATAATAAGGATGAGTAAAAAGAAAATCAAAAAAGGAATAATTAATCAGTGGTTATAAAACTAACGTTAGGCAAAAATATTTTCTAGTTCAATAATGCAATTTATGAATTTTAAACTAACTTATTACTGCTAAAAAAAAATCTGTGTCTTCATAAGACATGTTTTGTAGCGCCCCTTGAACAATTGTAGGTTATACTAGTAAAACCTTTGCTTTCTGTCAGTGGCCCTGGATTTGAATCCCGGTTGATTTGTGTGATTAACCCACATATGAGCCCTCAAGTCACAAGTTGTTAAAGAAACTCAATTTTGGCTAGATTATATTGAATCCATTGACTCTCAGTTAAATCGGTTAAATAGGAACGCTATAAAGTTCAAAATATTTCATATTACAATTGACTGGTAGAGAATGCCAAATGGCATTAAGTCCGCCCTTTGTACTTAAATTATTTGAGCAATAAAGTTTTAAAAAAATAAATAAGAAAAAAATATGAAATACGACTTCAACAAGCAGAGTTTTTTTACAAACCAATTTTGAATTCACACACTCGAATAAATAAATAGTCACTCACCACTCTTCATCTTCGCCTCGGACTGCACCAAGAACTGGTTGTTAAGAAACACGAGTCTCCGGTGCGTGGCGCCATCTACCGCCACGTCCTCGATGACGTAGTCGCCGCTGAAGGGGGACGTGCCTTCGAATACCTTGGTGCGCTGGCCCACGTCACTACCCAGTGAGAGGAATGGGATCTGGAATAGCAGGCAGGCTAAGTTGAGTGTTGCTTTTAGTTTACAAGATGTGTTTTGCAAAAGAATTTTGTTTACGGCTTGGCTGTGCGGTATATACAGGGTTCATTTGACAACATCTACCAAATTTTTTTTACGTAATAAGTATCATTAATAGAAACCATTTCTGCCAAAAATAAGTAGTAATTTTTTTTCACCGAAATTCATTTTATTCACTATAATGTTAAGCACAACGTGGTCATACTATTTTATGAATCAATACTATGACTATAAAGACTACGCGCAGAGGTGCAACGTGTTTGGCCGAATGAATTACATCACAGACGTCCAAATTCTCAAAAAACAATCGTATCTTCTTGAAAATAAGTGCCATTACATCGAGTAGGTATGGTACCGACATGACCGGACGTGAACGAAACCTGCCGGCGGCGCCGTCCCAAATCCGGAAACACTTGTCTGTTGCCAAGACCTTCAGTCGCTCGCGCATCCTCGACGGAAGTGCACGCGCAGTCTGCGTATCGCAGTTGCGTTCGCGAGAGCCCGCAAAACCCTTGACTTGTTTATCAGAACGAAGCTCAAAGCCTCTCTGAGTTAAAAACCCAAATAGTGAGTGCATTTGAAAAAGTGAAAAGTGACACTGCAGTGCTTAACAAAATTAAAGAAACTGTATTAAAACGTGCTAGACTCTGCCTGGAGAAACATGGTAATCATTTTGAACACTTACTTAAGTATTGAATTTGAAACTCAATCGTAATAATTCTGTAAATAATGTTGATAAGAGCTTTAATTAATGTACATAAGTTGATTCAATCTTTTTAAATACGCCGAATTGCAAAATGCTTGTTCTTTGTATCTTTTTTGCATTCACATAAAAGTATTATGTTAAATTTTTCTCATTAAATCGCTAAAACCTTTTGCAATTTGCCGGTCCTAAGCCCGTAAAAGTATGAAGGAAAATTGTACGTAACTTATGTAAGTAACTTTTTTTATTGCCTGTAGGTATGCATAACTACTGAACTCAAAGTGTGACCTTGCAATCTAATATCGTTAACATGTTTTGTCGCGCGACAAAACGTCTTGTAGTACAATAAATAATAATAATACCTACCTCAGTAAGTCGAAGTTCATAAAATATGATAATTTCTTACTCGGGATTCCCGGAGCTCAAAACTCGTGGCAATAAAATCAAAAAGGAATGTTCGGGGCTCGGGGCCTCTTATCTATTGTTTTTGTTTTTGCACACGTGCAAGGAATGAATACATTCAATAAACTTTCGAATTTATAAGAAACACAGCTGATGTTATGTTTTTCTCTCTCATTTTATGTTACCTAATGTAATTTGTCGTAATAAATGTTCTATGAAATTGTGCCTTTTTATGTCGAAATTCTTGTTAAGTCGAAAACTTGCTATCTCGATTTTTTTTTGGTTTCCCTTGACATTCGAGTTATCAAGATTCTACTGTACTACGTCCTCATAATATTATTAAAAGTAAACATAGTGCCTTCATCAACGACGACTATTCGTGAAACAAATTGAGGTGCCATATTTTTACTTTTTTCTACTGAGCGATACTAAAGTAAAAATGCAGATTATTCGTATTATATCAAAGTACGTAATATTTAAATTTGGTAGGTGCCTACAAAACAACCCTGTATATGACATGCTGGTGACTGTCCAACTCACTTATTTTCTTGTCAAGACAACAGCAAGAACGTCATGCTCACTCAGGCGGCATGGCTAGTGGTAGCGTCGGGTATCGGGTCACCCTCTTCCCTAAAATATGGTTGAGGAGGGTGATGGCTGATGCTTGCGTTAACTCGTGAACAGGTGCTGCTAGCGGTGTCAGGTCGTTTTGCTAATGATACTATGACTATTTTATTCCATTTTTGTTCAAATACTCTGGTCCCAGTTTGTCATGTTCGTATTGTGCATCCATAGCTCATTGCATCTGCTATGTAAGAAATTTGGTTGTGGCATGACATTGCCTCTCACAATTAGCTGTCTTGTGTTTGTATTTTTTTTCATGTCACGGTCAATTTGTACTGTACCTATTTGTATTAATTTGATAATTCTGACTGAAAAAGAGTGCCAAGAGTTTTTTTCCGCCGGCTTTTTTTGTCTCTTGGTCTACTGTAATATCTTATTTAACAACTATCAACAACTAGTTAAAGCCGAAGTATGTGATGACTGACTTCATCAAGTGTTTTGTGAAATTCCTAAGATGAATAAAACTTTTTTTTTTTTTGTGTTCGGTCCCTCTCAGTCTCCATTACACAAGCTTTTATAAGCTTTGGGCCACATAGCTGGTGTGTCACTTTAAATATTTATTATTTGATAAAATAATAACGTTCTTAACCGGATTCTATTGCGTAGGTATACCTTTTCAAACCACAAGTGGCTTATTATAAGGCTAAGCCGAGAGCAATTTTAATTCGATTTCCATTATACGCATCTTTTCGGCGTTAGTAAAGAATCGATCCATACCCAGTTACGAAATTTAAAAAAACGAACTCTTTTAACTTGGCCTTGGTGTAGCTTCCAGCTCTACTTTTTCGTCTTCAAAATACCAAATAATTTGGGTAGTCCTTACATTTTCTCCCACAAATAACGTACCTTCTATAACAACCAGTTCATAGAACCTTAGTTGGGTTATTAGCTTATGTGTAATTAACATAGGTATGTACTTAAATATTATGAAATCAATGAGCTTCTTCCCATTTTCTTTCCATAAAGCTGCCTTTACCAAGCATTCTTGCTTACCAATAAATTGAAGACATTTATATCTTATTTATTATAAATAAATATAGACTAAGTAGAATTAGTACTTATGTAAATACCTACTTTAAATTAAATAAACTTTATGTTAGTGGTAAATATATCACTTAAGAAATTCCGTGCCAATAACAACAAGTGTATTTTATTAACAACAAAGTTTTGTTACAAAGTGCAATAAAAATACATACACACATAACTACACGCCTGTATCCCTTATGAGTTAGGCAGAACACCAGAGGCTATAAAAACCACCTGATGTCACGTTTGGAGGAATTATAATGATGGATTGCAGTGCCAGTAGGTCAGCCTATCGCCCACAAAAATGCCTATAAAACCTCTGTTCCTTAACTGACTTCTACAATATGCCCGGAAAGAGAAGCAGCTGTGGTACATTCAATGTTTTTATTTCGCTCTCAGTACAGCATGGAAGATATAAATATAATGTATAAAAATACATTTTCTTACATAATATTATGAAACAATTAGTTGTTTCTATTATGGTATTTGAAGCGGTGATTTTAACTTATCAAGAGTGCAATTCACGTTAAAAAATTCGTGGATACACAATTTCGTATTTACGTCCGACGATCTATCGATATATCAACGATTACAAATCTTAATTCATTATGTCGACGTATGCTAGTAAAATACACAGAATGTAATCGATTCTAAAGTACTTTTTACCGTATTGAGCTAAAAAAGAAATAACCGAAAGAAATAACCCCTCGGGGTATGCTTGGCTAGCCCTTCGTATTCTACTACGGTGTTTCGGCATTCTTTTAGGAAGATCCAGTTTTTTTTTCTAATTAAATTTTCAATAAACTCGTAACTAAATCTTCCCACACTTCATGTTTCCGACGATGACGACACGACTAGTACCCCTACATCAAGCTATCAGAGTTTATGAAGCTTCCTAGATATGGTATCGACTCCCCAACAACACCCATCAGGCTGTTACCTGCTATCACTTTGTACATAAAAATAAATATGTCTTTGGCTAACAAACTTCTTTTTTAAAGAATAAAGAATAAGCTCACCTGACCACTAAAGCCATTAGGCACCAGCATCTTCGCGGAATGAGTAAGCTCCTCCTTCACAGCGTCCAAGGAGTCGAAGTTGTGATCCCTGCGTAGGACGGCAACCACGAGCCTACTGAACTTCGCCGAGTCTTGCAACTGCCGCCGCCCGGCTGCCGTACCGAATAACCACTCACACTCCCTGATAACAGGTATAGTTTAAAAATAGAACCAAAATAAACAGTCTTCAATAATTATGAGAAGTTTTAAGTATATGTTATGTATGGATAACAACTCAGATGATAGGTGCGATCAACATCCTCATTCACTAACTGCTAGAGGTTTTATAAAAATATTGTTGTCCTTCGGTATGTGACTGTATGACTGATGGTCTGAATCTGAAACTTCATGCAACATGCACCTGGGATGGTTATAGGATATTTTTATCCCATAAAAATATGATTAACTTCCATGCTGGACTGGGAGCGAAAGAAAAAGATAGAATTTGCCAGCTGCTTCTCTTCCCGGGCAAACTGTAAAAGTCAGTTAAGGGACGGAGGATATATTAGCGATTTTGCGGGCGACAGGCTGACTCCCTGTCACTGCTATAGTCTCTCTCCATCATAGTAATACCTCCAAATTTGATGTCAAACGTGACATCAGATGGTTTTTATAGCCTCTGGTATTCTGCCTACCCCAGTAGGGATACAGGCGTGAAGTTATGTACCTATGTATGTATGTAAAAATATGATTTTGATTAGTAACAAAATGAAATTGTAATAACTGTAGGTACGCGATGAAGCGCTGTGGATCAGTGACTTGGCCACTTTATGTCTATCTCGATAAGGTGGATATTGGTTAGCTGAGATGTACAAAATGGTTTTAAAAAGCATTTAAATACAAAATGCAAAATACTTCTCAGGTGTACTATTTCAAATGAAAAATACCAAATCTAGATTTAGTCAAAATCTTTTGACTAAATCTCGGATATTTTTATTTATATTAGGTATTTATCATAAAAAATAGAGACACAATGCCGAGCCGAACCAAAACGTTTAATAACAAAGCAGTATTAATAAATTCTGTTATATTATTAGTAATAATAACTCCCTGTAACTTAATAACAAAGTATTTTGCATTTTGAAATGAATATAAAAATGCAAAATACACCTCGAAAAGTATTTCAAATAAAATACAAAATGCTTTTTACTAAAACGCATTTAAATGCGGTACACAAAATAGGTATCTTGTAGAAGTATTTCAAATAAATCGCATCTCTGTTGGTTAGACAACTGGCCGCTGGAATTTAACTAGTAAACATAAACTCTATTAGTTTTCTGGTAATTTAGAACATAATCAATATTATTAAATAAAACTCAGTGATTACAGTTCTTGTAAAATAACTGGCCAATAAAATATGGGGCCAATAAAATGCTACAGATTTTATTGGCCTGAATAAATGTGCTGCGATGTAGAACTAGTGCTTTTTAGTCAGTTTTCATGTTTCATTCAAAAAAATCTATTATGAATATTTATGGCGGTCACTAAACAGACTGCCTTAAAGGGTCTATAACACCAAATATCTACGCAAAAAATATATTTGGAAATTTCAAATAAAAACAAAATATTTATACTGGAAGTTAGTGAATAGAGTGGCGGGCATTCATCCAAACAAGCTCCTTGAATCTTTGTAAATAAACATGCAGAAAGAAAACAAGTCGAAAATAAATTCGCCACAGATTTCTGACTGCATGGGCTCGTACGAGGCGTAAACAAAACTATAAGTTTATTTTTACATTTCATATTTAATATTTGCGCTCGCGGTGTTATGTTTTGAGATATTAGTTTCTATATTTAGAATTAACGGTTTAGAAATAAGTTAGTATTACGCGCTTTATTTGTTTATATGGAAGTCGTCGTGGCGCCGTGGTTACTGTGTGTATCATACGATATCACAGGTTAAGCAACTTTCGGCGGGGTCGGTACTTGGATGGGTGAATGCCGACCATTCATTTCTCACGACGACTTCCGTGCTTCGGAGGGTACGTTAAGCAGTCGGTCCCGGGTGCTGTATAATTGTATACAGTAGTCGTTAGGGTTTGTCAGAAGCCATCTTGGCGCCCTGAAAATTCTGGCATCCAACACCCAGCACTGGGCCAGCTTGGTGGATTATGGCAGCGGAGAGACTCATGCCCTGCAGTGGGCTCATTACAAAGAGTTGTGATGATGATGATGATGATAACTGCTAAGATACTTGCATGACATTATAATTTTCAGGGCCTGGATTTGAATTTGTATGGAAGTGACCAAGTTAAGTGACTCAAGTGCTTTAAGTTTCGCATAGTGAAATTCCATACGAAATTAAATTAATTTAATTTAATTTTAAATTCCTTTGGGCTTAAAGCCAAAGGCAACGTAACAGTCAGTTCAAGATAGGTCGGTGTCGACATTCGCTATTCCGTTTCTGTACTTCAGAGGGAACTTTGAATTGGCGATATGACGATTGCAGCCATTGTATACCTAGTTGTATACAATAATCTTTGGGTTTATATGCAACCATTTTAGCCATTAAAAGCTTGCTGCATTATGGCTTAATACTTTTCATCAAAATATTGAAACATTTTGAACCTGATTATGAACAATTTTCCGCATCGTAAGTGTTTATAAATTTGCGAACTATAAACACATCTACGCGCTGGGCGACTAATTTTGGTAAAAATTTAAGAAGTCTGAAACCAAAAACATGTATAAAAATTCTTGTTTTTGTTTTCAGTTTGTTTCTTAAATGCCTAAGGGTCATTGAAATACCTACTCTTCACTGAACCTTAGTTTTTTAAACATTATGCTGAGCTGGAGTGTTATATTTTTACAATAGTGTGTTAAAAATATTAAATTTAAATAAATAATATCATTAAGTTTAAAAACTAAAACCCGACTAGGTACTAAAAACACGCTCTAATAACCAACGAATGCAGAGCATTAAAAAAAACCGACTTCACAAAACGTTGGCCGAGTTATAATGTCATCAACGTAAACATTCTCCGAAATCATAAATATTAAATAAAAAAATTGAAATTTTCAATTAAGTACTACTCAACAGATTTCGATGAAATTTATATGAGACCAACTAGGAAGTATCCTCTATTATTTGAATTATCAAAATCGGTTCACCCAGTCAAAAGTTATGAGGTAACAAAAATAAAAAAAAAACATACAGAAGAATTGAGAATCTCCTCCTTTTTTAAATCGGTTGACAAGAAAATAGTCTTCGCTGAAATAATACATAGGTACTGATAGAGATTTGTTTAAAGGGTAGCCGTGATCGTACGCCACTTTGATTTTATTATATCATTAAAATGAATCTTTTTTGCTATAAAAGGTGGCATACGACCACGGCTATCCTTTGAACCACAACTTTAAACATATCTCTATCAGTATGACGTAAAATATTTTAGTGGAGACTATTTTCTTGTTTCGTACTTTTTAGAGCGTGTTCTTAGTACCTAGTCGTAACGTAATTTGTTTAACTTATTTTGGAGTAACAGTGTTTACATATTTGAAATGTGCTACCAAAGTTATTTTTTTTGATACCTGACACGAAACTGTCAAATTTTTTTTTTGTTCTTAACTATAATTATTATTTCACTTATTTGAACATATTTGAAGTAATAATTTTTACATATTTGAGCTGTGCTAACAAAGCTCTTTAATTTTTTAGTTCTTCACTTCCCTACAGCGCGCTGTAGTCAAGTTTACGTAATCTTATGCAGCCTTACGACAACTCATGAAATGAAGGCAAAGAAAAAGAGGGCAAATTATCGAATATTTTTCATAAAGTTAGTCCAGTAGTCACCAACACAGGCCGTTCTTTGTGTCTGGGACTTAACCATGCGCGGTCACAGGGAACACGACCCCCCAAAATCATGAAAATATGAACATCTTATAAGAAAAGAAGCTAAAAAAGATACTTCTGATTAAAAAAATTGTTGTGACACCCCTAAACTTCAGATGTGACCCCTCCCAAAATTTCAGTCTGCGACCGCGCCTGGACTTAACGCAAAGTAACAGTACCTTTTCAATCTGGACATGTAGGTAACATTATTCCATATACCTATATGATACACCACGATACAGAACCAGACCGACTAGCTTATAAGCCTAACTTTGAATCCCACTCCTCTGCTATTATAGTGCTTTGACCTATAAGAGCTTAGAGCACCTTCAGTTCTATAAAAGACCTGAACATGAACTACCTACCGCTATGTAAACAATAAAACCGAGCTTCTATTGACCTTTTCTGAAACTAAATGTAAAATATTCGGTTGTGTTAAGTTGTTAGGAGAATTACGCCCTAAAGGTTGATCAATCTGGTTTCCATTAGCACAAAGTGGTTAACAGTATTTTGTACTGTTAAAGGGTTAACAAAACAAAAGGACACCTGATTGAATTTCAATTTTCATTCATTCAAGCCGCTCTTGAAAATGTAGAAAGAAGCGAAGGATGCTTTTTAGTCAGATAATTATTAGATATTTATTTACAGATCAGTTTTAACCTACGAACATTTATATGTATATGATGCCTGTTCAAATATGAAAAATACAATTTATTGTTTATAATATTGTATAATTATGATTACTAGTTTAGAAGTTCTGAGGGAACAGATGAACATCCATACCCACATACATACATACCTACAGGTCAAAATTATAACCTCCTTTATGCTTTGCCGTAGTCGGGTACATACTTAATAAAATAAAATTAAAACATAATAAAAACTAAGTAAGCTCACCTGCCCTGAGGTACAATGAACACAGCATACTTGTTTACTGCCTTTGACTGTTTATTATCCACTATATAAAGGGTGTACCTCGGAGATTTCTCACCAGGTCTGTATAAGTCCAGCGATACCTATGACAAAAATATTTTTTTAATACGAAAATTATGTGAGTATGACTTGATTGCACCTGGATGTGTGTAAAACAAAAGTAATAGAAAACAACATTAAGAAGAGTGTACCATATCCATGTAGATGAGTGTGCATGTATGTATACATGTATGTTGCATAGTCCAAATAAATGAATTGAATTGAAGTCTACTCTTTATACAAGGTCTGTCATAATGAATGGATGACCCGTTATCTGGAGTTGGTCCGGATGTAATACTGTAAGAAAATTGTATCTTTTTGGCGGAATACTCAGCCATATAAAAATGGCAGAGACTTTCATACTTTTTCATGAATTTCCCGAATTCTTTCACTCATTTCACTGCCATTTCATCAAATTAAGATATTTTTGTGTAATATTTATTGAATTATATTTTTGAAAAATTGTTTCACTTAATTTCGATGCAATTTCAGGTGTTCTTAACATTAAACATTGTCAAAAAAGTTTAAGGCAATTTTTTTTCCACTTTTTTATAGTGTCAACTTAGATCATCTACTGTGACAAAAAAGTATTGAGCTATAACTGCTCATAATCTTAAATACTTGTCTAGTATGTGTAGATTCTAAAAAGGTATAGCAATGTGTAGTTTACAAGCAATATTAAGTTACAGGAGTGAGACCGTTGACCAAGGTCAGAATTTTCATCCATATAGAGGATGGAAATCGTGGTAAGATACCTCCAAAATCATTAAATTGTAGTTAAAATAACCGCAATTGACAAAATTGCAAATTTTCATTTTCAATGCAAATTGACAGTGTTTAAAAGACCTTTGTACACTGAACTAAAACACATATCAGTACAGATTTCATGGTTTTCCTTTCATCAAATTGACAAACCATGTTTGAGAGATTTCATCCTTGTGTTTGATCTTAACAATCAATGCAATTAAATTCAAGGGTGTAATTTTCGAAAAAAAAAATTTAATGCAATTTTCACAGCTTTTACAATATTTATTATAAAATTTAATGTAATACTAACAGCCAGTTACGGATGTACAATTCTGATATATTACTTTAACAGCTTTTGGATCAATTCCCGGGTGAAACAAATAAATTTTCAAAAATCTTTGAATGCGGTTTTATTTGTTTTCCAAAATTAAAGAATGTTTGGAGTAAAATTTGCTATCTTTATTATTTAGAGTACTTCAAAAAATTCAAAAATTCCACCCTGTATATTTTATTTGAATTTTCAGTAAAAATAGAGAACAACCTTTTGGACTTAAGTAGGTACATAGTACATACCTCTTCTTCACCCTCAAGACTTGTTTTAGCCAATCCGTTTGTAATGAATGCTGTATCTTGTACAGTCTTAACATACTCCGCAACCTCAGCTGGTTGCTCTAACCTCAACAATTTGTCACCCACCATGCAAACCTCTAGAATCTGAAAAAAAATTAAAAGAATAAGGTTTTATTTTAGGGTTGCCTGGAAGAGATTGAAAAGAAGAAACTAACATTTTTTTCCTTATCCATGTGTATGATGAAGAATAAGTAAATAAAAAATAAAGTATATTCTATGGGGGCAAAAATTTGTACCCAACAATAATTTGATATTTAAGTATTACTAGGTGAATATGAAATCTTTAGGGTACCAATGTTAAGTACTTACATAATATACAGAATAAGTGTCAACTCCAAAATAACAAATCAAACTAACAATTCTTCATCATAAGATTGCCTTTTAAGAAATTGTGATTAACAAAAACATACCAACTTAGGTAGCTCCTTGAATTTTGTAGCTATGACAACAAAAACTGGCAAAGTTGTTCCATCTCCACTGTCAGCATTTTTCTCCTCAGCTTCATGACACCGTACTACTCTAAACATCCATGATTTGTCACAAAATGTGTCCAAAAGTTTACTTAAAATGTGACTTTGTAAAAGAGAAATGCACACAAAACGTCCTCCAAGTTTTAAAACTCTTTTAATTTCATCAAAATAAAGATTTATTCTTTTCACTGTCTCTTCTGAGTCATCTGCCATAAGTGCGTCTAATGTGCCTTTATCAAGAACAACACTAAATGTATCATTTTCAAAAGTCATATTTAATGCATCCATGTGTAGGAATTTCATAGATTTTCTATTTACATTTAAGGCAGTCATTTGCTTAATAACAACTTCAGAAAGATCGATATTGGTTATATTTGTGTAACCAACATCATACAAATCAGCACTTAAGCTAGAATTTCCACAACCAGTAATCAGTATGTTATCCTTATGTTTTATATATTTGTGCAAATGTGTACAAAGTTCCAGATATTCACCATACCTTCAAAATAAATCAATTTTATAACTTTACGAAAAATGCATATTAGAAATATGATTATTTAATGCTAACAAACCATTCAAATGCCTTATTGCCTCGTTTTTTAAAGAATTTATTCCAATACTCTTTTTGGCTAAACTCTTTATGACTTTTAGGAAGCAGGTTCATTTTTGTTTGTAAAGCACGGAGCCTACAAATTAAATATATTTTAAATGAGAAGTTATAAGGACAATATTCGTGTTTACTTGCAAGCGAAATCAAAACAAAGCGAGCATGCTGTTTTTGACATTAACTGCATTCGAGTGACTGTCACTCAAATGAAATCAAGATCGTACATAGTGATTGATAGGATCTATTTTTTATAAAGACCTTTTGGCAGCGAGAACCAAACTGGAAAATATGGAAAATGCTATTTTGAATTGAACTTTTATTACTTTACAGAGACTTTTATATCACTATGAAGATATAATAACCAATTAATATGAGACAGAAAAGTCATGAACTGACTATGTAGAAGATGTCGGTTGGTTCTAATTCTTGCCACGCGCCACCATTCTTGTTGGACGTTAGCAAGTATGTATTCTGTGTCAAAGTCAATGTCATCGTCAGTGTCAGTCAAGTCAAACGAGGAATCGAACGAAATTATTATTTTATTTCTTTCGTCACTGTTTTTGTATCTAGTTGATTAATCGTATTTCTCTTTAGTCTCATACTAAATTGTAGTATGTACATGTAAATAAAGCACAAAAATATGAATTACACAAAAATCTCTTGATTTTTGCCTAAAATGTCGTTGAAAGATTTTAACGAATTAGTTTATAGGATCCATGTCGTCTGCAGCATTAATAAAGTTTTTTCTCGACTCAAAAATGGATAACAAAAAGTTAGATAAGTGGGAGGCTTTGGCCACTATCAAATCATTCGATTTAGGTAAGTAAAAGAAGTTTGTGTTTCGGTCATCCTAAGACACTTTAATTTTACCACTCTAATGTAACCGTTTTGGCCTTGGCTAACAGTGAATTGACTTCTGAATGGCATGCTGTAACAAAATTAATGAACCTTCAGGCTATCTTTTTATGTTCTTACTTAAATGTACTATGGGGACATTATTATTTTACTCTATAATTCCTGGATATTTGATATCTGGAGTCAACTATACTGTAGAAATCAAGACCAAGTTTACAGAAATCACTGAAAAGTCAATAAAGTTATCAATTCAGCCAGGCTAATATAATATTATATTAAAAAAGAAACTTTTGTTAGTTAAATTAAATAATACATCTTCATGTCCTCACGTCTATAAAAGGGTCTTTTTCTATAACTGTATGTGGTGTGATCGTATATGAAACCAGTTACTAATTCTTAGTGGTAACTGGCTTGTGGTATCATGCTTGGGGCCTGAGGGTTTAAAATGTTCTCATTTCATTGTACCTGATGCCATCCTACACAAGTAGCTTCTGCTCTTAATAAATAATAATGAGTTAGCATACCTTTCTTCAGTTTCAAATTTTTCAACTTCATGTTCACCATCAAGTGATATTGATCATGGTGTGGTTATTATTTTCAACAGTAATTATTTATTATTGTCAACACAATTTTCTGATGCCTTTCTAATCTAATAGGGTCAAACACAGTAATTGAAAAAATGGTTAACACTTCACTGTTTTACCTTAACCATTTTACAAAACGCACCAAGTTCTTTTTTTTTAAGGCATTATCGATTTTGTCTGATGCATTGATAGACAATAGAAACAAAGTTGCATTTTGTATAGAGCAACTTTATTCTTTTTATATTGCAAAGAAGTTATGTTGACTTTTTTCCATCAACCCTGTTTACATTACATATAATCTGGTAACTGTTATTTCTTTCGTTCGTGAAGTAAACTTTGTTACCAAATTTACTTCACGGGTGTTTTTAAATAAATAAATTAAATTATATGGGAATAATAAGAAAATGACTGTCTGATCTAATAATAAATAAAATCCCCAGAAAATCACACCAACTACATGGCCCCAAAGTAAGCATTGCTTGTGTTATGGTATACCATGTAGCGGACTAGGGGGAACCTAGAATATAAAGATATAAATAGATAATAATTTTACTTAAAATCTATTAAGGAAACTAAATTAGTTAAAAACTTTTATGTTTAGTTTTTAAGTTGTGTTAATTAATAAAATTTGTTGATATTTGAGATTAGAGAAGTATATTTTGGTTTTGTACCTTTCTTACCTCCTTGATGCAGTAGAGACATTTTCAGTACCGCATATTATTGCTGTCTCTATCTAGCCAGCTTGCAACAGTGTGCAGAAAGCTGTATTTTGCTTTTTATAAATGGCTGAAAGAAAGCTTCTGGAGACATCCATTAAGCATTGAAGTGACAATGCAACTCCAATAGTATTGTAATGAATTCAGTGTTGTAATGCATACCTTAGTGTTAACTTTTTCTGCCCAACTCAAATATAAACTTTTTAAAACATTTATGGTAGTTGTTTATTTTTAAAAGTTCAAAGATTTAAAGTTCGACTAATCCTTGTGATTTGTCGTTGTGTTAGTTCTTTCATGTCCTACCTACCCAAGTTGTATTTCTATTAGTTTGTGTAGTGTGTTGCATTTTTCAAATTCTGCTGTATAGTGGACACCTATGTTTTTTTATGAGCCAGTTCCTTTCTAAGCCCTTGTGCTTTTGTATTCAACTTCATCATTACTTACCATCAAGTTTTAATCAAGTCAAAGATTAAAATACGAAAATTTTAGTTTCATATCTGTTGCTATTTCATACCAGCCATTGCATTCTCAGTGGAAATACCACTCAATTATACTCTGTACCTGAACAATGCGTGGCTATGTTTACTAATAAAATAACCAACAGCACACACAATACAGCCAAAGAATCTGCATGAGTACACAAGAGTTCTAAAGATTTTGCAGCAATGTTGAAATAAACAATTGCTCTGATCAACACTCCTCCGCCGCGCCGCCGCCGTCGTAAAATCTTCACTATTCTTTATTCTAGAAGTTTTAGCTTTATCAGGCTTTAACTTAGAGTAAAAAACATCCATCAACTCTCAATATCACTTTTATTATTTTCCCCAGACAATCACACCAACTACATGGCCCCAAAGTAAGCATAGCTTGTGTTATGGGATACCATGTAGCGAACTTGGGGGGAACCTAGAATATAAATGCATAAATAGATAAACACCCAGACACGGAACATTTTTTTTTCTTGTTCCGTGCGGGAATCGAACCCGCAACCACTGGCGTCTGAGGCAGATGGGTTTACCCCATCGCCAAAGGGGAACACCTGAATAAAATATAGCCTATACTATCCAGTACAAAAAAACTCCAATCAAACCGGTAGCTAAAGAGATTAGCGCTTTCAAACGAATAAACAAACTTAATGGACGCCATAATGACGCGATTCTCCACTAATTTGAGTTCACATTATTAGTATAAAACCTTTGGATTCATTGCGTATTGTGTAATGGCGGGTTTCAATATTATGAAAACTGTTCGTTTTGCCTACGAACAATAGAAATCACTACCAAAATGCCTTTCTATATTCAAAATCTTGACATCTAAACCACTGCTTACGAACTGTTTGACTGTAATGGGTTGCTAGGTTACATTTGACCATTTACAAAATAAGTCATTATATCTAGCCAACGAGGACGTAACAAGTTATTAATTTAAACCAATGAGGTAAAGGTAGCATGGCAGTCTGCTGCGGCCAATAAGAGTTATGTTTTCATTACGTATAGTCCAGTCAAGGAATGAGGTGTAGCGTGCGTGAGCAGGTAACTAAGCGATTCCTTCAGAAACTTGTTCAGGGGGCTTAGGTTGTTAACATACCAAAAGTCCCGACTCCTAGGTGATGAGCGGGGGGAAGGAGGGGGGGGGTAAAGGTACGAATTTTGGGTTTTTCGCTTATATCTCGAAAACGGTGCATTGGAGAGAAATATTTTCAATTATTAAAATGAAGTTCCTAAAATTATCTAAAACTTTCATATCATATGTTTTTTTCTAATTCCTAACCGTTTTCGAGCTATACCCTCGGAAAAAGTTGAAATTTACAAAAAAAAAACAATTTACGTCAAAATATTCATAAACATTGCATCATATTGTCTAAACCCATTCATAAACGAAAAGTACGAATAGGAAAAAAGTTGTAGATTTTTAAATTCCCTTTTAGAATATATATACATATGCTGATTAATGCCAACCCGCCTAAAGTTACAGCTATTTTAAAACTTATATAGCATTTTGCAATTTTCAGAAAATTAGTTTGTATATCATATTCTTGACCCACAACCTTTGTTCGTTCATCTTATAACATAATATATGGCCACTTATAAGCAAGTTATTAAATAAAGTAGAAAAAATAATGATGATGACTTTCACACTTTATTCTACAGATAGTTTCGTTACACCAATACAATAATAATTGTAAACCCCATTGTTCTCAATATATTCCTAATGTTTTACTCTCGACTTTAAAAGTAATCAAATTTTCATCCTCTTTGAACTTGAGGGCCCAGGCAATGATTGTTCTTCCATGGCATCTTCTTCCTCAGTAGCGCGTTGCTCTTGCTGAATGGGCTCTACATCGTCTTCATCGTCCTCATCGTCAACAGTTACACTGTTCAGGCACTTCCCTTGACAGTGGATGCACGCTGCAGAATAGGTGAGCATCGCTTTTCGGCAGCCACATTTTCCAATTACACAATCCTTGGTGCAGCGGCAAAATATAGTTTTCAGAAGAACCTCTGGTCGCAGGAGTGGAAGCAATCAACAGGACAGCAAGGTCTACATCCTCACCAACGACAGCCACAGAGTTGTGAGTGGATTGTTCAACAGCAGTCTTCACGATTAGGATGTCAGCGTCATCGGTAGCCTGAAGAGTATGTATCCCTTTCTTCTGCAGCTTTATCTCCAGTAAGGAGATGAAGTTAGTTTTGTTGGTAGGATTTGATAAAAAGTTTAACAGGTATTTGTGTGTCCCATGTCAAATTGATGTCGGCTGACCTTTTTAGTCTGTAACGACGCATTTGTTCTTGTGATTTAGTGCTATTGGCTGGGTTTGCGTACCCATCAAACACCACAGTGCGAGTAGTCCCAAGATAATGGTGGTCGACGTAGGTGATATAACTATTACAAATAGTCACAACCGATACATCTTTTGGCCAAATAACTCTGTGGAGTAGAAATCCTCCATCGACTACAATGTTCATTTGAGGCAGAAGAATATCTTTCTTGGTTGGCTCAAATAAGTTGTACAGCACTGATTTGTTTGTCTTTCTCATGCCACTTTCGTTGAACAGTGCCAAGGGAAATGGGACCAACTCATACTCAAAATATTTCATCAAATCCTCATCTGATCGTTTGCTTATACATATCCGCTGAAAGAGCAATGTTGGGTCAACTACTACCCTTTCATCGTGAACTTTTATCGATGAGCTGACAGAAGATATTGGCTATGCCCGATCCTTGCGCGATAACTTAAAATGCTATACAAGTTTTAAAATAGCTGTAACTTTAGGCGGGTTGGACATTAATCAGCACATGTATATATATTCTTAAAGGGAATTTAAAAATCTACAATTTCTTTCCTATTCATACTTTTCGTTAATGAATAGGTTTAGACAATTTGATGCAATGTTTATGAATATTTTGACGTAAATTGTTTTTTTTTTGTAAATTTCAACTTTTTCCGAGGGTATAGCTCGAAAACGGTTAGGAATAAGAAAAAAACATATGATATAAAAGTTTTAGATAATTTTAGGAACTTCATTTTAATAATTGAAAATATTTCTCTCCGATGCACCGTTTTCGAGATATAAGCGAAAAACCCAAAATTCGTACCTTTACCCACCCCTCCTTCCCCTCGCTCATCACCTAGGAGTCGGGACTTTTGGTATGTTAACAACCTAAGCCCCCTGAACAAGTTTCTGAAGGAATCGCTTAGTTACCTGCTCACGCACGCTACACCTCATTTTGGGTCATTTATTGACTGGACTAGTATGACCAATTAAAGAATAGGTCATTTTATCTAGCCAACGACGTAAAAATGTATTCATTTAACGAAATATCCTATCAAATATCTGTCAACATATCAATAATCCAGTTTTCTCTTTCTAACTTAGCTATAACTGTTTCTGAAAAAAAGGACGAATATTATTGAATGACATAATTTTTCTTTTAAATATTTACTTTGACGTCATAAAAATGTGATTCAACCAATGGCAAAATTAGTCGAAGGATTGGCGTTTCGTTTTACGTAAGCAGTTAAACGCAATTATTAATCTCTAAAAACATACTATAATATATTTATCGAATACTAAAACATAGCAAACATAAATTGAATAAGTTTATATATTTCTTTAGTTCAAATATCATACAAATAATTTGCGAATGCGTGATATTCTATAAATCACATATCACCTATTTTCTTGGAAGAAAGTCACGCAAGGAGGGCCCATGCCAAATTTGAGAACTTACAGCCCGTAGCTAATAGATATTGTGAAACGCTACTTTTTTCCTACCAGTTTTGTACCTGTACCGGTTACGCATAGCAGTCAGTTGAATATTGAAACCCGCCATAAGTCAGTAAACGTGTTCTATCACACTTTGTGCTCACACTAGTGCAACAGTGTGTAACCGGTTGATGAATAGAAGCGACGCCATGTACAAATTCATTTGCTTATCTGCCTAGATAATACTATTTCACATATTTTTTTTCCATTTAATTTGTATGAAGCTCCTGTGTTTATCATTCAATATACCAGGTTAAGCAACGTTCGGAGCGGTCGGTACGAGGATGGGTGAACGCCGATCATTAATTTCTCTCGACGACTTCCGTGCTTCGGACGGCACGTTAAGCAGTTGGTCTGGTACTGTAGACTTGTATACGATACTCGTTAGGGTTTGTCACAAGCAACTTTAGAGCGACATCCACCAACCAGTACTAGGCTAACTTGGTTGTTAATGGCCTAAACCTCCGCGACATCCAGGAGACAGACGCATCACAGCAGTAGGTGCATAACAGAGTTGTGATGATTGTGCTCATATGTAGACAACCACTTTGGCGACGGGGTAAACCTATCCGCCTCAGACGCCAGTGGTTGCGGGTTCGATTTACGCACGGAACAAGAAAAAAATGTTCCGGGTCTGGGCGTTTATCTATATGTGTATTTTATATTCTAGATTTCCTTAATAAATGAAAAAATGTGTTAAATAAAAATCACCCGACCAGGACTCGAACCTGGGACCTCTCGTTTGCCGGACGAGTGCTCTCCCACTGAGCTACCGGGGCCTGGCGGTACGCCTCGAAATTACTTAACACATTTTTGTGGTAATAGCTTTGCAGCTAAGACCACCCAAATTGTGAGTTAAAGTGAAGCATTGCAATGTTTAATAAGATTTTAAAGTTTTTGCATTTACTGGCGGTACGAGTCCTGGTCGTGTGATTTTTATTTAACACATTTTTTCATTTATTTAAGAGTAATTAAGCATTTTAAATGCTAAAACTTTAAAATGTTATTCTAGGTTTCCCCCTAGTTAGATACATGGTATCTCATAACACAAACTTTGCGTTCGTTGAGGCCATGTAGTTGGTGTGATTGTCTGGGGATTTCATTTTATTATTTATTTAATTAGGACTTAAGTTTAAGCTATTGCGAAAAAAGTTATTTCACTCAAGTAAACTAAATAATACTATTATTCTATTTCAGGTACCATAGACAACAGTCACCATGACTCTGTATTCCACCAAAGCATGCAGCCGATGGACTTCATTCAGTCCGCAGCGACCACACCCATCAGTCTCCTGGTTCAGTCCTTGGTAAAACAACTCTGTACCCTACTAGAGAAGGACAATGCTCGCGCTAGTCAACTTTATAACACCATTTGCGAGAAGCTGCATAGCATGAACCTAATCGATCATTCCTACGCCATGGGAGAGTTTGAGGTTATGAGAAGCCAGTACCAACGTGCCTTATACCAACTAGTTACTGTCGCCAGTGGCGTCGAAATACCAATAACTCTGCCTGCCACTTGGCCTATCGTTCAACCATCTTTACTAGAATGGTCTCGCTACCACAGAGAATTTGAGGAACTTTTTTACATTGCTCATGGAGGCTTCGGAAGTGTCTTTAAAGCAAGACATCGGCTTGATGGAGTAGAATATGCTGTTAAAAAAGTTTTCATCAAATCCTCTGATGTGAATTCAATTATGAGCCATTTATCTGAAGTTAAAACTATTGCCAGCTTGAATCATCCTAACATCGTCAATTATAAAGCTGCATGGTTGGAACCAATGATTGAATCCACAGTTAAGAAAAAACGGCAAAATATGAAGATGGACACCAATGAATTTCCCGTTCTAAATTCGAAAACTTCTAATTTTCCAAACATCGTAACATCATTTAAAACACACAATTCAAAGGAACTTATCAGAGACAAAAGCCAGTCTGATTTTGTCATTTCTTTCCGTGATTCTGGGGGGATGGAAAAAAATGAGAGTTCCAGTGAAGATTTTGACGACCAGGATAGCGAGGACGACGAAAACTCACCATCGGAAAATGCGCTTTGCAAACTTCTTACTGGTAAGGAATACGAAAACTGTTCCAGGGTTAATTTGAAATGGGCTACCCTGTACATCCAAATGACGTTTTGCCAGCAAACGCTGAAGCAGTGGCTCGACGAGCGCAACAACCACGTGGCTTTTACAAGGAAAAACTCAGATGATTTGACCTTGCAGCATTGTGACTCTACAGAATCCACTTGCCTTGAGAGCACCGAGACACCTGGAGCTCACTATCCTGTGGCCTGGACTCACATTGACGTGTTGATGGACATGTTTATGCAGCTAGCTAAAGGCTTGCACTACATCCATTCCCGAGGAATTATTCATCACGACATAAAGCCCAGCAATGTGTTTGTAGCTAAACAGGACAACCGTCTTCTGGTCCAGCTTGGGGATTTTGGCCTTGCATGTCCACTGCAACAGTCCCACAGTGGCTTAGCGCTAGGAACACACATGTATGCTGCGCCGGAGCAGTTGGATGGCCAGTGCAACCCTAAAGTGAGTATCTTCTTTCTTTTACGATTTTTAAGACAACATCCGTATGCTATAACAAACTATACAGTGTGTCCGGTCGCTCACGACCTAGCGATAATTTAAGGTTACAAAATATACCTAATTTCATCGACAAAAACACCCATATATGGGGGTCTACCCCTCCTGTCGGAATGGCCGCCATTTTTTTTTTATTCTTGTAGATACCTCTGCTGAAAGATGCCGTTTTCTCTGGACAGAAAGGTCCTACAGATGTAATAAAAAGTGTTTTTAAATGTTATTTTAAAGGTAGAAATAGCAACTATCAAATAAAAATAAACATTATGGAAAATTTTCCCTACAAAATATCTTAAAACATTTACAATGCTACAGTGGGGGCTCATATTATTAGAGCCACAAAGAAAAAAGTCGATTTTATCAGTTAGGGTAGAAATAAAATCATAATGTGAAAGTTTTTTGTAAAGAAAAGTTTTTATTAGGTATCTTAATTTATTGGTACACTTACCAAAGGTTACTTTACCATGAACTTATAACGAAAGAATACCAAATGCCCATTAAATTAATATTTGTAACACCGCCTTTTGCTTCCATAACCGCTTGAATTCTCCTGGGCATACTTTCGATGCAATTATAGCAGTTGTTTTTGATTGATTCATTCCTGTGCCAAACATCTATTAAACGCTCGATTAGTTGGCGTTTATTTGTTATAATTTCTCTAGAAACTTCGCGTTTCATTAACTCCCAAAGGTTCTCAATGGGATTGAGGTCCGGCGAATTTGCGGGCCAGTGGAGAACCTTGACTATTTGGTCATTGAGAAATTTGGTGACCTTTCTTGCCTTGTGGCAAGGTGCGGAGTCATGCATGAATGTAAATTCATGATTTGGAAACCACTCCTGGACATGGGGTAGCATCTTGGTCTCTAGGACCTGGATATATTGATCCTGCCGCATCGTTCCCTCCACAATGTAAAAGCGACCAGTTCCTTCGCTGCTTATTATTGACCACACCATGATGCTCAGTGTGTGCTTGACTCTCTTGACTAAGCAGTCTCCTAAAATTTCTCCCCCTTACTACTTCTCACAAATTCAGATTTGTCTGATAAAATTTGCACAGAAGATTCATCGAAAAAACAAACCTTAAATATTTTTTATAATTTAGCAAACAGAAACTCAAATTGTTGATACAACTGAATTGAATGCTTTTTTTATGTAAAATTAATTTTAATGTAACTTTATCCTTCCAGCAATTTTCAGAAGTAATCACCTACCTTATTCCAGTAGTCAGCAGTCCAGTGTTGGTGTTCTTTAGCCCATTTTAGACTCTTTGCCATAATAGTTGGTGTGAGAAGAGGTTTTCTTGCCGGTCGACGACAGGTGAACCCTAAATCTTTCATACGTCGACGAACGGTTGGTTGGGAAATGTCTATTCCAGCTTCCTGTACAGTTTTTGTGATTATTTTGCGAGGTGCCTTCCTGTGTTTGACACAGATTTCGCGAATTTTTCTTTCATCACGTGTCGTGGTCAATTTCTTTCGTCCACAATTTGTAATTCGCTTCGGAGTCAGTTCAACATTTGTGTCAAAATTTTTCTTCATTCTGTCAACTGAGGGTCTCGAAACATTTGCTATCGATGCAATTTTCCTTTGGGAATGCCCAGTGCGCAAAAGCAAGGTTTAAAATTTTAGAAATTTTCCTTGGAGAAATGTCTGTAGCTTTTCTCATGGTTAAAATATATCCTGCAAGTAAAGTAACAAAATTTATAAGAATATAGCTATTAATAGCGACAGATATATTTTAAGCAAGCAACTAAAGTACAGAAAACTGTAAAAATACACCAACAATACAGTAAAATCCATCAAAATGCATTAATAACCTTAAAAAAAACTTACCAAAACATCGTGGCTTTGAAGCGGTCACTGAAATTTTTTTTAAAAATGCTGACCATGTCACAAATTAGAGCCAAAAATGTAGCATGTTACAAAAACAATATCTTCTTGCATCCATAAATAACAAAAACAACAAAATATAAACATATCAGATATAGGTTCAATACAATATATATGATTGAAATGCAAAATTAATTATTTTTATAGGTGGCTCTAATAATTTGAGCACCCACGGTAACTTAAGTGAAAAAAAATGACCGTTTTTTTTATTTTTCTTAACATATTTCAAAAACTAGCACATTGATACTAACTTTTTTAATACTGTCCTAATACTTAAGGATATTACTTACGAATTGACGTTAAAATTATTGTTGTTAATTGCATAACTCGAGAGTTAGGGCTGTTTGAACATGACCCTTTTGTGAGGGTCCCAAACCTATGTAGAGCTACCTGCTACATTGAATAGGGTTTATGTTTTTGTCGATGAAATTAGGTATATTTTGTAACCTTAAATTATCGCAAGGTCGTGACCGGACACACTGTATATTGGAACACATAGGTAGAAGTTGAAAGATTGTTTAAAAGTTAATAGGTACCTACTTTATCAATAGATAGATATTTATACGTTATTTTAAAAAACAAGACGCACGGTATATTCTTACAGAAATCAAGGCGCAAAATATTATTACTTTAATTTCCTGTGAATTTTATCTATGATATGGGTTGAAATATAACATGGATTTTTCGAAGATCATAATTTCATAATTTTTAATATTGAAGAGACAAACCGATATCAAACTTTTTTTTATATTTTACGACTTGTAAGTTGACCGCTAAGTTTGTTTGGAAGGAGGAGGCGCCTTGAAATTAAGCGCCGTTTTTACGCTCCATTTTCCGTGATTGATTTGATTTCATTGATTTTTTTACAGATTAATTACCGTTACAATTGTTTACTGTTTCCACCTTAATGTTTTGCGGTTTTTAACATCATTCAATCATAAATTTAACATCAGTCAATAAACTGACGTCCTCAAAAACTTAACATCTAACTTGTAAACCTGTTTGATTTCAGAGCGACATGTACAGCCTCGGTATCATTCTCCTCGAGATGGTGGAGCCGTTCAGCACCGACATGGAACGCGTCAAGACCATCACCGACCTTCGCAAAGGCCAAATCCCCGCACACCTCTCTGCCAATTACCCAAAAATTGCGCACCTCATCGGCAAGCTCGTCCAAAGGAGACCAAGCAAGAGACTGGACACAACTCAGTTACTCGAAGAGCTTAACCGACTTTCCGAAGATAAAGATGTCACAATTAAAAATTTAAAAGAAGAACTGGCCGCGAAGGATGATGAAATAGCAAAGCTCAAGATGCTGCTAAATAAACTACTTAATAAACCCTAGTATTTAGTACTTACTTGCGTGTGTGATTTGATTTGTGGTGACTTATTTGTGATTAATTTGAATATGACAATCATATTGCAATAATTAATGTAAGGTTGATTTATTGTAGTTTCTATTCTTCTTCTTCTTATTTATTTATGTACAAGTCGTTCTGATTCAATGCATAGAAAGACAACGTAAGTACAAAGTTAGTTTATTTTAATTTCTATCCACCTTATGCACTTCAAAAAAGTTAGACGCCTGTTCAACCCTTGTTTAGTAACAAAAGTCCTAGAAAAAAAATCATTAAAGTAGGCAGGCGTCTAACTTTTTTGTTGTAAAGCGGTATATGTCTTTCCGCAGACCTGAGATCGACTTGTAAACGATTGATAACAATTGTTCTTACTTATACAATGTGTGGTTAGTGAAGGAAATATAGGTTTTATACTTCAAGTATCTTTTTTTTCCGTATGAATCAGTAGAACCCAGTGCACTGTTTTATCTGCGACTCCTCGACAGACGCGTTATTTATTAGTATGGATTTATAAAGTAGCGCGGCGGTACCATTATTCAGCAGCTAATTTTAAAGCGCTCGTTTACGGCAAATATTTAGCTAACGTAGTGCTACTGTAGTGGGTTTTTGTACTTTTCTTGCACTGGCGATATCTCCTCGAATATGATGAAGCGTTATTTCTCGCACTTATTTCATACCCGACATCTGACTGACTGATCATCCATCATAGATTACGCTATCTGCTAGATATTGATGTGCGTTGATGTGTTTCAGCAACATTTTATGGCGAGTCAGTTCCTTCGAAAACCCTGATGGTTCAGCTTAAGATTATCGTCGGAGTTATATTTTACTTTAGCTTAGCAATCCATCTGGCTATGTCGTTGAATTTGATTAGCTTGCGAATCGCCTCATTTCAGATTCGATCCCGAAGGAAAACTTTAGCCATTTCCATTGCCTGGGCAACTTTAACCTTGTTTACACAAGGTCCATGCATGATTAGTGATCACTGTACCTACCATTGTAGTGGCATTCATAAAATATAGGTTACAGGGAGCGATTGCATAAATAAATATTTCTGACACCCACACAACATTATCTAGCCCAAATTAAGTTTCTTAAAGAACTTGTGTTATGGATACTAGATAACTGATATATTTTTTTTTTTATTTATTTAACAATTTATGTACACACAAGTTAAGATATAATATAAAGAAACATAATCAAAATAAGTACAAAGGTACAGCTTATCTCTATTGAAATCTCTTACAGCAGACCTAAGACTGGAGAGTTTGTTCAAAATGCAATCATAGTGTGTACTAATACATAATATACTACAAACTATTTAAATTCTAATAAATATATATACATACCAATACATACATATAATATTATTATTACAACTTTATATAGGTACTTAAAATACATACATATTATATATTACTTAAGAAATATATAAACATACATATTGAATAAATACATATTTTTTTATTAGAAAATAAACTTAAATAAACATATAAACATCCATGACTTGACGACTAATATCCGTGTTCATCACACAAATATCCGTCGCCGCCGGGATTCGAACCCAGGACCTCTGGCATAGAAGGCAATGTACGTTACCCCTACACCAGCCGGTCGTCGAATCTCTTTGAAATGAAAAATTTATGATAAAATAAAACATAACTGGATCTCAAATTTCTTTACAAAGTCGTTTTTAACTAAATTGACTGTCCTAAATTACTATCAATTTTTTATCATAGAGTCCACCGCGCTAACCACTTCCTTTGTTTTATATAACAAAAGAGTTCTCGAATGCTTACTCCTTCACATCGTATGCCGAAATTTATTGATATTTATCACGAATCGTATCAATTGGCAGTCCCAAAAGAATGTTTTTCAGCGATGCTTAGTTTATTTATTAATGTTATTTTCATGTATTTATACGCAAAGGAAGTTCTCAGACATTGAACCTTGTTTTTGAAGGAATGAAAGTAAGTTTTGAATACTAAGAAAATACCATGGAAGATTGAAACCTTGAAAACTTTACCGGGTTGGGTAGCAAGAAAAATAATAAAAAAACTAAAATGCGTGAAGTACCTACATGTATTGTCGCACACATGTCTAACCAAAGGCTAGAACTTCATAAATTAATCTCTATAAAAATATTGGTGGGTTAGTCTGTCCTGCTTGCAATTTGTTTGATGTTTATCTCAAATCCGAAAAATTCATTCGATCCCATATTAAATAAAAAACAACTTTCATCCTACTTTCATAGCGAAAACAAACTAAATTCTATGAAATTACATTGTTAGAGTCTTTTTTACACAGTAACATATTCGAAACATTACATACACATTCCCAAGAACAGCCCGCGACTTTTGATCATAGAGTTTAAATAATGAAAGTAATAATTAATAATTATATAAAGGTAAGACTTCATTATTTACATAAACAAACACAAGCAACAGAACGCCAAAAATTAATAAGTAGGTGCTTTTTACTGGTACTTAAGTTAAAAATCCTGTAGGTATGTTTTTAATAAATAAACGATTTAAAAATATTTATCTTTATTTTTATTACTCTGTAATCCTTTATAACTGTTTAGGCGTGTTTCTAGCGTAAGTTACATCTTCTATGACGTTTGTTGACGTGGACGTGCCGTGCTTTTGTGAGTAAAAACGACAACCTTAAGACACGTAAGGGCAAATCTATGGATTTAAATCTTTGTGTGCTGTCATCTTCGACCTTATTTTCACTTACCATCAGGTAAGACTGAGGTCAATGCGGACTTAGTCACCAATAAAAAAATGTCTAAAGTATTGGTCGTGGAGTAAAAATTTAAATTATGACCAACTCAGAAGAATATTTTATGACAAAACTTTCGTCAGAAGCTATAACAATTATTGTGCTATTTGAACAGATTTTCGAGATATGAGCAAGAACCTGAAAAGCGGGACCTTTTAATCAACTTTAATCTGGATCCCCCAACGTATAAAATAGCCAATTTTCAAAACTATATAGGTACACGAATTTTTTCCACTGATTTTACTAATTTGACTGGGTCTTTGTAGCGCGGAGCCTTTACAATAAAGTATGCAGTAAATGCAACATTGCTATGCATAAGGTGAAAGGAGCTAAGACTTACTCTTTTTTTTTATGAATTATGGATGGGACGTTTGTCTTCCATGCCACCTGATGTTAAGTGAACATGAAGACTAAGGTGGTACACGTCCATCCACGAGAAACCTATTCACTCGACGCTTAAAAGTATTAGGACTATACTGGTCAGGGAAAATAGACGCAGGCAGTTCATTCCAAACCTTGGCGACCCGTATCAAAAAGGAACTGTCAAAGCGCTTAGTTCGACTTTTCGGAATATCTACCACATACGGATGGAAGTTCTGTCTGCGTCTAGTAGTCCGATGGTAAAAGGGTGAGGGTTCAATTTGTTCAAACAGAGCACTGGCGCACTCACCAAAATGTATCCTGTAGTACACGGTTAAACACGCAACCTTACGACGATGCTCTAAGGTCTGCAGTTTTTTGGTTGTAAGGTCGACGTCGTTAATTAATTTACGGGCTCTTCGGTCAACGGAGTCCAGCGCTTCTAGTTGATATTTGGCAGAACCATCCGAAAGATGACTGCAGTACTCCATGCATGATCGCACTTGAGCTGTGTATAAGTTAAGAAGCTGTGCAGGGCCGAAGTACCGCCGTACCTTCGAGATGATTTCCAACTTTTTCGAAGCTACTTGAGCCATGGACACAATTTGTTGACCGAAGTTTAAACTGGATGTTACAGTTACGCCTAAAAGCCCTAGATGGTCAGTGATGGGGACAGATACATTTTGGAAAGTGGGCGTAAATGTGAAGGTGCTCTTTTTTGCGGAGAATAGACACGCCTGAGTTTTGGACGCGTTGAATTTGACCAAATTCGACTCACCCCAATCGGATACTTTCCGTAAGGTCAAATCAACGCGCTCAATCATTGACTTTCTTAAACTCTCGATTTCACGGGGGCTCGCTCGCGCATTAGATACGTATCTCTCTACAACAGTGCTGTCATCAGCATAACCAATAATGCCCGGTGTTAAAAGGTCATTAATGTGCAGCAAGAATAATGTTGCAGAGAGAACAGATCCCTGAGGTACCCCGGCATTAATTGCCATTTGGTCGGAGGAGTAGCCATCTAAGACTACTCGAATTGACCGTTCCCTCAGAAAATCAGATATCCAGTCGCAGAGCCCAATCGGTATGCCATATGCTGGGAGCTTACTTAAGAGACCATCATGCCAAACCCTGTCAAAGGCCTTGGAAATGTCTAAGGATACAGCTATTGCTTCACCATGACCCTCCAAGGCCTCACTCCATAAGTGAGTGGCATACACGAGAAGATCGCCGGTCGAGCGTCCGTTGCGGAAACCATATTGGCTATCGCTTAGGAGCTCGTTGGTCTCGAGGTATGCCAGGAGTCGATTATTCAATACACGTTCCATGGCTTTGCAAAGTATGGAGGTGATTGAAATTGGTCGATAGTTGACAGGATCGGCACGGCTTCCCTTCTTCGGTATTGGCTGTACGTTAGCAAGCTTCCAGTACTTGGGGACCTTACCCGATTCCAATGAGAGTCGATAGAGGCGCGTCAAAACGGGAGACAACTCAGCTGCGCAACGTTTTAGGACCACTGCAGGAATACCGTCTGGACCACTAGCTTTGTTCTCGTCTAGGTGCAGCAAGCATTTAAGAACCTCCTTTTGGCGAATGTGAACGGTACCCATTGTAGGTCCGAACTGAGGTAATTGAGGTGGGATTTTTCCTTGGCAATCTAGGCGAGAATTTTCCGCGAAGATACTAGCAAATAAATCTGCTTTCTCCTTAGCAGTGTGGGCCAGAGAACCATCGGGTTTTCTCAGTGGTGGCAGCGACGTGCGACAAAAGTTCGTTTCGACCGACTTGGCAAGGGACCAGAAAGCTTTGCTTCCCGAAGGGTATGCTGCTATTCTGTCTCCGATACGGCCTATGTGGGCAAAACGAGCTCTTTTGATCACCTTTTTGCAGGACTTGGCGGCAGCGTTGTATCTTTTCTTAAGTTCATGCGAATCCAGGGCTTTGCTTCTGCGAGCATTTGCCCAGGCTTTGTATGCTTCCCGCTTTCGCTTTTCAGCGGCAAGGCAAGCACTGTTAAACCATGGGCAAGCTTTGGTTTCAAGGGATAGGTCAGCGTGGGGAATGTAGTACTCCATTGCTTGAACTATCACACTTGAGACAGCATCAGCGCAGCACGATGGATCGGTTGATGTAAAACAAGTTTGCCGCCATGGATAAGATGCGAAGAAATGTCGCATTTTATCCCAATCTGCTGACTTGTAACGCCATACTCGCCTGGAGCCTTTTGGGCAGGTGTCAGGTGGCGAGTACAGCGATACAGATTTAACCATACAGTGATCGGATGTCCCTAAAGGTGCAGTGACGGACACCGAGTATCTGTCAGGATCGGTTGTCAGCAGAAGGTCCAAGCAATACGCAGTGTGGCCAGCAACGTCGGGGATGCGCGTAGGTTCGTTAACAAGTTGTGAGAGACCATAAGTCAACGAAAACTTAAAGGCCTCTCTGCCAGCATGGTCAGTGTCCTGATACGGGTATAACCACTGCCCGTGGTGAGCATTAAAATCCCCCAGAAACACCAACTGCGCCGTGGGAAAACGTTGCTGAATCTTATCTGCTGTATTGCCAAGGTATTCCATAAGCCTCGTTGTCTCCCGATCTCCGCTATGTGAACGATAGATACAGGCGTAAACCACTTGGTCTAGGCCAGTATCTATGTGAACCCACATGACTGAAAGGTCCGGCACTTCCAAGTAACGGAGACGCTGATAACAGATCGCGTCACTGGTATGCCGAGTCTGACGGATCGCAGATCTGCGTCTCCGTTAGAAAGAGTAGGTGTGGTCTCTCCGTCTCAAGATGGTGGTGGACATCATTCAGATTGGAGTGCACTCCTCGGATGTTACAAAAGTGCACTTTGAGGGAGAGGAAGTGCATTCGCTGTTGAACCTTACTCTTTTTATGACCTTTCATTGTGAATTGGTGGTGGAGTGAATAGGGAGGAGAATAGAAGTTGAGTGAAGCGCTGCGAATGGAACCAAGCAACTCGTAGGGACTCTCATACAACTGAAATAAAAGCGTGGGTTATAATAATAAAAGTTGTATGCTAAAAGGAAATATTATTCAGACATGTTTGTTGTTTTTTATACTCTCAATTTCTCTACCTAGACACCAACATAGGTATCCTTACTCTACTCTACATGCAACAAGATATCACTATTATTAGGCATCATCGAAAATCAAACCACAAAATGATTAGTCGAAGAGTTTATTTACAAAATAACGTAATCGTGTATAAATTATCATCTTAATTCTAAATAATATTTACAGTCTTACTAAAGTTTAATTAAAATAACAAGATGGCGGCGCGTCGTGGTAAGGCGCGCCGATCAAAGATGGCTTCACTGAAGCTAAACGGGCGGGAAAGCTCACAGGATGTTGTCTATGGCGTGGATGACGCCGTTCGTGGCGGGGATGTTGTGCGTTATCACTTGAGCGTTGTTCACCTTGATGCGCCCTGGAACACACAAACAAACGGGAAGGTCAGTCGCTGTATAATATTTGTAGGTACACAAAAGTCAGTAAAATGTTTGGGCGAGTAGCAATCAGTCGTCGATACGAAGAGCTCATTTTGCAGAATTTGTCACAGTTCTGTTTTAACGGTAAACATATGACCTAATTAATGCCAACTTCCAAATATCATCTGATCATAGAAGTATTCGTACCTAATAAGATTTTTTGCTATTCAAACTGAAAAGTTTAAACACGGCAGTTGATACCAGAGAGCAGATAAAGTAACGAAATACTGTAACTGGTTTCTGCACTGACCTCTATATTTACCACTGGACTGGCTGTTCCGTAAGTTTGACAGCTATTTTTTTGTGCCTATTTGAAGCGCCACTAGCGAGTAGCGAGTGTCCGCAGAACAAATTTTGACGTATATTGCAAGTGGCCGCCAGAGAAGTGCTTGCTTATTGTTAAGTGATTTTATATTTTTTAAATATTAATTCGAATTTTATGTTGTTATTGTTATAAGCATTATATAAAAGTTATCAAGAATGAGGACATGTGACATATGTGTAAGCGACTAGTTTTAGTACCACGGACACTCGCTACTGCTCGCTACGTCCGACAGCGCCAAAATGGCGATTATCAAACGGGCACAAAAGCACTTTGACAGCCGCCAGTCCAGTGGTAAATATAGAGGTCAGTGGGTTTCTGTTTATATGTCTGCTACTAAGTACTTGGGTTCGGACCTGGGACTATTAACATAAAAGTCCAGCGGTGGCGGCGGCGTATGCTCGGCCCCGAGCAGTCCTGAACACAACTAATCTGAGCGACCTTGCTTGGTTTTAGAACCCCTTCAGGGTTTTCCTGGCCATCGGCCACCCTTCATGTAAAAGCCTCCAAACATTACTGTGCTAGTTCTTATTGAAATCCATGTGCTCGCATCTACGACCACATCTTCTTTTACCATCAGGTAAGATTAGACGTCGAATCGCGTTTAGACACTGTTAAAAAAAGCACCAGCTAACCGTTGTCGACAGTTTTATTCCTAGACCAGTGGATTCTATCCTCAACTTCATAATCACTGAAAAAAAACAAAACACAAAATTCAAAACTTTCTATTAAAAAAAATACAACTCACCAGCATTCTTCTGTAAGGTGAGTGGCTTAGCGTCCTCCATGGAGTTCCTAAGCTGGTAGTATCTCATGCCCGCGCTGTACAGGGTGCCGGGCAGCACGTGCCGCGCCACGAGCGCGCGCGCCGCGGCCTTGTCGGCGTAGCGGGACAGCTCGGCCGGCGGCAGGCGCCCGAACGCCGCGTCCGTCGGCGCGAATATCGTATACGTTTTGGATTCTAGGTTGGGAGAGTAGAGAAGTAAATTAATGGGTAAAAGGGTGCCGTGTTGAAACGGGATGGATTTAATTTGAAAACATTGTCGAACAAATTCCGACGCGTGTAAAAAGTTGTTGTATACGGTTCTGCTCGAATGAAGTTTGACTTTAAATTTTACAGTTGAATCGATTTTTTTATCGACTTTGTAGATAAATACCAGGATGACTCGGCTCGAAGGAAGTATATCGTGTTGTCTAGTTGTGAGCCCCGAAAATTATTATAAGACTTCATAAGGGACATCAATTCCTCAATAACAGATGTGGGTAGCTATCTTAGCGTATCATTCATCAAGTTTCACACATTTTTGTTGGTAAAACAATTTGCACGTACAAATTCACATTTTCACTAAAAATTCTTTAATGCTTTAATGTATTTCTTTGGGATATTTCCCGTACTAGCTCTACCATTTTGTTAGCTACTTTTTAGCTTTTTTTGAGCACTAGTAGCCTTTTGTTACTCTTTTCGTGGTATCGTAGCAAAGATCTTCACAAAATGAGATTTCAAAAGGCCTTAAATTCAATATTCTATAGCAACTTCTATAGAAAATGACACCTCGAAGTTTAAGTTTGAAATTAGTGAATGCAAACTTGAATTAGCTCCATTAAGCATAATGAGTGATGGCCCTCTCAGACTTTCCTCTCATTCGACATTTATTAGGAACTTTCCTTTAGTTAACTTTCACTGTTTGCGATTAACTCATATCGGGCAATATCTTGACATTGTGTAAGTACTCATCGATCAAAATAGAAAATAATGAGTAGATAGTTTGATTACCTTGGTATCGATAGTTCGGTATTGAAAGTTTATGGAACACTGTATGTAGAATTGTAGATAAACCAAAGAGTTACCAAAGATAAATTGTTATTGTGTATTTTTAAAAGATGATTGCTGTTGAGTTTCTAGCCACTTCTTCTCAACAGATCGACTTTCCGAAGTGGTGGTAGATTCAGTTCAATTTGTAAATTGTGACTTATTTCAAATGTATTTAAATACTTACGAAATAAAGATTCTTTTGACTTTGACTTTGAGTATCTTTTCGATAGGAGATGTAGTTAGGTACTTAGAGTAAACTAAGTATCGAGCTGTTTTATCAGACTGCGAGTATTATATTCATAGCACATTATTGCTCTTTCTTTCAAATGTAGAGTGAATAAGCCCTTTTTGACATTCTCAATGCTCAGCATCACTATTGTCGGGTAAATGTGTATACGTATAAATGTGCAATACGTTTCAATTTTTTTTATGAAGAGAGTACATAGAGTCAATAGGGTATCTAGCTGAACAGCACTATTTAGTGAACTATTTTAGTAGATACCGGTGACGGATATTTTATTTTTAGAAAATGTACAATTAGTATCTATGCTGGACTGGGAGCGAAAGAAAAACATAAAATGTGCCAGCTGCTTCTCTTCCTGGGCATACTGTAAAAGTTAGTTAAGGGACAGAGGTTTTATTGGCGTTTTCTGCGGGCGATAGGCTGACTCCCTGTCACTCTCTCCATCATTATAATACTTCGAAATTTGTCAAACGTGACATCAGATGGTTTGATAACCTCTGGTGTTCTGCCTACCCCATTAGCGATACAGGCGTTAGGTTATGTATGTATGTATAAGTATAGCTATAAAAAAAGTTTATAATCTATTTATAATTCACGATGGTCTCACCTGCTAAAGTGTCGGCGAATCCACTCGCGAAGATCGCCTTGAGGAAGGTGGTAAACCTGCGGTCCCGGTCAGCTTGCAGGGTTTGCACCAAGTCTCCCACGGGCAGAGGGAACATGACGCGGTCCACGGCATGAGCGATGCCCTGAAATAAATAAATGAATATTGTTGGTCATGTGTTCACACAGCGCCATCTAGCCCTAAAGTAAGCACATAGCCTGTGATATAGCTGCTATCAAACCAACTGAATCATGACCCATTTTGCTGATAATTCGTTTGAAAGCGTTCAACCTGTAAAGTCTATCCCGTTTAATGCACTTAGGACATTTTAGATACTGAAAGAATCCTGTTCCTACTCAGTAAATGTCAGTGTCGAAGGAAATGATAAAAAGTTCGTCACCAAGGAAACCTATCTTCAAGCGAATTTCGACCTACAGTCCGACAAGGCGCTTTTTTGGCGCTTGTATGATGACGTCAGGGGGGCGTGAGTTTGAAATAAGGGTTACCATTAATTAAAATTTCCCTATTCTCAGGCAAAAATATGAAAGCATGAACGTTTAGTTTTTATCATGTTTGAAAACAGAAATTATTTCATTTTATGTTACTACAAAAGGCAAGTCGCTTAAACTTTGCCAAAAACGTTAGGGGTACAAAAACACGGGATTGAAGATATAAATTGAAGATTAAGCAAGAAGTTACTTTATTAAAACATAAAGTTATAATTAAAATCATGTTTTATGATAAATTATTTTCCTCGTCATCCTCGTCACCACTACTTTCTTTATAAGTATCTAGAAATGCTCGTATTTTAAAAGGTTTAATAAGTTAGAGAGCGAGCGAGAGACATATAGTTTTCTTTAAAAAAAGATCAAAAACCTTCATAAACCTTTAAAGCTTTTAAAAACGAATACGATTTTCTATAGGAGTTAAGTACTAACGGATTGAATCAAGTTAACATAAAATTATTTTTTCAGGGTCGTTACCTGAGGAATATGAATATCCTTCTTATCGTCCAGCACTCTGGCGCCATTGATGGTGGTGACTCTAACTTCATTCCATTCAACGTCATGCATGTCATACTGGTTCACTCGCAGCTGAGTTCCGGCTAATGAAACTCCAGTCATTTCATCTTGCAACGAACCGATGTCAAATGCTCCGGGGATAACGTGGTGAAGGAGAAGCTAAAACAATCAAAAATATATAAGACAATGAGGTAGGAGAAAAATAAATATTTTGGTTTTATGGTAGGTGTAAAGGTTTTGTAAACGTACCCCACTTAAAAGTCTTGGGTTGTCCTTGAACTTCTCTTCAGCCCGATCAGGGCCTCCAAGTTGAACCAATAATGTTCGGAAAGCCTTGTCAGTAGGAGCGAAGAATGTATAAGGTCCAGTCTCATTCAGTATTGTGTCCAAACCTGACTGGCGCAAGTATTTTGCCGTAGCGAACAAACCATTCTCTTTCAGAATGTCTACTAGGCCTGGATTTACTTGTCTTCCAAAACTTGAATGTGAGCCTTTGCTATCGAAGTTCGGAGTTGTTGTTGTAGATCCAATAACAATTAAATCTTCATGAGTCGGCCGGAAAGAAGGTGATGTATTGATACTTGTAGTACTAGGGAACGGACTTCTTGTTGAATGGCTATAAGTGTTCTTGCTACTTGAAGCATAAGCAGGTGTGGTCGATTTTACAAATCTCTCAGTGGATGAAACAATACGAGGTGATGGAGTAAACGTTTGAGATTGAGTCTGTTGATTACTTCTCGTTGAATGGCTGAAAGTACTTCTGAAATTTGGTGTAGGCGTTGTATGTATCACTGGGTTGCTATGACCTGATGCCCCATTACTAGACATCGTTACATAACTTGAATAACTTGAAGGAGTTTGCGATGATTCGGCTACATAGTCTATAGCGTCAGTAGTTGGACTTGAGGTGGTGGAACTGAATATGCTATTTGATATTTTCGTTGGTCCAGGCAATTGAATTTCACCTTTTTTGATTTTGTTTAAGATACTCTCTACTTCTGGACCTTCTTCCGTTTGCTGGCCGTTTGCTTTTACCCCTTTCACTTTGTAAGATCCATCATCTTGTTCTTCCAGAAATACAAAAGTTACTTTTTTCTTATTTTGAAGTGTATTCGGGATCTTTGATACTTCTTCTAATTTTCCATTTTCAGATTGTTTTATTAGCTCATAATCTGCACCAGGGGGTAAAACTCCTTTTGTCAAATCTTCAAACGAGACACGACTCTCTTTGTGATGTTCCTTGGAAGCGGACATAATTTGCGCTAAGCTTGATTCATCAGCAGCAATAGCACCTTTAGGAATAAGGTTTGGGTTAGTGGTTCTAATAACCTCAAATTTTTGTCCATTTAGAGATATCTCGCGTGATGAATAGTTTTTTTCGTTAAAATCTTCTGGATTTTCAGCCAGCGCAACCTTAAGTTGTTTTAAAATATCGGGTTTTTGCAATAAAGCAACACTTTTGGCTCTTAAATTATCATCGAAGCCTTTGGTCTCACTTTCCTCAAGCAAGGTTTTGATTTCATTATAGAGCTTTTGTTTATGTCTATCTTGAGGTGGGCTACGCGTTTTTGTGGGTTTAGCTCTTGGCTTAAATCTAGAGGCAGGCGAAGGTGTCGTCGTCGTGGTAGTTGTTGTGGTTGTGGTAGTTGGTCGATGTTTGTCGTACAATTCAACAGCTTTTCTAAATAAATCTGTTTCATGAGCTTGGATGGGCCTGCGTTTCTCTGTGTTTCTGTAAATTTCTTCATAACCTTCGGTTGACGAAAAGGTAGGGATTGATTTTGTTGCTTGTTTGATAAGGAATTCTTCGTGTAATTTCTCAACTTTTTCTTGTTGTTTCTGTTGTTGTCTTTGAACAAATTCTTGATGTTTCTGAATGATCCTTTGTCTTTCTTGAAGCTCTTTTAATTTTTCTAGATTTTCTTTTGATTGCTGCTCATAGAAATGTTGTATATTTTGTGAAGGAGTGTTTGAAAATATTGGAGACTGCCCAAGGTTATTTTGGAATGGGATATTTTGAGAGGCTAGGTTTTGTGAGTTGATATTTTGAGGGGCCAGGTTTTGTGAGTTGATATTTTGAGCGGCTAGGTTTTGTGAGTTTTGAGGGGCTAGGTTTGGCGCAGGTTGAATGGTTATTGGACTCTGTTGGCTATAAGCTGGTTGGCTTTGTGGTGCTGGTAAGGTGGGTAAGAAGGCCGGCTGTGTGGGCCTTTGTCCGCCTATATTTACAATGTTACCTTGCGTATTTTGATTTTGTACAAACGGAGGTGCGTTTTGAGAAATAGGAAAAGCATTATTTTGATAAGAGGGCAACGTTGCCACTTGCTGCGGAATAATGTTTGGTGTCGGTGAAGGAAGAGGTCTCAAATTCTGTTGATAGTTATTCTGTGGCAAAGAATTCTGTTGTAAAGTGTTTTGTTGCGGAAAATTATTTTGATTTATCGTTGGTGGTTGCCCGAATTGAAAGGCGTTGTTATTTTGAAAAGGCAAATTATTTTGCAAACCAACATTATTAGGTATTTGGTTTTGATTTTGATTGGGTATTATGTTATTAAACTGTGGCACATATGGCTGCTGCTGTTGGAAGTTTTGCTGTTGGAACGGCAGGTTTACTGGTGATGGGGTTGTGATCAAATTATTTTGTGGAAAATTTTGGAGGGGGGAGTTTAATCCGAATCTTGTCTGATGTTCATTAAAGCCAGGATGCGCTATGGGCGCTTGTCTTCTTCTGTCGTAGTCATTGTCCAACTGTAACAAAACAAAAACGTCTATACTATTTAAAGCAGCAAAATTACATAACAAATTAAAACAAAGTATTCCTTTTTAGAACAAAAAATGTTTCTAAGCAAATTAATTACAATATGAATAAAAAAATCGTCTTTTCTTCAGTTCATAAATGCTAGTTCAATGTTTCTACTTTCACCGATATAGTACTAATTACGACCAGCAAAAGGTTGATAGAGCAAGACACAGTTACGAGTTGATAGACAAATTTATTAGCAAGAGAAATGATTTATATACTTAAATCTACGTGTATAATTAACTTTGTTAGCAATATTTTATCTTATCTAAAGTATCTAATAAATGTGCTCTGGTCAACATGTTTTTATCAAGCACGTTATATATTGATAGTATTGATAGTGACGTCAAGGGACGTCACAGTACTAGTACTAATTCTCCAAGGAATCTAATGGGAATCGGCTATATTTAGTGAAAAATAAAAATATTGCGGCCCTAAATTTATTGCTTTTATCTAAACAAATCATGTAAAATACTTAAAATATCGAGGGACACATTTTAAATTAAATAATAGTCTATAATCACAAAACTCTCTGATTGTCAGAAACAGAATATGCCCATCCTGTAATCAAGTTTCCTCAACCACTGCATTAATAACTGTGTCGACGTAATTAAATTTGCATGATGGATGTATAAGAGCCCGTAAATCAACCAGATGATAAATAGCACTGAATAAGCAATCGTATTATTTTATCGTCGTTATAAGGAACCGATGCAAATAGCTAATGAATACACTCACGTAAAGAAAAACATCACGAATAAGCTGTAGTTGCTATCATTACTAGTTTTGGGTGTACCTATTAACCACTTAAATAAAATCTCTGCAGTCATTGTTCATCATCATCATCATCACAACTCTTTGTAATGAGCCCACTGCAGGGCTATGAGTCTCTCCCCTGGGTGACGAGGATGTATAGGCTATAATCCACCAAGCTGGCCCAGTGCTGGGTGGTGGATGCCAGAATTTTCAGGGCGCCTAAGTGGCTTCTGACAATCCCTAACTACTACTGTATACAAGTATACAGCACCCGGGACCGACTGCTTAACGTGCCCTCCGTAGCACGGAAGTCGTCGTGAGAAATGAATGGTCGGCGGTCACCCATCCAAGCACCGACCGCACCAAACGTTGCTTAATCTGTGATATCGTATTATACACTCAGTAAACACGGCGCCACGACGACTTCCACCTATTCCACCCCATTATTGTTACCTACATTCTTTTCTGTACGAAAATACGGAATATCAATGCATCTCATTACATGTTCAGAACATGAAATTCCATTATATTTTATTTGAGTACATCTGTGTTAATTTGTAACAAATTAGACAGATATTTATTAATTTTCATAAAACTACCGTGCATTTCTTCAATATTGGTCGATAATTGTAGCGCATCTCGAGGTGCGCTGGCGCTTCAAGAATGCACTTTCTTGCCACTGATGCGGCACGACGCCTCTCCTCATCACATGTGCTGAGATCTACTCTGTAGTATTTTTGTGTTTTTTATTCGGTAATAGATGTGTGGCCTACATATTGCTTAATGAAAGTAATGTTAATTTATGATCAGGGAAATTTTAATAAACAGCCAGTATTTATATGATACGTTTTGCTTTCGAATGCTTTTTTATGATTGAGAAATGTTATGTGTTTGCTTTACATCTTGATTTCGATAGATGAATTGATATGATGGTGTAGACAACCGGCCATAGTTGTTGCTATGGCATTGTGAAGCGAGCTTGGCCATGCCGTTGAGTAGAAAAGCTTTTTAGAGGTTCGTTCGGTTTGAGTTTCTTCTATGATAACTACAGATTACTTAAATACACGACGTGATTTTAAGTCACTGGAATATTTTTTACAATTGCTCATTTATTCCATGTCCTTGCGGTGCGCATTTTCCGCCCGGACGCTCTCTAAATTAGATGCATTATACTGCTACAAGTTAGGAGAAGATTGTTCCATCGTTATGCTGTTATTACATAAACACTTAAGACTTTTTCACTACTTTTTAACGACAGTCTCATTCGCGTGGCCACTGACCGCAACATCTCCCCTTTCCGGTTTGCAACGTTGACTCCGTCATCTTCACGAATGTGTGTGACGCTCGTAACCAACTTTTTACTTTTCGTACGTAACCACTTAACAATGGATTAGAAAACTTGTCGCGTAATGCAATTATAAGTAAGTAAATGCGGAAATTTACTTATCGGATGTACCGAAGTATTCCTAAGGAAACTAATCTGTGATGCGCCGCGAAGTTAATGATCAGATAATAACGAGATTAGGAATCTAGGTTTTGTTAATGCTTAGTTTTTATTTGATAATGAATGTACAATTCGTCTTTAATTTTAATAATAGACTAGTTATTTATTTGTTTTCTTAATAATAAAGCAACGAATAGGTACCTAACTAGGTAGTAATTGTCTGAGATTTAACATAGAGTTCGATTTTGAAAGGAATATACGCTCTTAGGCGGTGAGGCCATTTCTTCATAAGACACAGGATAATTTGTATAAAGTTTTCGCGATTCATACTATTAAATGAAACACTTTTTATCCGGATTTATCGTGTATATTTACATTTTAAATTTTAACTTGACGTTATAAATCCGGTTAATTATTGTTTTATTTAATAAAATACAGGATTATTGAAATAGTTCCAAATAGCGCTGTAGAACAATTGATAAGTGACGTGTTAGCCGAAAATGCTCCTGCACAAATAACTGTCAGTGCCCTTTATCATCAGTAGATTGTAATGGTGGCAGGCGTTGTATATTGAGTAGTCGCTAACTATGAAGATCCTATTAAAATCCGATAGATTTATGCTTATTGATATATCACTCTTTGCGTCATTGATATTTCAGCCTATCGAAACATAATTAGTTTTCAACCTATTTAAAAAAAAAAGGAGATGCTCAATTCGTTTGTATGTTTTTTTTTTAAATGTTTGTTACCTCATAACTTTTGACTCGGTGAACCGATTTTGACTTCATTTTATATCATATGATAGAAGATACTTTCCATTTGGTCTCATATAAATTTCATCGAAATCGATTGAGTATTTCATGTAAAATATCAAAATGTATGAATTCGGAGATCGTTTACCTTGACGACCTTATACTTTAGTCAAAGTTTTGACGTGAAGTCGGTTTTTTAATGCTCTGCATTCGTTGATTATAACAAGTAAATAATATGAATGTAACCTAGTTAGTAAAATAGCTACACGGAACGCTCTTATTAACTACTAAATAAACTCATAATCAATTGATATTACTTCATTCAAACGATTCGCTTTTCTTTAATTGGTCAATTGGCGTGTGAGACAGTCAGACGTACAAACAAACGTGACAAGCGTACAGATCATCTCCAACTAAATTCGTGCCGCGATTACTTGGAGAAAATTAATAATATGTACTGTAAATTATAGCGGAGCGCAGGCGTGAGCAACATTTGTAATGATCGGAGTAAAACGATTTATGTTAATGTATTTTTTGTTTATATCATCTATGCGTTTACCTAGCTCGTGCAGTAATAATATTTTGTGTATTTGAATATCGATAAGAGAGTGCCTTTTTCTATATGTAATTTAATAATGTTAGATTAAGTTCAAACGCGACTTTAGTCATCAATAAATAAAAATGTTTGTAGGAAATATCCAGTCCTTGCATATTTTTTTCTGTCAATATTTTTTATAAATATAGTAATTTGATTACCTACTTATTATTTGCCATAACTAAGGAAATTCAAAATAAAAAAACTATTTCACGTCTAATATATTAGTGTTTTCAAATAACTGCTAGATCATCTTCCCCTATTCGTGTTAAAAATATATTTATGTTAATAGCTTATATGATATAAATCACATAAGTGTTGAGATAAAAATTATAATCTCAGAATTATTACAATTACTTATTATTCAATAAAAACATTAAAACAAGCATGATGACGAGTGTAAAATGTTTATAACTTCTGCATAATTTCTAGAGCGTTGTCGTGGCTTGCAGTCGTATATATAAATTATGTCTCAGTAACTGATAGCCTAATGTAGTATTCTACGAATGATAATTGTCTGAGATTAATAGAAAAACCAGTTAAGAAAAAACCAAGTAAGAATAACTCTCGCATAAAATGTACACTTGAACGTTCTCTAAGTACTTCTCTAAAAAACTACTTTTCTAACATGATACGAATACAGTCGTAGAATAAAGACGATAGATACACTGATGGTCGTGACTAACTAACGAACTTTTACTTCAACGTATTTAGGGAAGTTTCAACTTAAACTATTAAGGTGCTCTCAATAAACTTGCAAAACTAATGTACTATAAAACTATTACTTATAAAATCATCTTGACGCTTGTTTAAGGCCTGTATCCTGCGAGATGACTTAAGCGATGTTTGTATTTAAAGAAAAAAAAATGCTTTAATATGAATATCGCTTAAGTCATAATAAGTCAATCTGTCCACGATTGTTTTGCTTGTAACAGCATCGAAATATCGGAAATCGTAAAATCGAAAATCGTGGTAAGAATCCATTATTTCATTAAATTATACTTAGTGAAAATAACTGCGATAGTTTAAAACAGATATTAAAAAAAAATCTGTTCTCTGTTCTTAAAGTTCTATATAGAGAACAGTCAAAAAATCCATACATAAGTCAAATCTGAATAAGCCTTACAATTATTCAATATATTGACATATCTTGAACTGGTGATGATCTGAAGGCTGGCGATCTAAACTTGTACATTCATTAACGCACGACTGGTTTTTTCAACCTTGTTTATGAAATGGTGGTTTAATGCTTTTTAAAGAGGTGTACCCCGGTGTGGTGTTACGTTTTTTTGAAGGTTACTTTTTTCTTCTTTTCAGTTTAGTAACATCGAATACAGGATTTAAAATCGTGGGACAAAAAAAATACAAAAGCTTCAACTTTATAACGTTATTCATATTTACAAATGTGCAAAGCACTTTGAATATCAGTCCCTATTGTAAACTAACTCGATAATATTTTTATTTTATACTCTGGACTACTAAGACTTTTTTACATATAATTAGTTACAATAACATATTTATGATAAACTAAACTGTACCTTCTGTATGTAAACTTTTTGCATGTTTAAAATAAAATATGATATCACAATAGACTTCCTTACACAATAGACGAACCTTTCTTTAACAAAAACAGTTTAAATGTTTATGCTACATGTATTTTATTAGTGCCATTAAGTTGTATCTATTCACAAGTTAGTTTTAATGATTTTTAAAGTATCCAAACATGCATTTGTCTCGACACAAAATACAAAAGTCCCTATAATAATAAATAAGTCGACATGACATAAATAAGGCTCCGAACCCAGGTAGGTCTCAGCAAAGACAATCGCTGCAAGTGGGGTTTCTCTGAGAGCTCAGACGATAAGTGTGAATGCGGGCATTCCCCGCGAACAATGACGCACCTACTCAGCATGTCCACATAGCTGCACACTCCAGGACTTGATGGAGGCTAGCGATGGTGCTGTAGAGGTATCGAAATGTTGGACGAACAAAATTTGAATTTGTGTCGACTCGCAAGAAGAAGAAGAAGAAGAAATAAGTGCCTATCTAAGTACTATCAATTGAGAGGAATATTCAGGAACCTACCTCGGAAGAATACTAATATTAAAATAACTTTCAAAACAGACTAAACGTGAATGGAAGCATCAATTAGAAATCGTCTCGTCAATAAAATATACAAAGATGTGTCGAAAGTCGCCATTATTTGTAGAAAACACGTAAACGTCGCTGTTTATATGCTTTGTATGTCCGCGAAGAAAACTATACAGTTGATCAACATAGTTTTGTGACGTAATCGGTTGAAGCAATGTTTTGCGGGTTTTGTTCCCAGTTATAAAGAGTAACCTGTTTCTATACTAACAGCACAATTACATTGGGCTTTTCACAAATGAGTGGTGAGAATTTTTCGCCAATTTTTTTACCCGGTCTACTTTAAAAGCCTAGTTTGGTGTTAATAATGTGTATTCGTAATAAATTTCAGAATATAGTACCTACTTAGAGATGCAAACGTTAGAGATTGTTTCAACCCTAATACCTACCAGTTTTCACAAAAATATAACTGCGCATAAAATTTACGAGTTAGAAATTTAAATTAAACATTCAATTCGATTGTTAAATTGTCATGACCAAGTTATTTACAAATTTATTAGATAAATTACTAAACACGTATAATGTTTATTAATTTATCTAATAAATTTGTAATTAATGTATAATGTTTTAATAAAAAAGTTTAAGCCTGATATAATATATAAATGGGTTATCTGGTACATTATTTTTTCTTTTTAGGTATAAAACTACATCCTGTGTATTTTTCATGATATAATTAAAACAAATTAATATATGACCGGAATTACAAAATAAACTAATTAATTGAGATGTAATTGTTTTAAGTACATTTTTCTGTTAAGTAAGTACGCTTTTAGTGTAATGTGTAGGTATAATAAAATAAATATAAGTAGGCAAGTAAAACACACACTTAAGTAGTTGCCATGCCTATTGAAATTCTTATTTCTAGATATTCCGCCTTCACATGAGATAGTTAATATGATCACTGTAAGTAATGTAAAGAGGTCAAAAATTTAATATGATCTTTTTTATAATACATTCTAAGTAGAATATAATGATACGAATTTTAAATTATTATCTCTACCGGGATGAAGGTTTTACTTAATTTATTTTGTAATTTGCATTCATTTCAACGTTTTTTGTTTTTATTTGTATAAAAATAATCTTAAATAAGCCACTTAAATAGTTAATTTTTAAATTATTTAACCCATTGTAAAAGACTCATCATAGGGCACGCTGGTATAGCGCTGAAACCGTCACCTTACGAGTCAGAGGTTCTGTCTTCATTACCTGGGACATCTACAGTTTTGTTTGTACCGTTATTCGGCAAAAACCGTAACAAAAGTTCTTAGAAAAACTTAAATTGGGATCTCGCTCGGGATATAGCCTATATGGCATCGAAACGTCCATTACAATTTATATTAACACGTTAAAATGCGTTTTTTTTAAATATTCACGGCTTATAATCAAAAACATAATTAAATAACTACCAGAATAATAACTCATTATTATAATTACATTTAAATATGACCGCGGCATGATCTCACGCGCATTGACCCAGAAAACCGCGCGTCTACTTCCTTTCGTTTGAAAGTGAGTGTTATGCAAATTGCATCACAACCGGTCCAGCCAGTGTGGATGTTCCGCGAGTCCGTCGGTAACATGAGATGACGTTTGTGGGACTTGCTTTGATTCTGTTTATTATTGTGGAAAAAATAATTATTTTATGCTGGTTTTTTGGTTTAATTTTTGAAATTTATTTATAAACTGATTGAAATAATATTACGAACGATTACTGGGCACTAGTTTTTTCTTAAAAGCGTAATATCACAAAGGACAGACAACCTTCAGCGGTAGCTCATTTTTTTCACGCACTAAGCGGAACATGAGAATAACACTGTGTCAAGTTACATTTCTACCATTTCCGTACGTTCACACCTTACACATTTTAAACGCATATGTTTGATATTATTACTTCTTATCTTAATATCTAAATAGCTAAATTTAATATGTTAAATTTTAAGAAATAATCTACTATATTTATGGTGGATGCTTTATACATATGCTGAAATGGCCTATTATATAACTACTGTCTGATAACATGATGCTATGATAGTTTCTTATTAGGAACGTATTTAAATCATACATTGGAGAAACAAGAATTTGATTTGTTTATAAAAAAGACTTCAACGCGCGAACAAAGTGATTTGATTTCTTTTATTTAAAAAAAACCTTAAATATTAATGAAAATCAAATAAATCTTCCATTAATTACATAAAGCTTTGATATTTCCAAGGTGCAGGTTACGTAGTTACAAGCTTCAAGTCGGAGCTTTCCCACGAGTGCGGGAGAAAGCTCACCTTGTAATACGATGTAATCATTGTGTGCGGGATGATGCAGTAGTGATCATTATGGGTATTTAAGTTTGTAGATTGATTAGTTCACTGATGATTTTAATAGTTGTATTACCTACGTTCTATTGTTGAGGTAAAATTTATAAATAAAGAGTAATAAAGTTAATAAATATAAGGGAGGAAGTAAGCCTTCAACAATCTTTATATCATAGCATTTATTGGAATAAATATTTCAATAGGTTCTTGATTTTTAGTTTTTTCAAGAATATCAGGAAATATAGAATATATTAGAGACACTAGAAAAAGTAACCATTTGTTACCTTTGAAACGCAAATTTCAGGGCGGAAGTTTAAGAACTTTTATGATTATAAAATTATTAGGTTAATTAACACAATTTATTGTACACCAATTAATTAAACAATTAAAAACAAAGAAATACTAAAGAAATGTACAAAGGGAGGCCTTATAGCTAATAAGCTATTTCTTCCAGACAACCTTTGAGTGAGAAGTTGGATTCCAAGTTATAGGGTGTCTTGGCATACATATACTACATTAAATTTAAAACATACATACATAGATATAAAGCAGTTACATACGAATAACACAACAATATAATTAAATACACACACTCATTTAATATACGTAATACAATATAATATATATTTATATATACGACTCTAAATAAAAATAACTTGTACTATGACGTCGTGACTTTAGAAAAGAAATATTGCTTGCCCAGTTTTTTAAATGTTTTAATAGTTTGGGCAGACTTGACTTCAAGTGGCAGTTTATTCCAAAGTGATACAGCATGGGCTGTAAAGGTAACTGTTTTTGTAAAGAGTACAATAACAATAATAAATACAATGCCTAATATAGCCCCGGGCCGTTAACACATCATTGATAACTAACACCTTCAATCAATATTATTCATGTGCTCGGACTGAAAGTTAGATCCGGTACTCATTGATAGACTATAAATCAATTATTATGTAAATAAAAATGAAAGTTTCTATGTTTGTCCTCTTTGTGTTCTTAAACATTGATCCTATTGTGATGTAACTTAAGTGGGATGTTTGCAAAGGTTTCTTGCTCGAAAATATACAAGTACTAGCGGTTTTACCCGCGCAATTTCGAATCCCGAGGGAATTTCGGGATAAAAAGTAGCCTATGTGCTATTCTAGACTGTACACTATCACTATGCCGAATTTCATCCAAATCGGTTCAGCCGTTTCCCGTGATTGAAGAACAAACATCCATATATTCAAAGTTTCACATTTATAATATTAGTAAGATGTGTACGCTTGGAACTAAACTCTTAAATAGATTGAAAAAGTAGACCTACTACTTCTGGTCACGCGTGTTATAAGAAGCAACTAAATGATTATAGCATCTTCTGGTGCGTACAGATTGCTGTAATGGAACTTGTAATGTAACATTCTGCGCACTAAACGTCCAAATATGCAACGTGCGCAGAATGCTACATTACAAGTTGCATTACTAGCAATCTGTACGCACCATTCGGGTTCGCTCGGACATCAACCGATCATAATCAGTTTGCCACCACGTAGGTCACGGTAATTGTTAAGGTTCAGGGTAAGGCTGTCTAAAGTTTGCATTATTACGTATTGCAGTGGAATCCGTTTATAATGACATCCAATGGAAATAAGAAACAAGTCATACTAAACGGACGTCATACAAAGCATAGGTACTGCAAGAATAAATAAACTGTTTAAGTTAGCATGCGATTTATTTAATACAAAGGAATAAAATAGAGATAAATCAAAGTAGACTCAATAAGTAAATCTACGCTCTGAGACTCAAATCAAAAAAGCCTTTCACGCGCCGAAAGTCTGTGGGTATAACGTAAAATTTTACGGTCGGTTACTATAAGCGGACTAAATTTGATAAAAAAGGGTCACAATTAGCGATATGTCACTATAGGCTAAGTCATTATATCCGACTTAGTTATATAATTCATATGAAAACCGGACTTCACTGTGTAAACACGTCATAATGAGCGGTTGGTCAATTTAAGCGGAGTCATAATAATCGGATTCTACTGTACTATGTGAGTTATAGGTCATGAGCGTGTTCAATCACTATATTATTTCTTCTCAATAAATTCAAGGACTGAAGCTTACTTTCTTAATCATACATGGGTCAAGAAATCGGCAGGCAAACCTTTGAAACTTTTGCTCAGAAACGACACTTCCTTCTTATATTCTACGTCCAAATTCAAGTTTTACACCATGCTAAACTAAATATATGTAATATTGTCTTAAGTTTTCACGATTCATTACTTAATAAAACACTATTTAACCGGATTTATCGCGTACTGAGCGACTGTGACCACGGAGTCTGCAAAGATTCCGAAACATCGAGTTAAATATAAATTGTACGCGATAAATCCGATCAAAAACTGTTTTATTTAAATACATGTAGTATATTCTCAAACTCAGCTTCAATTTAAATAAGGTTAAATAGCACATACGTAGAAATGCTCGTTTTTCAATTTGGCCAGACTAAGAATAAAACCGTTTACGAAAGAACTTAACTTTATTCTACCTTAAGAATAAAATATAGCACAGCTATTAAAATATTCGTTATAATTTTAGTGACTTAAAAAAATATTAACTTAATAAATAAAATAAACCTTCAACTAATAATGTTTTAAGTTTTTGCATTTATAATGCTCAATTATTCTTAAATAACTGAAAAACATTTCGTTTAAAATCGAATTTCACACATTTCATCAGATTTTTTCGGTTATTTAGCCTTTAACTATCTCTACATCACCACATCTAGGTATAGTATTTCTGTTGGTGTTGAAGTATTTCCAGTATTGTCAAACATCTGGCGAAAAGTTTAGGTAATCATGTTGTTTTGCGCTCATAAACATTTATAGATAAGCACGAGCGGTTCAATAATAACAGGATGTTTTACGAGACAGTGGTAACTCTACAAACATGGCTAGATATAGCGTACGATCAATATTTTGGTTTTGTAACAGTGACTAACCCGCTGTGGACTTTAAACTCTTAAGGTTGGGATTTAGATGCAAAATATTAAGGTGTTCCGGTTGTTTATGTGCGTTTAGTTGAAAATGAAATGAATGAAATGAAAAATGTGATAAATCAAACATGTCTTAAGTTTTCACGATTGATTGCATCAAACATATTTAGATGCATTACATTACATAAAGAATAAACGTACATTGCTAGATTATATCAACTCGATTTACAACTGGGAAGCCACCACCGTGGGGTACGAGAGACTGAAAGAAGTTTACTTTTTTCTTTCACTTGGAGCAGATGAAAATAAAAACGAAAGGTGAGACGTTTGTCTTTCATATCACCAGTTGGGATGTGATCATGTGTAAACTAAGGTTGTGCACGTCCACCTGAAATAAAAACAGTCAAGTCATACGGACTCGGACAGTTCGTTCCATACCTTTGCGACCCTTTCCAAAAAGGAACTATCGAAGCGCTACAATCGACTTTAAGTTCAACTTTTTGGTACGCTATGACTGTGAAAATCCTTACGGTAAAAAGATTTAAGACCTACTAAGTTGTTCTTAAAAGATGTGGCTAATCGCAATTCCTATGTGGTGAAATACTTTTATTTTAAACCCTAGTTAGTTCCATCGCTTTCTCAACAATCCTAACTAAGATGACTGGTCGTGTTGCGATATCATTGCGTATTTTCCAAACGTCTCGCATTTATTGCGATTTGCGTGAAATTATTTGTATTTTGCAACGTTGCGGTCTCAATCCTTGTCGTTGGTTGGGTGGTTACGTCATTGTAAGTAATTCCTAATATGTCTCGAGATGATGATAGCTGTAAGGAGATAGGCCTTATTAGCCAGTGGCAACAAGGAGTTGGAGTTCGCCGCCATGGGTGGCCATTACGAGATCGGTTACTCCTACGAGCATGTAATTTCAATTCCGGGTTTATGAGTGTGTGTTCTACTTTAAGAAGTTATTTAAAAAAAGAACAAAATATGCTTATTTTCAATTTACAGTAAGTACCTAAAATAAAAAAGTGTAAGCTTGAATCTAAGGAATTTATTTCAACTGTCCATTAAAATATTTCCTGTCTGAGAAAATGTCAGTAAAATATGAACTTTTATTTTTCTAGACGTTTTAGCATTACGCGACATTAACTACAATAAATAAATAAATTTTAATTAAATGCAGATGTTATGATCACGTTTATATGGCGGATAATTTAATTTAATTGATATGCTAGTTTAATTTGCGTAACGATTAAATTCATGATTGTCAAGGAAATGTGAATGGCCTACTGATATAATTAAAATGTAGAAAATTATTGGTCCTCTTTATTTAATTAAATCAGTCCAGGAAGGAACTTGGCCGTATATTTAATTGTAACTTTGGTCACTTATTTTGCATCGTCCTAATCAAAACTAATCAAATTAATGATAGTCGTTTTACACGCACGTGGAACAGTGTACCATAAAGTACTGAAACTTATGTAGTACCTACAACATATGTCTGCAAGAAAGTGTGAAATAGTTTTTGGATAGGGAAACCAAAAAACTCACATATGTCAAATCAAATGACATAACTTAGGACCTATATCTATTGATCTCCGTTTCCATAAAAGTTCCCAAGTTAAAGTATTAAAGGCTTCCTTATAACTTCGGTATTTGAACTCAGTTTTGGTAAAATTTTGTTCGTAAATATTTACCTTTTTGTTTTTTTTTATTAACTTTAGTAGGTAGCTAACCCCAATATTTTACAATTATTTTTTATAAGCATTTATTACATGATGTTCTTCGTTTAAATCTACAGCTTTTTTGTATATCCTTCAAAATTTCTCATTGAAATATTCACTTAACACAAAAATAAAGATAGGAAAGCATTTTTTTTAAAATTAATTTATCATTTTAACAGTTTATAAAATTCTTAATTAATTAGCGACAAAAATCCACTTAGGTTAATACTTGCGCTAATATGAGTTAGGTACATACATACATAGTGCGATAGAACGAATATCTTCAAAATGTAACAGATTAACAATTTCCGCAACATTGATTATTTATACAATAATATGTCCTGAGAAAAATATTCTCCTTATATCGTAGCAAACAAATAAAAAGATAGATAAGATAGTAAAATCCAGTATCTAGATTTCAGTGAGGTCGTGGACCGTGAATCAGTAGTCTGTTGCTTTCTAAACACATACCAGATACAGACTCACACTTTTTCCTTATCTTTTTTATTCCTTATCTTAATGCTTTTAACTCCTGCCACTGGTCTAGGGTTTGATGTCTAGGTGGTCAGTTCGGAATACCTTTTCAACCGACTTCAAAAAAGGAGAGGGTTCGCAATTCGTCTGTTTTTTTTTGTTACACGATATTTCAGACAATTATGAATCGATTTTAAAAATTCTTAATTCATATGATAGAAGATACTTTATAGTTGGTCCCATATAAATTACATCGAAATCGGTTGGGTACTTTATTGAAAATTTAAAATTTTTGAAACAATATGTATGATTTCGGAGAATGTTTACGTGGATGATATTATTAGTCGGCCAAAGTGTTGACGTGAAGTCGGTTTTTTTAACGCTCTGCATTCGCTGATTATAACAGCATCGACTTGTAAGATTCAATTCATTCAACTTTATTACAATTATTCAAAGTTGAGTTAATTTCGGTGAATCGCGGTAAAATCGAAAATATGTATGTACTATTACAAGCTCTTTTTAAGGGGATTTTCATCTAGGTATTATGTAAATTCGTCCCAGCTGATCGTAAGACGTGCGCGTTATCTGTACAGGGGAAAGGTCAAGCGCGCTATTCTTTAAACTGTTAATAAATGTATAGAAAAACTAAAAGTGCAAACGTTATTTTTTGTAGTTAAATGGGGAAGACTAGCCCTGTCTGGAATACTTTCCTCAAAAGTAATTTTTTTGAGACCCTGTATATTTAGCTTTTAATCTCACTAATATTATAAATGTGAATGTTTGGATGTATGGATGTTTGTTACTCAATCACGGCAAAATGGCTCAACGGATTTTAATGAAATTTGGCATAGTAATAGAGTACAATCTGGAATAGCACATAGGCTACTTTTGATCTCGAAATTCAGGAAACGAAATTGCGCGGGTAAATCCGCGCGCTACACCTAGTAAATTATATTTTCAAAGAACCCTTAAAGCTTATAAACTTTAATTATGATTTGTTGAATGCTATTAGTCCATCAAATTATTTTATGGTACCTAAATATAAATAAAACGAAAAGAGACAAAAGCAAACACTACGGTCTCTGGTGATATTATTTGTAAAACATCGTTTTTTATTTAACGCTATCGATTAGTATGTATATTGAAAAGGTTTTTTTTTGTAAAGTGGAGACTTTCAAAAGAGGCGCCGCACGAGATTCCTAATTCAGAAGTGATATTCTAGCTAACTGTATATGGATTAATCATGAGTGTTAAATAATTAATACAACAAAGTGAATTTGTATACAGAATCAGAATTTATTCGATAAAATATTCTTTCATACAAAATACAAATCAGGATTTAATTGTAACGGTCATACATTTTAACGTTTAAAATCTCGCAGTGGATCTAGAATTAAAACCTGTTCTTCTGTTAAAAAATCCAGGCTTTTAATACCTAATAAACGTAATGTAGAAAGCTAAGACTATGTTTGATTCTTCTCGCGTTACCAAGATGCGCCGGCCATTTAGTTAAGATGCCTCTGGCAGTCCATAGAAATTTCGAAAGATGGTGAGAAGTTAATTGGCTGCCCCAGCGCACATTGTTGTGTGATTTGAAGTCAATCGAAGCTCGATAACATAAAATTTTGAATATATTTAACATTATTAGTTAAAATTTGTATATTGTACTTCTAAATAAATCTAATAAAAGATTCGCACTAGATGAAGAGTTTGATTAAAGTATATTTTAAGTATACAATTATAATAACAGTAATCAAGTAACATTAGTCTCATTTCTTAAGTAACCAAATTAGGTAAACAATTTGAAAAAATTAAAGTATATTTTGGTTAAGGTATGATTAAAAAAGGACAACTTAGAAAGTAAACGAAAATACTATATTTTTAGCGGTAACTTTGCGGATCGGAGTAGAGATAAGAATTTTAGGAACTTTCTGTTCTCTAACTCGAAATACTTTCTCTGCCTTATCTAGGTAAATCACGTAAGTATGAGAATGTGCATATTCTGCATGTCACAAAAATGAGTAGATATATCTAAATTAATGAAAATAAAATATAAATAAATTTGCACTTACTCTTGGCCCGGTGATGGCGCAGACCGCATGCGCCAAAAACAACACTTTGCAAATGTTTCCCCTCATGCTGCACTCTCAAATTCTAGAGTGGCAGAGTACCATCACACTCACAACCACTAATGAACACAATGTCTCGGCGCGCACTGATCACCAATCCAAAAAAAAATCCACTACCAACACTGGATTCCTAATATAAATATTTAAAAATCCCGCGTATTTGTTTGTTTTTTTTTGTCCAACGGCGCGTGGCAAGGCTGCGCTCGTATACAGTCTCCGTGACAGTAGCGTGGCCGAGCGCCGTTCCCGCGGTTTTACCACCCCTACTCCACGCGCCGCTTCTCGTATTTCGAAAGGATTTTTCGAACCGACTCAAGATTCGTTTAAAGTTATTTATCCACAATTGTGGATTAATTGAATATTGCATAAAACTTGCGAATAATACTGGAAGGAATTCACAGATTTTAGGTCGATTTGAATTGCGGAAATTAAAGCTGAGTCGTGTTTTTTACTGATTACTTTTTACTTTATTAATATAATAAGTAGGTAGTGAAGTGTTCCTATTCCTAATAGTGTGCTATAGAGTTAACTTGAAGTAAAGTGATGAACATAACCAATATCTTAAGTTTCTTTTTAATTTATATATTTTCTTACATTTAATTCCCTATATAGTGAATAATTCCTATAGTTTTAAAAAAATATCATAGTGTAGGTTTATTCAATAGATACGCGCGAACTTTGACAGCTCATAGCGGCCTCGGTGAAGCGATAGCTGTAAAATTAATTTGGCATGATCGAACACATGTTTAGTCGTGACATTTTACCATGTAACGCTGCACGCTTCAATAACGAGTAAAAATTGTTAAAATTTAATATAAAAAACAGTGCTCTATTCACCTGGAAGATGATAACAAACTTTTTGTGGTTTAGGATAGATGAATGGTAATTTTTTTAGCATTTTTTAAGGGGAAAAAGCAAGTTTTAATAAACGTTGCTAAAAAAAAATTAATTTTCATATGTTTGCAATCAAATAGTTTTTTTTCTTATTTTGTAGTTGTCATTAAAGAAACACCTAGCCAAAACTGAAAAGAGAATCGAAATTGGACCATTGGTTTTTTACTGCCGATATTTGAAGGAGTAAAACTGGAGTTTCAGGAAAAAAGGAAAAACCCAAATATTTTAAAAATGGTAGACTTGCGGATAGTGTTATTCGGGCTCAAATAATTGGAAATGAGCGCTCGTACGTCACCTTAAAGTATTCTGGTTTAATTACAATAACCCAGTTTACGGTATACGAATTATTTGCGGATACCTCCTCTAATGATTAAACTAAAATTGACGGTCAAAAATATAGTAGATGAAATGTATTTTTTAAAGGCTTCAGTTATTAGTAAGGTAATGTGAATCAGCTATGTAGAGCAGTTTCATGAATTTTAGCTAAGCTTCATCCCTGGAGAAAGTACAGCTAACATTTGAAATCCCACAACAACCACTACAAGAAGGCAATTGTCGGTTACATAGCACTGATAGGATTGCATATAAATTCATAAAATCTAACCTACTTTTCAATAGCTAAACCACACGCAATACCCGGTCAAAAACCTATGCATTATTCAAATACACTATTAGAGAAGCGTCATTGTTTATTACTAAAGACGACCATCACAATGATAGTTCAGTTCCAATCAGACACATTTCAAAATTTAAAAAAAGAACGTTTGCCAACATCCGCTGGCTAACGGTTTCTGCGGTGAATTAGTGGAAATCTCATGGTAAAATCATTAATCAAGCGAAATATCAGGCGCGATATCTTTGTCGAAAGGTTGGGAACACAATGGGCAGAAAGATTTGCAGTTGTGTCATACGCGGCGTACGCGCATAAGTGAGGGTGTTGGAAGTTTTACACCGTTTATAGTGGTAAATGCGTGTCGTAAGTGTGTTATCGCATACATCACGAGTTATTGTGTATTGTTTCATGTAATGCAATAGATGAACAGTACCCTCGCTGATTGTAGCCTGCAGGCGAAGCAAGGAATTGCACCAGTACATTATGCCAACTTTGTATAACGCAAACAATAACGACGACCGGCTGGTGTAGTGGTAACACACATTGCCTTCTATGCCAGAGGACCTGGGTTCTAATCCCGGCGGCGGCGGATATCGGTGTGATGAACACAGATATTAGTCGTCAAGTCATGGATGTTTATATGTTTATTTAAGTTTATTCTAATAAAAAGTATGTATTTATTCAATATGTATGTTTATATATTTCTGAGGTATATCAGTTATCTAGTATCCATAGCACAAGTTCTTTAAGAATCTTAATTTGGGCTAGATAATGTTGTGTGAGTGTCGGAAATATTTATTTATTAATTACTATGAGTATGTATGTATGTTGTATACAAAATTGTATAAAATATGAAATCCATCAATAGCCGTGAAGGCTCGGCTTAGCATAGTGCTACCGGCGCGGCCCTGGATAAACTTGTAAAATATTGGCCCCTGCTTTGTGATAGGACCATCTGCTACATCATAAATAAAATTTGCTACATCATAAATTATTATTATTATTTTGTATACTTAAAGCTACACGCCTTTCGGCGGAAAAGACCCGAAAATCAGACCAGTCGGTCGAGGATCAGGGAAAGAGCGACAGATTTAGTTACCGATGGAAAAAAACGTATTTTAACCGGATTTATCGCGTATATTTACATTTTAATCGCTCGTGACCACGGGGTCTGCAAAGACACCGAAACGTCGAGTCAAAAATTTAATATGTAAATATACGCAATAAATCCGGTAAAAAAGTGTTTTATTTAATAGTATGAATCGCGAAAACTTAAGTCAAAAGTATTTTATCTAACCTCAATCTCCAAACTTCACTACATATAGTAATTAGCAATTTGGGTTTTTGTTGTCAATATTCATACATGAGTGGTGCTTTCAAATTTGTATTGCATTGAAATCGCCACGCCATGAGTGTTTTCATGATTGTAAGTAATTTTCAGGGACACAAAATGGATCAATGATTTACTTGTCGATAAGGCGTACAACATTTATCGATAGTTTTTTCTAACAGTGTTTCACAAGCAAAACGGATTTTAAAACGATTTTAACTGAATTTCACTAATAGGTACATTTTAATTCGATATGTCAGTGCGTTTTTAGATGCAATTGTCACATTGGATATTTTAGTTGTTACCTACATGTCTATTTAACTATTTTATATGTTTAATATTCTACTTCTTATCGTGTAAAAATTGAATAGAATAATCTTTGTTGTTTTTCAGTTACATAATTGTACAATTTAATTAAAGACTCAATATTTTAAGATAAAATAACTTAAAATAAAAAAGATAAACTTATTGTTACCAAGCAACAAAAGCCGACGCCTCAGCGTAATGCTTTATTCCATAATATGTAGCAATGCGCTGATTATCAGAAGCTCCCTGCGACATAAACTGCTAAAAAATAGCCAAGAAAACTTGTTATACAAAAATAAAAACTAAAAGAATACATTTAGATAGCAGATTTTAGATGTTTCAACTACTTTTTATAAATATTTTTGAAGCAAGAGAAAATAAAAATAATTTATAAGTAATGTTTTTTTAAGTATTCTTAGACACTATGTAAGTAATGCTTAATCATAAAATATAGTAAAACAAAAAAAAGTTATAAGTCGTGACGCTCATAGCTTTAGAGCTGTACATGTAAGCTGAGTCATCGTGGATAAGAATGAATGAAAAGAATGAAATCAATTATGAATATCGATATCGTTCTTATTTATCGATTTAGTCGACGGCATCGGTGTATTTGAATCAGCTGTGACGTCACAAGAGGAGTTAAAAAGTCGATACGTTTGGTTTCAATACAAATAGTGATACTTGCGTTGTCTATGTAGATGTATGTCTGTGTTCAGAAGTTATTTCGGCGCGCTGAAACTTATAACATCCACCAACTAGGTCTGGGCGTTTTGGTGGGTTATGACAAAAAACTCCACATCTCCCATGTCTCTACCGAGGAATCATTAAAAAAATTGTGATCATGATGTTGATGAAATAGTTTAAATGTCCCACAATGATATGAAATTAAGAAATTCACCCCGAATACCACCAAATTATGAAAGAAAAACTAAATCCAATCAAATCCAACGCAATATTAACATAAATATCAGATTTGCGACAAACACTTCATTAAAAACTAATTTCAGAATGCAATGATAACTATAAATAAATCTATTTATTCGATTAGTCAACCCAGCTTGAAGCTGAAGTATTTCAAATCTTAACTACAAAAATACAAGTTGCAACAATCATTCGACAAATTTTAAATTACTTTAAATAATTTGTGGTTATTTTGTCAAAAGATAATGTCTCGGTCTATTTTAGCCGTAACTTGTGAAAAGATTTAATTTGTATGGTTGATTAAACCTCCTAGGTGTTGCCGATCGTCAAAGGGGTACAAAAAAGTATGTCTTAGGGGTTCACGATTCATTAAGTTTGAATAGTGTTCTGCGTGCTTCTATAGCGCCTTTGTTTTGTTTAATTGGTCCGAGACGTTTCGACATTTTTGTTGGAGGCTGGATATTGAAATAAAATCATTTTTTGCTTTATATAGGTACCTACCTAGCATATAAAGTTGTTGAAAAATATTTATGTACATTTGTACATACATACATAACTTCACGCCTGTATCCCTTATGGGGTAGGCAGAACAATGACGCACAGACAAAAAAACTACTGGCTCTAAAGAGCTGAAACTTGGAACATACAATTCTTAAAGGTTGTCGAGGAGCACTAAGGAAGGAAATCCCGAAATTCTCACGGAAACGGGAATTATTGGACTTTTTAGTTTGTATGAAAAATCTTATTCCTTGAGCGCACGGATATGATAATTGGCATAAAGGTTTTTCAAAAAGTGACTGGTTGTGTTATTAAAGGAACTCCCGAAATTCCCACGGGAACGGGAAATATATGATGTTTTAATTTGTATGTACAAAATCTTATTCCTTGAGTGCATGGATGTGATACTTGGTATAAAGGTTTTTCAATAAGTGTATGTTTGTATTATGGAAGGAATTCCCGAAATTCCACGGCGTCGGGAAAAATAAGACTTTTATGTTTATGCGCATAGAAAGTTACGGGAAAAAGCTCGTCTAAAATAAATCAACACTTACAAGTTTAAAATATTTAAGTTTACAAGCTGTTTTGATGGGTGACTAAACCCGCTTTTGACATCATCAGACAGCACACGGGAATTATTTATTAATTGTTGTACTATTAAAGCAACTGAATCATGACCCACCATAAGCTAATTTTGGCAAAGCGTCTAAATGCTTGTAGGTCGAAATTCGCTAGAAGATAGATTTCCTTGGTGACGAACTTGTTATCATTTCATTCGACTCTGGCATTTACTCAGTACAGAATTCGTACAGTATCTAAAATGTCCTAAGTGCATTATACGCGATAGACCTCACCAAATTGACACTTTAAAACGAATTATCAGCGAAATGGGTCATGATTCGATAGTACATTAATCCTGTATGATCTTAAAATTGATGGCAATGAATTTTAAAAAATTGTTTTTAAAATAATAGGAAAACTAGAAATTTGCATATTGAATACAAACTGTTTTATCCGTATAAGTGTGGCCATAAACGTGCACGATTAGCTTACCTGGGGACTGGGGGCTACATAGTTAATGTATCAGTTTGGGTAGTGGTTATGTCAAATAGGTACGTGCATGGTCACTGACCAGGCGGATCTAGGAAAGGTCAAACCACTAGCCACTTACGACACTTTCCTCTAGAGATATTCAAAGACACATATAAAATAAACAATTACTACTTTTGCAACTATTGTCTGTTAAATTAAAAGTTACGACTACTCACGAGTCATTCAAAATGTACGAGTATCACATCTAATTTGAGTTCAAATTGTAAAAGATCTATAATTGGCGCAATTTAACTCTACATTATATAATTAAGTAATCACATAGCACGGCTCTATGAGGCAGCTGGGGTCAAATGACGAATACACGCATTACATAACGAGAATAGTTGTCTATCTATGACACACTTTACACGCACCGAGATACGGCGGCGACTTTTTTAAAGCCATCTAAATGTGCCATCTCTTTGTTGGTTACCAGCTAAGTGGAATGTGTAATGTTTTCTGGGAACGGTGAAATGTTGAGCTATTAATTAGAATTTTAAATTAGAATCATGAAAAACTGGCTTAAGTGCGTTTGTGAGAACTTTGATAGACCTAGGTTTTAGCGTTGAAAAACTAAGGTGTTTTAAATAAGCAAGCATAGGATTAGAAAGGAAAATTGGTGATATAAAAACGTTTAGGTTTGGATGTGTTTAGCAAATACCACTCGTTTTTAAGTCATTTACAAATCTTTTCTTAAATGTGGTGCTTAGAAATAAAGGCTAGTTTTTCATAAATCAATGTAATGCATCCTTTGCCTCAAGATCAGAACTATCTGGTAAGTATTGACCAATCTTATATAGGTAATCACATTATTTATCTGGATCAGCGCAGTGATTTGGGTAGTCCTTAGAAGTGAGTACGTTAAGTAAAACTTCGAGAAAAAAGATAATTTTAGTATTATTTTGTTCTTATTTTATTATTTGAATAGTAGATCATAGATAGGGCTTAAAGTAAAAATTATGATTGCCAAAAGGCAAAACACGCGGTTGTCCTCAATAAATTCCAAAGACGGAACTACGCGGGTACGAAAGAAAAATGACTCATCGTTACACATGATGAGTCAAATAAATGACTGGTCGTGAACTAGACCGATCCTACTACTGGGTCACTCAAATCTGTCGCTTCTTTTGAAATGCCAGCGCAGCGGCAGCCGGACTTAGATGACCTTGCATGGACAAAAGTTAAATGTACCAGCCCTATTGAGGTTGTAATTTGATTTCATTTTTGGACAGCTGATTCATCACAGCTGGTAACACCTACATACTAGTGTTGTGCATGGTATTGAGTTATTTTTACTAAGACTCCGCTGTCCGTCTGTTACCAGGCTGTGCCTCATGAGCCCTGATAGTTAAGTTACCACACCAATCGATCGACCGTCAATTGACAGCGTGGATCGACGGTCGAATGGATTAGTTGACGTCGATCAATAGTTTTACTAGGCCAAAAAAACCGGTCGACGTCGATGCGAAATGTGCTAGGTGCCGCTATAAAAACATACACACATACATAATACATAACTTCACGCGCCTGTATCACAGAATAAGTAATAGTACCGTTGGTACAGAAGAATTACTCCGCAAGAAGATCTAAATAAATTCGAGTCTTGCTACGACGCGATACGGTGGAATTCAGCTCGCACAGCATTACGTACCTGCAAATTTATATACCTAGAAGTTTTGTCTCTTTCTATCGCATGCCTCCTTTTCTTACGCTGTTAGGGTTGCTGCCTAGTGAAGAATAATTAATCTCCTTATTTGTAATTAAGTATCTACCGATGTAGGTACTACTGTTATTCTACCTTTGTAAAAAATATTGTTTCAACTTACCTAAAGTACAAAATGAAAAAAAAGTAACGACGAATAATTAGTAATACTACCTATGTTTTTTTTGCTCAATTGAACATAATCAAATCTAAACATAATCTAATTGATGTACCGCGCGGAGTGAGCCAGGCCTACCTGTATCCCGTATGGGGTAGGCAGAACACCAGAGGTAATAAAACCATCTGATGTCACATTTGACAAATTTGGAGGCATTATATTAGTGGAGAGAGACTATTGCAGTGACAGGGGGTCAGCCGATGGCCCACAAAAAAGCCTCCCATAACACCTCGGTCCCTTAACTGACTTTTACAGTATGCCCGGGAAGAGAAGCAGCTGGCACATTCTATGTTTTTCTTTAGCTTCCAGTCCAGCATAGACAGTTAATAAAAAGTAGGAAACAATAAATATTAAAGAGCGCTCCCATATAACAGTTATACAGCAGTTTCCTACAGTACGCACTAGATGTCGTGTATTAAGCGCGCAAGTGTTCATGGGGCGGAATCTGATTGATACAAATGTGCGATGCTTTTTCTAGAGACTGAGTTTATCAGATTAATAAAATATTCCTATTTTTTTAAATTTGGAAGTAATTACATAAAAAAGTAAAATAAAAAACAAAGACCTTTTCAAAAGAACAATTACTTTTTCAATAATAGGTTTATAATTTTTTTAAATAAAGTGATAAAAAAAGAAAACTCTTAGTCAAAAATTATATGAAAGTTTATTAAAGATTAAATAAAATTCATTAAATTACTTACAGTGTATTTGAGCTTTAAAGTCCAAATAAACACTATTAAACAAAATCGTAGGTACGTCGCGTTATCTTTTTTTAGACCTTGTTTTATAAGAGACACCCCGTGAATCAAAGTGACTCCATTTGCCTTCTGTTTTTCCTCTTAAAACAGTTTTTTTTCTATTTAGGACTCCTTTTACTTTCGGCTTGCTTTCACTGACATTTAAACATCTTACAAAAAACTTAAAACAAAATCGATAATCGATTCAAAACAAGTTCTTTGCTGTTATTAATTAAGTGGGATCAATTACGTTAAATTGTATTACAAAATATGTACCCTTAAGGAGGAAACATAAAAGTAACTTACACATAATTAAACATGTTATAATTGTTTGAAGTCACGTAACTTAAGTATAAATACGCAGCCTGTTTTGTAAGTTGTTCCAGATTTTTTGAATACTATGATGTTGTATTATGTGGTTTTAATCTGATACAGAAAAGATCTACAAAACAATTTACGTAATAGTCTGTTTATTTATCTTAATTCGTATCAAATCACAATCATGATAAACTACGTGTTTTGTCACCTTGCACGTTTTCAAGAAACACTTGGGCACCGTTTATACAAGGTGTTCCTTTTGATTTCCCATAATTCTAGGGTATTGATGGGACCATGCAATAGAATCAAATAACATCTGAATAATTTTTCAACTTTTACTTTTTTGGTTTTATTTTTCATACAAAATAATTCAATGAAGTCAAAACATCTTATGTAAAACACCTTTATGCGAAGTATAACAGCGTGGCATTTTCTATCCCTTTATTTATTGCTATGCAGATCAGAAGAATAATATCTAAGGTCTATTATGAATTGGGGAAAAAATAGGAGGAAAGAGTCCCGATTCGAAATAAATACAATGGCTGTAATGAAAAATATTGATATAAAATATTGCTCATATTTATAACTCAGAATTTCACGTAGACAAGTTCGCGTGAAAAACTAGTGACGGCGATAAATGCACATAATTTCGGAGAAGCGTCTATGGTCTTAAAGTAAGAACATTCACATTAGCTCACAAACATGTTACGCGTAAAAGATATACTACGACAATTATCAAAGCAGATGTGTAGAATGTGTAAGATGCTTGTAGTTATTTCCTCAGAAAGCAGTGCTTACACAGTAATTTTGTAACATTTGTTTATAAGTCGCTTAATTATATGAGAAGCACTTTTTGATACTATCTATTTAGTCCTAACCTATCTGCCTCAGACGCCAGTGGCTGCGGGTTCGATACACGCACGGAATCAGAAAAAAAATTCGTATCTGGGTGTTTATCTATTTATGTATTTATATTCTAGGTTCCCCCCTAGTTCGCTATATGGTATCCCATCCCACAAGCTATGCTTACTTTGGGGCCATGTAGTTGGTGTTATTGTCTGGGGATTTTATTATTTTTTTATTATTATAGTCCTTGTAGACAACGAACCATTTTCAGACACAACAACTACTATTAATTACGATACTATTCAGCTTACCATACCAAAGAGGATTCGCCAATCTTTTTCAATATTCTAGTGACTCTTCAAAGCAGGTGTTAACTAAATTTTTATACGACTACGTCACTACCTGTTAAAAAAGAGTGCGGGTGACTACGAATGGCTCAACCGCTCCTGGACTTGCATGTGGTAAAAGGTGACTATCCAAGTGACCTCCGATTGGTGGTACATTCAGGGTCCACCTGGCTAGCCACCAGCCAAAGTATAAAACCAAAACCCTTCACATTAATTCCGCTAAACATTAGGAGCCAGTTCTTTCCTTAGACCACGTGCTTTCTTTAAGCGCATATCCAATTTTAAAAAAGATATAAACGATTATATTTTTCAAAGATAAAGACTTAATAGAATTATTAAATAATGTTGGATGGGATGCTGGACTGGGAGCAAAGAACATAGAACATAGAATGAAAAAAAACATAGAATGTGCCAGGTGCTTTTCTTCCCGGGCAAACTGTAAGTCAGTTAAGGGACAGGTTTTATTAGATATTTTTTTGTGGGTGATACTATACTGGCGATACTATATATCGATACTATACGATAGGCTGACCTACTGTCACTGCAATAGTCTCTATCCATCATTATAATACCTCCAAATTTGTCGATAGGCTGATCTACTATCACTGCAATATTCTCTATCCATCATTATAATGCGCTTGGTGGTAGGATCCCTTCTGGGTCCGCCTGGCTAGCGACCACCCTTTATATAAAGTCTGCCGCCAAATGTTACCGCTCCGGCGGTAATGTGTTCCGGCAATATTGTATAAAGAGCCAGTTCCTTCCTAAACCTGTGTGCTTTCATCTTCGACCTCATCGTCACTTACCATCAGGTGAGATTGAGGTCAAACGCGGGTTTAGTCATTTATAAAAAAAAAAAAAACCTCCAAATTTGTCGATAGGCTGACCTACTGTCACTGCCATAGTCTCTATCCATCATTATAATACCTCCAAATTTGTCGATAGGCTGACCTACTGTCACTGCAATAGTCTCTATCCATCATTATAATACCTCCAAATTTGTTGATAGGCTGACCTACTGTCACTGCAATAGTCTCTATCCGCCATTATAATACCTCCAAATTTGTCTAACGTGACGTCAGATGGTTTTGAAGCCTCTGGTGTTCTGCCTACCCTATAAGGGATACAGGCGTGAAGTTATGTATGTATGTATGTATAAATAATGTCTTCTTTCATTAGTGAACAACCTTTAAGATATGGTCAGAAGACTAAGGTACTGTTCAGGAATCTGCTTAGTGCGAGACTAGTTTCTGCCCGGAAATTCGTTCTCAGAATCTCTACAGCATGCATCACTGATGAGATGATATATACTTACTACTTATTACCTTTGTGGTTTAACGGCCCTAATAGTAAGACGGCACGCAGAGTTGAGTAAAACACATATAGATTCCTTATATGTGACAATTAATTATGTTTTTGTTCCTATAACAACATTATATGTCAACATGCTTGTTGAGATAAAATTTTGTGTTGAAATTGCTGCGTTACATAAAAATCATGAGATCTGATGTAATAATTTGTATAGTTTAATATTATATTTTAAACCGAAGTCAACTGTCAGTTGGCCATTACATTGTAATACTGATTACTTCACAAACAAAAAGTTATATAGCCTCAAGCGTATTTGCAAAGTTGTACGTCGTAAGATGTAGAGTGCGCGAATGCTGTAAACAAACTAGTTGAACTGTGTACACACATATTTAACACAACACACAGATTGAAAAAAAAATAAGAAACAAAAATTTCCGTGGTCGCGCGAAACTTTGTAAAATAATACAAATTAATATTGTCTTAAGTTTTCACGATTCATAATTTAAATATTTAAATAAAACTACTTTTTAACCGGATTAATCGCGTACAATTGACTGAGTCGCTCGTGACCACGGGGTCTGCAAAGACACCGAAACGTCGAGTTAATATGTAAAATATAAATTATACGCGATTAATCCGGTTAAAAAGTAGTTTTATTTAATAAAAATTATCTAAGTCCGCCAAAACTACTTTCCAAATTATAAGTATGTTAATTTGCTCGTAGGAAATAAAAGTAAAATTAAATCACAACAATAGGATACAGGAATAAATAAAAGAATGTGAAAAACAAAAAAATCATACTACACATTAAAAAAAAACGCTGCTAAGCCAGTCCGTTACGTAAAAAGAAAAAAAAGCTCTAATTATTTCTTTTGATCGTCATTTGACAGCTATTCTGCATTAACGTTCTAAGTTTAAAACACAGAGCTTGGGTGCCTTCACAGAAGGTCGACCACGCTTCACACCGTGTGCGAACCACCGCTTGCACTTTCCACCGCGACCTTGGATAGTGAAAGTGGTCAGTGAACGACCTGCGCCGACGCATCCATCCATCCGTAGTTAATCCTGAGCATCGGTGATTAACTATATGAGAATAAGTTCCTGCTCTAATAAGCTGCGCTAATAAAGAAATAAATTTGAATTGGTGACCATGTACTTGCACTGATAGATGGTAGGGTTAATAAAACTATAGTAAGTAAGTAAGTATTAATGTATCTATTCCTGAATATCACAATAACCGACTCAAGAGATTTCGTATTCATTATGTTATTTCGCCCAAGGGGGAACGGTGGGATATAATAAAATAATAAATAAATATACCTGACACTCACACAACATTATCTAGCCCAAATTAAGTTTCTTAAAGAACTTGTGTTATGGATACTAGATAACTGATATACTTAAGAAATATATAAACATACATTTTGAATAAATACATATTTTTTATTAGAATAAACTTAAATAAACATATAAACATCCATGACTTGACGTCTGATATCTGTGTTCATCACACAAATATCCGCCGCCGCCGGGATTCGAACCCAGAACCTCTGGCATAGAAGGCAATTTATGTTACCGCTACACCAGCCTGTCGTCAATACGTGGGAATGGTCTAATGTGGGAATGGTCCGGCAGAAGGCCGAACCTACCAACTAAAAACCTCCAGGTGTACCTCCCTCGCCATAATTGGGGCCCACGGTATCGCCATTGGTATTGCCCGCGAGAGCCCTAACGCCCCTGGATAAGCGAGTCTTAAAAGGCGACTAATCCGCGGCCTGCTTCAGGATTCGTCTGGCTAGCGACCGTAATAATCAAAACAAAATGGCATGAATAGGTCTTTCAAATAAAAGAATAATTTCGTTAATACCTCGCACACAGCCTGTTTTATTCCATTTTGAAATCGACCCACCCTTTTTGAAAGATCCTATAATTCCTATGCCTTTTGGTATCTGTCACTTGACATGGGACTCCAAAACCATCTGATACACGAGATTATGTTGGTATGATCCCTGCTGAACGATAACCGTTTTGTAGACGGACGGATATTTGACAAGGACTCACGTGTTTTCCTGTGTAGGTATTATATGTTTCGTAGTAGAAGTCGTCGTGGCGTATTGGCTCGGATGCAATTGATAATTCATGCAACGTTCGGTTTTGTCGCTAAAGGATGGGTGAAAATTCTAACTTCCACCAACCAGTATGGCAGCTTGGTTGTTTAAGGCCTAAACCTCTTCGTCTCCCAGTTGACACTCCTATGATTAATAGTGATGATTAAGTAGTGCTGTGGGGATGATATGAGTGTATAATGATCACAACTCTGTGTAATCGCCCACTGCAGGGCTATGAGTCTCTCCTCTCGGTGACGAGGAGGTTTAGGCCGTAATCCACCAAGCTGGCCCAGTGCTGGGTGGTGGATGTCAGAATTTTCAGGGTGCCGAAATGGCAGCTGAGAAACCCTAACGAATACTTTACACAAGTATACCGCACCCGGGACCGTATGCTTAACGTGCCACGCCGAACACGCGCCGCTTTACTGCGATATCGTATGATGTGCACAGGAACCACGGCGCCACAACAACGACACATCGACGGTAAAAAGCGAACCTGCTGTAACCCACATATATCATATATTTCTATTAATTTCATATTTAGAATCAGAAAAACCTTCCGTGGAATGGTCTTACTACGGTTCTACGGTAGTTGAAGAGTTTCTCTAGTTAAAGAGATATGTTTTTTTTTTAAATTCAAAAAGTTTTTAGGCTCTCCCAAGCATTTTGCGTTTTGTGAGTTACGGTTCGCTTTTTACCGTCAATATGTGTTTTGTGCATAGTCCTTTTAAGCTGCAAACCTTGCAAGGGTTTGTATTGATCAAAATTGACTTTTTATCAAATTAATCTTACCTAAAAATCACTCGAAAACAGTCTAAAGGTTAGTAAATAAGTATAAACATTTCTTAATAACAATTGCTGCGCTAAAAGTTTTGGGGCTCAACATGTTTTTTGGGAATCGATTACTTTGACTTTTGTCTAAGCATACATTTCTAGCTCTACGAAACATTTTAATTCAAATTTGACGTTATCGCGTGTTAAAGCTTGTTCTCCACACACCTCGCAACAAAAATACTTATTCCTACGTTTGTATATTCCCAACAATGAAGCGAGGTAATTTAGATATTATGTATCATTGTCGTAAAAGTACTTAATTTAAAACCATTTCCATGTACTTCAATCGCTTTACTGTGTGAAATTCATAAATAGAAGCATTTGTGGCATCAATTTTAAGTTATGAACAAAGGGATGCTGTTATAAATATTTTAAAGTTTTCTTTCAGAATGGATATTACAACAGGTACCCCTGCATTAATGACCTTTTGCAAAACATTCAATTATATATTTTGATGTACTGGACAGTCAGCATCAAAACAGTCATGCTAATAAGAAACCCAATTTGTCACAAAACTATGTAGTAGGCAATACTTTTACGTTTTTGCATTTAAGTAACTGAAAAAATACGCTAAATAAAATCCTCACCCGACCAGGACTTGAACCTGAGACCTCTCGTTTGCCGGACGAGTGCTCTTCAACTGAGCTACTAGGGCCTAGCGAGAAACCATCGAAATACTTTTATTTTTACGTTCGTTAGTTTATTATGTAGTAAGGTTTAGTTTGCTTGTTTTATGGTGACCCTAGAGTTGAATAAAAGGGACGATTTAGCTAATCGTTTATAAAACTGGCCCACGTGACACCAGGACCCTTTCACTTGACCACTGAACTACAGAGGCCGTGTATAGCCAATTGTTTTAAAACCAGATAAAAATATGTAAATTTATCTCCAGGGACTTAACTTGTATCTAAATAAGGTGTATTTTTGTTGTCCTACAGCGACATCTAAATTGGTATAGTAATTAAATAAAACACTTTTTAACCGGATTTATCGCGTATATTTACATTTTAAATTTGAACTCGACGTTTCGGTGTCTTTGCAGACCCCGTGGTCACGAGCGACTGAGGTGTCAAGCGTCAGATTGATAGATTGAAAAAGTATCATCATCTCCATCTGCTTCGCAGTCTCCGAGCGTAGCGTTCTGGATTGACACAAAACGAGCTGACACAGTATCTTGAGTTTCAGATGCAGCTTGCTGGATGTTGGATTTAATGTTTTTCAGGATAGGGTCGTCGAGTTCAAATTTAAAATGTAAATATACGCGATAAATCCGGTTAAAAAGTGCTTTGTTTAATAGTATGAATCGCGAAAACTTAAGACAATATTATTGGTATAGTAACTTGAGTTTATTGTACCGACGAAGACATTCACTGTCACTTTCAAAATTGGTCAACATTTTCTTTGACTGCAGTGAAGATGGCGAAACTTCCAAGGTTGGAGCTTCATCAGCTCATCTTCCAATCAGTCGTGACCTTCACTTGTCAGGGGATATTTAAATAAAAGCAAGCTTTAACGGCAATTTGCAGGTCACAGCTACCAATGTTATTGCCTAATTTGGCTGAAAAGAGAATGTCACAGTTCATCATGTTAATGTGACTTTTAGTTCACAGCCATGAAATACGCAAACACACTTACAATTCTTTAGAATACTTAAAGTTCTTAAGGTTTACTTAACTGTAAGTTATATATGATAAATGAGAACTCTAAAAACGCTATGTTTAATTCTAATGTTTTAATTCTATCAATGCGTTAAATAAATAATTACTGTATTTATTTAATCGACGACCGGCTGGTGTAGTGGTAACATATATTGCCTTCTATGCCAGAGGTCTTGGGTTCGAATCCGGCGGCGGCGGATATTTGTGTGATGAACACAGATGTTAGTCGACGAGTCATGGATGTTTATATGTTTATTTAAGTTTATTCTAATAAAAAATATGTATTTATTCAATATGTATGTTTTTATATTTCTTAAGTATATCATTTATCTAGTATCCATAACACAAGTTCTTGAAGAAACTTAATTTGGGCTAGATAATGATGTGTGAGTGTCAGAAATATTTATTTATATATTATTATTTTTTTGTTTTTAATTCCTCTAAGCATAGGTACTAAATGAGTTTATTAGATTCTTTTTATAAAAACGTCAGTAAACCGTAGAACTGAGGCCGATAGCGTTTTGCCTCCAATTATACATTGATACAAACTTACTTATCAATTTAACAATATCAGTAATCCCTTTATTAAGAAAGTCAATCATTCAGATTGAATCACTGACGACGATATACAGGGTTAATTTTAATTAACGCATTACCTTTTGCGGGCATCCTCTCCACATCAATCCCAACAACATTTGTTAAACGACTTTTAAAAAATCTTGATACCTAAGTAACCCGCGAACTAAAAACATTAAATGTTTGCTCCTTACTCTACATTTTGTAAGAAGTACTATCGAAAAATATTCCGGTGTTCCACCTTTAAGGCTAAATTCACTTGCACTTTAATAACTAGGCAGTTCGGTTAGCTCCGCCTTGGAACTTGTCTTATTTGGTAAACAAGATTTCGAGATCAAATCATGTATTTTTATTTAAATAAAAAAAATATAAAATAAACATATCATTACTTAATTGGTTTCATTGTTTAGTTACAATTTATTATTATAGTTTATTGTTATCGTAACAAACATATTTTTAAATGGAAAGTTATGTTAAAAAAAGTCATGATTTGATCTCGAAATCTTGTTTAACAAATAAGACAAATTAAAAAATGTAGTATTGCCCCCTTATTCATACGAAATATCAAATTAAAATAGTTTATAAAATGTTTTGTTTCTTTCATTCTTTTGCAAAATGAAAGAGAGCCAACACATTTAATCAGTATTTTAATAATATTCGGAGAAAAAGGGATCACAAAAAAAACTAACCGACATCGACAAGGGTTTACCTGCGGCTAAGTAAATACAGGCCTGGCTCACTCCGCGCGGTACATCCGTTATTTACCTACAGCGAAGCGCTCCGCCGGCGTATATCGAATGGATCGTGTGTCACGCGCGCGCCCGTCGGGACGTTGTAGATACCTACCTACCTAATAGCACTCACAGTAATTCTATGATCGAGGTCGCAAATAGTATTTAAAAATGGACATAAAAAGAAACAAATATTCAATTAGATTATGTTTAGATTTGATTATGTTCAATTTAGCAAACAAAACATAGGTAGTATTACTAATTATTCGTCGTAACTTTTTTTCCATTTTGTACTTTAGGTAAGTTGAAACAATATTTTTTACAAAGGTAGAATAACAGTAATACCTACATCGGTAGATTCTTAATTACAAATAAGGAGATTAATTATTCTTCACTAGGCAACAACCCTAACAGCGTAAGAAAAGATAAGAGGCATGCGATAGAAAGAGACAAAACTTCTAGGTATATAAATTTGCAGGTACGTAATGCTGTGCGAGCTGAATTCCACCGTATCGCGTCGTAGCAAGATTCGAATTTATTTAGATCTTCTTGCGGAGTAATTCTTCTGTACCAACTATTACTTATTCTGTGGTAAATAACAAGGAGTAAACAAAGTGCAAGCACACCGATGATTACAGATATGAGATCTATATTGTTTCAGTGGCTGCAGAGAAAAGTAGGCGGAGCTTCGATCCAAAATTTTCCCGTTCTAGGGAAAATTTTCTTAACTGGAACACCGGGACGGGAGGCGATTGTACCTATTATTATTATGAAGCGATATTTTACTGCGCAAGGTGCGTGGCATACCTGCGCTCAGAGTTAATCGAGTTAAGCCTCTAAACAGAGGCTATAAATATTTTTTGTATGGGAAAACTAAATTTTTTTAAAAGTTGTAGAACAAATATAGTTGGGATCAATGTGGAGAGGCTGCCTGCAAGACGTTATGCGCTAATTGAAATTAACCCTGTATAGGTACATCGGTTTCTGAACGAAGAACTAGTAATGGAGAGATTTAAAAAAATATTATTGCTTGTGACTGTTTCATTTGTTTGTTGGCAAATGACGAAGACTTTTCTCCGATGGCTAAATCCTCGTTTGACATTTATGATAAGCTGGTGGTAACTTAAAATTAGGTCGAATATTCAGTAGAAGGGTTTTAGAAGGGACTGGTTTTTTTTAAAACGCAGGTGACTTTCAAAAATATTAGTGATAGTGATAGTAGGTGATAGTGAGGTGGATCCTAGCGGGGTCATACATACCAACATTCGGGAATCTTAACCAGAAGTCATAGGACTTCTTCACATTCATATGTTTTGAGATAAAAGTCAGGATTTGAACTCAAATAGTTGTTTAGTAGAACAGGTTAAATAACTAATGGACAAGTTTTAGATTTCGATGAGTGAAAAAAGAACGCCCGTACGCTTATCTAGGGTCGATCCTTAGTTAAGCGTTTCGTAAAAGCCTGTTCCGATTGACCCCACTTCAGTATTTCCTTTCAGGTTTCACCTGGCTAGCAACAACCCTGCATGTAAAAATGCCGTCAAATATTACCACCATAATAAAAAAAATAACCACTTAATACCACTCCAACGGTGTTCCGGTAAAATTCTGTAAAGCGTCTTCTTAAATAAGTGTGTTGTCATATTGGACATCACCTTTAATTACCATCCCTACCATCGGTGTCGGGTTATTCACCAATTAAAAAGGTAGGCATAACAATTTTTTCACTTTTTCTCTTATAAACTCTAAAGGAATGCGTTGCTAAAATATTTGACACGCTTTATCATGCCTAGATTATTTATTCGTTAAGACAAAGTTGATATCTTTAATGATTTTATCAGTATTCATATAAAGTACAAAATTCTGAGAACATTCTCACACATTAGTTAAGATTCTATCGGTACGCAGAACGGAATTGCCAACTATTGACGAAAATATACTTCTAAGAACAATGGCGAATTAATTTATCAGCTGTTGCCAAATACACCACAACTTATTCTCCAAGCCATCCGTCATTGTATAATTGACACCCCAAAGTATAACAATAATAAGTGATCGTTAATAAGTTGCGTGCATATTTATTTTAAAAGTATATTGCTAACAATGTCCTATTGTTACATTAGGACGTATGATAGGACGAAATAACAATGAAGTAGCTGTATCACAATTTTAGCATATTGGTTATTTTAAAATATTTTCTTACAATTGGCAAAGAATTATTTTCGTAAATAATAGAAATGGAGAAGAAAATGAAAAGCTCTAGATGTCGCTTCATAAGCTCAAGCTTTAAAAACTTACCATTAAAAACCGTCAAATGAAAAAGTTGTTATCAAAATTGCTTGTTCACTGTTATTTTTTTGCGGTAAATCCATATGATCATTTGTTTTTCTGTATGAAAATGTGGATAGTATGAAACGTAATATGTGCATTTCTATAAAAGTTCAAATCAAGTATATCCACAACTTCCACATGTGTATATCCTCAGAAAAACTGTGGTATCCATTTTCTATAAAACTTAAGACTCACAATGATGCATTTATATTTTTTGATAAAAAAACAGTATATAATTAACTTTTACTGTGGTATTTGACAGTTGTTATGAGTCAAGCGTAATTAGCGCCTCTAGTGGAAAAAGTAGGCAGTTTTCTACCCCATTACCTAAGATTTCGGTCATATACAATTGTTTCGTTTAGATTTTTTAAATATACCTACAGAAGGAGTTTGAACTGCATTATCACTCGCGATGAAAAATGGATAAGTTCAACATGTTGATTTGACCGTCGGTTCAACAAATTGATTAGACCCAAGGAATATACTACTCTCTTATTAGACCCTAGACCGTTGCACCGTTGCACTGCAAGGGTAAGTTTACTCAACCGAAAACTACCCGTGCAAAAGTGATTGACTGTTATAATTAATCACATTTTCTTAGTAAACCTCTGTGAGGAACGCTTGTATTCTCCATAATACAATGGTATTTCAAAAAAGGCGGTTTAGAAGTTTCCAGAGGGCTTCAAGAAAGTTCTCAGAGGATTTCAAGTTCTGCGTCATCCACCATACACAATTGACTCTGGGCTGACAGTCTTTTGCTTTTTTGCAATGCTTTCGGCATACATTATTTTTTAGCATTAAATAAAGGGCCAGATGCAGTAGGTACACGTGTCTGAAAATTCTTATACTTACCCTTGTCATCATCATCATCACAACTCTTTGTAATGAGCCCACTGCAGGGCTATGAGTCTCTCCCCTGGGTGACGAGGTGGTATAGGCCATAATCCACCAAGCTGGCCCAGTGCTGGGTGGTGGATGTCAGAATTTTCAGGGCGCCGAAAATGGCTTCTGACAAACCCTAACGACTACTGTATACAAGTATACAGCACCCGGGACCGACTGCTTAACGTGCCCTCCGAAGCACGGAAGTCGCCGTGAGAAATGAATAGTCGGCGGTCACCCATCCAAGTAACGGCCGCGCCGAACGTTGCTTGACCTGTGATATCGTTTGATACACACAGTAACCACGGCGCCACGACGACTTATACCCTTGTACACCAGACTTTTTCATTTTTGATGACGTGGATGCATGCAATCTGTCTTCAATCTCCCCCGATGTACCGATGACCTTAAAATTTGTGTGCTAGATTTCAGTATTTATACATTGTAATGTGTAAATGTGCTGAAAACCGAATGAAAAATAGATTTTTGACGGGCTCACCGGGCGGTGTAGGGTTAACATATATCTTTTACATTCTATGCAAAAAGGTCCTAGTTTCAAATCCCGGTAATGGTAGATATATGACTGTTAAGTGGATATGGTTTTGAATATAAACTTTATATCCTTTATCTAGTTTCCATAGCATAAGTTCTAATAATGTTCTAGATAGTTAATTGAGGCTAGATAAGGCGGTGTGGCTGTTAAAAATATTTAAAAAAAGGTGTGATATGGTGTGATGGAATACATAGGTATAAAATAACAAATGCACTCGCATGGAAGATCTTTATTAATGATTCAATAAACAGATACATTGTAATTAGTACACGATAATTAATTGTAAATATACGACGACATAACAACCACATACTATTTAAATACCATTTTCTAATCTACACCATGTAGGAAATCACAAAATTTATTTATAAGTAAGATAATGTTACTTTACTAATTATAACTAATGTATCGAGACAAATGATTTTTAGCCACGATCTTAATCAATTAAACAATAAAAAAACCAATGATGAACTATCTTTCAAAAAATCTGGAAACCAAATGTAAGAAACAAATATTAATACTATTATTTCGATAAATATTTAAATTATATACATTTATAATAATATTCCAAGCTGAAATCATCGTAACTTGTGTTAAGTGACATTAAATCGAGTAATTTAATTAATTCGATTTAATGTGGAGTCACAGATGTAGAAAAAAGAGCTGTTACAACGCAATATAATTAATGAATATATTTACAAAATATGAAATAGGTTTTAGTCCGACATTAGTCGTTTCGTGACAATTAGGCTCTCGTCCGAACCTAAGAAAAATGATTTTTCAAGACGTTCAAAATCGAGTATTACTATGAATAACTTTTTTGTTACTAACAAGTATGAACGCTCTTACTTAACCCTATTACACAAATTTTTAACACAGTTAATAATTTACGTACATATTTAAAATGAACTTTTAAAGTCAATTCTCTTGATTGGTTTGGCCCATTTTTACTTAAATCTTTTATAAGGTAAATACTCTACTGATTCATTATGTACACACTTAGACCATTGTCAAACAAAATATTGTCTACACAAATATATTTGAAAAACTTCAACTAAAATCAAGATCTAAAAATAAATCTAGATTGCCTACGTCAAATTATTGGTATAATTATTATATGTAGGTACCTGCTATTTAAAATATATTTCTTTATATAAAAATATTCTAAGTTAATTAAAGTAGTTGTGAAATCTGACTTACATAAAAAATCTATTAAATAATTCAAATTAGGTCGTTTTAAATTTATCTACAATTATTTTTAAATCGATATAATTACGATATTGTATACAGAATCGCTAGAGATACAATAACTCAAAGCATTTATTATCAATGACTTGACGAATTGCAAGAGAAAAAATAGTAATAGTTGTCTATGATACCATGAAGTTAAAAGTGCGAAAGTAGTTTCGTGATATGAACGATTATAACCCTAGTTCTTATATGTATAAGAACCATATGTACCTACTTGTGAAAAAACCTTTTCGAAACCGACTGTTTTCACGTTATAATGCTAGAAACAATAACACTTAGAATCTGATATACTTTATTGAATGAAAAACAACGTAAAAGAGATATTAAACAAAAAAACGTCGACAGTTGTTTTAAAGCAGTGCATGGTTCTACTAATTAGCTTCACGTTAGGTTATATCAAAAACCGTCAATAATGGATTACAAAACAAAAACATTGTTACTATAAGCATTGCCATGACTACTGAAAACTGGGCTAGTAATGAAGATTATCTAACCAATAATATACATCAACTGAAAAGTTACACTTCATAACTTTTGTTTTAATAGTTGTCATAACCCGCTGCGCGTGGAACGATTTTAACATGTTCAATACTTTTACCCTTGCAATAACGTTTACAACAACACGAATATTTCTCATAAAGCCATTATAAATTCTATTCATCTAAACATCACATTCATACTAAGCTATGTAAGTTTCCTAGAACATACATAAGTTTCTCTAACTCTATAGAAAATTGGGCTTATAAAGACTTGGTTTTAGAGTAAGAGAGGTACAAGTTTTACATTAAGGCTATTATAGTAGATAATGATAATCCTTATTAGATTTGATCACGAGTATTTATTTCACAATATTTGTCGACTTTTCATACCTTGAACTGTAAAAACTACACTTAGTATGACCCTATGGTCAGAGTCGTACATCTATATGTAACAAGCAGTTTATACTCTATGTAGCATTTTTAAGATGTAAAAGGCATATTCAAATATTTTGATTTAGCATTTTAAACTTTATCTCGTTGAAAAAGATAACAATCACTATTGTTTCTTTATAGTCTGTGTGGATTTCTAATTTATTAATGAATGCTGCTAATAGAAATCTGTCACTCTATAAAATATTTAATTTTAATAAGATAGTAAGTAGGTAATGGCAAAGGAAATTTGTATACGGCTTAAACTTTCTATAGGTGAAAGAGTTTCTCCTTTTATAATTACCTTAATTTCAATTTTAGTTCTAAAGCACAAATAACTCTTGTGATAAAATATGTAATATGTTTTTGGTCGGAGTTTTAAGTAGCTGAAGTAATTCGTGGCCGGATATATTTTGAACTAATGAAAAAAGTGAAAAGGCTGCAAAGTTATTTGCATGTGTCCATATAACCAGGCAAGATAACGAAAATTAAAAACCACAATGTTTTGGCATTCATTTATAGAGGTGAGATATTTCTCTTGAGTATGTCATTGAATATGAAATTGGGAATCAAGCTAGTGCAAACATTTCTTAACGCATTAGGACCTAAAAAAATTACATTCATTGTTATCATATCGACCGCTTGGGCAGGTATCAATATGTCTGGGTTCAGACTGCCGCTCTTAATGTTTTTTGCCATATTGACCATGCTTTTCTCAAGTTTGATAAAATTAAAATTAAACACTTAATATCCTTCTGGTTCTACCTACTCTAAGTGACGATTAATTTAACGATATGAAGTAGATATAAATATACAGTATAATCTACAAGTAAAGTTGCGTATACATTCTTGTACTGCATTCATCAGTCTGGTTTTGATATCTCATAATAATAGAAAATAATAAGAAAAAGAATACTCGGTTGACTAGAAAATAATTTGGCACTTATTATTTGCTATAGAGACTATGGTAAGTACTGAAAGTAGGTATACAACAGATGGTCGTTAAACAATATTTTAATAATTATTTCTGTTTTGATGTCTTAAGATAAAAAATTGCAGAACCATTTTTATAAAACGGTTCCAATTTCGTGTTCGCATTCGCATACTGTTTATACTGCCAGTCAGTCATACGGAAATGTTTTGAAATAAGAAAAGAAGGGGTTCAGAATCCAAAAAAAAAAATATAGGTATATAAAAAACGAAACCATGGAGGTTAAAACTACACAGGTTTAGTGTCTGCGCGATGTTTTGCGTATGAAAGGTGCCTAATCAGATTGACATGTAACACTTAATAAAAATTAAGTCGAATAAATGAAGCGCTTATTATGTCCAAATTATAAAAAAAAATATCATAATGTCATAAATTAATTATCATAAAGTTTTATTAACAGATAAAGGACTACCATCCTTCCTATTTTTACCTCCATAAAATCATTTATGCGGTCAGTAGGCACAATAAAGCCATTATAAGAATCAAGTGAAGGATAACCCGATCGCATAGGATATTTCAGCATAAGGCTTGAATTGGCGGCAAGAAGAGCTTTAATGCTACGCTACCATTAGAAAGGTCCAGAGCACGTTTGCCGGTAAACTTCTAAAAATCGACTTTAATCATAGGCCATTCTAATTCATATTTAAACTGACGATTTACTCTTGAGTCTTATTGTATAATATGTACTTTTTCATTCTTAATGAAATGAAAAGTACCAATATCAATCAATATAATATATAAAACTGTTCCGTTACTGACTGAGTGACTGAGTGACTGAGGTACTAAGTGACTGAGTGACTGACAGACAACGTACAGCCGTAACTACTGGGCGTAGAGAGCTGAAATTTGGAACATACATTCTTTAGGGGATGTAGGGGTGCACTAAGGAAGGAATTCCGAAATTCCTACGGGAACGGGAAATATAGGACTTTTTAGTTTGTATGAAAAATCTTATTCCTTGAGTGCACCGATGTGAAACATGGTGTAAAGGTTTTTCAATGTGTGTCTGGTTGTGTTATGAAAGGAATTCCCGAAATTCCCACGGGAACGGAAAATATACGATGTTTTAGTTTGTATGAAAAAATCTCATCCCTTGAGTGCACGGATGTGATACTTGATATAAAGGTTCCTCAATAAGTGTCTGTTTGTATTATGGAAGGAATTCCCGAAATTCCCACGGGCACGGGAAATATATGATTTTTAGTTTGTATGAAAAAACTTATTCCTTGAGTGCATGGGTGTGATACTTGTCTATAAATAAATCATAATTAGGTAAACACTATGGACTATCTTAGTGTCCTAGAAAAACCCCAAGGTCCGCTGTGTAGTGTCCATAATCATTATTTGGTGCTATAATTGGTTTGTTAAACGGACACATTATTTTGTTATCATTCTTAACTCGAGAGAGCGAATTTTCAAAATTATCGTTTATTACGACATTGTATTAATGACATTGTAAGCCATTGCATTGCATAAAAAATAAGGGATTTCTTTCAGGAAGCATATTGAAATAATACTCGGTGATCATTTTATAAATAAATAAACATATGTATAATAATGAATATTAAATATAAAACAATATTATATTAAATAGATAGTGTTGTTAAACGAATAAATAAAATGACAAATTAAAGAAGAACTAAAAGAAAATCACTCAATCCACCCGACGACACTTACAAACAAAGTACGTTTGACTGCAGAAAATTAAGCTTAAATAGATCAGTTAACGCAAATTATTTTTGTATTATTCTGCCAATCTCTACACTTAATACTTTTTTCATCTTCTTATAGTAGGCAACTTCTGTCTTCTTTCGTTTGTTTTTTAAAACTGATACACTTTTCAAAATAAGAACGACTAGCAAGGATTCAAAAATCGAATGTTTACTTTGTAGCACGTAACATCCTCTTTGAATTATAATTTCAAAATGAGATCTAAGAGCACAGAAGTCACGAAGGCCTACTCTACTTAGCCAGCCTGTTTTAAGGTAGGCCACCAGACCCGATCCTGGCTCAGGAGGGTTTTTGTCACGCGCGTCCTAACATGGCGGCGACGTCTCCTGTGGACTGGGAATGCAGGAGCGCGGTCCGCGTGGGCCGAGGCGGGGCCAGTCGCGGGAGCGCTAGGGCTCCGGCCTGTAGCGTCGTGGGCGAACCCGAAATGAACACGTGGCGCGAGGCTTCCGTTGGAGTGATGCGCTGCTTGGGGTCCCATCTGTAACGAGGGGAAGCTATTAAGGTGTGTTTAAAACATGTAAAGGCTTAGTCAATGATATGCTCCAATAGGTTTTGTTTAGCTATGGACTTTTTTCATTATATTTCGTGGAGCAATTTCATTCATCACTTGTATCATATAATTGGGTTTTACATCCCTACTTTAATCAATCTTTAAGTTGAAAAAATCCTGTGAATATAAATAAAAACTCGAAATGAAATGAAATGAAAATGAAATGAAATTTTTTTATTCATCATAAGACCATCGAATGGCCGCTTAATGACGTCACAATTTTGTACTTCGGCTTTAACAAGGTGTTGATAGTTATTGAATAAGATATTACAGTAGACCAAGAGACAAGAAAAGCCAGCGGAAAAAAACTCTTGGCACTCTTTTTCAGTCAGGATTATACGAATTAATCCTGACTGATCTATCGACTATGAAGACTGGATTTACATACAAAAATAATAATAAGGCTTTTATTACTAGTGGCTATTAGTGCCAGGCAATATAGGCTCTATGAAATAATATAAAAACAAAGTTAGCGCAGTTCTCAAACATAAACTTGCTCGTTCTCTATGTTTTTGCTTCATATAAATTAAACATTAAAGTTTAGCTTGATTAAGTTCAAATTGTAGAGTTAAGAAACAAAAGGAATGAAGGTACATTTCTGAAGTAGTAAGATTTGTTTAGTTACATTTTTATTTTATCTAAGATGCTTTCTAAAACCAGGAAATATGTTGTAGATGAAGGAAGGTCTCATTTTTTTATGTACATATAGGGTCTTTCAATAAGGACTTCTGAACTTTGACAGTTTAAAGCAGCCATGTTTTTGAAGCTACATCTTATAAATTAATGGTTATTTAGCCTATCTGTTTTGCCAAATCACCATGGTCGGATACAGCATCCAACAAAACGTGAAGATGGTAAAATTGAAAATAAATGAAATATTGAATAACCTCCTTTTTTGAAATCGGTTAAAAATACTCTGTAACACTGGCAACTGACCCCTCTTTTCATGGAAAAATCATCTTTAGCGATGAGGCCTATTTCTGGATGAATGGGGGTAGGAAAAAAATAAATTTGTTGAATTCGGGATGATACCAATCCACATAAAAATCCTCCGGAAAATTCAATATTGGGTGTGGATTCTAAGTGGAGAGTCATCGGCCCCATTTTTTCAAGAATGACGTTGTTCCGGCCATCACTGTCAAACTGCCATGCTACAGGTTGATATTAAAACATGCTATCGGTCACATTACGCCCGATTTATGAAAATTTGAGAAGTTGTGGCGGACATTTGAATGATATAATATTTTATACACAAAGGCATCGAAAGGTCTTTCAAATTAGGAAAAAAAAATAGGACATATCTCACACAAACTTTGTTTAATTTAAATTTGAAGATAGGAAGCTGTAAATGAAAGACGTTAACATCATTTGACTAAACTCGCTACACGGCTTTATATGTAAGTACCCATAACTCAAGCAAATTCCCTCTTCCCAAGTAACTCGTTGTATCTAGGTTTATAATACACTTATCTAGGGGTAGACAGACTATTCTTAGGCGATTGTGCACTGGAAGACATTTTTGTATTTTATTTATGTCTACACCAAAAACATTTAAAATATTATATTTCAAATAATTGCGTTCAATTGAAGTTACTATTTTCATCTTAGATCCAAACAAGAAAACAGCGCATATCTTTTTCAAAGTATTCAAAGTATTAAGCATTTCAAAGTAGGCAGGTATCTGAATTTCCTAGCTCTATAGGAATAAAAATAAAATCCACATTGTCCTATCTCTACATCGTGAACGTACAAAGTAGTCCAAGGCTCAACTATCGACTGCAGCTGCCTAACTAACAGACCGCAGTAAATCACTCGTTAGGTCAACATATACTTAGTGGAGCACAAGTTTATTGTTAAGATATACTGTTAAGTTGTGAAATGAGCAGATCTTTCCACGCTCCAAGTGACCGCAGAACTTTCAGATTGGTTTTCCAGTGAGGTAATAACAAGACAAGGATTGTCTTAAGTTTTCGCGATTCATACTATTAAATAAAACACTTTTTAACTGGATTATCGCGTATATTTACATTTTAAATTTTGACTGACCACGTCCAGTCGCTCGTGACCATGGGGTCTGCAAAGACACCGAAACGTCGAGTCAAAATTTAAAATGTTAATATACGCGATAAATCCGGTTAAAAAGTGTTTTATTTAAGACAAGGATTCCTATAATAAAGTATCGCTTCAACCCATACATTTGTTCATAAATAAAACCTGGTTGATACTTGATAGTCGTGCTACTGCTTCGTTTGTACCGTGACTTTCCATCAGGTGACATTGAAGACAAAGGCTTTGACGACCGGCTGGTGTAGTGGTAACATACATTGCCTTGTATGCCAGAGGTCCTGGGTTCGAATCCCGGCGGCGGCGGATATCGGTGTGATGAACACAGATATTTGCCGTCAAGTCATGGATGTTTATATGTTTATTTAAGTTTATTCTTATAAAAAATAGGTATTTATTCAATATGAATGTTTATATATTTCTTAAGTATATCAGTTATCTAGTATCCATAGCACAAGTCTTAAGAAACTTAATTTGGGCTAGATAATGTTGTGTGAGTGTCAGAAATATTTATTTATTTATTTAAAAGGCTTGACCATTTTTAGTTAAGAAGATAAATATATTTTTACGGTAACTAAGCCTGCATTGTACCTCTTTCTCATCTGATAGTAAGTAATTATGAAGTAGAAAATGAAAGAGCTGAGGAAGGAACTGGATAGTCCTGATGAAGGTTGGTCACTAGCAAGGTTGTTAGCGACTCCTTTAGGGTGCTTCCACTAAGCGTGGATTATTCCGAACAACCAAAACTTTAATAAATGAAAAATGTGATAAATAAAAATTACCCGACCAGGATAATTTTTGTTTATCACATTTTTCATTTATTTAAAAATAATTGAGCATTTTAAATGCAAAAAACTTAAAAAACATTATTAAACCAAAACTTTTTTTTTAAACCAAAGCTTGGTGGTAGGATCCCTTCTGGGTCCGCCTGGCTAGCGACCACCCTTTATATAAAGTCTGCCGCCAAATGTTACCGCTCCGGCGGTAATGTGTTCCGGCAATATTGTTTAAAGAGCCAGTTCCTTCCTAAACCCGTGTGCTTTCATCTTCGACCTCATCGTCACTTACCATCAGGTGAGATTGAGGTCAAACGCGGGTTTAGTAACTTATAAAAAAAAAAAAAAACTTTACTAGATGCTTATCCAGCAGGGCTAGCATGCGACCATCGAGAAACACTCGAATCGACAAGACAAATATCACCGAATGATTTTATCCTATCATATTAGCTTATATCATTTCAATATACACATAACAAAGACATCTCTTAAAAATAAAATTAAAACATGGCTTCTCACATTAAACTATGAGGATACCGAAAATTTAATTAAAATTGTCAAGTAGGAAATTACATTTTATAATCAATTTGCGCATTATTATTTTCTACATGACTCGATCCATACATTGATAAGGACTGTACCAATCACGTTACTCACTAACACAGAAATTGTAAAATGAAATGGAGGAGACCTGATGTCCTGAAATTCAAGGAACTTACTAGGAACTTCGTTTAGGCTTCGGGCTCTCACAATTTTAACTTTTGTGTACTTGTAATTTATAAAATATTTAAGTGTGTAAATTGTGCTGAGAAATAAAGAATTATTATTTATATATAAAGCCACACGCCTATCGGCGGAAAGACCCGACGTTTTTGACCAGTCGGTCGGGGATCAGGGCAAGAGGAACAGAAACCGGCGAACTATTCGGGCAGTATCCAGCAAAACCGCTCTTTGCATGCGTGCTGGAAGCGAGCCACCGCCGAATTCCAGCCTTTCATGGTTTCTGCCCGAAGTGGCTTGAAACCTTGAAACCTTATTATTATTCGGCATATCAAAAGCAACTCGCCTTTCGGCGGAAAAGACCCGACAATAATATTATTATTCGGCATATCAAAAGCAACTCGCCTTTCGGCGGAAAAGACCCGACAATAAGACCAGTCGGTCGGGTCAAGAGAGAAAGAAACCGGCGAACGATTTCTTATTAATTTATTTGTGTTTTGAACATACACTCTCGAGTTTTTTTCGGTCTCGGTTTTCATGAGCTTCACGGGCTACGCCAAGTGAAAATCATTGTTTGGGTTAAAGGTGGGATCGTCCTGTAGAAATTTTCGTACAATTCGGCACGTATTCAAAATGGCTGCTTTTTGCGAATTGTTCCCACTACGGCGCTTCCCAGTACGACGCTCCATCGGATAAACGTCAAAATCTAGGTAGTACACACGTAGACAAAATGAATTTGAATATAAAATCAAGCAAATAGAATTATTTTATAAACTTATCTAATAAAGTACGAAATGTGTGTGTGTGCATCGTTTTAAACCTTCCTCTTGGACCACGAAAGAGCATAGTCGTGTTTTAGCTATATATATTTTGGGGTAAATTTAAAATGCTAATGGAGTTGAATAAACTTTTATGTATAACACCTGTACTAGAGAGCACCATTGGCACAATATAAACTTGATTCATTTTCCAAATCCGGGTAATTTCCTCTTTTAATTCAGTATATTTGTTGATTTTTTCATTTATTGTTTTCTGCAAATTATGGGTATTTGGTACTGCTATGTCAATTATTATTATATATGCGCGCCATGATAGATAGAATTACTTGATTCGATACCATGATTAAGCCCACAGAACCAAAACTGCCATATTCTAAGAAAGAATCGATATTAAGGCCCGATTTATCGTTTTCGAAGGTCGCATGCTAACCCCGCTGGAGCGGTAGGGTGTTACCTGCCATGAAAATCGATCGACCGTCGATCAATGATCGACCGACGGCGATCGATTGGTATAGTAACACCATATCTATTCAAAGACAATATTATTTTTAAAATGTTGTCTATTTTGTTTCTTTACCTACGCATTCTGCATTTTAAATACATATATACCTACATAACTTCACGGCTGTATCCCTTATGGGGTAGGCAGAACAACAGAGGCTATAAAACTATCTAATTTCACGTTTGACAAATTTCGAGGTATTATAATGATGAAAAGAGACTTTTGCAGTGACAGGGGGTCAGCCTATCGCCCACAAAAAGCCTCCAATAAAACCTCAGTCCCTTAACTTTTACAGTATGCATTTTAAAGTATTTTTTAAAGAACATAGTTAAATAAGGTGCGTGAAATAATGTTATGTTTATTTAAAATAAAGACTTCCAAAAAATATTCTTTCAAACTACTTTTATTGCTAATGACAGTAAACGATTACAGTTCTTCATTATATCGATTCAAATAGAACGTTAGTACCTATCCAAACAAACTTACAAATTGCTGCATTCATGTTCTAAAAATACATCGTTACTTATGTTATCTAATAAATAACATTAAGTCCGACCGCAACTTGTAAATAAATCGAAGATTCATTGAACAGGAAATTACATGAACGAGGTGACGGATGTCTTAACCATCTGTCTGTATACAATGCGATGTTAATAAATGGCTATAAGTACGGTTTAACATACTAAGAGGCACACAAGTCTGTGGGTTTCCTAATGTAATCTCTATTGCCTGAGGATAAGCGGATAAGCCTGTGTAATCTGTATTTAATTAATCACGATGCTAAAAATTACAATTTCAATCCCACCCTTTCATCAGGAATAAAAACAGCGTTTTTTTTTATAAATAATATAGGTATGTAATTTTATAAATGGTTCAGTAGATGTATTCAGTGAACAAAAAAATAAAATATATGTTTTAAATAAACAAAGGCGCTGTTGCCACTATCCAGAGAGGTAAAATAATTAAAGTACTCTATGGACTGTCCTACCTAGGAATACAGCTTTCGTTTTAAATTGTCTTCGAACTTTTTGATGAATGTGTTTCCTGTCTATTTAACATGAGCTAAAAGTTGTCTCTCATTGTATTTTCTATTTTGATGATGTATACTCATCATCACTTAACTAACGTAAATGAGGTCAAAATCAAATTAAGTTTCGTTAAATAAAAGCCTTTTTAATTAAATTTGTCACGTTTAATTTTACATCATTACAAACAGTAGGTTGCAACGTGAACACGGACTGTGAAAAGTCATGTAACGTTAAGTTGAATGTACAATGTTATAAGAGACACACTTAAAATGTTTTGATAAAAATCCGGTCAAGTAAGTTTTTTATTCAAGCAAACTTAATTTGCTTATATAAAACTAAAATTCTAATCCCCAGGCTATAACCACGCTATAAACATTCTTCCGAGACGATTTATTACATTCATAACTCTTCAACAAGCATGTGTGAATCTGTCAGCAAGTGTCAGTCTGTCAGTTATTCACTTGATTGTGGATCTACACATCGTCGCAATGGCCGGCGCGTCTCTTACATAGATAAGGCCGTCTTTAAATTGGATGCCGCTCTGCAACCAGTAGGTTTTTTATTAGGTATACCTACGTTTAGCTTCACAAAGGGCTCCGACCAATAAGGACAGTGTTATTCATTAATCATAACCAAAATTAAAACGATAACAGATTTTGGACAAAAGACAGAAAAAAACCCTAGAAAACGTTTCTTAAAGTACGTAAAATAAAGGCTTCTGTGAGAGGCTTCTCAATCAATATATTGCATATTTTTCTTCTCTTAAGTATTATTGCTATGATCTTTTTACTTCGAACTCCATATCGCTGGGTCACTCCCTACTTCATCGATCACTGTTTCAGCTTGATTTTCATTTAAGGCATCACTAGTCGATGTAGGCACTGACATTTATTTCTTTATTCTTCTTTGTACACCTGGAGTAGGAAATATTTTTATTTTATAGGTTCAGGGCCCAATAGGCGGCCTTATCATCAAAAGACGGTCTTATTTGTATGGAATAAGAACATTGACCGACCAATTTGAAGGCGTCCTAAACTATCAGTCTGTTGCGTAACGCAGATCTTCGTAACCTTTCACTGCGGCGGCGTGCGCGCGCGCTTGCAGATCCGCGCCATTCTACCCGCTGCGGTAATGGCGGCACTTGAGCACGGAGCCTCTCGCATCAATCTGACACACCTTGTTTCTTTCTTTAGGTCATTTTGTTACGTAACTACGTGTGTAAAAGTCAGTATAATATTGTTATGAGATATATTAATTAAGTTGATGTTCATTTTTGGGCCCTATTGTAATGTGTTCTTCTGGCACTTTAATTTGAATTTTATGATAGATTAAGTGGCACATGAGACTTTCTAGTTAGTATATGACTTTTTGTTTGATAATTAACCCGCTTATTTAAATATTATCTAAGACTTTCATTTTTATGAAACCAGGTAAGGGCTGTTTGGAACTGGCTCAGTATTTATAGAGGTAGTATTATTTATTTACTGCTAGTTACTTTCATGTCTTAGATACGTGATGGTGATGTAATGATGGTGCGTTTAGTATCAAAACAAGTTTTGTTCATGCACATCATTTAATACCTAGCTTAGTATTTCTTAAGCTTGAAGGCAAAACACAACACTCTTTTACTATTCTTTTATTAGAATTTACAACGAGTTTAGTACTTTCTCTGTACGGTATACTCTTTTTTTTTTTTTATAAGTGACTAAACCCGTGTTTGACCTCAACCTCACCTGATGATAAGTGACGATGAGGTCGAAGATGACAGCACACGGGTTTAGGAAGATTAAGTTTATGTTGGCACTAAATTGAGTCACCAAGAACTCAAATTATTTTAGAACTATTTTATAATCTTTGCATACAGGTGGTGCAAAGTCTCAGATGAGAAATAAAATTTATATCTTTATGATTCCTTGACTAATAGAAATAGTTTCTTCAAAAGCTATCGGGTCTCCAAAACGAATTCTAAAAGTACTGGTTTTAGTGTCACAAAAAATCTAAAAAAAACCACGTACAAGGCGTCATAGGTCTTTCAATAAAGTACACTGACCTATGTACAAAGTTAAAGCACGTAAGCACATAAATCATACATAACTGCGCACGTTTTGCATTTGACCTGCGCCCGCGCCGCGGCGTATACTTTCGCGACTCCTGCGCCGGACAAATTGGCGAAAATTCACGAGATCACGCCCCGGGGACCTGCTTACGACAGTTTATTGCTGGTAAGATGCTGCTAGCAATTTCCTCTTTAACATATTATTTGTTGGGAAAGATAGCGCAAATGTCATAAGTTCCATTTTCCACTTATTCCACGATTTGAGGTGATGTAAGATGTATCGATACCCTTCCTTGAGCCGTCCTCTACGACCTTTTTGTATATTCCATTATAATGTATAGTTCAATTATTTGTTTTCCAATCGAAAATATCGTCAGATTTTATCTTTTTGCATAAATTTATATTTTTATGTTTAAATCCGTAAAGTTTGTCACACATATCAGATGTATGATTTATGTTTTAAAGATTACAAATAATCTCCTGCGTCTTATATGATATTCTTTACCGCTCAATACCGACTATATTTAAATATAAGTTTTATAGCGCTTTCATAAACAACCTGCCCATAACGAAAGTGTGTTCATTGAACTTTTATTCTTAAGAATGTGAGCTGGTCACGATCTGTTATACAACCCGTACCATCTTATCGTACTCACTCACGAATTCACACAGATTCGGTGATCGATATAGATCGATTCACGACTTGTTATTCAGTCGGTGGAACAATAAAGGCTGTAGGTACCTCTCAATCGAGAACTTGGTAATGTAGATATCGTCACGAATATCGTTTAAAATGTGTGAACTTTAAGAGAAAGGCGGTTATGATTATGACATTAATAATATAAATAAAATAAATAAAAAAATAAAATCCCCAGACAATCACACCAACTACATGGCCCCAAAGTAAGCATAGCTTGTGTTATGGGATACCATGTAGCGAACTAGGGGGTTACCTAGAATATAAATACATAAATAGATACACTCCCAGACACGGAACATTTTTTTTTCTTGTTCCGTGCGGGAATCGAACCCGCAACCACTGGCGTCTGAGGCAGACAGGTTTACCCCAACGCCAGAGTGGTCGTCAGTTAAATGTCTTAATATAATTTAAGACATTTAAAGGTTTTATTTACTTTAATTGTTTATTTTTTTTTTTATCTGTTTGAAGGGAATTGGTGTGAATTTTGATAATAGAAATTGGCTTACTTTGAAATTGATTTTTAATAGTATGATTAATTTAATTAACTAAATTTTAACTTGTTTAAATTGACTTAACGTAATTTAATTTTATTGTTTAATTTTCAATTAATCTACCAAATGATTTCATATAATTAATTTTTAGTCAATCTAATTTTAATTTATAATCTAATTTATTTTATTTTATAAAATTGTGGAAGAGCGGGGTCCTCAAAGACAAGCATTGAATGTCTAACTGAAGACCCCAGACGACTATTTATATTAGAATAAGAAGAAGGAAATAAATAAGTTATTAAGTATTATTATTATATTATGGTGTTGCTATCCCACAAGAAACCAATAAATTCTTCTAATATTTTTTGATTTATGTTACTATAAGTTTGTGAAGAAAGATATAATGAATGTCTGTGCTCTTTTACCTCGAAAAAAATTAGCAAAATTACCTGAAATTTGGCAAACGTCGTGTTTTGATAAATAATTTAATTAAATCCGCGACATGGTAATACCTTCCTCGCACAGCAACCTTTATGGTGAAGCAATCTTCTTGTTGGAAGGATAGACTAACTTCTTGTTGAAGCAACCTTTTTGGTGGAGAAATGAACAACCTTCTTGCTGGAGCAACCTTCTTGGTTGAGGGATAGACGACGTTCTTGCTGAAGCAACCTTCTTGGTGGAAGGATAGACGACCTTCTTGCTGGAGCAACCTTCTTAGTCGAGGGATAGACGACCTTCTTGCTGTAGCAACCTTTTTGGTGGAGGGATAGATGACCTTCTTGTTGGAGCAATATTTTTGGTGGAGGGATAGACGACCTTCTTGCTGAACCAACCTGCTTGGTGGAGGGATATATGAACTTCTTGGTAAAGCAACTTTCTTGGTAGAGGGATAAACGACCTCCTTGGTGAAGCAGCCTTCTCGGTGGAGGGATAGACGGACTACTTGGTTGACTCTTCAGAAATGTTTATTTTTAATGTATATAACTTGTTAAATTCATAACCATTCAACTAAGTTTGGAAAAAAAATGAAAAGAATAAAATATTGTATATTTTAACCTTTATTATTCTGATATAAAAGCGAGCGAAACTTTTAACGTAACCTTAAACGAAACTTGTGTTATAAGCTTTTCATTGCAAAAGATTTTATACTTTTATCAATAAGCTGCTAGACTTATACATCGACAACTGCCGGACAACTGACGATAAAACTTTAGATTTTATTATCTCCATTTCAAAGCCTGACAGTTTGTGTTTATGAATTAGGTATATGTTTTCCCTTTTTAGGGTTCCGTACCCAAAGGGTGAAACAGGACAATATTACTATGGTTAATGTGTCACCAGGCTGCCTATCTAATAAACAGTGATAGTACGCATATGACCAAAACCTACGTACGCGAGTCAAACAGCCAACAGCTAACCCAACAATATCAAAAAAAGTTTTCAACCTAGGATTATCATGTAAATTATTACGTATGTGGACATAGGCAAATATTCTAGTTTCATCATTTCAACCTTTTTACTGACTATAAGTCACTCCACTAGACTACGAGGAGGTTTAGGGCGTTGACCAACATGCTGGCCCAGTGCTGATTGGTGGATGTCAGAATTTCGGGGAAGTTGTGACATACTTCATACTTTTCACCAAAGTTTTACATCTTATTATGATTATTTATTTGTTAGTTTGATCAATAATATAAAACAAATCTTGACATTCCTTAATACAATGTAATTAAATAAAAATAAACTCATAAATAAATACTTACCTAATTACATTTTTGACTTTGACTTTGATTAAAATTTAAATGCCTTTTATTATGCAAATATGACATATGATTATAATATGATTTGCAAAATGCATTATACCAAAACAATAACTAAAATGAAGTCATGAACTACTGGTCCACAGTCATTAATTATTTGAGGAACCATAGAGTTAATTAATGGTTTTAAGTTTTTGCATTTAAAATGCTCAATTATTCTTAAATGAATGAAAAAAAATAGTTGGCAATATAACATAAAAACGAAAATATGGTAAGTCATTTGGAGGCGTACCGTCAGGCCCCGGTAGCTCAGTGGAAGAGCACTCGTCCGGCAAACAAGAGGTCCCAGGTTCGAGTCCTGGCCGGGTGATTTTTATTTATCACACTTTTTTTTCATTTAAGTATTTAACCATAAAGTTACTTTGTAAATTAGTATAACAGGGAATCAGGCTCAGCATGCGTTTATTTCTTTCATGATCCTACGCTAGTTCTATACAGGCTTGTTGGTGATTAAAACGGAATCTAAATGACTTACAAAGATTTCGGCAGCGATAATTCTGCTTCTTAATGTTGGGACTAGTTTTAATAATTCTTTTGAAGGATTAAATAATTATTATTTGGAATCCGTTATTTGAGTATTTTTGCTCAACTGTGTAACTAATTGTTTTCTTTTTTGTCTGGTTACATAGCTAGAGACTTAAAAAAGTTTCCATTAGTAGGTACTTTATAATTCATTAGCACTTTTTACGGTTGACTGGTAGAGATCGCTATATAGCAATAAGACTACCTTTTGTTCTATCTTGTTTGTTGCCTGGCTGTCTGGATCGTAGCAATTGGCGTTCTTTTGTCTCTGCCTACCCCAAAGGGAGACAGGCGTGAAGTTATGTAATATATGTAATGTTTTTGTGGAGAAAAAAACTGTTCACTTCAACGATTACCCTTGAAATTTTATTGTTATTTTATTCAACATAGAGCGATTTTTTTCATTTATTGCCATGCAGCCAGTATACCACAGAGGTCTAACAATAAAAGATTGTAAGTAAACGTCACGGACAGTTGAGTTTCTGAGCGAAGCCCCGAGTCCATGCGCAAGCGCTGACCCAGCACCGCGTGAAACCGGCGATCCCCGCGTTTCACGGTCTCCACCGACAATGAATCACTCTACAGATGACTTTGAGATTACGAGCCTGCTTTTATATGGTAATCACGAGAGAAATTGCGCGCCTTAATGCGGGCATTGTTGAATTTGTATTTTAGTTTCTATTTTATGACTGCAGAGGTAAATATTTGAGGTATAAATGGTTTTTGTTATGCTCTCTGAGTATGTTTATGAATTACTCTGCATTAGCTTGAATGTTTTGTTAGAAAATATTTTGAATGAGCGATCCATATCCGTTGGCAAGCATTTGAATGACTGAGATGAGTTAATCAAAATGTTTTCATACGTGATGGGCATTGAGGATTGATATAGTGACAGTGCTTAAAACAGAAACATCATTATTGAAAACACTGCTGCAGGACTAACAGGAAAACAATAATTGACGACCGACTGGTGTAGTGGTAACATACATTGCCTTCTATCCCGGCGGCGGCGGATATTTGTGTGATGAACACATATTAGTCGTCAAGTCATGGATGTTTATATGTTTAAGTTTATTCTAATAAAAAATATGTATTTATTCAATATGTATGTTTATATATTTCTTAAGTATATCAGTTATCTAGTATCCATAACACAAGTTCTTTAAGAAACTTAATTTGGGCTAGATAATGTTGTGTGAGTGGCAATAAAAAAAAATATAGATTGTTCATAGAAGACTTTACATAAAAATCAACCCGATTCCAAAGAGCTTCCAAATTAAACGTCTCACTAGTACAAGCTTAACCAGTAGTTTATAATTCATCGTAGAACTTAATTTCCATTGTAAAAATGTTACGCAGTCAATACCAAAGTTCCCAATGCGAAGACCATTTCAAATGCCATAAAACTTTCTTTGAATATCTGTAACTGCGGTCAATCATACAGTTATTATATAAAAATAGAAATCATACGCATCACAGCACAAATACTTCCTCACTATGGTGAGTAACAAAGCTCTGCGGCAGCTTTATGCAATTTGCTACAAATGATAAATGATTGTATCTGAAGTGAAGATGGATTAATCGCTGACTTTGTAGTATTTTACATCAATGACCGACTTCAGAGACTACCTGGACAGCTAAATGGACAATATTTTATTTAGGAGTACGTGGTGAACTGCGATTTTGATTACTTTTTCTATTGTGTAAACGATATTGTGTGAAAAGGTATCTTTTCAACCGACTTCCAAAAAAGGAGGAGGTTCTCAATTCTTCTGTATGTTTTTTTTGTGTCTTTGTTACACGATATTTCAGACAATTATGAATCGATTTTGAAGATTCTTATTTAATATGATAATATTTCATAGTTGAACCCATAGAAATTTTATTGAAATCGGTTGAGTACTTCATGGAAAATTTAAAATTTTTGAAACAATATGTAAGATTTTGGAGAATGTTTACGTTGATGACATTATAACTCGGCCAAAGTTTTGACGTGAAGTCGATTTTTTTAATGCTCTGCATTCGTTGATTATTACTTTAATTATGGTATATTAAATAACGTTTCAATATCGAGGTAACACAAGCTTATGAACAGCTTACTTTGGGGCTACGTTACATTTAAAAATAAATATTCTAGAAAAATGCTGGCATTTCATAAATAAGGAATACACTTCGATTTACACCTAGTGCATTGTGAGAAAAACTAGTGCGTGAAACTTCAAACCGTTCCATGCTAAGATAAGTTGAAAAATGTTTCTGTATCGATCAAAAATATACTGATAGTCATTATTAATATCATCAACAAAATAGCAGCCTAATTTCCGTAAAGTAACGCGGTAATTAATCAATCAATAATTCCCAAACACGTAACAATTAAAGTTTTTAAAGTTAATCTAATAAAAAGATCACAACTCGTCTAACTACCGCTTAGTGTATCTGCAACGCTGCAAGCAAACAATGCTTTTTCTCGTTTAATTATTGTTTTTTTTCACGTTTAATTATCGTTTTTTCGCGATTCTTGATAAATTCTCAACCTGGTTCAGTGCGCCTCGACTTCCTGTAGTAAACAATGTCAAGTAAGCTATTGAGGATGTCGATGATAGGAGGTTCTGAGTTCTCATGGTTACGCAACTGTGGGAGACTCGAGATTAGAAAATTGTATGTTTAGATATTAGTAATTTACGCGCGATGAATCGGCAAAGGTAAGCGTAGATCTCAGTGTACGAGTATGACTTTGTATTTTGTTTTTGAAGCACATTCGGTTTTGGTCAATTTTCACGGAAAAGCCTCTTTATAAATATTCGTTACTTAACAAACAAATACTTTCGAAGTTTCCTAAATTCTTTAAAATCTTTTACAGATCGAAATTTAAATTGATAAAACGACAAACGTCAACAGACATTATCATCTTGAGGTGGTTGACACAACACATATCCGGGTGGTACTTAAATGCATTTTCTTTATCACCTCCTCGCTAACTATTACAAGTGCCGGTGGCTTTTGACGGAGAAAATTATTACAAATGCAAATACTAATATTTGATGTGCATATTCATTTTTCTTAACATACGAAAAACCTTTCTAATTCTGATTTTTATGTGTTTGAGATTTTATCACACTAGAAATGCATTATGTATAACATATATTAAGTTAATTTAGGATATTTCACAATAAAGGTTCCGAGATGTGCTTGTTACTCAGCTCTGCATTAACATACATTTCGTTGAGAAAGTTTATTTGTAAAGTCACATTTATAAATTGTAGTACGATACCTATTACCAAGAGTAATTTCAATAAATATATGAATCAAGCTATGAAACTAACAATTTTGGCAATTTGCTTCGTTTGCGCTATCATAATCTCGATCAAATGAGTGTTGAGTTGACGAAAACCTCATTAGGGTTTTATTTTCGCTGTGAGATTAATTCGTCACAGTCTTGAGCAAGATTCGTAATGATTTTGTTTTCGTACTGCCAACTCAACTTTGCCTCAAATTACTTTGATGTCGAATATAAAGGTACATTCCACAAAACATTTCAGAACACAGAACCACGGTTGCAGGGATATTTTTCCACAAACTACGTGAAGGTCGTTCATTAGCTACGCATATCCTGAAAAGAACCTTCCACCAAGCCGGGATCACGCGGATTAGACGCTTTCTGCGACACGACTCATTCTAGGACAAAATTGCTTATTTTAATCGTCGCTAGTGAGAATATAACCTAGGTAAATCGGGAAAAAACTTAATGTGGTATTGATAAATGCAGCAGTAAAGTACTTACTGTAAGCAGCAGTGTAAGAAGTGGAAAAAGCTGGGGTCGTCCGTGCGCACGGCGGTGGCGAGCGCGCGAGAACCAGGCCGTCGCTTGCGACCTTTGGAGTTGGTGACGGAGCGAGGTGAGCCCTTTGAGTCTGTATAAATTGTTGAATATTAATTTAATGGACTTTCTGGTGAGGAGATGAATAAGATTCTTGCTATTTGGAACCTGGAATGTTTGATATTTTTGTAATGAACTCAGCCATTCGCTATTTACCCACTGTTGATATAGGCATTTTAGTTTTCTCTAAAATAATAATTATATTGCTTAAATATGTTGATAAATTTCTCCAGTTTGGTTTATTTATTCATTTCCTAGTCTTTTTATTTAATGCCAAGTTTTTAACCCTTTATAATGAGCCCGCTGCAGGGCTATGAATCTCTCTTATATGTGACGGCGACGTTTTATCCATGATCCATCAAGCTGGTTGGTAAATGTCAGAATTTTCAGGGCGTTGCAATGGCTTCTGACAAATCCTAACGACTACTGTATACAGTACCCGGAACCGTCTGCTTAACGTGCTCTCTGAAGGACGGAAGTCGTCGTGAGAAATTAATTATCAGTGGTCACCCATCCTTTAAACGACGGCGCTGAACGGTGCTTAATCTGCGATATCTTATGGTATGTACAGAAGCCACTGCGCGATGGCAACTGATACAAAATTTTGACGATGTTACTTAATTTGGACTAATATGTGATTTTATAACTTTCTTCAGCGTCAGCTACAAATGAAAATAACAGTTTTTAGCCATAAACGCAGTGATACAAATTGATATTGACACATATTAAAGCCTTTTGTTAGGATATTCATTAAGATATTATCTTACCAGAAAATCTTTTTGAATAATAGAGAAACAAAAACGAAAAAAGTATTCATTTGTGTTTTCTAAACACTAATTTTGGAAACCAAACATAAACAGGATGTAACAGAAAGCGGCTGGTCGTTGTTGATGATCACTTGGCATTTATTGGGAATTCGCGTGATACATCAATATACGGAATCTAAGCTATTATCAAACATCTTGCGAATGAAAATATTCATCATTCAACATGTCACGATGAAAGGGTGGTGTAATCCTTTGAGAGACATGACATTTATCCATTTTACAAAATACATGATAGTCAATAATACGAATGTAAAAACACAATTTAATAGAAATCAGAATAACCACAATAAGTAGAATTAGATTTGCTTTAATCAAACTAAAATCAACATTTCTGGATTTTTCTTCGACTTTTAATTTATATTAAAACATACCAAAGAAAAGTCGTTTCCTTGTAGCTTGAATCAGTAAGTCCGGTGGAGGAGGTCCAAGGATCTCCATGATGCATGCCAATTGCTCTGCCTCATTCTCTCCCGGGAATAGGGGGTAGCCTGTGTGAAGTTCCGCAAGGATGCAACCTAGGACAATTATATTTTATTAGAATAGTATGGATAATCTCCCGAGAGCAAAAAACACATTTTACCATGTTATGCTCTATTTATGTTATGATATTTTTTCTAAGGTATAAGCCCGGTTTGTAATTTAATATTTAATTTAATAGGTCTGCTGCCAATATCCACTCCAACTATGCTTTTTTGTAGCATATGTTCTTTGAACCTCTATAATAACTACGAATAATACTTTTTCAACACACTTGCTCGTAAAGTGAGCGTTATTCTATTGAATTTAGAACTATAAACTGGGCTATAAGTCACACGTGCATAATAAATTATACCCTAGTGCATAATATAATGAATCCTACAAAGTTGAATTGTAACTTTGTGCAAATTACATGCGAGTAAACAGAGCATATTTTATTGGTCCGGGTTATACACTAAATATTTTCAGAAACAACAAAGAAGTTTTATACCACTTCAAATCCATATACATTTTTAAATGTTTGCGCCGTATATTAGTAAAACAAATTTGTACTTATATCAAACAAATTATTCACAATTTACAATAATTTGTTATAAAATATTAAAATATTTGCATTTACCACTCCAAATTAAACATTTTCACTTAAAATAGGCTGTATATGCTATACAGACATTGACACATTTGGCGGAAAAAAAAACCTACGCGCATGCGCGAGGTTCGGCGCCATTTTTCAATCACAATTCACAGCTTTGTTATCAAATGTGTTTGTTATATTATGACCACGTATGTCAGTCTTTTACTCACAAGTGTGTTGAAAAACGTCGTATGTAACTCGTGAGCGTTGCTCACTTGTTACATAATATACTATTATTACATTGATTTTTCAAATAAAGGTAGTCAGGTAATTGAGGAACAAAAAGGTATTCTAACTAAAGTCGAAGACAAGCATCACTTATCATTCCATCTTCATACTATAATGATTGATATTTTGGTACCTATGTATTTTTGTCACCAAACAAGAAGTGGAATATCAAGAGAATTTCAAATCAAATCAAGGGTCTTATAATTAGGGGTGGAAAATGATAAATAGAATTACATTGATTTAAAACATATAGGTTCTAAGGATTACGACTATGCTTGTAAGTGATAAGAAATTGGCGTAGGTACTCCGAAGAAAATTAATCCTATTGATAATAGTTTAGGTAACTAATAAATCAAACATGTTTGAAGTGAAATAGAAGTGGGTGCGGTTGGCTTTTAATTTAATTTCATTCATTTAAAGTATTGGTAATACTTGTACATATATGATTGATTTATATGATAATGGTTCTTGCCATAAAGCATGTAGTTTTGAATTATTTTTCGATGTTATAAGTAATCTCGCGTGTGACTGTGATTAATTGCACGGTCTGCCGGATAGTACGTGTAGTATTGCATGTAAGAAGTGCGTTTAAATGTGTCGTAGAGTTATATTGTACCAGAGAAAGTTATTATTATAAAGCATTCACAGCATTAACTTAACTTATTGTTAATATCATTGGACAGTTACAACAATTAAAATTAGATAATGATAATTAAATATCGATAAAATACATGATACGCAAGAAAAAGTTAATGTGTATTTTATTTTATGGTATTTTTTGTGTAATCGTCATGTTTTGATAGTTAATAAAGATCATTGTGTAATATACAACAATGCGTAACTCAATTATTGTTCCTACTTGTATTTTTTTTATTTTATTTTAAACTAAGCCCGCGTTTGCCCTGAATTTCACCTAGGGTTGTCAAATTTTTTTCTGGAAATAAAGTATATTTGAGTCTCAAAAGAATTTCAAACAGTATTTAGGAAAAATAAACAATATTCAATTTATTTATTGTTTTAAGCACATATTTTTAGAACTTCTTGCACAAATTATTAATTAAAGTCTAGCATATAAAGTGTTTAGCTTTTATGTTGAAAACAGTATTTTGTATACTTTATTTTTGATCAACAGTAAACAGTATAATGTACTGAAAAACGGTATAAAACTGTTAAAAACAGTTGTTAGCAACCCTAATCTTACCGAATGGTAAGTGAAGATGAGGTCGAAAATGAAAGCACACGGGCCTAGGAAAGCACTGGCTCTGTATAAAATATTGCCGGAACACAGCGGTGATATTTGGCGGCAGATTTTATATGAAGGGTGGTCGCTAGCCAGTCGGACCCTGACGAGAGCCTACCACCAAGCGCGGTCACTCAGATTAGTCCCCTTTTACAACACGCTTATCCACCACACTTATCCATGTAGAGCACACGTGCGCGCTCTGCTACACATGCCCATTCATAAAACTGACTATTTTTCCTACTCTTTCTCGGTTCATGCAGTCAGATTGTGGAATTCACTACCTCACATTATACGGGAGTCTCAATCTATATCTATTTTCAAGAAAAAAGTAGATCACTACCTTTCTCTATGCTAAAAGTATGCATTTTGTGTGTATTTTTATGTATGATATAATATGTAGGTAGGTATATAATATATATCTTATGTATGTATTTGTATGTAAAATTTGTTATGTAGGTTTTAAAATATGTATTTTAATAGTATAAGTAATTTATTCGATTTATATTTATACGTACACACTATTATTGCATTTTAACAAAACTCTCCAGTCTCAGGTCTGCTGGAAGAAATTTCTTTAGAAATAAGCTGACCCTTGTAACTATATTCTATGTTTATTTTCAATTGTATTTTATCCTGGGTACAAAAATTGTTAAATAAAATAAATAAATAAATATTCTAAGCCGACTCTACATGGACTAATATGGCCAAATGCTTTAAATTCTAAGCGATAATTTATGTTTACCAATCGGTTTTCAGAAAAAATATTCAATCGAACGCCTCATGTTTTTTTAGTTTGTTTAAGACCCCACGGGTGACTTCGATCTCATCTGACGGTAAGTAAAGATGCGGTCGAAGATGGCTAGCTCATGGGCTTAGGATGGATTTGGCGCTTCATAATCCATTGCCGAAAACCCCGGGTCACCGAAAATAGCCAGGCAATTCTTAAATAAATGAAAAATATGATAAGTAAAAAAAAATTACTCGACCAGGATATGAACCTGTGACCTCTCGTTTGCCGCACGAGTGCTATTCCACTGAGCTACCGGGGCCTGGCGGTACGCCTCGAAATTACTTACCACATTTTTATTTTTACGTTATATTGCTAACGTAGCTCCATCTTATCGTATAGCTTTGCAGCTAAGACCACCCAAGACCAATTTCTTTACAGAAATTGTGAATCCCAGTTAAAGTGAAGCATTGCAATGTTTTAATAATGTTTTTAAGTTTTTGCATTTAAAATGCTCAAATATTCTTAAATAAATCAAAAATGTGATAAATAAAAATAAAATAACAATGTGATAAAATCCTGGTCGGGTAATTTTTATTTATCACATTTTTCATTTAGTTAAGAATAATTGAGCATTTTAAATGCAAAAACTTGAAACACTTGACTACCACTTGGGCGATGGGGTAAACCTATCTTTCTCAGACGCCAGTGTTTGCGGGTTCGATCCCCGCACGGAACAAGAAAAAAAATGTTCCGTGTCTGGGTGTTTATCTATTTATTTATTTATTTATATTCTAGGTTCCCCCCTAGTTCGCTATATGGTATCCCATAACACAAGCTATGCTTACTTTGGGGCCATGTAGTTGGTGTCATTGTCTAGGGATTTTATTTATTTATTTATTTATACTATAGTCAGGCAAATCTTGAAGTGATCCTATCACGGTATTTGTCCATAAATAAAACGAGGATTTTATTATTTACAAGAAAAAGTTGTAGACGAAAGATCTTCTGAGTAGGTAAGTAGATGTGCAGATTTGATTGCATTGAAGGCTGAATGAATTTCGTAAGATCTGCAGCTATTCATCATGACACTAAATGTATTTCTGAGTATGAAAAGTACCTGTGTTTTTACAGGTAAAACATACTCCAAAGTATTGTGTTTGTTATCTGTTTCCCACATAACAAAGTATGATGTTATAGGGTTGGATAGCGTTTCGTGTAATATTCAACATTATTTATTAATTCATTTACGAAGGGCGTTACGATTGCAAGGCGCGGTATCAACCAAAAAAGACCCGCTATGTGTCCCTTGGCGTCTTTGTATAGATCCGCGCCCGCGCCGCGTAAAGCAGTATTGTTGGCCCATAGGGCTACCCTTAATCAGCGCTAATAGGGCAAAACCTTTTATGTAAACATTCTGGTTAGCTATGCATGTACACGATTGAAATACCTTCAACATTGTGTTAAAATGTGTTTGGAATGCAACAAATATAGCATATTAAAAACAAAGTAACTTTCAAATAAGCTTGGAGTGAGCCTTTTCGACTGTGTACAGCTTATAAGCTTCATTTGTGTTTATTTGAACAATATAATCTCTAAAACTAGTCACATGTGAAATATTTTTGCATTTGGTACCCAAACATTTGAGAATTTAAGAAGAAAATTCCTGCAGGATCGAAGGTATTAATTATGTAAAACCGCTCAAAAAGACCAACTTACATCTCCTTACATTAAAACGTCTATCGTATTAGCTCACGAATGCAAAATATGATTACGCAGAAACCTGTTCGTGAAATCTTTATGTATTTACGCATCTGAACATGTGAACGAGACGGGCGGGCTACCTTTCTCCTGTGGCTTTCTACAGAGGAACTCTTGCGCAATGGCGCTGGTTCGGCTCGCATCCGTGATGCAACAGTCGATTGCCTTTCTTGAATTTAATTGACAAGGTGAGTTTTAAATGTAATGCGTGTAAGACAAGCCTAAAGTGTAGGTGGTCTAGTTTGTTGTTATGGTAATACATAGTTGATAGTATGGTGAGATCTAGCTTTAGGTATATATTAAGCAACGTATGGGTGCGTTTCAGGTTTAAAAGTTCTATTATTATTTAGAATCACAATTTATTACAGTGACATTAATCGTAGAAACGTTTAAATAAAAAATACTCAAATCTTTGGTGCAATAACCTAAACCATATTATTTCTGTAGAATATTGCGATTTCCAAAATTATATTACTGTTGTCTTTTTCTTACTTTGTTTTTACAGTGACTTGAATGTTTCTATTTGCAGTGTAATAAAGGAATACATTTATATTTCTACATGATGATTTAAATGTGAACATTTCTGAAATATAAAAAGTAAATTACAATTATGTTGCGATTCCGAGCGTGGTCAGGGTGCTAAAATACTTTAACTGTTTAAAAGTATCCTTTAATGAATTTAATAATTATTAATTACGACTTAACAATTTTATTAATGTGTGCTATGTTTATTATCTCTTTGGATTGTTTGATTTGTGTCAATTTCATATCGTTATTTTAATCATAATTAATGCTGCAATCTTTATAAAAAACTAGCCACCCACAACGCAGGGAATCCTAGTGTGGGGGCTAGTGTGCTCAAATAATTAAAAAACAATACTTATTTTGTTGTAACTAGTTATAAGGTAATTACTGTTTTCTACACAAACTTAATTGGAGAAATTGAATAAATTATTATTAAAATTATTATTATTATAAGATAGTATCTCCAGATTTACTTTCATTAATCTACAGGGAAGCTTATTTTGAAACAATACAGTAAGGTACAACTAAAGTAGGGCCATATTAAGAAGTCACATTTGACGTTTCCTTATATCAGCCAAATAAAGTTCATTTTTGGTTGTGTTTTAAGAAAATGTATGAGATTGACATCTGTCAAAAGTGACCTATTATCTTGTCCCTACTTTAGGGTTGTCAACTTTTTTTCTAGAAATAAAGTATATTTGAATCTGAAAAGAATATCAAACAGTATTTTGGAAAAATAAACAGTATTCAATTTTTTTAATGTCTTAAACATATATTTTTAGAACTTATTGCACAAATCATTAATTAAAGTCTAGCGTTTAAAGTGTTTAGCTTTTGCTGAAAACAGTATTGACGACCGGCTTGTGTAGTGGTAACACACATTGCCTTCTATACCAGAGGTCCTGGGTTCGAACCCTGGCGGTGGCGGATATCGGTGTGATGAACCCAGATATTAGCCGTCAAGTCATGGATGTTTATATATTTATTTAAGTTTATTCTAATAAAAATATTTATTTATTCAATATATATGTTTTTATATTTCTTAAGTATATCATTTATCTAGTATCCATAACACAAGTGCTTTAAGAAACTTAATTTGGGCTTAATTTGTGTGAGTGTCAGAAATATTTATTTAGTATTTATTTATTTATAGTATTTCGTATACCTACTTTATTTTTGTTCAACAGTAAACAGTATAATGTAGTGAAAAAAAGTATAATACAACACTAGTTACAACCTCATTGTAGGATTCGAGATTATTTGAGCGCCAAAAGCTTCAGTTCTGACAATTTTTTTTTTTTACTCAAATTTAACTTGGCCGCAAAAGTCGGAGTAGGTATCGAGTTTGAAAAAGGTATAATTACCAAAATATGACATGCAATAAAACGAGTTACTAACAGAGCGTTACTTACATTTATGACACCTCGTAACTGGAGACGTGTGATATGGAGGTCAAAACGAAAGTTTTTTGACGTAAACGGCCCTTTTCCTCGTTCAATGATCGGTAATAAAACTGTTACATCACGATTTTCATTAAAAATAAATGTGTTGAAAATGGAAAAAGATTTTAAGCGCAAGTTTGACATCAATCTCAGCTGTTGGATGGTGACTGTGAGGATAAATAAAATAAAATCTCTAGACACTAGCCCCCAAGCCAACTAAGTCAAGCTTGTGATATGGGATACTGTGTTAAAACTAAGGAGGGAACCTAAAATATAAATACATATATGGATAAACACCCAGATACAAAGATTTATTTTTCTTGCCCGAGGACGGAGGAGAATGTATGGAGCGGACTTCGAACCCGCGCCCTCTAGAATTACTTAGTAGCCTCTTACTCCATTGCGCTACGGAGGTCGTTAAAGAATTAAAGATGAAAAAATAATGAATTAAGAAGAAATGAGCTGATCATAAAGAATTGCAGACTTAATCGCTGGCCAGGCGGACCTTGCCACAAACTAGAGCGAATTACTCATTTGGATTAGTCACCTTATGCGACGAGCTCATCTTAGTCGATCAGACAGAATATCCGTTTTTAATACAGTTTTTAATCACCGACCAACTAGGGCTTTTGGGCGTCACTATAACGTCCAAATTAAACATCGGACAACAAATAGAGTCTATGGCAAAAACGGCTTCCAAAAAATTGGGTATCATCTCGAAGATCCGGCGGTACTTCAGCCCTGAACGGCTGCTCAACTTATATACAGCCCAAGTGAGGTCGTGCATGGAGTACTGTAGTCACCTTTGGGATGGTTCTGCCAAATACCAGCTCGAAGCGCTAGACTCTGTTGACCGAAGAGCCCGTGAACTCATAAATATCAACAACCTAACAAATAAAAAATTGCAGACGCTAGAGCATCGTCGTAAGGTTGCTTGTTTGACAGTATTTTATCGGCTACATTTTGGTGAGTGTGGGAGTGCTCTTTTTGACCAAATTGAACCCACCCCTTTTTACCCCCGAACTACCAGACGCAGACAGAACTTCCATCCCTATATAGTGCATTTACCAAGAAGTCGAGCAAAACGCTTCGATAGTTCCTTTTTGGTACGGATTGCCAAGGTGTGGAATAATCTGCCTGCGTCTGTTTTTCCTGACAACTACAGTCCTGGATCTTTTAAGTGCCGAGTGACTAGGTTTCTCGTCGATGGACGTGTAACACCATAGTCTTCATGTGCACTTTCCATCAGGTGGCATGGAAGACAAACGTCCTATCCTTACAATATAAAAAAAAAGTTATTGGTCACAATTGCTTGAATAAATTAAGAATACTGCGGTATCAAATTAATCTGTAAAGGAAATACTTGCTATCAAACTTTTGACCGTGAATTCAATACTTATGATGCAAAACGAATGGACAGCTTGAAAAACATAGTTTACCTGACGTCAAGAGTTCTCGGTGAAGCTATATTAAGTTTTTCAAATATAAATAGCATACAGATATTTAAGGATTCAGTGTAAACCTATCCACAAAAAATCTTGGGGAATATAATACATTTAGAATAATAATAGTTTTATTTCCGAGGTGATTAAAGTAGACTAATCCATTCCTCTTTGCGCACCCAGGTGATATCACTTAGGTGAACAAAGTGGAATAAACCGAAATTAAGTATGCTTTCTCATTTGGTCCAACTTAAATAGAGTAACATTGCAGAGAATTAAATGACTACTATACCTGGACAAAAGTCGTTTAAGTAGCGATAGTTTGAACACAGAACAAGTAATCAGCAAACATCGACATAGCATAATAACTGGAAGTTATATCATATCATTTCATTAGAATTGTAAAAAAGCTTCTTTGTCGTGCGCAAGAGAATCTAAGTAATACAACAGTTGAAACAATTTGCACTTCCTCTACCTGTCAATTACAACGGAATCATCAGTATGTACATCGGAAGAGTTTCACACGATCGTTCGCTATCTTCAATTATGATCGCGGTTTGAGAATCGGTTCAATCCACAGATCGCAGAGATATTAGTTGAAGCAGAGCATTGCGTAACACTAACGTAATAGAGGCAGTTGACACACATGCCTCAGTAACGCATAATGAACTTTAACATTTGTGTTTTTAGTAATGCTTTGAAGTTCTAAATGTCGATCGTTGCGACATGTTGCTTATTTATTGCCAACAGTTTCTAATAGTAATGAGTTGTAAGTAGAAGAAGAACCAAGTTCACTTTTCTTAGTAATAGAGAATAAACCCTCATTTGACCTCAATCTTACGTAATAGTTACTGACAATGAGGTAAAAAAATGGAGCCTACCGGTTCTGGGAAGGACTAGCACACAGTCAATAAAAGCACTGGCTCTTCCAATGATACTAGCAGCCTATATCGTAATCTCTCTTGGACACGAACATACATATTCAAGAAACAAGTAAATCACTCTCCGAATACATAACGAGTCTAATTTTGATTATTATAAATCAACTGGGAGCGAAAGAAAAACGTAGAATGTGCCAGCTGCTTCTCTTCCCGGGCATACTGTAAAAGTCAGTTAAGGGACAGAGGTTTTAAAGGCGTTTTTGTGGGCGTAGGCTGACCCCCTGTCACTACAATAGTCTCTCTCCATCTTTATAATACCTCCAAATTTGTCAAACGTGACATCAGATGGATAACCTCTGTTGTTCTGCCTACCCCATTAGGTATACAGGCGTGACGTTATGTATGTATGTATAAATCCTAATTTTGAAAGTTACACAATGTTTCTTAATTGTATGATTACGAGTACATCAAAAATGTGCATACCGAAAACATTTACATGCAAATCTGACAAGAAAGTAATTTACAACATGTCTAGGTAGATTCCCTGGTTTTTAATTGTTAATGTGTATTTTTAAAACATGATTGCTGTTGAGTTTCTTGCCACTTCTTCTCAACAGATCGACTTTCCGAAGTGGTGGTAGATTCAGTTCAATTTGTAAATTGTTTGACTTATTTCAAATGTATTTATTTATTTAACAATTTATGTACACACTAGTAAAAAAATCACATTACATAAAATTTTAGTATGTACAGTCTACAACAGAATTATGTATACCACCCAGTCTCCCGCACACATACAATATGCATGGATATTAAAAGAACAATAAAAGAAATATAATATAATATACTACTAAATATCTATATAAATATATTATACATATAAATACATACACAAATACATATAATACTAAAATGTAATGTTACTTTGTATTTAAATACTTACGAAATAAAGATTCTTTTGACTTTGACTTTGAAGTTACTACATTTTTTTTTTATTAGAGACTATGCTCTCGTTTGCCCTCAATCTCACCTGATGTAGTCAGAGCTAATAGCACACGGGTTAAGATAGGTATTTAACTTACTCTTCATAAAATATTGCATGAATATGTACATCAAAGTCGTAGCAGTAATATTTGGCGACAGATTTCATACTTCGCTTGTGCACTTCTCGGGCAAATAATGTTTACGGCGAGAGAACGACTACCCACGTCATTCCTAGACTTATTAATAAATTACCTCAGAAACTACGCGACAGCTTGACGCCTAAAAATATTAAAATTAAACTAAAGCCGTACTTCCTAAAGAACTTAAGTGTTTGAAACATTGGCGTTTTAGTTGCCTAATCTCGAACTTTGAACAACATAAACTGTAACGGTATATTACAATAATTAAATTGCTTAGGTACAGTCTGCAACAGAATTATGTATACCTCCCAGTCTCCCGCACACACACAGTATGCATACGCGCGATCTTCTAAGGTGGTATACATAATTCTGTTGCAGACTGAACATATGTACGAGTATGTGTTGTGACTGTATAAAATAAATTTAGCCGGTGCACCACTTGAAAATTGATAAATGTATGTATGTAGAAAGATAAAAATATTTTATATGTGAAGTAGTTATAAGAAAGTTTTGTACTGAAGTAGACTATTTGCATATTCACAAACCTTCGTGGGTTATTTATGCACTATGAACATGTTTATTTTAAAATTGTATTTGTGAAATGATAATAACTAAATAAAAATATGAAATATAAAACACATTGACGATTTTTTATAGACGTCACCAAAATCTTACCCATGCTCCACATGTCGATGGGAGGTCCATAGGGAAGGCCGAGGATGACCTCGGGACTCCTGTAGAACCTGGACTGGATGTAGGTGTAGACCCGGGAGTGCGTGAAGCAGGAGCTGCCGAAGTCGATCACCTTGATGGAGGAGCTGCCGCGAGCTTTGAGTAGTATGTTCTCCTGGAATTAGAAGCAGTCGTAAATGATAATGGTTGTAGAGATGCGAGAGAAGGGAACGTTGCTAACTGTGAAAAGGTAGTTTATGAAAGAAAATCATAAATATAGCTCTCTATTAACTAAGTACTTCTATAAGCTGAAGAGTTTATATTTTGTTTGTTTGAACCCACTAAGGTCGTAGGCTTAGTTACTGGGATTTGAAAGAAAAAGTTTTTCGTTTCTTATTAAACCTCTTTTGGAAGGTTTTACTATTTTTTTTTTGTTAATAACGGAAGTTTGTTGAAAGTATTTTAATTTGGCGGAATCAAAAGTTACTCGGGTAAAACCACGCGTGTCTACTAGATACGTTGACTTTTATATTTTTACACGCAATTATTAACATACTGTAAAAGCCAGTTAAGGGACAGAGGTTTTATTGGCGTTTTTGCGGGCGATAGGCTGACTCCCTGTCACTGCAATAGTCTCTCACCATCATTATAATACCTCCAAATTTGTCAAATGTGACATCAGATGGTTTTACAGCCTTTGGTGTTCTGCCTACCCCATAAGGCGTTAAGTTATGTATGTGTATTACTATATTTTATATATATTAATCTAAACCATGCCCTTCTTTATTTTAAACAATAAAACTGTCAACACAAGTATGCAGTGCTAGCACGGATCTTTTGTCGATCGTAAGTTTACGAATGCTCGTATAGTATGGAGACGGTTTTGCAAGCAATAATTGAAATCTATCCATTGTCGCACGGGCAGCTTAAATAAATGTGTTCCTTGTTAATTTTGAATGTTTGTTAACAGGTTCTACTCTTAAATAACTGTAAAATAAAAAATTACATTGTTACTAAAAACTTGCAACCGACTCCATACTATACGAGCATTCGTAAACTTACGATCGACAAAAGATCCGTGCTAGCACTGATGGGTAGAGTTTGTTGCTTTGAAATTTTGTACACAGAGAGAGCTAAAACTTTTTATATGTTTTCTTTAAATATTCCCATAGACAGGGCTCCCTATATTCAGCAAGAATTAAATGAAAGTCGGATTTATCGAATGTAACTAATTGCTGTAAAACCAATCTAAACTAATATATAAAGCTGAAGAGTTTGTTTTTTTGTTTGCTTGTTTGAACGCGCTAATCTCAGAAACTACAAGTGGGATTTAAAAATGTTTTTTTTTGCATTTGATAGTCCAACTCTTGAGGAAGGTTATAGGCTATATTTTATCTCGAAATTCCCACGGAATCAAAAGTTACGCGGGTAAAACCGCGCGCGGTGGCTAGTAAATTATAAAATCTAAACACATTTTACACATTGGAGATCGCGTGTAAGTGTTACCAGAGGCGTTGCTATCTAAAAATACTCGTAATAGTTATAATTATCGATCGAGATACGTCACCAACATGTATCTATTCCGTTTTTCATACATATTTAAATAATATACGTAATGAAGTAAGGTAGATGTTTGTATTATTCCAACATCGTTTCCGCCTTGAAACCTTCCTCAAGAAGATTGTAATTAAATATCTTCGGCAAATATTACATATGATTATAAGATCTTATAGGAAGTGAAAGCTTTTTTAAATTACCGTATTGAGGACTAAGTTTACGCGGAATTATTTTGACTACATACATAACCAAGTAAACAGTATCATCTAATCACATTAATGTAAACCATTCTCGTATTATGAATTATTCTTGAATTCGAATAAAATCAACACATTTCGGCGCCTTTTGAGACAATCTTCACATTGAAAGGAACCGATTATAGCATAAGATATTTTTGACCTTTTTTTTTTTTACTGGAGGAAAACGTGGTCCAGGTGTACCTCACCCGCCATAGATGGAGCTCACGGTACCACCATTGGCATTACCCGCGAGCCCCGGCGGACTGCGAGATATTTTTGGCCTGGAAATAGCCACATGGAAATATTTCATTCCGATTAAAAACGTCTTGTGTTTAATATAGTAGAACCTTCGAGCGGTTTTACTCGCCTAACCTCTATGGCTATGTTTTTACAGAAATTAGCGCATTCAAAAAAAATCAAAAGAACTCAAATCAGAACTCATCAAAAAAAAAACAAAAGAACTCTTGACCTTCACTATAAGAGCAAGTAAGTATAGACCGGGTAAAGGTGGCTTCGCCCTGCGCGTGCTACTACGCGCCACGCCGCTCCACGCGCAAGGACGCGCCACGCGACAACCCGCGCCACCCAACGGAAGCTGGCGCGGCGCGGCGCGTGCCTTCTAGCTTCAAACCACTAAACCTTCGGTAACATCAAAGGCGCGGCGCGGCGCTTTTGAAGTTACCGACTTTTAGCGGATAGGGCGCGCCGCGCCGCGCCTAGCTCTTCACACTGCGCGGGGCGCGTGCGGGCGCGGCGCGGCGCGGGCTAACACGCGCAGTGAGAAGCCACCATAAGCTGCACACAATATTTTGAAATTGTGTAGGAAGTTTTTAGTTTACCATGCAGCACTGGGCCAGGTAGGTGGTTTATCGCAACTCTTCGTCACCCAGAGGAGATGCTCATAGCCCTGCAGTGGGCTCATAGAAAAAAAATGTGATGATGATGAGTAGTTTTTAGATGCATCTTACCGGCTTGAGATCACAGTGTATGATGTTCTCCTGCTCCAGCAGCCGCAGACAGCGCAGCAGCGAGCTGGCGAACCGCCGAATGAGGCTCAGGCTGAACCCCTGGTAGTTGTTCTTCTTGATCAGCTCGTACAGGTTTATGCTGGAAGATTTACGACTTTAGTAAGGAATGAAAATTCAGATTGTTTTCTGTCTACCACCGGTTAATGGCGTACAGTTGTTGAACGTCAGACTATACAAAATCCGAATTAAAGGTATATAAAAAATATACCGAGAGGAAAAAAGCGTCGGAAAAAACTGGAGGCACTAGTTTGTTAAAAGGTTTACCCATCTAATAAGAGCAGACAGTAGGTATTTCTGAATTTGCAAATGATTCGAGTGTTATTGCCAACATTATACAATTTTTGTATGGTTTATGTTTTGTAGTTTTCTAGGAACACTCCTTATTGTGACAAGATACCACTAACAATCGTATCACTAAGGTTTAACTGCTTTTAATAACATGTTTGTATGCGTAGGTGCCACCGTTCTACTCTGTTCCGCCGATTTGAATTGTCTTTTCCAGGTTCCCAAGGTCTACAACCCTTGGACTTAAATGCTATTGGTATATACTGCCCCTGGTTCATCCAAGGATTTCATTGAAGAAAGGGATTGGTTGACCTTGGCAGAGAATTGTGATGAAAATGTGCAAAAATGGTTGCAAAACGAGGCACGATACTGACAAATCAAATCATTCTTTACTATTTTCGTAGAATCGGTAGCACTTCTTTAGGTCACTTATACAGGGTCCGTCCATAATAGTCATTTATATTTTAATGGCAGATTAAGAATGATGAGCGGATCAGAATTTCAGGTTTTTTTTTAAATATTTTCATAAATTAAAATTTCGAAATTCTTCTTTTTGAGTAAAATTTAAGTTTTATCTACATTTCATGACTACACAAAATCAGATGGAAACGTTTTTATTGCTTGCTGTGTAGTCATAAACAACAGATTAAACTTTAATTTTGATTTAGTACTCAGAAGAATTTTGAAATTTTAATTAATGAAAATATAAAAAAAACTTTTGTAATTTAGACTCACTCATCATTCTTAATCTGCTTTTTAAACACTATTTTTTTTACACTAAACACTAGACGGAACCTATATACTAACTTGGGTTCAGTAAAACAAAATTATGATAATTGAGGCGAAATGTTAGGCATTATACCTCATAAGCTCGAAGCTGATGCAGAGGTGGTTCCGGAAGTAGAAGTAGTCCAGCATGTGGATGAGGTTGTGAGCCTGGTCCTTGTCCTTCAGCCGCAGGTGGTCCAGCACGCGGACTTCCATCAGTGCCTGATGGTGGAACCTGCAATTGAAGACAGTACGTCGGTTAGCGCAACTGTTAGTTGTTATAGAATTTTCTAATATAAGCACTATAAAAGTTTTCTATTATCCCATGAACTGAAATTGACTGTTCTACGCCGCCGCCTAAAGTTAATTTACTAAACATATTGTAAGACGGGTTCGACCCCCAGGAACAAGAAAAAAAATCTGAATCTGGGTCATTATCTATATGTATGTACATTATGTTACCGAAAAATAACAAGAACTATAAGTTTACTTCGGAAAATAAACATGCGTAAAATTTCAAGCGAGATATAAGTTGTATTATTTTACGCTCACATTTTCGCAAATTTATCAATTTGAGACGTCTCGTGGTAAATTTATAAACTTACGGATATCCATAAAAAATTCTAAACGGTTCGACCAATCACAAAAAAGCTTTTAATTTTACGCTTGCTTGCTATCCTTGGTGGTAGGATCCCTTGTGGGTCCGCCTGGCTAGCGACCACCCTTTATATGTATAAAGTCTGCCGCCAAATGTTACCGCTCCGGCGGTAATGTGTTCCGGCAATATTGTATAAAGAGCCAGTTCCTTCCTAAACCCGTGTGCTTTCATCTTCGACCTCATCGTCACTTACCATCAGGTGAGATTGAGGTCAAAAGCGGGTTTAGTCACCTATAAAAAATAAAAAAAACGCTTTTTTTTAAATAGTTACGGGAATAATACGCTGCTCGCTGATTGGTCAAGAAGACAAACAATTACTTTGGCTTATCTATATCCTGGTTTTATAAATTTTGGGTTTTTATTATTTTCCGGTGACATATACATATTTTTATTCTAGGTTCCCCTTAGTTCGCTGCATGGTACCCCACATAACAAGCTTTACTTAGTTGGGGGCTAAGTTGTTGGTGTGATTGTCTGAGTATCAAAAAAATGGAGCCACCTCCAAATTATGAAACAGCAGAAACTTAACTAAAGTAGTTAAATAATGTGGCTTCCAATTCATCTTCATAGGAAATTCGCACAGAGAGAAATGGCTTTTTTTAACGGCCATCTCTATGGAAGCGTCTAAGGCTTCTTAAAGTTAAAATAATCCTTACCGTTTCTTATTCCTGATGATCTTGATGGCCACCTGGCCCGCGTTCCGGTGGTCGTACGCCCTGATGACCTGGCCGAAGGAGCCCTTGCCGATCACCTCCAGGATCTCGTACCGGTACGCTATGTGGTCGTGGATTTGCTGGAATGCAAAACAATCGTCATCATCATCAGCTGGAAGACAGGCTCTGCTGAACTTAACACCAGGTCCTGCAGGGCTAGCATGCAACCATCGATAAATAGTCGAATCGACTATTTACTTTACGACGAGATAGAATTACTCGATTTAATACCATGATTAAGACCACAGAACCAAATATGTCATAATCTTAATAAATTACATACACTAAATACCATATTCTAAGAAAATATCGATAAAAGGCCCGATTTATCGTTGTCGACGGTAGCCTGCTAGCCCCGCTGCTCAATAAAACGATAAGTTAGGTACCTGGTACTTAAAATTGCTATTTAAGGTAATTCAAATACTATCCTTGCCTTATCTAAGCCTTGACGCAAAAGAGTTAAGTTATAAGTTGGAAGTGTGTAGATATTTGTGTTTCTGTAGCATCTAAAGGGATAAAACGATTCATAGGATGTTTCTATTTGAAATTATAATTGATAAATTGTATTGCCTGTTGGGATGGTTAATGGATATTGTTAAATAGTTATTAGACCAAAATGAAAGCATGTGCAATAACATTTATAAACTTGAAAACTAGACAACTAAACCTAGCATTCGAGCCATCGATAGATTTGTAACGTTGTCTATTTATAAAAGAAAAAAAATCAAACAAATCTTTTAGATTTATTATTTAACATAATGTATGTACCTATTAGCCTTCAGTTATTTTAAATTTCACTGTGTTTGGTGGATAAGAGCGAGGGCGCACGTATTATTTGAAGGTTAAATTTGAAATAACGAAAACCCGAGGTGTACAAAAAAATAAGATATGAATCTTTCGACTTTCAGGAAAGTAGGTCAACAGAGTGTTGCTTTTTAATTTATAAAGATGCAAACGAGGGTTTTTCATAACTTAACCTCAAGTTTTTGGGATAACTCATGCGCTAACTTAAGAAACCGAATGATAAACTTAAGTTATTATTAAATAATATCTAAATTTTTTTTGAAAATAGACATAAATAAATGACTTTTTTCATCATCATCCACAGCCAGTAGACGTCCACAACTGGACATAGGCCTCCCCAAGTCGCTCGGTCCCGCGCCGCCCTCATCCAGCGTTTACCGGCGACATTGACCAGGTCGTCGGTCCATCTTGCAGGGGCCTGCCTACACTGCGTCTCCCAGTACGTGGCCGCCACTCGAGACCCTCACTGCCCCAACAGCCATCCGTTCATACAAATATTCATTGCCGCAATGTACGAGTATATTCCCACTTCACCAGCCGGCAGTCGAACTTGCGCCTTTTTTCAGTCAGATAACTGAACTAGCTTTCCTTTATTTAAACAGACAATACTTACTGGTTATCATTTTATCTTTATAGTATAAATGCTAATTTCCATGCTTCTACAGAGGATATGAATATGCCGCGTGTCGGATGGCCGGATATTAAAAGAAAATAGTTGGAGGAAATAATTTTCATATTACGGTCGAGACTTTCAGTTTTTCAAGGGCGATATCTATGTTGGATGCAAACTTCAGTTGATGCTAAGCACAAGATTGTATATGCTACTGGTTTGTATTGTATTCGTTTATACAGGACTAGCTGTTGCGCGCGGTTTTACCCGCGCAATTTCGATTCCCGCGGGATTTTCGGGATAAAAAGTAGCCTATACGGATTCGGAAGAATCCCTCTAAGTAATGGTAAAAGAAATTTTGAAATCGGTCCAGTAGTTTTTGAGCCTATTCAATACAAACATACAAAAATACAAAGGTTTCCTCTTTATAATATTAGTATAGATGACTGGTGGGTCACTTTTGAAATTCGAGAACGTGAATGTTTGAGATTATTTTTATCGTGAAAACAGCTTATTGACCTTATTTTCTCTAATGTTTAAAATATCCTATTATAATTAGGTGAGGGTTTCCGTAAATTCATTTATAAAAATAAATAAAGAGAAAAAATATAATAATAATTTACTGAGTAAACTTAACCGAAAGTTAAAGAATTGATTACGCAGCGCATGGTTACATTAGCGTTAGCGATCCGCGTGCCAGGTCACGTGCCTCGACTGACTCAGGCGTATAAGTAAAATCAATAGAAACAAAACTTTATTTATTTACTAGCTGTGGCCCGCGACTTCGTCCGCGTGGATACCGTTTATTAGAGTTGGATAAATACTATTATTATATCCTCCTTGAAGTTAAAACTTACCTTATTCTAAATTTCGTCAAAATCGACTCAGTAGTTTAGCTGTAATAATAAATAAAATCCCCAGACAGTAGGTTATTTTCTTCTCCAAGGTCCTAACTATCTTTAATAACAAAAATAAAAATTAAGAATCTTCGCCCATATAATATGTATAACTCCTAACCACAAACATAGGTAGGTAACTATCTATAAGGTACATTACAAAGGCACATAGCGTTATAAACAAATCGGGTGCCAAAGTGCCTTAAATTTTAATATTGTCTTAAGTTTTCGCGATGACTATTATGTATGACTATTAAATAAAACACTTTTTGACCGGATTTATCGCGTATATTTACATTTTAAATTTTAACAGTCGCTCGTGACCACGGGGTCTGCAAAGACACCGAAACGTCGAGTTAAAATGTAAAATATAAATTGTACGCCATTAATCCGGTTAAAAAGTGTTTCATTTAATGCCTTCAATTTTACTTAATTCATGCAATATCTTCATTAATTATACTTAGCTTATTGTTATTCTAGGTAAAGCTAAGTAGTTTTTGCGTGAAAGAATAACAAAAATCCATCCATCCAGCCATTATCAGTGTACATACAATACTACCTATAGTTATGTATGGCTGCATTTCACTGCCAAACAGCTAAGCCAATATTAATGTAATTTGGTATAGTAGTTAACACATACGTTACTTTTTATTCCGAAGAAATCTACGGTTTCTGACTTCCAAGAGGCAGAAACGATCATGATATAAACAAAACCTTGATTTCCATTTTATCTCTGTATGTACAGAAGGCAGTACATCAAGCGTTACAAATCTGTCAAAATTTTTTACTTGAATTTGAACTCTATGCCCTCGATAATAAGTTAAAATTGGTTGGGGAAATTTGACAGGTAATGTAACGCTTGTTCCTTCTGTACCTTCCTATATTAAATCGCGCAAAAGCTTGCGCTCGCCTCCCGCCTTCCGCGAGCCGCGTCGAGCGCGGCAACCGTTACGCAAAAATAATCCTTATATCATTAAGTATTCACGCGCGATGGGTTATTTTATTAGCGTATTTCATGTATAAGTTTGGTGTTTCTATATCGATTTCTATGATTCTTTTTATATTGAATAGGTAATAATGTTAATTTTTTTTAATTAGGGATGAGTGAGAGTATAATAAACGTAAGGGTAAACAAATATAATCAGAAAGCTCCGAACTGCTAAGCTATCGGGATTTACACGTGTTATTGTGAGTCAACCATAAAATATAGACATATACTGTTGTGGGATATTTTTTATATAATTTTATGTAGAATATTTCTGTCATACATGATTTCTATGAAGCTTTAACCATTAAGGCTGCACACGCGACGGAAGCTTAAAAAATGAAGTAACTTCGCCCGTTTTTTCAACATTTCCCGTCACTGCTCTGCTCCTATTGATTGTAGCGTGATAATAAGTATACTATAACCTGCCCAGGAGTATGAAGAATAGTTTTACCAAGTTTCGTTAAAATCCGTCGAGTAGTTTTTGTTTCTATAAGGAACATACAGACAGACAGACAGACAAAATTTTTACTGATTGCATTTTTGGCATCAGTATCGATCACTAATCACCCCCTGATAGTTATTTTGAAAAAATATTCCATGTACAGAATTGACCTCTCTACAGATTTATTATAAGTATAGAAGAAGATAGGGTATTCTGGTGAAAAATTAAGTACATACTTTCATTACATAATTATGATCAGAATCGAGCACTGAGTGCTCAGTGCTCTCTTTCAGCATCTAAAATTTTTCACCAGTCACCCTTGTTCACACATGTTTGTTTCATGCTGGCGGTATTGGATTAAATAATTAACCCAGAAAGGTCCTGTAATATCCATTGGAATATCCACCTTTTTTGCAATATCTTTATGCAACCGGATGTTTGATTTAGAAGACAAATCAAATAGCTTAAGATATTTTAAAATTTAAATTATAATGTAGATATCGGTTAGTTATAGGACGTTTGAATTTGACGTCACCTTTTGGAAAGTAATCTATGAAGACTAGGTATTACCTACACGTCCAACCGTGAGTCTCCTATTCACTTAAAAAAGCAGACGCATAGGGGCAAGGAGAGACACCAGCAGTTCATTCGACGTCTTGACGTCCCGTACCAAAAGAAAGCATCATATCCATTCCATCATCTCTTCAATTTATCATGGTACAGTATTCAATGGCTTAAAAAAAGGTCTTAATTTCTGTGATAAGCATCCTACTTATTTTTTTATCTTGAGAACGGTCTACCTGTAAAACAAATCACATGCAAATGCAAACATCTTCAGAATCTTTCGTATTCATAATATTAACAGTATCTGTAATGATCGGTTTTTTCTACGAAGTCCCTCTCACCTTATTATAACTGCCATTATCATCATCGAAGCCACAGTTATTGGGCAGGTTGGAGTTGGCCTGGATCTTGTTGGAGTCTACGCCCAGGAACCAGATCTCCGGGTACTTGCGGATCTCGTTCCGCTCCCACTCAGTCACACGGTCGTTGTACAGCTTCAGCGCCTCTGTTGGAAGATACAATAAAATAAAATATTTTTTTTTATTACCAGACAATCACACCAACTGCATGGCCCCAAACTAAGCAGAGCTTTTGATATGGGATACCATGTAGCGGACTAGGTGGAACCTAGATTATAAATTTTTATTTATTTATTTATTTATTTTATTTATTTCACAAAAACTTTTTGACTTACGAACTAGATTAACTAATTTACAAATTTTACAAATTGTACTGGTTGTTCTAGCATAGTAGCACTGGCATCTGAACTAGGCCGAGCCTGTATCTCAGACACCAGTTTTGAAAAATAATAAAATAAATACATATAAAGACCCAGACCCGGAACATTTTTTCTTGTTTATTTATTTATTGACAGGTATTTCTACAGCGATATATTTGATACATAGAAAAATTATAATTCGGTATTGTTCCGTGCGGGAATCGTACCTGCGACCATTGGCGTCTGAGGCAGACAGTGTTACCCCATCGCCCTAATCTATGAACCAACAGGCTCAAAAATTATATCTTCGACGATTCCCAAAACGGATTTCGTAAATAACGAACAACAACATTGGCCGTTTTTAACTATAGGAAGATTTAAATAAGATAAGTAATAAACAATATGCAATAGGAATCTTGCTTGACATGAACAAAGCGTACGATAAAAATCAATTTCATATTCTACTGGATAAATTATATGAAATAGGTATTCGTGGTATTGCTCAGTCATGGTTTAAGTCCTACTTGACAAAAAGACATCAATATGTAGAGATAGAATATTTTAATTATTACACTAAAGAAATTCAAAACGTAAGATCTGAAAGCCGGGCCGTGAAACTCTTCTATCCCTCAAGGTAGTGTGCTAGGTTGCTTATTGTTCCTAATATACATATATTAACGACCTCCCAAAATTAATGGATGAATATAAGCGGAAGACATATCTTTCCTCGTGGATTGTCAAATTTTTTTTTTTTTGCAAAAATCGTTTTTATAAATGGTACTTTTTGTGTAAAAAAAATTTGGTCGGTGGGTACAAATCAACCCTGTATGTACGTCATATTGATAGAGATATGTTTAAAGAAAGACTATTACTTGTTTCCTACTTTTTAGAGCGTGTTTTTAGCAGTCGGGTTTTATTTAGTTTATGAACTTATTTTTTTTTTCACTCGTTTTGGCGTAATAGTGTTTACATATTTAGAATGTGCTAACGAAGTTTTTCGGTTTGATATCCCACACGAAACCGTCGAGAATTTTTATTTAATTCTTTACTGTAATAATTACTTATTTTACTTATTTTGGAGTAATAATGTTTACATATTTGAGCTGTGCTAACAAAGCTCTTTCATTTGATACCCCACACAAAACCAAAAAGAACATTTTTTTTAGTTCTTCCCTTTAAGTCCTCTAGAGGGCGCTGTAGTCAAATTAACGTATGTTTATGTAGCCTTTAACCAGCGGATAGTGAAGAGGCTTCCAACGACACCTCATTTGTCCAATTATGATTACTAGTTTAACCGAAAAACCGAAAACGATGAACGGGCACTACAGTACATGCGGGAACTAGCCACGTCCCACGCGGGCGTAGCGCGTTCCGTAGGGGAGGGGGGCCCAAAGCGAGCACCAGCCTAAAGCGAGCACCCCATACTGAATCAAAGTAAACAAACTCGACGCGGTCGCGCGTCTCATAGCCGTTACCCCCCGCCCCGCCACTGTCCGCAGTAGTCGTACGTTATACCTCGGGCGAACACTACGGCTCGCGTGAAGAAAAAAGGAATTTCGACGTTTTAATACAAAAAAAAGAAGGTATGTAGATTGTGTTCTGTCTAATTTTAAGTGATCAATGTTGTTATCAAGATACGTATTGTGTATTGGGTTTATCTTACTTTAATTTAATAATATTTGCATGTAAATATGAAAATAAATGTTAGGTTAGGTCTGACGAAAACGTGAGCATGACATGAAAGGCAAAGCGAGCAGGGCAAAGCGAGCATGCCCGCTATGCCCTCGTGATCATGCTCGTTATGCCCTCTGTTGACTAAATTGAAATGACGCAAATTTATTATTTTCTTAAAATTATAATTGTTTTATTTACCTACGCTTGTCATTTTTTTTCTTTTAGTATGGTGAATAAATATAAAAGGAAGACAGAGCATTAAATCAGGAAATTGATCAACTTAAAGAAACACAGCCAGAAGTAATAGACCCTGATAGAACACCATCTCCAACAACACTTGATCAGATTATATATTCTCAAAACTTATCTCCAGTAGACTCATTTACTCCAACGACAGTGTCTGTTCCCTTTGATGAACCTCCAGTAAATATACCAATCATAGATGTTATTAGTTCAGAAGAACTCCCAGGGCCTTCAACCGCCAAAGTTTCTCCTGAACTGGATACTTGGATAAAGGAAACACCAACGACACCTGTTAAACGTGTTCCCTTAAATGATATAAGTGATGCTGCCACTTCTATTGAATTTAACAATTTTCCAAGCACAAGCACGGTTCACTTTAGTCCTATGGTTATTAGACCGCTACCAAAAGTGTGTCCGAATAAAACAAACAGACGAAGACAAGCTCAAAAAGCTGAAATTTTAACGAGCACCCCAATCAAAGAAGACCAAAGAAATAAATTATTGAAGAAAAAGAAACCTAAGAATGAAAAACTTAAAGGGGTTACGAAAAATCTTAAAGATGACCTGAAAAGTGGAAAGCAAAAAAGAATGAACAAATCAAAGAAGAAATCATTTTCAAAAAAGGAAAATAGTGAATGCTCATGTCTCGTATGCAGCGAGCTATATGTGGATCCTCCTGTAGAGGACTGGATCCAATGCGATGATTGTAAAATGTGGGCCCATGATAAATGCACATCATATTCCGGAATTGGGGCATTTTTTTGTGACTATTGTCAAGAGATTTAACTCTTTTGATTGGTTGTGTCAAGGCAGGAAATCTCTATAAGTGGTAATTTCTAAATATGACTGATTTAATACAATTAATATGTTGAAGGCTGTTAAGATCTCAAATTTCTTTGTTTAATTTTAAGTCTAATAATCTTTATTTATAAAACCAATTACCTAGTTTGTTTCAAAAGTGAGACTTTTTGTTTAATTTTGTTTGATTGTTAAATTTATGAAGCAAATATTGCAAAGTTACTAATGGCGACTGAATAATTTTTAAGAATGTTGATTAGGTGGTGTTGATTTTAGATAAAGTTAAGTAAAAAAAAACATAAGATGTTTCAGATTATATTGTTGTTTAATAAAGATTCTTTATTACTGCCGTTCTGATGTTTTCATAAATATATTTCCTCTTATTTGTAAATTAGATACTAAAAAATAGACGCATGCTCGCTTTACCCGATGCGTGCCCATTTTGCCCCAATGCTCATGCCCGCTTTAGGCCAGCCTTTGGGCAAAGCGAGCATTCGGAAGTGTTTCATATTTTGGACCTTAGTTTAATATTCTTGAAACATACGAGGATTTTATACATTGGGTATGAAACTACAACAAATTTAGCATCTAATAGCATTAATAGTATTACTCAGCTATGTTTTAATGTACGTTTTTCGCTTACTGCAACTTATGGTGCCCGCTTTGGGCCCCCCTCCCCTACGTCCGTCCGTACCGTACGCGCGTAGCTGCGTCCGTAGCAGTTCTTTATGAATAAGCGCGTGGAGTCGCGTGACGTAGCGTTGGACCTTAATGACAGACCACTAGGTATTATTGTAATTGAGACCGGAGATTTCGATTGGCATATAAGTTAGTAATAAACTCCAAAATTATTCATGTCTTGTTAACAACTTATCACAATAACATTACGAACGTAAATGTTGGTGAGGATTTAATAAATGGATTTATATATATATAATTCTATTGCGCAAAGAAATTGTTTTCTTTTATATTTTACGTGAATATAAAATAATTATTAGTGCCCACTAGTACCCAACTTAGTTAAGTTCTTATATTAAAACAAAGAAAAAACCCTCAGACCCTTGAGAAGTATTTTCAGATTTTAAAAGTCCTTGCCACGGGATTGATTCCACAGCCCCTCGCGTCTTAACCGGCTAATTGCCAAGTGCGGACTAATTTTGCAGTCTTTAATGATCACTTTATTTATAATTTTCCACGTGCGTAAAATGAAAAAACGAAAAAGTCTTCTTTACGGTTCTCTATGTTAAGTATTTGTTGAATTGTTCATTAATACATGCATAGTTATTAATTTTAAATACTGACTACAAGTTCACTCAGTTCTAGAGCGAAAGTGTTTAGTAACTTCCGTGTAGCAAGTTCAACGCCTGTCAAACATGAATAGCAATGCGAGCTTTGCAGAACATTGCAGCGGCTTGTTCGCAGCTCAGTTTAATCGTGCTAAGCTTAATGACTTAACGCCTGCAGGCGTAGCACGGCTTTCATAAGAGATAAGTCACACGACAAGACATAATCTAGTCACAGTCCGGTAATTTGTCTTATATGACAGCACGGGCACACGACGTGACAAAAATGCTTGCCGCGACATATCTTTGTCTTGACGTTTATACAAAGAACGAGTTTAACAACTTTAAACCTCCAAATGTAATTTTTTAGTTGGTGAATTTTTAGTTTTAATATTATTTTTAAGTTTTGTGACCATGTCAAGGGCCAAAAAGCAGTAAGTACCTTTACCGTTGAAGTCTTAAAGGAATCTGATTATAATAATTGATAGACATAATTATTATTCATCATCATCATCATCACAACTCTTAGTAATGAGCCCACTGCAGGGCATGAGTCTCTCCCCTGGGTGACGAGGGGTTATAGGCCATAATCCACCAAGCTGGCCCAGTGCTGGGTGGTGGATGCCAGAATTTTCAGGGCGCCGAAATGGCTTCTGACAAACCCTAACGACTACTGTATACAAGTATAATAGTAACGAAGTAACTATTATAATAGTAAATAATAGTAAAATAATAGTAACTACTGTATATAAGTAACGAAGCACGGAAGTCGTCGAGAGAAATGAATGGCCGGCGGTCACCCATCCAAGTACCGACCGCGCCGAACGTTGCTTAACATGTGATATCGTATGATACACACATTAACCATGGTGCCACGACGACTTCATAATTATTGTTATGAAAAAAATATCTCACAACCTCCAAACCGCAGTGATAAAAAATGTTTGGCGAAGTGTCAAATTGTGACAAAAATCAACAAAACGATGCCGCCATGCTATTAAATAAGAGATAGAACTTGAAAGAAGTCTTAAACATTTGTAAAGATGTGTTTGTCACGCATTCTAGATAAATTAAACTTGCCCCGTGCTGCTGTATAAGACTAAGCAATTATGTCGCTCAAATTGTGATATAATCTGTGACACAAGTCTTGTCTTGACAAGCCGTGCTACGCCCGCTGAGCGAAAGATTCTAATTCAGTTTATCATTCCGAAAAAGGATGTCTGACGCTGTTTAAATTTTGTTTCGAATTTGACGTATAAAATTTTCATTACTTTAATTTGATTGCTATTAAATTCATTAAATTGCGGAAGTGCATACTGCAATGCAAAGACCGATTAAATAAAATAAAACTTAAGTTAGAATTAGTTAATATAACGATGGTAGACAAAGAGCTAAAAGCAATCGGCTAAGCGACGGTAGTTAGGGCCCCATACATAAAATTAATGTCTTTATTTTCTTATAAAATGAAATTTCAAATATAAAATGTGAATTAATTTGAAATACTTACATTTATCTACAACCTTTATACTGAACGTCATGAGTTCTACCTGTAGAGGTTGGATCTCGTAATTGTCTAAATCCTTGTTTGCTTTTTATTGATTTACTTTTACTCCCACAAATAAAAGTGACCACGATAACTTTCATTTAAAATGTGAGATACAATAAAACGCCGTAAATTCCAGTTAAAAACCTATATTAGCCTATATTAACCTATAAACCTAGAAATAAAATGAGATATATTTTCATTTCGTTCTTACCTCATAAAATAACACAAATCTCATCGCATTTTCAATTAGATATTTCATAAACAGCTCAAACTCCAAAAATTATATTCAGATAACGAGATACCTGTCAAAATCATCTCTGTAACTAACTTGCTTGACGCATTCTGAATCGCGTCTGTCATTGGCGGAGGTCAAGGGCAGGCCGCAGTCAGGTGGCTGGGTCACCCCTCCCCTCCGCTACCCGGGACCTTCGCCGTACGCATCCGAAATTACCAAATAAAATACCTACAGGATCGACATAATGGATGCTGGAAAATAGTTGCTTTTCAACCTTCTGTACCTACTCAATTTGTATTCGATTTTTCTCTGGAAAGTGTTTTTGAAGCCTTCTAAGTGTTCGATGTTTGAGGGATAAACAAGTATTTGAATAACAAAGAAAACGTTTAGATTGAACTACAAGCAATGTTACATTGAAATGTTTACAAAGAATTGAAGCCTGAGAAACAATTTCCCGCCCACTTGAAAAAAATAAGCGATCAAAAGGTCTGAAATAAAATATTTTGGTTTGGACACTCTCGTGTGTGTATAAATTAGGTAAGACAGGCTGTTGAAAGTACCGGCTAGATTATGCTAAGACCAAGAGATGGTTTTGAATTTTTATTATGGTTTCAATAGCCTACATAAATAGAAGAATTTCTACAGGATTAGGGACACTGGTTAAGCCGAGCGATCATTTATCAACCGAATTTCAAAAAAGGAGGAGGTTCTCAATTCATTTGTATGTTTTTTTGTCTTTGTTACACGATATTTCAGACAATTATAAATCGATTTTAAAAATTCTTAATTCATATGATAGAGGATACTTCATAGTTTGTCCCATATAAATTTCATCGAAATCGGTTGAGTACTTCATTGAAAATTTTTGAATATGTATTTTTTAGGAGAATGTTCACGTGGATGACATTATTAGTCGGCCAAAGTGTTGACGTGAAGTCGGCTTTTTAATGCTCTGCATTCGTTGATTATTCTTAAATAAAGTCGACTGTAAAGATAAAGAAACATCAATTAAAAATATACGTATACATATAAAACCGAATAAAAACATTGAAAAAATATGAAATATGTAACATAAGTCTTGCCATTCTAATATAAACTTATGTTACTAAAACAAAAGATTTAATTTTGTTATTTTTGTTTCCATTGAATTTACAATTCTGTCAACATTAGTTATCTACACTTTATAAAAAGGTAGTTCAGTGATTCCCTTTTTGGGTACAGCAACAAAGATGAAACTGCGCGAAATAATCTATCTCCTAATATTAGAGTTTCGATTAACGTTATTTTAAACATGAATAATAGATCTTATAAGATAATAATACACTAGATTTTTCTTAGTCTAAAAATTAACAAACAATTTTTCGGTCTAGTTCCAAATACAATTCTCTTTAATCTGTTACAGACGTATCAAATATAAAAAGAAAATAAGATTCCATCTCTCTACACAATCTAGTTACAAGCAAAGTTAGCGCAGAGCACAGAAGAACAATTTTTCATTATGAAAATGAAAAGTTTAATTTTGGAAGACGCGGCCGTCAAAATTTATTAGTACCGTTTTAATGTGGAAAGTTTCGAGATCTGACTTCAATACTCGAACCAGAGATCTTACAGTCAGCAAAATTACATGTTTTAGATAAAAAAAAATGGGGATTTTAAGATTGTGTAGGTGTCAAACAGTTGTTTACAAAAAGTAAAACATAAATAAGGTTTCTTCCTGCACCCGTGTGCAGTCATTTTCAACCTCATCTTCACTTACCATCATCGTTGAGATAAGGTCCAATGCGGGCCTAGTCACCGATGAACAAATATACAGGGTGTCTGGTGAAAAATTTTAGATACTGAAGGAGATCACTCTGTACTCGATTCTGATCAAAATTATGTAATAAAAGTAGGTACTTAATTTTTCACCAGAATTCCTTATAAATTAATAACGTTTTGTTACTATTTACTTTACTTACGTCTGAGTCAATCGGTAACAATGCGAAATAATTAATATTTATTTTTTATTACATTTTTTCTCTTCATGTATGATCTCAAACTATCATGTCTCCGAATTTCAAAAGTGACCCACCAGTCACCCTGTATGTAGAACTACTTCTAAAGAGGCTATTTAAATTAGAAGTAATTTTTCGTTACGAAATTGAAAATAGAAGTCTTACAAAACAGGTATTGTTGTACTCACTAAAAGTTTAATTGTACTCGTAATATCGCATTTTTTTATACAAGGTTGTTTTTAGGTCACCAGCCAAATTTAAAAGTTATTTTCTTTGATACGATATAAACGCACCTGTATATTTATTTTTGTATCGCTCAGTACAAAAATTAAGATATTGCTTCAAAAACTTTTTCATAAATAGTCTCTGTTGATGGACATAGCTACTACGACGTGGACTTTCACTGATGATACCACGACGTAGTACTACAAGATTTTATTTTGTAGCGCGTAGTCGTATTTCGATGGTAGTCATTCGTAATTTATAAAGTGACATTAATTGCGCAACTTTTCCAAATATTCATAAACAGTGTACACCACAACTCTATAATAAGCGGACGAGCAAAAGAACAAGTGTAAAAGATCTTTTCGCGATGACTGTACTTTCAACACTTTCAACCAAATAAAACTTCAGAGAACGACAGAAATTACATTTGTACTTCAGGCATTTCATTACCTACGGGGAGGCCTTGGAAAAAGTTATAGCTTGTTGAGCATGTTTATGGAAATGGTATGTTAATCGTTCCATATTATCTGCATGTGTTAAAGTAATAATATGTATTTTTGTATTTATTTAATACATTTCAGGGACATGACAATTTTTTTTGTAACATTATAAGAAGGTAACTGCTTACTTTTTGTTTTGTAAGTAAAATTATTGTCTATTTCGTTTCTGACTATTTTCTGATTATGTTACATTTTCACATGCATTTTGCAAATATTGGTAATATCAAAATTTTTCGATTGTGAGGAATTAATAACTAAGTTCTGCAATGGCGTGGTCTACTAAATCCATTCCGGGTTTGCTTTGGACTAACCTGTGACCATAACTTTCTTGTCAATATTTTTCTTGTGAATATACATTGCTTTCATGCTGGACTGGTAGCGAAAGAAAAACATAGAATGTGCCAGCAGCTTCTCTTCCCGGGCATACTGTAAAAGTCAGTTAAGGGACAGAGGTTTTAAATGCGTTTTTGTGGGCGATAAGCTAATCCCCTGTCACTACAATAGTCTCTCTCCATCTTTATAATACCTCCAAATTTGTCAAACGTGACATCAGATGGTCTTGTAAACTCTGGTGTTCTACCGATCCCATAAGGGATACAGGCGTGACGTTATGTATGAATGTATGTATGCAAGAATACACGAACATTGCTGGCATAAAAGCGCACTATTAAAGTAGTTGTATTTAAATGACCGTAGTTGGTCGAGGTCTAAATCCAGCTCTGAACAACAATTTGGCTTTAAATGTTGATCCCTGGTAGCACTTCGTGGATACGCCTTTCTCAAGACGTGACCGCACTAAATAAACAGGTTTTTTTTAAAGATAGGCTGTAGGGCTGCCAACATTAGCACTACGAAGTAGTTGGTTTGGTTTCCTTATCTCTGTGTATGCGAACGGTCTCGTATAGGTACTTAATTGATAGAGTGATAAGTGATACAAATTGATAGAACTGAGAATTAGATGTAAATATTTGATATAATTAAACTGATAGGTAAAAAATTGATATAAAAACAAAAATTAAATGATATTGATATGATGAGCTCGCGCGGATGATTAACGTGAACTGATTGATTTTTGCACTACTTTCGACGACGCCCCGCGGTAAACGCTGACGCCGAGCTATTGTACGTGCAAGGCCCGTACACTCTGATAGCCGAAACGTGTTCTTTTTAATAAAAATTGTATTTGTTTAATTTTGTTCACAGTCTTTCTGAATTAGCAATTGATTAGAACTGGTATATTTATGTGTAAACCTCCATTTTTACGAATTAATTTATGATGGTGTTTAGAATTGTTGCATTAAAATTATGATTTCCAAATTTCTCACTTACTTACATGCAATTCAAGCACATTCAAAATATACCTAAGTTTTGTTTCAAATAAGTTAACATTATGCTTTAAATATTTCGTAGTTTCTCAAATCTTGATTGAAAAAGTATTAAGTACACAAATCAACAGTCCATAAGGTCATACTTTAAAATGTTGTGATTGATGTATTCAAAATTTTCTTGTCAAAATAACTTTACAAATCGAGGTTTTTCCAAAAACCTTATTGCTTGCAATGTACCTAAAAGGCGAGGAGAAACTAATGGTCGTTCAATGACAACGAATAAAACATAATTTATTACGTTTATAGGTTGGTACAATAGGTTACTTTTTCTGTACCAGCAACTTCGTTTCACTATTCACTTTCTTTCAGGCGAGCGTTGAACTCCTGACGGTTAAAGTGGCGACTGACCTGAAAATTTCGCCGTATCGTGACATTCGCGACGAGCGTGTTACGTTACGGCATTACCTGATTGACCTTACCTGTAGTCTGCTCGTGGCGAGCACTGTTCTCGACTGCGCTCCACCTCCACGCTCCTCAAAACTGTGATATCTGAATTAAACACGCACTCGCGTGACGATGACGCCCGGGATTGCACTGACCTAAAATTTAGGAGCATACGACAAAATATTACCTACAAGTCAGTCGCCACCTATAGAGGCGTCCGGACCCATGGGCATAAGGTAATAATTTAGGTACTACGTAAAGGCGCGCGGTTTTACCTGCATGAATGTCGATCTAGTTGGTTTGGTAAAACATAGCCGATAATATCCTCAGCAGCTGAGCTATCAAATACAGAATATTTTAAATCCTATTGGTAGATTCCAAAATTCGCGAAATCAAACTCAAAAGCCCGTATTTGAAAAAAAAATAAGATATGGCACCACAAACTTCTACACAAATAGTCGCTGTTGATAAACACAGCTACTACAGTGGCATCCCATTGTTAATACTACGACGTAGTACTACAAGATGTTGATGTAATTTTAATGGTATTCATTCATAATTTATAGTGACCACGCTTTGCTTGATATGTAAGCTAATAATTTAATTTCCTTGTAAAAAAATAAAAATTGTTGCAAAAATTGTTTCTATACAAGATACTTATAGTGGAAATAAATTTGGCCGGTATATTGTTTACTTTAATTATTTTATTACATAAGAGACTATGAATAATGATGCATTTTCTAAAATAAAGCTTAAGCTACACAGCTTAACTTACGTATATTCCCTGTGAGAAGATTACTTAATCATGCAATGTAAACCTAGTACACCACCTAACAGGTACATTATAGTTTTAAGTTTGTGAAATTTAGTACTTTTTGTTTATTTGTCTTTAGGTGCCTACTTAGGTACACAAATTTCGTAAGATACCTACAATATTACAAACGCATGTAATCACTTTCTTGCCACAAAAATCATATTAATGGCAAATAATAATATTTTTATAAGTAAAGTTTCAATCGCAGAGCAGTAATTAGATTTCTTCCGGCAAATATTGCAAGCAATTGCGAAGTCATTCCTTTCACAATGAATCGCCTGTTCAGCTTTCTCGAGCAATTGCGACTCTGTTCACTTTGCCTTTAATATTTGAGAAGGCACCTGTGACGTTCAATTTTATTGTTGTATTTTATGTTACGACTTTCGTAGCGAACTGGAATATTTTTGGCGCTGGCTTAATCCACGAGAGTCTGTTATTTAGGTACGAGGTCAAATTTAAAGCGAGTGAAGATAAGGAAGTACGGTTTTCTTAGGAGAATGGATTTAATAAAATATCTTTTGACAATAATATAAACGGTGGCGTCCTCCGGCGTGATCCACAGAGAATCAATATACAGTGTTGATTTGTAGCCACGGCCATATTTTTTACACAATAAGTATCATTTATAGAAACGATTTTTGCAAAAAAAAGTATATATTTTTTTAACAAGGAAATTATTATATCCGCTAACATATTAAGCAAAGCTTGGTCACTCTAATTTACCATTAGAATAAAGATGACTATGCACCACTACAAAACATCTTGTAATACTACGTCGTAGTATTATCAAAGAAATGCCGCTTTGTAGTAGCTATGTTCATCAACAGCGACAATTTTTTTTAAAGTTTGTGGTTCCATATTTCTACTTTTTTGTACTGAGCGACGCTAAAATAAATATGCAGGTACGTTTATATCGTATCAAAGAAACTAACATTTAAATTTGGCTGGTGACCAAAAATCAACCCTGTATCTATTAGTCAAACGTGCTCGATAAAATCAATACCAAGATAAGATTAAACATTGTAAACTTAATTTTAGTATATAAGCTACTTCTTTATGTTATTTATATTAAAATGTATATAAATTGTCACTCAAGATGTAATCCTGTCATGCTTTAAAACCCTTTTCAAACCATTTTATATATGTTGTACCTTAGGTACAACATATATATTGTAGGCTTACCAAGAGAAGGCTTTAAATTATGAGAAAGAACTTAGTATTAAAAAGAAGTAGGTATATGAACTTAAAATGCTTTTAAGTGTCTTTTCAGCTTCAGTTTCATTCAATTAATATAATAAGTACCTCATCATCATCATCATCACAAATCCGTGTAATGAGCCCACTGCAGGGCTATGAGTCTCTCTGAGTTGATGGATGTCAGATATTTCAGGGTGCCGAAATGGCTTCCGACAAACCCTAACGACTACTGTATACAAGTATACAGCACCCGGGACCGACTGCTTAACGCGCCCTCCGAAGCACGGAAGTCGTCGTGAGAAATGAATGGTCGCCGGTCACCCATCCTAATACCGGCCACACCGAGCGCGCTTAACCTGCAATATCGTTTGATATGCACAGTTACCACGGCGCCACGACGACTTCATACAGTAAGTACCCACTTAGAACATAAATAGTTTCTTCAACTAGAGGGTTTCAAACATTCAAATCCTGTAAATCTCCAGTTTAATATACAACTCTTCACAGCTTAACCCAAGAGCACAATTCGCAAAGTCATTTATCTGCATAAGTCTGCGGGCTTCCTTGGGTCTAATTTACCGAGCACCGTTGACCCAGATCGCCGCAGAGTGTTGTGACGTCACTGAGGCTGTCCGATTGAAGCGATTGATGGCGTGGTTGAACTGACAGCTCTGCGGTGAGTGAGTCTTTTGTAGGCGGTATTGTTATTGAGTTTTGGTGATTGAATGACGGTTTTTGCGGCTAAAGTGAACCTTATGTGTAGTCAGTATAGACTTTCCTCAAGTTTAAGGATAATGATGATACCATCTTTCTAATCTTGCTAATATTATAAATACGAAAGTTTGGATCGATTTATGTTTGTTCCTCAATCACGGCGGAATGGCTCAACGGATTTGGATGAAATTTGGCATAGTGATAGCGTGAGCACATAGGCTATATTTTATCCATATATTCCCCTGGGATTCGAAATTGCGCGGGTAAAACCGAGTGAAACAACTAGTTATTACAGTTATTACAATAAACGGGAAAAATATTTTTTTATGCGAAATAGCCCTATTTTCTTATAAATTAAAAAGCTTATTTTGTGATTTGATTTTGAATCGTTGTTATAACTTTGTGGAGCGCCTTTACTTAAGTTTTATGTTTCAGCCCTAATCTAAGAATAGGCGGCATGTAGATAACTGCAACATGTTACTCGAAGTGTAATTGAAAGCATCAGTTATTTAACTACTTATATGACGACCACTTTGGCGATGGGGTAAACCTATCTGCATCAGACTCCAGTGGTTGCGGGATCGATTCCTGCACGGAACCGCACGGAACAAGAAAAATAAATGTTCCGGGTCTGAGCGTTTATCTATACATCGAGGGTAACAAGCGAACCTGCTGTAACCCACACATATCATACATTTTTTAATTGAGCATTTTGCATTTTGCGGGTTACAGCAAGTTCGCGTTCGCTACAATCGATTCATATATTTTTTTATTTCATAAATAGAATTACATGGCTCTCCCATGGCTCTACGGTAGTTTAAGAGTTTCTGTAGTAAGACAGGATTTTTTTAGAAAATCCAAAAAAAATTGGGCTCTCCTAAGCATTTCGTATTTTGTGGGTTACAGCAGGTTTGCTTTTTACCGACGATATGTTTTTAATATTCTAGGTTCCTTACAGGGTATCTCATAACACCAGCTTTGCTTACTTTGAGGCCTTGTAGTTGGTGTAGTCTGGGGATTTTGTTTTTATTATTTATTTATCAATGGTAGAATATGGCTAGGACAACTTATGTATTTAACTGTAACATCTAATGTATTGACCTATATTCGTACAAATAAATGAATTGAATTGAATTATTTATCATTAAATATCCTCAATACTACTTTAGTTCGGAAAACATTAAAATGTACACAATTCGGAAAATGGTTTGTAAATGTGGACCGTAGCGCGGACGGTTTGCTTTATTTACGTAGGTATAGTTAGTTCGAATGAAATTCGCTTTGGAGAAACGTGACGTGAATACTTAGTGAGAAAGATATTTTATTATAAAAGTTACCTTTATTGAAATGGTATTTGAACCGATTTCAATAAAAGGATTTCTTAATATTTATACTTTTATGTGTTTCATAGATAAAAATATTTTTTTTTTACTGAATATACTGACTTGGATAATCATTTTCATATTCGGAAGCTGGTGCTTCTTTAGGCGAGATCAGTCATCATTCTCATAGGTACTATTTTGATGATTTATTTATTAACACTTTATTGCATAGATAGTATAGATACCATTACAAAAAATATACAACAAGGAAATTATATAATTTAACAGTACCTACTTCAATTGGCGGTCTTATCGATAGGAAACGATTTCTTCCAGACAACCAAATGTTCTCATTTTATATTTTATTTATTTATTATTATTCCATACCTTTTGGTTCATCAAAGTATGATTGCAAAAAAAAGTTTTGATGTTTTTTTTTTCTCTAACTGTTATGTAATTTGATAATAAGTTAGATTAGAAAAAACTAGTAAACAATTATTTAATTATTTAACAAGAGTTTATTTAATTAACTCTTCAGAATTTCAGGTACAGCATAGTTCCTAGCTTTTTACGAACCTTCCAAGCCCAACTAAATATTAAATAGGTAGGTATAATAAGATTTTTGAGATTCATAAGAACAACAAACAAACCTCCAGCTATGTTATATTAGAAAAGATAAAATAAGTCGTACATACATAATTTCGTTTTATACCGCTTGTGGCAGTGTAAGGGATTACGTGGGAGGGCGTTGATGAGCCTTTTACCGATCGAGAATGTCAGTTTAATGTCAGAAGTTCAATTAAGTTTTTGCTCAAACATTAAAGTGAATCAGGAGATAAAATGGTTATAACAAGCCACTATTATAACAGGTTTTTTATTTATTTATTTATTTAATGTTCACAGAACCTAGAATTAGGTTAAATACATATTGCCAATAACAGGTTCAATATTTTTACACAGTAAAACTTTTTAGAGTAGGTAGAATTAAACAAACAAAAGTACACCAAAGAATCAAATTAAAAATACAAAATTAAGCATACAAGTAAAAATAATAATAATTTATAACAATAGATAAGCATTAATTAAGAATATTTTTTTGATTTTAAGACCGAAATAACTTATTAATAACAATATTATTAATCTCAATAACTATACCTACAATAATTATCAATACACGAGCGGTGTGGTACCTATTCGACTAGAGAAGTGAACAAGTTTGTGTGTTAAGAGTTCTTAAGAGAGAGTACACATACACGTTTGTAAGTTTGTTTGTTTGTTTGTATGTATGTATTTTTTTATTTTGCTTGGTGGTAGGATCCCTTCTGGGTCCGCCTGGCTAGCGACCACCCTTTATATAAAGTCTGCCGCCAAATGTTACCGCTCCGGCGGTAATGTGTTCCGGCAATATTGTATAAAAAAAGTTCCTTCCTAAACCCGTATGCTTTCATCTTCGACCTCATCGTCACATACCATCAGGTGAGATTGAGGTCAAACGCGGGTTTAGTCACTTATAAAAAAAAAATGTATGACATTTGAGCATGTGTGTGTTTTTTCAATGAACATAAATAATAATCAGGCATATAAGTTTTACACAAATAGATAGATATATAAATACAAAGAATACAGAATATAGAAAGTACATACCTAGGTATAATACAGTCAAATCATCATCATCATCATCATCACAACTCCGTGTAATGAGCCCACTGCAGGGCTATGAGTCTCTCCTCTGGGTGACGAGGAGGTTTAGGCCGTAATCCACCAAGCTGGCCTAGTGCTGGTTGGTGGATGTCAGATATTTCAGGGTGCCGAAATGGCTTCTGACAAACCCTAACGACTACTGTATACAAGTATACAGCACCCGGGACCGACTGCTTAACGTGCCCTCCGAAGCACGGAAGTCGTCGTGAGAAATGAATAGTCGGCGGTCACCCATCCTAATACCGGCCGCACCGAGCGCGCTTAACCTGCGATATCGTTTGATATGCACAGTAACCACGGCGCCACGACGACTTCAAATGGTCAGATGGACAGTCAAATGGTTTTATTAATTTAGTTTTAACTTTATATTAATTGTGACTTGATTTTTAAAAGATTGCTTCGTGTGATTAAAAATTAAATTTCTTACCTTAATCCATATGTGACCCCATCTCACTTGATATGGAGAATGGTCACTAGCCAAGAGCTATCATCGAGCTTGAGTCACTCGGATTGCCTTTTGCAATACGCTCATACAGAGGTCGTAGAGTCATTTTCATACGACCCTAAGCGGTTAAATTATATACATACATACATATCTTCACGCCTGTATCCCTTACGGGGTAGGCAGAATAACAAAGGCTATAAAAACATTTGATGTCACTTTTGACACATTAAGAGGATTTTTTATGATGGAGAGAGACTATTGCAGTGACAGGGGGTCAGCCTATCACCCGCAAAAATGCCAATAAAACCTCTGTCCCTTAACTGACTTTTTCTTTTAATAAAGAAATCAATATTGTATTAAGTTTTCATGACCCGTAGTCTTAAATAAAGCACTTCTTTAATCAGAAGCGCTTGTTACAATGGGGCGAATAAATACCCCCAAACGTAAAGTTAAAATGTAAAATATCCGTTCACGTCATAAGTACCAAAGCTTCAGAGAGGCTATGTCGAGAAGTAGCAAGAACCTTCAATCGTCGATTTAAAACTGTCTACTACCCAGGACTGTTATCGGCCAGGTTTTTAGATATTTTATAAAAAAAAAAACATTCGTAGGACCATAAAAATTATCTAGGGGTATTTCTTGTATATTTTGGAACCTTAGTATAAAAGCAAACCCATATTATATTATGAATCATATGCAGTGAGCTATAAGTAAGTTCACATGGTACCTACTTTCTTTATTTTTGGACTAGTGTGCTTTGTGTGAAAGTATGGTTGAGCATAATTTTTAATTTTATTTTTTAGTTAATTCATTGTGTGTTGTGGATAACCATTTTTATCTATTCCAATGTGTTAAAATAAATGGGTAATAGAATACTTTATCAAGAAGTTCTTACATGATCAAAAGATACGCGATAATAATGATGTAATACTCGATATATCAGTTTCCCTAAAGGTTCCACATACACCCACACAGATATCTCCTGCGATCGGTCCACTGAATAGGTATCTACAAAGTGACCTTTACTAGTAAACAGAAATAACTAATCCCCAATAAAATTACACGGCCCGGTAGCTCAGACTGTAGGTAGCGTCTATTGTGACTTATAAGGATTCCTTCCTAGGCGTGTAAAAGGGTCAAGGTAGGGCTTCAGAGACGAACCTTACGTATTTATTTATATTTATTTTAATTTCTAGGGCTTTGTTGTGCTTGGAGGAAAGCAAACAGTTTACGGGCTCGTTTACTGGGTTAACTATTTTGCGACCTTTCGAGGGTTAAAACCGTGACTCTGAATAAAATTTAGGTTTATTTTGAGTTTCATGAGACCTTTTCTAGGTCGTACACAAATGTGAGCCCGAACTCGGGGAAACCGCGTTAATGGTTAATGGTATTTTAATCTGAGTATTGCGTTTACACGCAGTTGTTATCGTTGGTAATTTACAGACACGTTAAAAAAACTGTGACTGCAGAACATTGCTAAGCTTGTAGAAACCTAACCTTTTTATTGGCATAGCGATCATTGACATATAAATTATTTGAACCACCCGCAACTCGTACAATATATGCTAAACTTATTATAATTATATAATAAGTTTTTCTCCAGTATTGATTTATTTGATACTAGCTTTTGCCCGCAACTTCGTACGCGCATAAACATTGTTTATATTTAACACAACCAGTCACTTATTGAAGAACCTTTATGCCAAGTATCACATACATGCACTGAAGAAATAATATTTTTCATACAAACTATAAATTTCGTGGAAATTTCGGGAATTCCTTTCATAGCACAAACAGTCACTCTTTGAAGAACCTTCATGACAAGTATCACAACCGTGCACTCAAGGAATAAGATTTTAAATAAAACACTTTTTAACCGGATTTATCGCGTATATTTACATTTTAAATTTGCACTCGACGTTTCGGTGTCTTTGCAGACCCCGTGGTCACGAGCGACTCAACTCGACAAAATTTAAAATGTAAATATACGCGATAAATCCGGTTAAAAAGTGTTTTATTTAATAGTATGAATCACGAAAACTTAAGAATAAGATTTTTCATACAAACTAAAAAGTCCAATTCCTTCCCGTGGGAATTTCGGGAATACTTTACATAATACAAACAGACACTTATTGAGGAACCTTTATACCAAGTACCACATCCGCGAACTCAAGGAATAAGATTTTTTCATAAACACTAAAACATCATATATTTCCCGTTCCCATGGGAATTTTGAGAATTCCTTCCTTACTGTACCCCTACATCCCCTAAAGAATGTATGTTGCTTTACGTTGTCTGTCAGTCACTCAGTCAGTAACGGAACAGTTTTATATATAGGTATATTGATGTCAATCTCCAAGTTCAGATCAGCCATTGCCAAAGTAGGGACTAAATAGTTTATAAAACTGTAATATATTAACTGCAATGTGCTTCTTATGTGCTTCTTATTTTCATAAAACCTGTTCTTTTTTTTATTTAATTTTTTTTATGTGTTTTATTAGATTAATAAAATATACCATGCCTATTAAATGTGTAACCTATCAGTGAAAACTTTGTTGGCTTAAGTTTTGTTATATTGTAATTAATTTAAATTGTAAATTGTGCTGTTTGTTTTCCCAATAAAGGAAAAATAAAATAAAAGAAAAAATAATAAAATTCACTAGTCAGTAGCTTTCCATCGAATCTCTAAGTCTTTAGTCGGTTCAATTTGAAAAATTTACTTATCTACAGTGGGATTGCATACTCTATAGAACATAATTTATACTTACTTTGCTTGTCAACATTAAGGATTTAGGAATTTCATTCATTTGATTTTTTGTGTTACACCATATAAAAAAAACAATTACAATATATTTAATGGAGTAATTAGTAAGTGTAGTAGAGTAATTGTCATTTTTTATCGACATTTTTGGAACAATTTAATGAGCTCACCAATTTCAGGTAAGTACCTACTATTTACTATACCTAAAAATAATGTACCTACATATTTAAGTTTACAAAAGATGAATAGAAAGAACTCACTGAAGGTGGTTGGTATTAGACCGGCCACGATATTGCGCAGGATTTAAGATTTTTAAGCCACATTTGATGGAAAAGACCAAGATACGAGAAAATGTGTGTGAAATAAATATCCGTATTTGGGAATGCAAATCGGAAATATGAAGTTTCTTACTTTAGCTACCTCATATATCCCATATCACAAACTTTGCGTGGTTCGGGGCCGTGTAGCTTGTGTGATTGTCTGGAAATTAAATTTTATTAGGTATACAATATTCACGCAAATCAAACAGAAGGCACGACGCGACGCGACGCGACGGTCGCGTTCGCTACACATCGTTTATAAATAAACAAAAACTCACAGATTATGAAATAACTTTTTTCGATAAAGGTGTATTAAAAAATGAAAATAATCTTTATTATCTTTCTACGACGATTAACAAATTAAATTTACAGAAACAAAAATTAATTTATAGAAATTTTAACTTGTATCAAAACTACATATAGAATTAGTGATGTTAGTACTCAATCCAATTAAAAACAAAAATAAGAAATAATGAGACGAAATTCAAAAAAGAAATTGCTTTTCACGGCGCCAGCAGTTTTTGCCGAATTATGAAAATTTTCGTTTCTTTCTTAGATTTTCAAATTATATCTTAAAAGTGAACAATAGTGAAAAAACAGGCAACAGTTACATTTTTAAGAAATAACATAACTTAACCTGACCCTCATCAATGTCTGAGCCATATCGGTTCAAATTCAAGGCATGATTTTTTTCAGCGAAATGTTTTTTGAGTTCTTTTAAATACGACAGATGCTGAATATTAAATTATCGTCGAGTTATATCGAGTTACAGTGTAGGCATCGTTTATAATAAAGCATTAAAAATAATAGATAATAGAGGGTAAGATAGATTAATCTCTCGGTAGAAAAGGGCCAGATTAACTTTAATTCCCACAATTAAACTACTTAAGTTTCGATATTTTTAGACAAACTGTTAAGCCAGGTTTGTCGGTGTGATGTGGTCAAGAAATAAGCTATTTCAGTTAGCTTTGATACACAAATTTTAACACAAATCGTAAACAGAAATGTGTGTCCTTTGTGTCTCATTTACTGTCTAACTTTAGTGTAAACATGTGGACGCAACAGCAATGACATCACAGTATGCAAACGTCGTTTGATATTTTGTCAATTTAAATAAAATGTTGCTTCACTGTCCATAAGGTTGCTGTTTTACTATTTTAAAATATTATCAATTTATCAATAAAATAAATATAAATAAATTAAATTGTTTGCTTCAAGAGTTAATATTGTTATAAAAATTTTAATTGTCATTTCAAAATATAAAAAAATGGTTTCAAAATTTATTTTAGATGGATCAACATGTTTTCTTCAAAATATGTTATGTCTTAAATGACAAATATATTTTTTCTGTACGTATAGAATTTTGACATCACAGTTTTTAGCTACACCATCTTTTGAGAGAAAAAGATATATTTTTTTTCTTTTAAAAATTTTGAAACTTACATGCGCACCCGTAATCCCGAACCTGCCAACCACGAGGCTTGTTTATCTTACTGTACAATCTCTCTTGTTTTATTAATTTCAATCATCAACCTCAATAACAAAGCCTTGCAAACTGTACTTGGTACACAGTTAACTTTGTAATAAAAGTTACGGTTCCGTCGTAATGAAATTTCACCAGAATCGCGGTGAGGTAAGTCGCGGGGAAGCTGAAACGTTGCCAAATGTAGCTCCGGGCGCGACCGCGGCAGACACCCGGTTATTCATGGTTGCCTGGTACTGACGGTAGAATTTAGACATTATTCAAATCTTCTAGAAAAATGTCTTATGCTTAATGCGACTTTTGAAGCTTTTATTGGCTCTATTATATATCTATTATATACCAAAACATAGGCTATGGTTTAGGCTAGATTGATTAATTTATTTATAATAATTACATTTTTACACAGTACTACCTACTTTACGTTTATGTTTAGTTTGAGTTTTCGACGTTAGCTATTAGATATAATTTAATTTTTAAAAAGTTGTAACATTTGTATCTCTTTAAAACCTCCACTAAGGTTGAGGCTAAATGGAGCCATAAAAATAGTATATTATACTTCCATTCCTAAAAGTTAGTGTAACTTTTACATGACTGTTATACATAGTTACACAAAAACAGGAGACGCTGTCTTATCTATGTATAATGATAATATTGAGTACGATGCGCAATCAATTGACCTACAACTCTTTGAAAAAATAAACAACTTCGATTAATAGATAAGTTAGATTTAGGTTTTTACGCAAAGCTGGCAAGCGGGCACTTTATCCACTTGAGTAAGTAGTATCCAGGCTTATGAACATCACTAATTAAAGATGGTAAGATTGAGGCGTTGCCGACCTAAGGCTTCAGCTGTTAAAGCCTTTTATTCCTGTAATTTCAGTGGCTGCTCCTCCCCTACCCGGACGCAACTACGCTCTCGCGTGGTTACTACACGGCGGTTGAAATGAGAAGGACTGTTGCGATCATTCCCGCTGGCAACCACTTAAATTTAAATAAGATTAAAATCACAGATATTCCATACATTAAGTATGGAAGTTTTTACATTACCCACTAAAACCAAATCGGTAATTATATATTATCCCATTCTGTTCACAAAATTAAATAATTTAAAGTTGTGGGCAGCGGGAATAGGTTTACAGATCGCCCAGTGGTAGCCAGTGGAAACATTTGTTCAAAATTGTGTCGCTGTCAATCAGTGGTGGACAATCAAGTGGTGGCCAGCGGGAATGATCGGGATTGTAGTACCGGCCCAGGCCTGTCCTTTATCATGGACACTACTTACACTGCCGGTAAACTTACCGTTAGGTGTAAGAGGAGTGCCCTTGGCAGGCTGCGCGTTGTGGTTGTTGTCCCTCGGAGGGCTGGCCGTTGCGCCCTCCGAGTTGTTGTTCGGAGGTCCTGGGCCTTCGCACCCTCCTGCTTTTAGTTGCAGCTGGAAAGAAACGATGGGTTATTTGGGAGTTAAGTTTAAAGATATATTGAGTAGGTTCTTATGTATGTAGGTCATAAGCATAGTTATTTTGATGGAAAATTTCATAAATTAAATATAAATTATTTTAATAAAAACCGTAGGAGTATAAATTAAGCATATTTTTGTTTGATACTTTTGTACTGATCAACGATACATTAACACACTAAAGCTATTGAAAAAGAAGAGTATTTTGATCTTATTGTTGGATGAATGGTTTATTTATCAGAATTCAAAGTAGGTAAATTAAATTTTATTAGGAACCAGTAAATTTAGCTTCCCTGAATAGTTTGGAGCTAAAAGGTTGCTTTAAGTTATTTGAACGTGAACGTTTGATAAATAATAATGAACTTTACCGAAATATCCAATTTTACTTAAGTACTAATATCAACTATGAAAGCAGCTGGTGTCGTAAACACCGCACTTTGGAATTACATAGTATCCTTGTATACATCTAGACTCGAATCAGTTTATAATTCTTCCATGTTCTACATTAGCAAATCGAACGGTACTCTGATGCTAAAACCAAGAACTCAAACTGTTTACCTTCCCTAAATTTAATTTATTTTAATATTGAATTTTGTAAACAAAATTAATTTAATGTCAAAAGAGACATTGTATCACTTAATTTAATTCAATAAGATCTCAAATGGAGCTTTGCGTGATCTTGCAAGTATAATTTGTCGCAGGCTTATTTTCTGCACGCCATACAAAAGTATAAATTACCTCGACGTAGGTACCTTGAGGTATTTACTCGATAAATCAGGCTTTTGCGGGGGCTTTAATGCATTTGACGACTACGTGTACAGTTGGCTTTAAGAAGAAGTGTTGATTACATGATTTAAAGTCTCTTTTAATATGAATATTGACCGCCCAAATTGTACATTTAATTTTAATACTGTATTTTTATAACTATCCCATTCTATGCAAATGGCAATAAAGTGTTTGAATTTGAATTTGAATTTAGTATGGCCGTTAATTTAGAAACAACCTTTTGAAACAGCGGTAGTCCATAACGCGAACTTAAATAATACATAAGCTATCCCGAAAATGCATATCTATAATAAAATAAAATTATAAAGTTATTTCAATTTTTATTTTGGCCTTTGATTTCATGCTGGACTGAAAGCGAAAGAAAAACATAGAATGTGCCAGCTGTTTATCTTCCCGGGCATACTGTAAAAGTCAGTTAAGGGACAGAGCTTTTATTGGAGATTTGTTTTGTGGGCGATAGGCTGACCCCCTGTCACTGCAAGAGTCTCTCCCCATCATTATAATGCCTCCAAATTTGTCAAACGTGATATCAGATGGTTTTATAAGCTCTGGTGTTCTGCCTACCCCCTGAGGGATGCAGGCGTGAAGTTATGTATGTATTTTGACCTTTGATGAACAAAAATATCCAAGTAGATTATCTATCTATGGTCTAAAATTTAAATCTCGTGGGAGGCGGGACACGGTACCGCACTGCGCTGCTAGTAAAAGTAGTTTTTACGGACTTCTGTATAGAGATCGTGCTGGAAAATATTTTCACGACAGGTTGACCTCCACAAATGCGTGTGCAGCTCAGAGATTAGTGATGGCGTACAGGGTAATATCTCTGTACGTATGAAGATAATTACTTAATATAAGTATTAAGCTTTTCATGGCAAAATCTTTTGTTGCATAGTATATGACAACTATAAGACATTGAAAACTGTGTAAATATAAATTATATGTTTATGGTATTAGACCAAATAGCTTAAAATAAATGAATTAACTAAAGCCGATCGATATTGCTGGTGGAAGGTTTTTTTTTTAAGAAATAAAATGGAAGGTTAAAGAAATTAACGTGTTGATTTAATGAGAAGGTAGAAAATTTAACTTGCATGCTTAAGCATAATACCGTCCGTTTTTGATTTAACCTAGAAATTAAAACATGACCTCGAACTATCCAAAAGCATATAGATATAATAGCAGTAAGATTTCTTTTTTGAAAGTACGATCTATTAAAAAGAAAGGATTCAATCTTTTTTATATACCCACAGGGTTAATTTTAATTAGCGCATCACACCTTGCAGGTAGCCTCTCCACATCAATCCCAACAACATTTGTTCTACAACGTTTTAAAATTTATAAGTAGTTTTTAAAATTTTAGTTTTCCCATACAAAAAACATTTATAGCCTCTGTTTAGAGGCGTAACTCTATTTACTCTGAGCATAGGTATGCCACGCATCTTGCGCAATAAAAAATCGCTTCATACATAATAGGTACTTCTAACAAAATGTAGAGTAAGGAGCAAACATTTTTTGTTTTAATTTTTTGTGATATTTATAAAGTTTTGTAAAAAGTCTTGGAACAAATGTTGTTGGGATTGATGTGGAGAGGCTGCCCGTAAGAGATGATGCATTAATTAAAATTAACCCTGTATAATACATATTCACACAGTATTCCGTTATTAGATAATATATACTCAAATACAATTTTATTATTGTAGTAGGTTCCCTTATCAGAAACTACTTATATGCTACTTTTTCTGAATGTAGTAATATGCAACAACAATATCTACTTCTTTTTGTAGACGACTGTACATTGCGGCTTTTTGTCTCTTAATGTATGAATGATGAAGATAGAGAGGCTGTCGGTATTCAGGTGGGTATTTTGTTGCCAGTGTAGGTGGAGTCGCTATGGAAGAGCCTAACCGCCTGTGAGTACGAGTATCATAAATAAGAGGTCGTCATTTTCTTTGAAGTGAGATTTAAATAAAACCTGTAATAGCATGCCTGTATATAATACAGGCATATATAACACTGTATATATAACCTGTATATAAGTATTATATTGGTGGCCTCGAGGGGCGGGGAGATAATGTAAGTAAATTTTAAAGTTCAATGTTTTATGTTCTTGTGTTCTATGTGGCAGCGCGTGATAGGAATAACAAAAAATACTTTTACAAAACAAGGAATTTTTAATGCAGTTTAGTTTTGTTTTTTATTGAATGGCTTCCGTTGCGCAGTGGGTGCATATAAAATCTTGAGCCAAGGTGTTTTTGCATGTTTTGAAGTGAACCTTCTTAGCTTGTTAAATTTTTTTTACATACTGGACTTGTGCGAGCTGCTTCTCGTCCTGGGCTTACTGTAAAAGTCAGTTAAGAGACAGAGATTTTATAGGCGGTTTTGTGGGCGATACGCTGACCCCTTGCAATGGTCTCTCTCCATAATTATAATACCTCAAAATTTGTTAAAAGTGATAAATAGAAAATAGCATTGCGATATTTTCAAGTTTCGTTCTCGCTGTTATAAGAATACGTGAATTGGCCTTCTGTTGTACGATCATGGAACATAAACTTCTATTCGTACAATTATGAATGCTCGTACAGTAACTTTACAGTCTTATAAACTCGAACTGAGGTCGGATTAAAGTTACACCTAGTTTTATATTTCACATAATGACATTTTGTATTAACAAACAAAGTCGTTGTGGCGCCGTGGTTACTGTGCATATCAAAAGACATCGCAGGTTAAGCGCGCTCGGCGCTGGTTTAAGGATGGGTGACCGCCGTTCATTTAGGTATTTCTCACGACGACTTCCGTGCTTTGGAGGGCACGTTAAACTGTCGGTCTCCGGTGGCTGTATACTTGTATACAACAGTCGTTCGTTAGGGTTTGTCAGAAGCCATTTCGGCACCCTGAAAATTCTGGCCTTCACAGACCAGCACCAGCGGCCAGATTGGTGGATTACGGTCACCCAGAGGAAAGACTCATGGCCCAGTGGGCTCATTCATTCATTACATCACACGGAGTTGTGATGATGATGATTAGTATACACGAATTAAGGAATTTTGTGCGGTTCCAGCACCTAGCGAACCTGTGATAGAGCTGAAACCATTACCAGCAGTCCCAAGAAGAACACTCAGAAACAAGACGTCATTGAAAGCGCGCGTTGACAAAGCAACGTCGCCGAACATCAACAGAGTATTTATAACAGAAAGTGATTAGTGAAGTGTTGTTTGAAATTGACACTAGAGACTATAAGTTTTTTTTTTACCGTTATTTTATCTTGCCCTCGGTAGCATGTACGGTTTAACGCAACTGTGCGGTATTTCGAAACATATTGTACCGCGACTCATCATTTAGTATTTTATTATTTTTCGTTATTAACGATTTAGTTCACCTAACGCATTCTAACAAGTAACATTGTACCTAACAATCAACTTTAACATTGTACCTAACAATCAACTTTAACATTGTGGACCAATCAACAAGATACAACCGATTTGAAGAGTATTCTTTACTTAAAAATTCTGAACATTCAACATAACTGCAACTTTAAAAGGAGTGCAGACGCAGAGTAAACTACAGACACCCTGCACAAATGTATTAAAGCTATTGCAAATAATTTAAGCAATCTTTTATTTGGGGCGTGAGATCTCGACAAAAATGATTGACGTTTGGAGTCAAGTGCTGCCGGACTGTCATATACACTAAATTGAGAAAAAAACTTATTAAGTCGGCATTGATAACAATATGCGCGATTTAAATGACAGACAACGCCATCTATTGATACAAAACTATGTTTACAAATGAAAGCTAGTAAATTCTGCGTCTTTACAGATTGTCACAAAAGCTTAGCTTATAATAACTGTGACCTTAATATACCTAACTCTGATCAACCTGACTTCATATTTCAATCGTAAAAAGTGTAATAAGAGACCTTGATCACAAATTCTTGAAAGGCCGAATTGCGTCGTGACGGTGGTGGTAGCTTTTCAGACGTGCACGCTTCACAAAGTAGTTATCTTCTTCTTGAAGTTCTTCTCCATTGCTAAAGGCTAGCATTCAAAGTTGAACTTCTCTCTCTGTCTCTGGTTGATGTGAACAATGGTTTCACGGTCTTATACCGATCCACTTTCAGACGTTTCTTAGCCATGACATCTTTCACGTACCATGATGGTCTAGAGCAGTTAGTTTCTATTATGATGTAGTGCATAACCTTTACATTTTTGCAGAACCTCCTGAAGGGTTGACCTGTATGTATGTATCTTTTTTCTTATAACCTCTTGTGTTCTGCCTATCCCATAAGGGATACGGCGTGAAGTTACGTATTTATGTAGGTATGTAAAATAAGTTATTTTCGATAAGATATTTTCTTTCCACAAAAGTTGAGATATGAAATACAACGGGTGAATTCCTAGACTCTGTCTTTAAAAAACAAACTTTTCACCTCTAGTACATTAGTATTAAGTTAATCCTTCACAGCATAAATAGATTCATGTTTAAAGTTAATTTCAGTAATTAAATGTCCAAACTATCAACATACTTTATATTAGGTTTATTTATTAAGTTCAATAGAACGATACTTTTTGGACTTTTTCTTCTAGCTGCTTCTCGTCCTGGGCTTACTGTAAAAGTCAGTTAAGAGACAGAGATTTTATAGGCGGTTTTGTGGGCGATACGCTGACCCCTTGCAATGGTCTCTCTCCATAATTATAATACCTCAAAATTTGTTAAAAGTGATAAATAGAAAATAGCATTGCGATATTTTCAAGTTTCGTTCTCGCTGTTATAAGAATACGTGAATTGGCCTTCTGTTGTACGATCATGGAACATAAACTTCTATTCGTACAATTATGAATGCTCGTACAGTAACTTTACAGTCTTATAAACTCGAACTGAGGTCGGATTAAAGTTACACCTAGTTTTATATTTCACATAATGACATTTTGTATTAACAAACAAAGTCGTTGTGGCGCCGTGGTTACTGTGCATATCAAAAGACATCGCAGGTTAAGCGCGCTCGGCGCTGGTTTAAGGATGGGTGACCGCCGTTCATTTAGGTATTTCTCACGACGACTTCCGTGCTTTGGAGGGCACGTTAAACTGTCGGTCTCCGGTGGCTGTATACTTGTATACAACAGTCGTTCGTTAGGGTTTGTCAGAAGCCATTTCGGCACCCTGAAAATTCTGGCCTTCACAGACCAGCACCAGCGGCCAGATTGGTGGATTACGGTCACCCAGAGGAAAGACTCATGGCCCAGTGGGCTCATTCATTCATTACATCACACGGAGTTGTGATGATGATGATTAGTATACACGAATTAAGGAATTTTGTGCGGTTCCAGCACCTAGCGAACCTGTGATAGAGCTGAAACCATTACCAGCAGTCCCAAGAAGAACACTCAGAAACAAGACGTCATTGAAAGCGCGCGTTGACAAAGCAACGTCGCCGAACATCAACAGAGTATTTATAACAGAAAGTGATTAGTGAAGTGTTGTTTGAAATTGACACTAGAGACTATAAGTTTTTTTTTTACCGTTATTTTATCTTGCCCTCGGTAGCATGTACGGTTTAACGCAACTGTGCGGTATTTCGAAACATATTGTACCGCGACTCATCATTTAGTATTTTATTATTTTTCGTTATTAACGATTTAGTTCACCTAACGCATTCTAACAAGTAACATTGTACCTAACAATCAACTTTAACATTGTACCTAACAATCAACTTTAACATTGTACCTAACAATCAACTTTAACATTGTGGACCAATCAACAAGATACAACCGATTTGAAGAGTATTCTTTACTTAAAAATTCTGAACATTCAACATAACTGCAACTTTAAAAGGAGTGCAGACGCAGAGTAAACTACAGACACCCTGCACAAATGTATTAAAGCTATTGCAAATAATTTAAGCAATCTTTTATTTGGGGCGTGAGATCTCGACAAAAATGATTGACGTTTGGAGTCAAGTGCTGCCGGACTGTCATATACACTAAATTGAGAAAAAAACTTATTAAGTCGGCATTGATAACAATATGCGCGATTTAAATGACAGACAACGCCATCTATTGATACAAAACTATGTTTACAAATGAAAGCTAGTAAATTCTGCGTCTTTACAGATTGTCACAAAAGCTTAGCTTATAATAACTGTGACCTTAATATACCTAACTCTGATCAACCTGACTTCATATTTCAATCGTAAAAAGTGTAATAAGAGACCTTGATCACAAATTCTTGAAAGGCCGAATTGCGTCGTGACGGTGGTGGTAGCTTTTCAGACGTGCACGCTTCACAAAGTAGTTATCTTCTTCTTGAAGTTCTTCTCCATTGCTAAAGGCTAGCATTCAAAGTTGAACTTCTCTCTCTGTCTCTGGTTGATGTGAACAATGGTTTCACGGTCTTATACCGATCCACTTTCAGACGTTTCTTAGCCATGACATCTTTCACGTACCATGATGGTCTAGAGCAGTTAGTTTCTATTATGATGTAGTGCATAACCTTTACATTTTTGCAGAACCTCCTGAAGGGTTGACCTGTATGTATGTATCTTTTTTCTTATAACCTCTTGTGTTCTGCCTATCCCATAAGGGATACGGCGTGAAGTTACGTATTTATGTAGGTATGTAAAATAAGTTATTTTCGATAAGATATTTTCTTTCCACAAAAGTTGAGATATGAAATACAACGGGTGAATTCCTAGACTCTGTCTTTAAAAAACAAACTTTTCACCTCTAGTACATTAGTATTAAGTTAATCCTTCACAGCATAAATAGATTCATGTTTAAAGTTAATTTCAGTAATTAAATGTCCAAACTATCAACATACTTTATATTAGGTTTATTTATTAAGTTCAATAGAACGATACTTTTTGGACTTTTTCTTCTAGCTGCTTCTCGTCCTGGGCTTACTGTAAAAGTCAGTTAAGAGACAGAGATTTTATAGGCGGTTTTGTGGGCGATACGCTGACCCCTTGCAATGGTCTCTCTCCATAATTATAATACCTCAAAATTTGTTAAAAGTGATAAATAGAAAATAGCATTGCGATATTTTCAAGTTTCGTTCTCGCTGTTATAAGAATACGTGAATTGGCCTTCTGTTGTACGATCATGGAACATAAACTTCTATTCGTACAATTATGAATGCTCGTACAGTAACTTTACAGTCTTATAAACTCGAACTGAGGTCGGATTAAAGTTACACCTAGTTTTATATTTCACATAATGACATTTTGTATTAACAAACAAAGTCGTTGTGGCGCCGTGGTTACTGTGCATATCAAAAGACATCGCAGGTTAAGCGCGCTCGGCGCTGGTTTAAGGATGGGTGACCGCCGTTCATTTAGGTATTTCTCACGACGACTTCCGTGCTTTGGAGGGCACGTTAAACTGTCGGTCTCCGGTGGCTGTATACTTGTATACAACAGTCGTTCGTTAGGGTTTGTCAGAAGCCATTTCGGCACCCTGAAAATTCTGGCCTTCACAGACCAGCACCAGCGGCCAGATTGGTGGATTACGGTCACCCAGAGGAAAGACTCATGGCCCAGTGGGCTCATTCATTCATTACATCACACGGAGTTGTGATGATGATGATTAGTATACACGAATTAAGGAATTTTGTGCGGTTCCAGCACCTAGCGAACCTGTGATAGAGCTGAAACCATTACCAGCAGTCCCAAGAAGAACACTCAGAAACAAGACGTCATTGAAAGCGCGCGTTGACAAAGCAACGTCGCCGAACATCAACAGAGTATTTATAACAGAAAGTGATTAGTGAAGTGTTGTTTGAAATTGACACTAGAGACTATAAGTTTTTTTTTTACCGTTATTTTATCTTGCCCTCGGTAGCATGTACGGTTTAACGCAACTGTGCGGTATTTCGAAACATATTGTACCGCGACTCATCATTTAGTATTTTATTATTTTTCGTTATTAACGATTTAGTTCACCTAACGCATTCTAACAAGTAACATTGTACCTAACAATCAACTTTAACATTGTACCTAACAATCAACTTTAACATTGTACCTAACAATCAACTTTAACATTGTGGACCAATCAACAAGATACAACCGATTTGAAGAGTATTCTTTACTTAAAAATTCTGAACATTCAACATAACTGCAACTTTAAAAGGAGTGCAGACGCAGAGTAAACTACAGACACCCTGCACAAATGTATTAAAGCTATTGCAAATAATTTAAGCAATCTTTTATTTGGGGCGTGAGATCTCGACAAAAATGATTGACGTTTGGAGTCAAGTGCTGCCGGACTGTCATATACACTAAATTGAGAAAAAAACTTATTAAGTCGGCATTGATAACAATATGCGCGATTTAAATGACAGACAACGCCATCTATTGATACAAAACTATGTTTACAAATGAAAGCTAGTAAATTCTGCGTCTTTACAGATTGTCACAAAAGCTTAGCTTATAATAACTGTGACCTTAATATACCTAACTCTGATCAACCTGACTTCATATTTCAATCGTAAAAAGTGTAATAAGAGACCTTGATCACAAATTCTTGAAAGGCCGAATTGCGTCGTGACGGTGGTGGTAGCTTTTCAGACGTGCACGCTTCACAAAGTAGTTATCTTCTTCTTGAAGTTCTTCTCCATTGCTAAAGGCTAGCATTCAAAGTTGAACTTCTCTCTCTGTCTCTGGTTGATGTGAACAATGGTTTCACGGTCTTATACCGATCCACTTTCAGACGTTTCTTAGCCATGACATCTTTCACGTACCATGATGGTCTAGAGCAGTTAGTTTCTATTATGATGTAGTGCATAACCTTTACATTTTTGCAGAACCTCCTGAAGGGTTGACCTGTATGTATGTATCTTTTTTCTTATAACCTCTTGTGTTCTGCCTATCCCATAAGGGATACGGCGTGAAGTTACGTATTTATGTAGGTATGTAAAATAAGTTATTTTCGATAAGATATTTTCTTTCCACAAAAGTTGAGATATGAAATACAACGGGTGAATTCCTAGACTCTGTCTTTAAAAAACAAACTTTTCACCTCTAGTACATTAGTATTAAGTTAATCCTTCACAGCATAAATAGATTCATGTTTAAAGTTAATTTCAGTAATTAAATGTCCAAACTATCAACATACTTTATATTAGGTTTATTTATTAAGTTCAATAGAACGATACTTTTTGGACTTTTTCTTCTAGCTGCTTCTCGTCCTGGGCTTACTGTAAAAGTCAGTTAAGAGACAGAGATTTTATAGGCGGTTTTGTGGGCGATACGCTGACCCCTTGCAATGGTCTCTCTCCATAATTATAATACCTCAAAATTTGTTAAAAGTGATAAATAGAAAATAGCATTGCGATATTTTCAAGTTTCGTTCTCGCTGTTATAAGAATACGTGAATTGGCCTTCTGTTGTACGATCATGGAACATAAACTTCTATTCGTACAATTATGAATGCTCGTACAGTAACTTTACAGTCTTATAAACTCGAACTGAGGTCGGATTAAAGTTACACCTAGTTTTATATTTCACATAATGACATTTTGTATTAACAAACAAAGTCGTTGTGGCGCCGTGGTTACTGTGCATATCAAAAGACATCGCAGGTTAAGCGCGCTCGGCGCTGGTTTAAGGATGGGTGACCGCCGTTCATTTAGGTATTTCTCACGACGACTTCCGTGCTTTGGAGGGCACGTTAAACTGTCGGTCTCCGGTGGCTGTATACTTGTATACAACAGTCGTTCGTTAGGGTTTGTCAGAAGCCATTTCGGCACCCTGAAAATTCTGGCCTTCACAGACCAGCACCAGCGGCCAGATTGGTGGATTACGGTCACCCAGAGGAAAGACTCATGGCCCAGTGGGCTCATTCATTCATTACATCACACGGAGTTGTGATGATGATGATTAGTATACACGAATTAAGGAATTTTGTGCGGTTCCAGCACCTAGCGAACCTGTGGTAGAGCTGAAACCATTACCAGCAGTCCCAAGAAGAACACTCAGAAACAAGACGTCATTGAAAGCGCGCGTTGACAAAGCAACGTCGCCGAACATCAACAGAGTATTTATAACAGAAAGTGATTAGTGAAGTGTTGTTTGAAATTGACACTAGAGACTATAAGTTTTTTTTTTACCGTTATTTTATCTTGCCCTCGGTAGCATGTACGGTTTAACGCAACTGTGCGGTATTTCGAAACATATTGTACCGCGACTCATCATTTAGTATTTTATTATTTTTCGTTATTAACGATTTAGTTCACCTAACGCATTCTAACAAGTAACATTGTACCTAACAATCAACTTTAACATTGTACCTAACAATCAACTTTAACATTGTACCTAACAATCAACTTTAACATTGTACCTAACAATCAACTTTAACATTGTACCTAACAATCAACTTTAACATTGTGGACCAATCAACAAGATACAACCGATTTGAAGAGTATTCTTTACTTAAAAATTCTGAACATTCAACATAACTGCAACTTTAAAAGGAGTGCAGACGCAGAGTAAACTACAGACACCCTGCACAAATGTATTAAAGCTATTGCAAATAATTTAAGCAATCTTTTATTTGGGGCGTGAGATCTCGACAAAAATGATTGACGTTTGGAGTCAAGTGCTGCCGGACTGTCATATACACTAAATTGAGAAAAAAACTTATTAAGTCGGCATTGATAACAATATGCGCGATTTAAATGACAGACAACGCCATCTATTGATACAAAACTATGTTTACAAATGAAAGCTAGTAAATTCTGCGTCTTTACAGATTGTCACAAAAGCTTAGCTTATAATAACTGTGACCTTAATATACCTAACTCTGATCAACCTGACTTCATATTTCAATCGTAAAAAGTGTAATAAGAGACCTTGATCACAAATTCTTGAAAGGCCGAATTGCGTCGTGACGGTGGTGGTAGCTTTTCAGACGTGCACGCTTCACAAAGTAGTTATCTTCTTCTTGAAGTTCTTCTCCATTGCTAAAGGCTAGCATTCAAAGTTGAACTTCTCTCTCTGTCTCTGGTTGATGTGAACAATGGTTTCACGGTCTTATACCGATCCACTTTCAGACGTTTCTTAGCCATGACATCTTTCACGTACCATGATGGTCTAGAGCAGTTAGTTTCTATTATGATGTAGTGCATAACCTTTACATTTTTGCAGAACCTCCTGAAGGGTTGACCTGTATGTATGTATCTTTTTTCTTATAACCTCTTGTGTTCTGCCTATCCCATAAGGGATACGGCGTGAAGTTACGTATTTATGTAGGTATGTAAAATAAGTTATTTTCGATAAGATATTTTCTTTCCACAAAAGTTGAGATATGAAATACAACGGGTGAATTCCTAGACTCTGTCTTTAAAAAACAAACTTTTCACCTCTAGTACATTAGTATTAAGTTAATCCTTCACAGCATAAATAGATTCATGTTTAAAGTTAATTTCAGTAATTAAATGTCCAAACTATCAACATACTTTATATTAGGTTTATTTATTAAGTTCAATAGAACGATACTTTTTGGACTTTTTCCATAGATTTAGCTATAAAAGTAAGGAAAAAGTTAACTTCGCTATTATGAATATCAGTGCCATCGCGTGCTTAATGATTCTTAATTCCAGCAAATGTCAACTTGCAAGTTTGATTACGGAAAGTTGGGCTGTCCATTTTAAATATCAAAAAACTGTACTAGTAGAAAAGTGATATTTAAGTGATAGGGACAAATGCATCAAAAATTGAGGATATTAAAATATATTACCATAAATTGGGATAATGCCGCTTTATGGCCTTCTTTGTGTAGTTTTTTTAAGAGTCAGACTTTTCAGAGATTAGGTATAGAATATGTATCGACTATACTTACATATCTTTAGGAACAATGCAAAATTGCAAGTATGTTTCTTGTCGTATGTTTTGTCAAGAATAACGTATAAAAATAGTGAATTAATCATACTATTGATTAATCATAAACAGCTGGCATCTGGAACTTGAACTTAACTTTTGTATGTACAGTTATCTATGCGCATCGCTTTTACAACCCAGCGCCGCTTGAGAAACCAAACTTTGAGAAAACAAACTTGCGCGGGTATATGTTTACATTTGGAAGCCTTGTACAAATGTGTCTTATACATTTGTACTTGCTTTGTAATCATCTTCGTCGTCAGTCAGTTAAGGTTGTAAAATGTTGAATTTTCATTTGTTGTAAATAACTACAACCATTATGACATAAATCAAATCAATTTATTGGACAATGTAAAGTATAGTACACCAAAAATACCTTCATGAAAGGTTATAATTAACGATTCACTATATAAAATAAAAGGCTTTTTAGTTGTATTTTATCGCGATTCACTTCACATTTTAACTGGACATTTTGACGGGGCTGTGGTCACTCATGCATGCGTAGGTAATCACGTGAAGTTAAATTTAACAGTATAATAAAGAGAGAATATTCGGTTGAAAATGCATTTATTTTCATTGATTTAATTGTTTTTAGCAGATTTTTACTAAAACCGTTTTAAGTAGATGAATTATTTTAAGTTTATACTTTATGTATTCTTAGTTTATTGATGATATCTAAACTGATAATTAACTTCGTAAAGGGCAAGGTACAGGTTCAAGGTACAGGCCAATATTCGTTATGAGAAATTACGAAATGTACCTACCGGTTTCTGTAGCTGGATCCAGTTATCATATTATGGAGTGTTTTTATAAGTGGTTATGAATGAATGAAGGATTTATTTATAAAGTATGTTCTTAAGAATTTAACTATTAAAAAGTTCATTTACAGTCTTAAAAATGCGTCGATATTTTGCACAAAATCTTATCAACATATTGTTAATGTTCACTTTCATACTTTACTAACCCAATTTCAAATATAGAATTAACTCAGAGATCAGAAACGGTGTGGGAATGAAGCTGCATTAATTAATGTCTCATTAACACCGTGATATGACTTGAATTCGAAAATAGCCGCCATGTTGCAGCGTGCAACAATGAAGCGGATGGTTATTAATAATAATATTAATGAATATCGAATGTTAATTTTTAAATAGATATATTCACTTACAATAAAAGGTTTAGAGCTTAGAAAACGTACATACATACATAACCTCACGCCTGTCTCCCTTTGGGGTAAGCAGAGACAAGGTAACACCAATTGCTTAGAAAACGTATCAAACAAAATAAATCTTTTTAGCTTTATGGTATTAATACGTTATAACAAAACGTGAAAATCTTATTGATCTGAGACTATATATATAGAGTCATTGTTTATATCACTAAATTAAAACTTCGGTAGCCAGAATTCCAGGTTCACTAACAACTTTTTTTTTAAGAAGTCTTCGTGGCGCCTTGCTTCTGTGCATATCAAACGATATCGCAGGTTAAGCGCGCTCACTGCGGCCGGTATTAGGATGGATGACCGCCGACCATTCATTTTCACGACGACTTCCGTGCTTCGGAGGGCACGTTAAGCAGTCGGTCCCGGGTGCTGTAGACTCATAGCCCTGCAGTGGGCTCATTACACGGAGTACAACTTTTTATGACTATCAAAATGTACCTACACTAAAGTACCGGTTACTTGTTAATTTATATTTTATAAACAGTTCAGAACACACGCCCGCACAGCACTTGCCACTTGCATTAACACTTAACATTGCATAATTTTGCACTTATTGTATATAATTTGAGTCTTATTTTACACACCAATACATCTCAAATTGCTGTTAACGAAGTCCACCCGCGCCCCCCCAATGAGTCCTACCACCAAGTAGGCATTACTGGTTTTTGTTCTCTCTCATGGTACGCTTATTCACTAGCTGTAGAGCTTTCTTATATTGAGGGCTATGTATGGTTATTTTTTACAAATACTAATCCTTTTCAGAATATTAGGAGTGGAAAGACGATCGTGTTGTTGATGTCTTACAATAAATATAACTTTTATCTATTAAAACAAAAAACAAAAAAAATGATTTCTTAAAATGTTTTAATTTGTCTATGGTCTATTTCCTATTCCTTAGAACGTGCAATAACCTTATACGACTACGGCGTAGTAGATGCTACGGCTGTAGCAGATCGTTTTTTCTGAATCGATTTTTTTCCATTGTCAAAGAATTTTATTCTGCAACAATCCCAAGTTCTGTTTATTGTCTGTCTCTGCCGGTAACGTTAAAATAACTGAAGTCTTATCATATATCCTTTTCAAGAAAATGTCAAAGATACCTAACTAAGACCCTTACAATCTTTCACGGTAATAAGCAAGCAGCAGGATAATAAATCGAAAAACTTATATTATACATATTTATCAAATTCAGGTGCTATTTGGGGAAATGATTTGCGCGAGTAAATTTGATCGGATCCAGTTTCTAACTCAAGTTTAAATATATTTATTTACTCTTTATTGTACAAAAACATAAATGGAAAAAAAACATCGAACATACATATATACATAACGTCACGCCTGTATCCCTTATGGGGTAGGCAGAAAACCAGAGGTTACAAGACCATGTGATGTCACGTTTGACAAATTAGGAGTTATTATAAAGATGGAGAGAGACTTGTAGTACAGGGGGTCAGCCTATCGCCCACAAAAACGCCTTCAAAACCTCTTAAGGGACTGACTTTTACAGTATGCCCGGGAAGAGAAGCAGCTGGCACATTGGAACAAAAGGTACAAAAAGCGGTCTTATGATAGCATTGGTCAGTATGTGAATTTTATATAGGTATATACTATCGATATATATATACAACGTTGATATAAGCGAGAATTAATCCAAAACTATAAAAAAGTCAACGAGAAATATACTTAAATCTTAGAAAAAAAATTTCACATTTAGCTTAATCTAAACCTTATTCCTGCCTATATGTTATATGTTCTGTTTCGATCTGTTATAAGTAATTGAATTAGTTTTATGTATTTTTGTTGTTTTTAAAGAGATATAAATAATGTTGATATGTAAAGCTGTTAAAATCTCATCTTATTAGTTAGTATTTTAATTTAGTAATAAGTTTAAAATTGACCACGTCAGTTTGTTGCCAAAATAAATGAAAAAAAATACTTACTAAAAAAACTTTTTTCAAAGAACTTAGGTATATAACTTAATAATTAAGTTACAATGTAAACATCCTTTGTAAAGATTCGGACTGACATTTTAATGATAACTATGCATACAGTGCTTAATTTCAGGTGATCGGGACGATACAGGGTGTTAAATTTGAACTAACAAAAAACGTGACAACATTCCTGTGACTAAACTAATGCTTACATTGATCTGATATTTGTTGTATAGCCTCATAATGATGCACAAAATATGCGCTTTCATGTAAAATTTAACTTCAAAACCAACTTTAAGGCATTGCTATTAGACATCCAAAAACAAAATATTTCCAACCACTTTGCCCGCACGTAACTGATACAATATCAATGACATATTATTTTACATCATTACCTTTGACATTATTATTTTTGACATTACTCATTGTTTTTTTTTTCTTGATTTTGATTATTACATCAGAATTAAATGTTATTGTCATTTTATTCCAATATCTTTTCACAGTTTTAATTTAATTTAATTTTCATAATATTTCTTTTTATAAATTAAATGAATGTTTTTTACACAATTTAATAAATTATTATTTAAGCGTTTATTATTTCAAACCCTGCCTATATGCCTATTGATTTTTATAAGGTATCTGTAAGTATATAACGTTCAATAACACTCCTCTACTCCTAAGCTGTAGCAGAATACCAGCGCTTGCTCTCTGAGCAAAAATGACCCTGAGCTGCGGCTTTTTGCACTGCTACAACACACACCTCATTATTATTATTATTTTGTCTTAAGGCGAGTATTTTCGAGCGCAGTAGGCAATTAACGCTATATGGGACTGCGTGAGTCGCGTAAATGAACACGTCAGCGCACAGAATTGTCACAGTATAATTAATAGTAGTAATATAGTAGTACTATACCTATAGTGGGGCTTATTATACGAAATTCGTTTCTACGATGACTAAAACTTATGTCAAGGATGATATAACATAATCTATATTTTTTATTTATCTGGATTTAGTATTGCGATACCTATACTTACTATTTTATTTTTTATAAATATTGTAATGGCCATTTTATAGATGAAATCTTTTTAAATTTATATCCTTACTGAATTCTGTTGTGAAAATCGTGCTATTTTGACTTGAAAGTATATCGTGACGTTAATTTATAATTTTCATAAATTATTTGTTCCAAAATTCATTAAAATTAGATAAGTAGGTAGTTGAGATCTTTTGCATAAACTTTTATGTCTCATTTCAATCCTATAGGGGCTGGTGTTTGAAAAAAAGTAGGGTTTGGGAGCTACTTTCATTACAAATTTTCTACAAATCGATCGGATGGTTTGGCTGAAATAAAGGAACAGAAAGATAGACTTTCGCATTTATTATTTAGTATGGATCCGTTACTTAGTCACTCAACAACACGAGTTAATTTGAGCTAAATAATGTAGTGTGAATGTTACAAATAAGACATTTTTTTTTTAAATGAAATTCAATCCACCCCTTCGTAATGTGCACCTGTTTACACGAAGTAGTAAATTTTTAGTAGTTATTAATATCTACAAAATAATTATGTATGATTATATTCTTAAATGTCTATGTGTCGTCATAATCTATTAGCCGTCTAATCTATAAAGCCGAAGGGTTTGTCTGTTTGAACTTTGAACTAGATTATTCGTGAAAGAACTGATCAGATATAATTTAATGTTATTAAAGTTGATGTATAAAACAAAACACTATATTTTTGAAAACATAGCATATAAAAGTTTAACCACAAAATACATAAAAGGTGACCAATTTAAACTAACTTTTAACACTGTGAAATTATAACTATCTGGAAGCATAATTTTAACACACAGGAAAATTGGTGATAGATCCCATCTATATTCCCTTTCAAGAACGAAGTAAGTACTTTTTATTTATTAATAACTAGGTACATCAAAGGAATTGTAGGTGGCAGCATTACTCAAAAACATATTTCTTGAAATTATAAAGATACGAAACTAATTTGATATCTGGAACTTTTGAAATAGAGTCTATTTTACTCGTGACGAAAATAAATACAAGGTATTTTAACGGACAGACATTTTCAATCCATTATTTTATTGGACGTTTAAATACAGGCAAAGCAATATTATTTGAACGTCATCCATTCAAACAAATTAACTAACAAATTAAATGATATTCGTTTCGATATTAATAACTAATACCCATCAGCACCTCACCATCAGTGCTAATGTCTTATCAGCACCCATCAGTACCTATCAATACCCATTAGTACTTATCAGTAGTTACCCATCTGCACCCATAAACACCTATGAGAAGCCATCAGCACCTATCAGTACCCATCGGAACCCAATAGCATCTCTCAGCATCCTTCATTACCCATCAGCACCTATCAGCACATCTGAGCACCCAACCTATCAGTACCCAACAGCATCTATCAGCAACCATCATTACCCATCAGCACCTGTCAGCATCCATCAGTTACAATCTTCACCTATCAGTAACTATCAGCACCTATCTATCAGCACACATCAAAAAGAACACCTCTATAATATACAACTTTGCATAGGTGTTCTTTAATACTTATATAATATATATCCCATAACTTAGAGGTTTTTTTCCTTACTTAAAAAATAATACTTTTGGCCAAAGAATATGTGGTTCAAAAGTGCATACTTTCCAAGATATCCTCGGTCTTAATATAATGAGTTCAAAAATTATCACCCGTGTAAAATCTCATCCACTCAATAGTGTCACTGAAGTCATACAATACAACAAAAACATTTTAAACGTTGAGGAATGTTGCATACAATGTACACCGCAAAACGTTGCAAACTGTACCTACCTGTGCATAGCGATAAAAAAGGAGTACAAAAAGCCACGTTTTCATACTTCGCATAAAGTTATTTTTGACTTAATTGAATTATTTTGCATGAAAAATAAAAACCAAAAGAAATTTGAAAAATTATTTACATGTTATTTGATTCTTATTCACATGTTATAGAAAAATTAAAACTGTATTCAAAGAGTTTTCAAAAACTTGCTTCTTCGCCCAGGAATCGAACCGACTTAAATCTGAAAATGAAGATTTCATGGTTTTCCTTTCATTAAATTAACCTTGTATGTTAGAGAGATTTTATTCTTGTGATAGGCTCTTACGAACCACACAATAAAATTACAGGGTGTCATTTTTACAGATTTTAGTCGGTTTGACTTCCAGGTGAAACGAGCGAATTCTCAAAAATCTTTGAATGCGGTTTTATTTCTGTTCAATAATAAAGGACAGTTTCTTTGGAGTAAAGGGACATGCCCACTGTCCCTTAGAGAAAATGCCCAGTTCCAAGCGACTTGATTTCTAGTTATAATGACACTAAGACATGTTAGCATTAGTAATGATAGAAAATTATTTCAAATAAAGTATGCGTTCAAGAGATATTACGTTTTTTACGTTTAATTAAAAGTTAAATTTTGCTATCTCTATTATTTAGAGTACTTTCCCTCCAGATGGCATGACAAAACTCCACCCTGTAAATTAATCGATAAGCACTTATCAGTATCTCTACGTTGGAATTGATGTGGAGAGTCACCCCGCAAGAGGTGATGCGTTAATATTAACCCTGTATACGTACGTATAGAATAATAATCCTCCTTTTGGTTTCGTCGCGTAATTACGTAAGAAAAGATTTATCGCAAAAAAATTAATATACTCTTTTTGCACTTGCTGTCTAAAAAACTTAAAAAAAAAAAAGAAATAAATATCAGAAACAAGTGTTTAGCTCTATATTCATCAGTGATAATTGTTTATAATACTCCTTTCATTTATCAATCAAAATATAAAATGTGACTTAACAAAAATTAAATAATTAAATTGTCGTACTGTTATGTGTACGCTATGGTCAATAAGACGATCAATTACGCGGGAAAATTGGGAGCAAAAGCGACACAGGTCCTACCTCCATGACGCCTCGCGTGGTACTGAATTGTATCGCACCGCCGTCTTTATTATATTATATTATATTAGAAAAAATAGAACGGTTTTAAAAAAAAAACATCCACAAAATATGATTTTATGCTACATTACCAATATTATGACAAGTTTTTGTAAGTATAAGTTTGATATTCTCTTAGAATATCGGAAAATCATTTAAAATTTTCATCTTTTTCGTAATTTTTTATGATCGAGTAAAGTTTTTGGTATCGTGTTTTGATCCAAATATTTATAAAATATATGAAACAAACTTCAACATATATTTTTATCCGCTCCAGACAAACAATATTGGCCGGTTGTAATGAGTTTGAAAACGCATAGATTTCGCGAATGGGGCCCTTAATTATCTTTTGTAATATGTGTGTGTTTGTGGTAATCAATAAATGAATCTATCTATCTATCTAGTGCTTCTTGCTTGTATCAGAGTTGTATAATATAAACTGTCTACATATACATAACACATAATGTAATAACGCTATACTTTATGGCAAAAAATAAACTTCATTAATAATGTATCCGCTTAATTAACAGAGACACCTCGTGTGTTCAGTTACCTCGCATGCGGAGGCTGTGACAGAAACAAAGATAGGACCTAATTGCTCGCTTCATTACCGCGCGACGTGACGCTTGTACTTTATTTACATTATATTATTACTTAAAGGAAGTTATTTCTTTTCCATTCTAAACTTGATAAAAACTTTGGATATCAAGCTACACTATTTATGAATAAATAAATTAAAATACCAAGAATCAAATATTATATCGTTTAGCCATGCCAATTTTTAAGTTTATTGCTAGTCAACATAATACTAATGGAATTCATTTCTTGGTTTAACAAAAAAATATTAATTAGGTACTATGGGAAAAGTTTGTTTGTCAATTAAAATTATAAATTGCTTTTTAACTTCTGTACATAAATTGTTAAATAAATAAGTATAAAGGTATTTTTTGGACATAAAATATCATAAGACACTCGTTCCAAAAGCTATTTAAACTATTTTACGTCCATTATTGAATATAAAAGAATTAAAAATATAATCAAATAACCATTAAAGAGCTTTACTTAAAAAAAGAATGAGAAAAAATAAGTCCAACCTCAGAATATTTTTTTTGGCCACGTGATCAAGCTTCTATTTTTATAACTTAGCCACGAGACAAAAACTATTGCGAAAAATGTGTCTTGAAGCAATTTATACTATAATGATACCATAAAAATTTATACTAAGTAATATATTCATTAACATTGCGATGAAAAATATTATGCGACAAGAAGAGCTCCCGTTCCGGAAGACGTAGTCGGTACGGTTAGACGATGAGCGCAGCGAGGAGGAGCAGTTAGGTTGCATATAGTAATATACGTGCGCGAGCCGAGCGAGCGGTGCTGCGTCAGCGGCCGGCGAAGCACCATAAACCCTAGAGCTTTTTTAAATAACCCCGACGTGGTTTGTGACACGGGTTGTGGCTGACATAGTAATTTAGAAGGCAACTTAGATTTTTTAGAGAGGAATAATACTATTTAAAAGAAGTCTGTTTAATTAGCTCCCAAAAAGAATTATCATTAGGATCGAAACATTAATCTTTTGAAACACCTTATCCAGGATAAATCCTGATCATTGATTCTATTCTTATTCTTATTTTCTTTGTTTTTATAATAGAACTTAATATTTTTGTCCGGTAAACTCCAGTTTCGATTCAAAGGCTCAGTCCACTATATGAAAGTCATTTGTGTTGGCGATAACGATAAGCTTGCGATATTAAGATGTTTGTATGACTTCATGGTAGCGGAAGTATGTTGGTAGTACTGTTAAAGAGGGCGCTAAATGCAATGAATGACTGACATTCGATTGCAGCGCCATAGGTTATATCTTGAAGTAGGGTGATGGCAAGTGACATAGACGTTTAGGAACATGCTAGTTCGTCTTCCATACAATTGGGAAATTCTGATATAAACTAACGCCACCATACCCTTGGGCTCGGAACTATTACGAGTAGAAAAAATGCGTTCAAATAGCGTTCATAATAGAGCTGCCACTCAAAAAAAGTAACAATTAATAGTAGATTTAATAACACACTATTAAGCTATTCACTTTAATTCAAATAAACCTATTGTAGCTTGCTTAATGAAAAACACGTATTAATACTCACCTAATTATTGAGTAGGTAATATTTGGTTTACTAAAATCTTGAATAAGCATATCTATGGCTACAATTTTACAGATCAACATGGTCTGAGTTGTCCCTTAGTGTTTTTTCATTTTTTTTTATCAACTTTGGTGTTTTTTCATATGTTTCCTGTAACAACTTTTTGTGAGCAAATAAAAAAACTACTAAACTGAATCAGTATCAATAGCTGGGAGGAATATTTTTTTAAATCCTGGCAACACAAATTTTGTGTTGTATTACGCACTATGCGATTCAAAGACGTTGTATCACTGAGAATCCGTTGGTTTTCAGTGAAATACGTTTGCGTTTTCAACTTTTTACCAATTTAGACTTTTTGTTGTTCGAGGATAATTCGAGGATTATTTCCATTTAGGCTGAAGTTCTGCAAGTAGTTCTAAAACTTTCTTTAATATTTTAGATGAAGCATCCCCCGCCCGCACCCTTTCCCCGCTTTTTAGTTCCGGTCCCGGGGCCTAGTTGGCGCCCAAGTGCAAAAACGGCGAGACGGCCATCTATACTTTAGTACTTATTTTCATCTATGTTTAGGAAGGCTAGGCGTGCGGACGTGTCTCAAACGGACGGTTTATAGTATCTCGGTATTAATTGGTTTTAGCGTTGTAATGGTAAAGTAATAGCGGAACGTAACAGCGAATAAAGATTGTATTGTGAATAAGCCGGTATTATGACCAAGCCGACATTCTCAGGACTGAGTACCTGCCTTGTGATTATTTCTATCGTGTTTAATCGTGTGGGATAAGCCTAAATCCTAATATTAATTAGTGTTTCGATTTATTTTTGCGAATAGTCTTCTCGGATCCGCCCATGCTTAAAATTAATTTGTGTTTCGATTTGTTTTCTTAAAATCTATACGGTGGTAAATAAAACTGTTTTGTGATCATAAAGCGTTGTTGAATAGTGGAAGTTTCCTAGAATTAGCCGAGGCTTCAAATCAATTGTTTTTTCGTTGTTTTGTAAAAATAAATGACGTCATTAAGTAAAATCGTTATGGATAAGCACCAACGATTGTAATACGGTGAAGTGCTTTTTTTTTTTTTTTTATAAGTGACTAAACCCGCGTTTGACCTCAATCTCACCTGATGTTAAGTGACGATGAGGTCGAAGATGAAAGCACACGGGTTTAGGAAGGAACTGGCTCTTTATACAATATTGCCGGAACACATTACCGCCGGAGCGGTAACATTTGGCGGCAGACTTTATATAAAGGGTGGTCGCTAGCCAGGCGGACCCAGAAGGGATCCTACCACCAAGCGAAAAGTTTGTGTTAAAATATTCTCCACGTGTGTAGAAGTAAAGTCGTAAAAGTTATTGTGTGATCGAAAGAGGAACAATACGTTAATTCTGTTATTTTCATCACGTGTTCTTACTTACTAAGGTTCTATTGCGTGTGAGTTTTTGAAATATATCGATAAAGGTTTAATCACTGTATCTTGCGTTTAGTTTTGAATTGTTGTTTGTCGCTAAAGTAAAACTGCTTTTAAAGAAGTATCATAATACGGTTTTGCGTAGAAAGAATTATACTCGGATCGATTATGGTTTGGAATTTCTTTGTCTGTTATTATTTTGTAAAAAAAAAGTATCGTGGTCAAGTTAAGTTGTTTTACCATAAGTACATACAATTTGAATACCGTTAATATGAAATAATTGTTCTCTCAACATTTACATGAAAAGTAAAATGGCAAGCGGGATTATGATCGGCAAACTCAAATGGCCGAACATGTGCATGCGTTGTTATAAGTCACGGAGTGATACTCAAAATGACCGAACAGAAAAATGTACTGTTATAAAAGTCACGGAGTGATACTCAAAATGACCGAACAGAAACATGCACTGTTATAAGTCACGGAGCGAAAACTGACATAATCCAGAAGCTTCCACGTTACTTTTTGTTTTTTTGGCTTATATTTCTTACGATAAAATGATTAATACTGCGAGTATTTACCATCGAAAGTATTGCGATTCGTACGATGCGTTGACGTTAACCGATTCCTACTGAGTTTCTTGCTGGTTCTTCTCAGTAGATGGATCTTCCGAACCAGTGGTAGCTTTGCGTAAATTATAAAATCTTAATTTAGAATTTTGAAGGAAATATTAAATTGAAGTTTTAAAGAAAGTTGTTGTTTTGAAAGAGATTTAAAGTGTTGTGGACACTTGTTCGTTAGTTTTGATGAATGCGCCAGAGTGTTTCTGGGTACTGTGTTCAAGGAGTCATTGGTTGACTCGGGTGAAAAGATTGTGTTGTCAAATGGGAAACAAAAGCAAATGTTAAAGAATCTAAGGAAAAATCTTGGTACGTTTAAGTGTAGCGAAAAGCTCTTTAAATGCAAGTGATCCTGGCAAGAACGGTGTGGGAAAAACCCGGGCTCTTAAGTGAGGCATAGTCCCTTAAGTGCGAGTGACATTTGCTGATGTTTCTCAGGACATTCGATTAGAGCATTTTTGTATACTTTAGAGAATTAGCTTGACTTCATTGTAAGGAGTGGCCGAGCCGCCACTTTGGTATGATTGTTTCAGATTAACACACGAGGACGTGTGTCATCGCAGGATGGCCGTGTTGGCGATAACGATAAGCTTGCGATATTAAGATGTTTGTATGACTTCATGGTAGCGGAAGTATGTTGGTAGTACTGTTAAAGAGGGCGCTAAATGCAATGAATGACTGACATTCGATTGCAGCGCCATAGGTTATATCTTGAAGTAGGGTGATGGCAAGTGACATAGACGTTTAGGAAGGCTAGGCGTGCGGACGTGTCTCAAACGGACGGTTTATAGTATCTCGGTATTAATTGGTTTTAGCGTTGTAATGGTAAAGTAATAGCGGAACGTAACAGCGAATAAAGATTGTATTGTGAATAAGCCGGTATTATGACCAAGCCGACATTCTCAGGACTGAGTACCTGCCTTGTGATTATTTCTATCGTGTTTAATAAGCGTCATCGCTCACATTTGGATTAGCCTCCCACTATAACTCGCTTATCTAGAGGCAATATGGCTTCTATGATGCTCCTACGCTCAACCCGTTGTGCTAGAGACCAACCTAATCCCTATATTCGCGCGACTGCTAGTCCCTTTCACTTAATCTTCACCACACTGGCTGTACAAAGAGGGATTTTGTCAATAAGTCCCATCGCTATTCACGGGCGTGACTAATCTGTCATTCGCTGATTGGATCAAGACTTGTAGGATTGATCAACCTGTGTTCACGGGCGGATTAGAGCCCGAATTAAGTAACTATAATAAATTGATTTAGGAATGTCAAACAATAGATACATTTTTAGAAATATGAACGTACCTTTGTACAAATATAAACTTAAATTTATATATAAATATTCATGACTTATATTTAATATGTGGTAACATCCACCAAAGTTTTTACCGTTACACCAGCAGTCCGTTGAATTAATTAAAGCCTTGCTGAAGCACCGACTATATGACCCCATACTACAGCAGCTTGTATTTAGGAGCCTTTGCAGCGGAACTATTAGAAATGCTCGTAAATAGTCAGGCCCTTCAATTACCTCAGAGCCTGCGAACGGAAACTGAGATTAATGATAAGTCTGGAGCGTAACTAAGGAACTAGCAGGACTAAAGGGAAATATTATTCGTCTTGGTTTGGTTGACTCAGTGGCTGAGTACTGTGGAATACGAACATGTACTCGTTGAATTCCACTGGCTGGAAATATTTTGATAGCATAATAATTAATTTAAAATTAAGAACCTTCAGGATGTCAAGTAGACTTTTATATTTTGATTGTCATTTCCCCAGTGAGCGTCCGAAAAAAGTGATCACAATAAATGTTTAAGTCTCACGCATTCTAGCTGTTTCTTTTATAAATTTAGTAATTCGAAAGTATCGCCACTACCTGTCTATCCCGGAAGCGAATATACAAAGCCTATACTATTTGAGTCACGAGTCAGACTCTTATAGAGGAGCTTTTGTTTATGCATATTACTCAACAATACCTAATCTACTACATTGGTTGAAAAGTTCGCGGCCTGGCCATTAAAAAAAAAACTTTTGTTATTTTTTCTGCCGTCATTTTGAACTGTCATTATTCAATTTTCAGCCCGCGAATTTTCAATTTGATATCTTGTTTAAATAAAATTTTACGAACAATATAACTACGTGTGTAGAACAAATTTTCACTAATGGAAAAATTTGAACAACGTGCTGTGATTAAATATTTGTTTAAAAAAAGATTAACACCAAAGGAGATCCATGATGACATGCAAACAACATTAGAGGAATCTGCCCCGTCTTATACCACTGTGAAAAAATGGGTTGCAGAATTTAAACGTGGACGAGAGAACATCGAAGATGACCGTCGCTCCGGCAGGCCAATGACGTCTACGACCGAAGAAAACATCAATAAAGTGTGTGATCTCATATTGAAAGACCGTAGATTGACTATCAGAGAAATTGCAGACACTATAGGCATCTCATATGAACGAACGCAAAACATCATTGTCCATGAACTCGGCTTTTCTAAGGTTTGGGCTAGGTGGGTTGCTTGCTTTCAGTAGAGCAAAAGCGAATTCGACTCACGATTTCTCGCGACTGTTTGGAGATGTTCGAGGCTGATCCACAAGGTTTTCTTGACAGATTTGTGACAATAATGGATGAAACCTGGGTTCACCACTATACCCCAGAATCAAAACAACAATCCAAACAATGGAAAAAATCCGAAAAAAGCAAAGGCAATTCTGTCGGCTGTTCATCGGTTTTTTGGAATGCTAAGGGTGTCATTATGGTGGACTACCTTCCAAAAGGCGAAACAATAAACTCTGCGTACTATAGCACCCTTCTGCGCCGTTTACGTGAAGAAATTAAACAGAAACGCCCAGGATTACTGAGAAAGAAAGTGTTGTTTCACAAGGACAACGCCCGAGTCCACACGTCTGTCGAGTCTATGGCTCAAGTTCGTGATTGTGGTTTCGAATTGTTGCCACATCCAGCTTATTCTCCTGATTTGGCACCTTCGGACTTTCATCTGTTTCCAAACCTGAAAAAACACCTCGGTGGGCAGAAATTTTTAACGAATGAAGAGGTCGAAGCCGCTGTTAACCTGTATTTTGAAGACCTTGAGGAATCTTTTTTTAAAACAGGTATGGAAGCTCTGGAAAGCAGATGGAAGAAGTGCATAGAGCTAAATGGCGATTACGTCGAAAAATAAAAATATTTTTGTATGTACTTTATTCTGTTTTCTTGACTAGGCCGCGAACTTTTCAATCCACCCTCGTAACTCAGTAAAAAAATTTACTGAAATGGATTAACTTTTTCTCTTGTAAAAGTAGAAAAAAAAGAAAAGTAGGTATATCTTTGATTGATATACATTGCGGTGAAAGAGATAAGCTACGAGAAGGGCTCCCACACCGGAAGGCGGTGTCGGTACGGTTAGGTGCGACGACGAGCGCAACGAGGAGGAGCATGTTAGGTTTCATGTTTCATATAGTTATACACGTGCGCGAGCCGAGCGAGCGTAGCGAGCGGTGCCACGGCAGCGGCCGGCGAAGCGCCATAAACCTGGTCAGCTATTATAGTCAACCCTGGACAATCTCGACATGGTCAAAAGTTAAACTTTAAGTCATCAAAATAACGATGGTCATAATGCATGCACATTTTATTCTTATCTTTGAAAATCAGAACAATTGCCATTTAAGTATCAAATTGAAGCTAACGATCGGTAAATATCTATACCAAATGGGATAGCTTTTGTTGCTGCAATGTTACATTGAAGTTATCTCACAAAGTCTACGCGACTTCTGTTAATTTCTGTACTAAAATAGATTAGGGTTTCGGCAAGTTTTTGTCATACAAAAGCTAAGCCAGTTCAGTTTGCACTTTCACTCTAATGGTATAGCCTTTGTAAATACGCATCCCGGAAAGGTCGCTACAGTATCTACACGAGAGCTTGCGGTTGCGAACCAAATGTTTTTATTTTTACAGATGTTTTTGTAAATGGGATATTTTTAAGTAATTATTTACCAAAAATAATAAAGTATTCCATCCGTTATGTGGTTCCTAAATCATAAGCCGTTTGAAAATAATGTCCGATATTTATTTTGTGTTTGTTCATTATTAGAAAGGTATCTTAATTTAATTATAGATAGTGTCATAAATCAGATTCGTCTGTATCTCAACTGTGCGTGCGACCTGGTTTTAAAATTCAGCAAGTGTGAAACTTTTGTCAAAAATTTCTTTGTTTTTTTTGTCCGTTATGCGAACTCAAAACATTAATTTTTTGTGATAACAAGATCATAAAAAATAATTAAATTGAAACATCAAAACAAGACAACATTCATTCAAGAAAGAGGTGAGAGCTGAACCACAATTTAATAAATAAAAATACAATGGCGTCAATTTTCAGCCGGTACCTAACCCAAGAGTTACGAGGGGTTTGCTTCGTTATTGGAAAAGTAATCAATAACTATGAAGGTATGAATTATTGCATATAACAATATGGAGTATAACAATTAAGAAATACACATATATGGAAGCAACATATACACAGATATAACGTATATTATATAAGTATGTGTATTTATTTATATTATTCTGTATAATTCGTATGTAAGTTTATTTAACTGCTTTATATCTATTATGTACCCAATTATTTAAAATTTAATGTAGTATATGTATGGCAAGGCACCCTATAACTTGGAATCAAACATATCACCCAAAGTTTGTCTGGAAGAAATAGCTTATTAGCTATAAGACCTCCTTTTGTTCATTTCTTTTGTATTTCTTTATTATTATTTGTTTTATTACATGGTGTACAATAAAGTTTAAATAAATAAATATGTTTAAATAGTCCATATTGGCTACTAAAGCTCTTTTCGTCGCTGAAAAAGCTAGTTCTTTAACGTTCACTGCTATTTGGTGGTAGGATGCCTTAAAAATCTACCTTTATACTTACATATAAATGTTATGATCCATGTGCGATAGCGAGATCAAAGACAAACTCTTAATGAGACACAAAAAAACTCCGTCTTACTGTTAAAAAAATTGACAATCAGAAATTCGGGTATGATTAGGCCCACATTCCTTCAGATGTTATTTCAGTCAGAACCAGACCTTAATTATGAATGAATTTATTTTTTCGTTTAACTTTATTTTTGGACAGGACTTTAAGGAGGGCGAGATTAATGGGTTTTCGCACGAATGGGCCTACGAGTTTTTAATATTTATAAGCTAATTTTGTTCAATTTAGTATTTTATTTTTGTTGCGTATATATTTCACTACTTATTTTGGAAAAAAAGAATCTTTCTAATGTATTGAACATGTCTCTGTATTTATAAACGACAACCCACGGAAGAGTAAGCCATTGTTTTGTTTTTCTGACACGAAATATAATTCTTTGTGTAACTATTCGTTGCATAGACAGAGTATATAGACGAGATAGCTGCGCTTGATTGATTATTTTGTATAGAATAAATGAAAAAGATTGAGATCAAATATTATGCGATGGAAGTCAAAAAGAAAAAGAATTCAAGATCCGAGCTCCAGGTTACGCCTTAATTAAGTGCTTATCGATAGTTGAATGATGATAATTTTAATTATTTTGGTATTTTATCTTAATTTCATTCATCATAATCAACCCGCATTTCCAGTAAATTAGGAACCCAGCTACCCCAGAGTTGGGTGGTGGATAACTGAATTATTTTCCGTCAAATATATTTACATTACACGGACACTGCGCCATACACGGAATCGAGATACTAATATTAGGTACTTACTTTTACCGACCGGAATAAAACTTGCCTTAAGTGATGTATGTAAAATATTGTAAAATATTGCGATGTATACCTACAAAAGCCGCTACGCCACGACTGGTTTCGATCAAGCCCAATAAAATACGAAACCGGATAGCAATGGTGAGGATATTTAATAACGGTTATTGTATTTTCTTAAAGTGAATTTAATAAGATAATACAGCTCTACTAGGATAGAAATCACATTAGCTCAAATACTCGTACAGATAATTTGTGACGCGTGTAAGAAGGTACGGATGTAAAATGGTCGAAATGAGTTCGCTTCGTGTTTGTTTTTATATTTCTTCAATGTGTCTACAGCCTTAGTTTCAATCGCTTCACATGCAAATCAATTTTAAAGAACCCTACTGACCTTGAAGTTGCAGGCGATGCAGTTTTCCGCCGTTACGAGATATGTCACGAACTACTTAAAATATACCCCACTGAGTGCCGCAAGCTTTCATTAAGTAGGCTCTATACTTGATTTTGTAGTTTAAACTCTATTAATAAAAGCTTTTAAGATCAAATTGAATTTAAGCTATGTTTAGTTTATTAATTAAGTGTTAATTGTTCAGTTCGCTACGTTACATTATAAATATTACGATTAATAAAAAGCGAATTTAAGCCGGCTTTCTTCATTTATAAATATACGTGTCTATCCAAACTGTATTTATTAAAAATTTATAAATGTTGTTTAAATTTGTAAAATACAAAATTTCAAGGACGAGGTTAAAGCTTGACGAAAACCTCGAAATGCTGACTTACTCGAGGCACAGGCAGGCTGTCTACCCCCATGCTAGACGTCAACTTATCGCCGGTACAGCTGGAAACACCTTATAGTCCGAGGCACTGGGTTACATGCTACACTGCACTGTTACTATGAGGTAGGGCTGTCTAAAACACAGCGGCAAGGACGTTCGCGCCTATCGCGCGCAGCGGCTGGACTGCCAACCCTAGTGAGGGGATGCTGCCTCCAATGCCTAAATTTATTGCCGGAATGTCTGCCGCTCCTGAATAGAAATGGAGCCTCGAGAGGGTAGATATTGTTCGGAGATAGAAATAATAGGTTTTTGCACTTATAATAATGGATTCGATTTTAAAGCTTCAGCTTGTGATATTTTATGAATGAAACAGCTCGAAATAGTTGGAATGAAAATGATTGCGTACTGACTGAATTAATTCAGATGCAATAAATATAACAAATTTACTATCAACAATATGCAATTTTATATTCATAGTTATTTACACTATGGACTATTTTCATGTATATTTCCTTATAGGTTAAATATGTAATATAATGAAAACTGATTCTATTTATGTGCATAGCTGTTATACCATAAGTCTAATAAAACGTATTTAAAAAGTATAAATAATTTGACTTACTAAAACACATTATATTACGCAGTCACATTTAAATTTTGAAACAAAATAAGAAGATCATGCCATATTAAGTTTACATTGTATGCGTTTTATTTTGTGAAATAATGTTACCGTGTAAAAATCCAGTCTAGATATATTTATCGGATTAACATTTCATCGACTACAACAGCGTCTTACTCACAACCCTACAACTTCTGATTCTGCGCGCGCAATATCATTCCGAAATACATCTTCATCTCGACAAAGTAAACCAATTTAAACTTTACCCTTATGTAATAAGATTGATATTGGATACTGTTTGCTTTAAGGTCCTCGCTGTAGCAGCAATAAATAAGTAGTGAGGGTTCCGCAACATTTTTCTCGTGTTATTCGAGAGAGTTCGCGCGATACCACGAGTTGTGACCTTTCCTGAAGCCTTAACGCTTCGCAAATATTGAATTAGTGTAAAGGTATCTTCACTACTTTATGTTATACGTCTTTACGGATTAAAAAGACAAAAATAAATATTTCTATGTTTGTTTGTATTGACCTATTTTTAAATTCTTTTACCATTTGAACGCTATATTAACGAGTATTGGAACAGGTATTTTAAAAAGCTAGCAGCCGTACGTGGTTTTATAAGCGTAAATTTTGACACCGTAAGATAAAATAAACCTATAAGATTCCCCAAGGCAAATATCGAATACCTACCTACAAACTGAGATTTATGTGTTCAAACTAACACCCCTCCTTCACCTTCATTGCGTTATTATAGATTACAAAACGTCACAAGGAGCTTTATGAGTAAAGCCGCTGCTAAAAATGCCTAATTTCTTCACCAAATGTGAAAACAGAAGGAACTTACATTTTTAAAGCCTTCTTTACCCTCAGCTGAAGCTTAGTAGCGAACAGGCTTTTCTGAAAACGTCATACCACGAAACTACTCGGATTAGTGATGTCTGTCTTATGACACACTTGGGATTAGGGATTAGTCCAAAGGATTACTCGTATCTTATCTGTCACTTCGCGAACTACGAAACCTAGCTTCAATCTAACCGGAATAGCACCAATATTGGCGGGAAACGAAATGACAGATAGAATAACAGATACGGAATATTTTTGTCATGCCCTGGTAAATAATTCAATACAATAAAATGACAGTTCCAGTGTGCCCACTTTAGGGAAGAAAAAAATTGTGATGTGGTCTAAGTGAACGAATTAATTTTTTTATTAATAATATCGTCAAATTGAGAAAAACAATTTTTTGTTTTCTCATTATTAGAGTTTCTTCACGTCATTTAATTTTTCGTTGACTTAGAAAAAATTACATAAAACTAATTTTACTTCTACTGTAACCGTTTTAAAGAACTAGGTACCTACCTATATTTGGTAATTAATTATTTTCATTAAAGTTACTATAAAGATAAAGTAAACTCTTCAAATTCACGTGTTTATACATTGCTTTACAATTTTATGCTAAACGAATGAAAAAGTACCATTCAATTTCCATCATTTTCATTCTTACCTTTGACATTTCGAACTATCGATGCATTGAATTATTTGCCAAGGTATAAGTTTCTTTCTTTTCTAAAATTCTCGTAACACTTTTTTAAACTGGATTCATATTTTACATTTTCGCTTAACGTTTCTTCGAAGACATAGTTCATTCAGCGTTTGAGAAAAATAATACATAGCTTTTGAGGGACTCACAATATTTGGGTAGTGGGGTAGGCCCTACCTACGTAGTCATAATAAGGGTCAATTTCAACTATGCGATATTTTCTATCATTTTGGTGAACTTTTTTTATACTAAGTTTTTCTTTGTATTTCATACTTTAAGTTACTTATGTGACTATCTTAATACGTATTAATTAAATGAAAATAAAATTTTATTAAGCACTAATGAAATAAACGTCTTTATTTTTTCATGCCACCAATATGATAAAATTATCAACCAAAATGATAAAACTTATCCACCAAAATGATATCTAAACTTATTCACCAATGGAATAATCGAAAAAAAATTTGCAAACTGTATAAATTACACGTAAAAGGTAGAGATATATTGTAGATATAATGTAGTGAATTTTTACTATAGGTACCTTAATTATTTAGAAGTGATATTAAGTAAATATCGGATAACATCAATTGAATTCCACCAAAATGATAAAAATGTACACCAAAATGAGATTGAAACCACCATGACATTTTTCATCATTGTGGTGAAAAATCCACCGGAATGGCAAAATTTTTGCCACCAAATTCACTAAGATGAGGTTCCAGACAAATATACTCTATAAAGAAAATACCGAAAGGTATGGGATTTCAAATTTTGGCGTCAAGTGATCTAAAGACCTTTTACACGTATAAGACAGAAAAAAATACAATAGCATTTGGGCCGAGTTAATCCAATCATTAATTTGTAAAAAAATGGACCCCTGGTCACCAAAATGATATATTTACTTTTTTGCGGGAAAACGGAGCAAGGTGAGTTAAATAAGAATAACCTCTGTTTATCCTTATCTCTACTGAGAAGCGCTTTGAATTAAGATACCTATTGTAATAAGGATGGGTTAGAACAGGAGATTGTAACCATTAGAAGTTTAATAAGAATATTCACTGTTTACCATTATCTTTACGTAGAAGGAAGTACTTAGAATTAAGACACCTATTGTTATTAGAATAAGAGATTGTAACCATTTAAATATAAGTTGAAGTTTGCGAATAAAGTCAGTTCTTCCTGAGCCTTCATGGCAAGCAGTTGCTTTTTAAAAACACCTTTACCCAAGCCCTAGTGTTAATTGGCGCAGTCGAAAGGTAGGATATAGGCAGTTCTAGTACCATCCTAGTTCTCCATATCCTAAGAATCTACTATACCCGGGCTTGGGGTAAACTGTAGGGAAGAGCTCCTGGTTCCTCAAATCGAAGCCAGCAAGAACATCGCAGCGGAATGGTGATAGTGGGGTAAGCATAAGCTCTGATTATTCCCACATCCTATTTCCAACCCTTTTTAAAGTGTTTTAAATTTTTAATTTCATTTTTAATTTTTTATTGTGTGATTTTATTGAATTTTAAGAATTTTATATTTGGTGTTTAGGTTTAGCGTAGGAAGTTTGTTTGTTTTGTAGTTAATTAAAATCATTAATAATGGAACAGCATACTGAATCGCAACCTCAATCTAATTTACCTGTAATAGATATAGGGGATTATTTAACCCTTAGTAATGAATATGCAAAGATAAGTGCATTATTACCGACTTATGATGGCAATAAGCGGTCATTAAATTTCTTTATCAAATCGGTAGAGAATGTATTAGAAATTTTAGGAAATAAGAGTACAGACCCTATAATCGCGTGTCTAATAGTAAATAAATTATGCGGAAAAGCCGTGGAAATTCTCGCGGAATGTAATGCGTATAAAACGTGGGAGGATATAAAACAAATCCTTATCCAACGTTGTGGTGAATTTAGGGACGAAGTAAGCCTCGTCCAGGAACTTAATAGCCTTCGGAAAGGCAAGTTAGAAATAGAACAATTTGGCGAAAACATAAGAGCATTAACATATGCACTTATTAGCCTAGATCAAAGTAAAAAGGATTACTATGAAAAAATGAGCATAGCCGTTTTCATAGGACAACTAAACCCTCTTTTATCCATCACTGTTAAAATTCAAAATCCGAAGAATATTGAACATGCGATAGCCTTAGCCAAACAGGAGGAGTATAAGATCAAATTAAGTAGGTCACAAGATAGTAATATTGCAGCGAGGCAAAATATTCCAATGAATAAAACTTACTATAGACCTTCAGGTCCACCTATAGCATATCAGAATAGGCAACCACCTCCATTTAATAGGCAAAATTATAACATGTACAATAATAACTATAACAGAAATCCAGGACCTTATCGTCCACAGTTTTCGAATCAAAATACTCAGAACAGTCCTAGGCCTCCAATTAAATTTAAGGAGTTAGAATATAAAATGAATTATCAACCAGAGGAGAGTCGAAGTCCTCCGGAACCTCAAGAAGAGGAAACATTAGCTATAGAGCAGCAATATGATTATGAAGACCAAGTAAATTTTCAAATAGGCCCAACGTCAGAAAACGAAACATAATTCATGTTAATAATCAAAGCGGATTACCATCAGTTTTTATCGAAGAGTTTGGAGGGAGATTTTTGATAGACACTGGAGCATCAAAATCACTTATAAGTCCCTCAGTAGTAAATAGTAATCCAAATTTAAAAAAAAGGTTAGAGTTAGAAAACCACTCTATACACACTGTACATGGAGTGTCAAAGACAAAACATGTTTTAGAGATTAAGTTACCTAGTTTATTCAACACGGATAAAATTCATAAGTTTGTTGTTTTTGATTTTGACAAAGATTTTAAAGGACTCTTAGGTCTAGACTTTCTAGAAAAATTTCAGTCTAAGATCGACTTGAAAGAAATGAAACTTTTTATGAATAAAACAGCTATTCCTATAAGAAAGGATATTAAAGAAAAAATAACATTACTACCTCAATCACAATGTGTTTTAAACTTATTAATTAATAGAAAGACAGGAGACTACTTCTGTAAGGGTTATGAGTCTAAAACTGGAATAAATATACCTTCGTCACTAATTAAAGTTGAAAACGGTATGTTTAAAACTATAGTAGCAAATCAGTCCGATAAGCGTATTTCCCTTAATAAATTAGTACAGTTAGAGCTAAATCCGATACCCATAGAAATAAGTAGTGAACCTATTCATAAGTTAAATAATTTTAATATAAATGAATGCGAGATAGATAACATCCTAAAGGAAAATTTATCACGATTAAGACTAAATCATTTAAACGAAGAGGAAAGTAGAGAGATTAAACGCCTTTGCTATAATTATCGTGATGTATTTTACTCAGAAAACCTACCCTTAACATTTACGCACACAGTAAAGCATAAACTAAGATTAACAGATGAAACACCCATCTTTTCAAAAAATTATAGGCGTCCCCCGGCGGAGATGAATGAATTAAAAAACCAGGTAGATGAGCTTTTAAATAAAGGGATTATTAGAGAAAGCCAATCACCATGGTCTAGTCCAATACATCTAGTGCCAAAAAAGGCGGATGCCTCAGGCAAAGTCAAGTGGCGGATGGTTATTGACTTCCGCAAACTTAACGAAAAAACGATTGAAGATAAGTTCCCCATACCAAACATTACCGACATTCTAGATAAGCTAGGTAGAGCCCAGTATTTCAGCACGATAGATTTAGCTTCAGGATACCATCAACTGGAAATGCATCCAGACGATATTGAGAAAACAGCGTTTAGCCTAGATCGCCATTACGAGTTTTTAAGAATGCCGTTTGGACTTAGAAATGCACCCAGTACATTTCAACGCCTTATGACTAACATTTTAAGAGATTTATTAGCAGATACTTGTCTTGTTTACTTAGATGATATAATAGTATATTCCACGTCCCTTCAGGACCACCTCAATAAAATAAAAAAGGTATTTGATAGACTAAGGGCACATAATTTTAAAATCCAATTAGATAAATCAGAGTTTTTACAAAAACAAGTCAATTATTTGGGTCATGTCTTATCAGCGGGAGGTGTTAAACCTAACCAAGACAAAATTAAAGCGGTCGAACAATTTCCAACACCTACTAGCCAAAAAGAAATAAAATCCTTTCTCGGTTTAGTAGGCTATTACCGTAAATTCATACCAAAGTTTGCAGAGATTACAAAACCTCTCACAAAATGCTTAAAAAAGAACGCAAAAATTACTCATACTAAAGAATTCCTAGAATCAATAGACCAATGTAAAAAAATATTAACAACATCACCAATATTAAAATACCCAGACTTCGATAAACCCTTTGTATTAACTACGGACGCGAGTGACGTCGCCGTCGGCGCAGTACTATCACAAGGTGAAGTAGGAATGGATAGACCGATAGCATACGCGTCTAGGACACTATCTGATACAGAGAGTAGGTATTCCACCATAGAAAAAGAGTGCTTAGTAATCGTTTGGGCGACTAAGTACTTCAGACCATACTTGTACGGAAGAGAATTCGCAATTTATACGGATCATAAACCATTAACTTGGTTATTCAATCTAAAAGATCCTAACTCGAAATTAACTAGATGGCGGCTTAAATTAGAGGAATATAATTACAAAATCATATATAAAAAAGGCAAACAAAATATGAATGCCGACGCCTTATCTAGAGTTAAATTGAATATTCACGACATCAATAGCCCGATTCAAAGCGAATTAAATGATAACCAGATAATAGATAACATTTTCAAGGAAGTTGCACAAGAAAAATCATTAGAACCATCACCAAGTACCTCAAATGTGACCGACTTTGAGATACCAGACATAAGAACTTTGTTAGATTTACCGGTAACTCCAATAGCGAATGTGTCAGATAACGAGGAACAATCAACATCTAATAAAAATAGCCTAATTGAAATCCACGACGCTATTGATAGGCAGAATAAACAGTTTCACATTAGGAAAACGCCAGGGTCACATTACCGATGTTAAGACAGATCAAAAGGCCGAATCGTAATTAAAGATATCTTTATTCCAATTAACGATACGGAGGAGCAAATTAAGCAATTCTTATTAGAACATACTATTCCAGACAGAACGTTTCATTGTTTCTTTCATTGCGAAGATTTTATTAGTTTATTCAACAAGATCTATAGAAGCGTTTTTAATGATAGAGGCCCGAAACTGATAAGATGTTTAACTAGAGTAACATTAATTGAAAATAACTCGGAACAGTTGGACTTAATAAGAAAATACCACGAAGGAAAGACAATTCATCGCGGTATTCAAGAGACTTATAAACATTTACACAGGAATTATCATTGGCCTAATATGCTTCTTACTATTCAAAAGTTTATTAATCAATGTGAGAAATGCATCAAAAGTAAATACCATAGACACCCTTTAAAACTCCCGTTAGCTTTAACGGAAACCCCACAAAAACCAATGGAACATTTGTTTATGGACTTATACACCATAGGCGGCGTAACCTTCCTAACAGTTATAGACAGTTTTTCTAAATACGCACAGGCTGTATCACTAACAACAAGTACTAGTTATCATGTCGCTGAGGCACTTACGAACTTATTCGCAACCTTAGGCGTACCTCATAAAATAACGACCGATTCCGATTCCAAATTCGATAACGATATTATAACTGAAATATGTGCAATGCATAATATCACCATACATTTTACTACCCCTTACAACCCTAATTCAAATTCACCTGTCGAAAGGTTACATTCAACGTTAGCCGAAATGATTCGAGTGCAGAGAATCACGGATAAAGACGAACCGGAAAAGTTAATGAAATACGCAATTATTGCATATAACAATACGATTCATTCAGCAACAGGCTTTACTCCATTTGAACTTTTGTACGGTCATACAAGTAGCAGGAACCCCCTCGAACTCCATTACCCAAAGGAATTTTACCAGGAATATGTTAACAAGCACAAGCAAATAATGGAAAACGTGCAAAAACTAGTTAGCGATAAGTTAGAGTTAGAGAAGCGTATAACCATAGATAGATATAACAAAGATAAAGAGCAAGCTAATTTTAGAGTAGGTGATAAGGTTTACAAACAAGTAGCTAAGACAGCTCGTAGTAATAAGTTAGAACCGAAATATATAGGACCATATACGATAGTTAAGATACACCCAGAACAGATAGCAGAAATAATAGGTAAACACGTGAACGCTAAGAGCATTAGAGTTCATTTCAGGATGCTAAGACGTAACGTTGTTACAGATTCTCCGTCGCCATCCTCCTCGTCAGGCTCACCACAGCCTTGATAGAACCTGTCGATAATCACAATGGCTTGATGGTTATCAAGGAAGCCATAGTAAAGCAGCAGTTGGATACCTATTACTTAGTATGCGTTTATAATATAACACAGCTAAGGGAAGTTTACACGGAAACCAGACTAGTTTTCTTAAACCTTAGTATGGTAGAGAATAATAGACAAAATATATACGCAGAACGTTTAGTTTATAGACAACAGATAGAATATTTACTTAGTGTTTTAGATACAAAATTAGCATACCTAGGATCTAGCAAAACAGAATACTATGACCATATTTACTCTCATAGAGCTAAAAGAGGCTTAATGGACGGATTAGGTTCGGTAATAAAAGCAATCACAGGTAACTTGGATCAGCAGGATGCCATACGGTTCGAAGCTGAAATTAATTCCCTTAAGGAAAATGTTAACTCAAAGCAGAAACAAACAATTAGTATTATGAAACAATTTATGGAACAGTATAAGCAAGATGTTAGTAACTTGAAATCGAATCAAGAACATCTTAGCAAACTAGTAATCTCTCTAAGTAAAAAACTTAACGATATGGAAACTCGAATAGATGCAATTAATATCTACATTCAAATAGAAAATTGTTTACAAGCATTGTTAAACAAACTATCTATGTTAGAAAATGCTATTACTTTCTCTCATCTAAATAAGTTACATCCTAGTATTGTAGATCCATATCAGTTAATAATGGAGTTAGATAGAATAGAAAAAGGTTCAAAACTTAGACTCCCACTCACTCCTGAGTTTAATAATATACATAGCTTAGAGAAATGCATTGCAGTAAAGGCATATAGTACTAATGTATCTCTGAATTTTATATTAGAAATACCCCTAGTATCCCCTAACATTTATACACTCTTACACCTTTACTCAATCCCCAACCAAAATAACATAATGCTAGTCCCTAAAAATCCTTTCCTTATCCTTGGGAATAATCAATTTGCTTACCCTCGTGAGCCATGTAGAGCCATCACAGATGAAGAGCAGCTATGCGGTAACTTCGACTGGCTACCCCTACAAAACTCTCAAGATTGTATTGCCCGGTTAATTCAACAAAAGGAACCAGTAAATTGTCAATATGTTACAGCCTCATATAACGAATCTATAATACAGCAAATCAAGCAGAATAGCTGGATTGCAGTTATGAAAACTGAGAACGTCATTAAGATAACTTGCAATCAAGATAGCCAATACCAACGTATCAAAGATGTTAATTTAATAACCATTAACAACCAGTGCAAGATCAGAATATTGGATAGAATCCTGGAAACAAACATGAAATATTTAAAAATTAGAGAAACCATCCCGTTACCAAGACTCTACATTACCAATACTACAGAAAACATCATAGAGTTAAAAAACATTGGTTTGGATCGCATCGACACCCTTATAAATAAGGCAAATATTATAGAAGCCGAAACGATACGAGACAAACAACGTATGTTTAATTTCAAACCCAGCTATTCATCCATAACTCTGTATATTATCCTGTTCATAGTAGCAATCATCATCGTGGCAAGAAAACTACGGCGTAGACACATCCGACTACGGCGTAGCAAAGAAGGACCAAAGGAGATCGAGCTTCAGGAGGCCAGTCCCATAGCAGTCGAGACCCAGCAGGAGCTGCATCATCCACCGCATGTTCCTGTACGCCTCCTACTTAAGGGGGGAGGAGTTAAATAAGAATAACCTCTGTTTATCCTTATCTCTACTGAGAAGCGCTTTGAATTAAGATACCTATTGTAATAAGGATGGGTTAGAACAGGAGATTGTAACCATTAGAAGTTTAATAAGAATATTCACTGTTTACCATTATCTTTATGTGCAGGACAGTGACGATAAGACAGTTAAAAGACAGTTGTATAAAGTTAAATAGTGTATATAGATAGTGTTATAGTGTTTTATAAGACTCTTAAAGAGCTAAGAACGTTTAAAATAGTGTTTTTATAGTGTTTATAGTGAATAGCGTCACATACAAGTGTTAGTTTGTAAGAAGTTTATAACAGTCTTTATTAGCTTGAGAAAGTGTTTGCTTAATCGTTCGTATCGTTGTAATTTGATTAATTAATAGCCGCTATGATAATGAAACTTATGTATTATAGCCTGAAAATAGCTTGTATTTGAACAGTCGATTTGTATTAGGATTGATTATGGAAATAAAGAAATGGTTTTGAAAGTCTTATCATTCCCGCACACAGAGAGAGATCTAAATAGATAATAGAATTTGTAAATAGTTTTCAAATTAGAATATAGTAAAGATCTAATAAGAATAGTCGAATCCAGTTAGAATCTTATTAGAAAAGTCTAGAAATTTCGAATTAGATTCGAGCGAGACAGACATATGTGTGTCCCGCTCGCACGCTTGCATTACTCTCTCTTGTGCGGTACCCTTGCGCGCCTGCACCGAATCACTTAAGGATGCGCCACACTCCGCCAGCAACAGATTCGCGAGGGATTCGCCGAAAAGATCCCGAAGAGAGAAGATCTCCGGAAGAAAGAAGCCTCAAGCAACAGTACAGTGAATCTCAAGCCCGAAGACTCATATAGAAGCCTGAAGTCAATATAGAAGACAGAATACAGAAGACTGAAGGCAGAATACAGTAACAGAAGAGCGCGGGAAATAGAGTGTGCTTGTGGCGTATTCGCGAGTGATATAGTGCCGCGCGGCTGGACTTTCACGACCGTGTTAAGTGGTGAATTCGCATTTTCCTTTTGCCCCTCGCATCGATTCCAGCTAATAGAGTGGGTGGATAGCGCATCATTTGACTAAATCGTTATCGGATTCATAGACTATACAGTCCACTGGAGCTATCCCCCACATTTTGGTCCTTCGAGCCGGATCTTTGAGAGGGCAATTGGGAGACAGCGATGCCTCTTACACGGTCGCAGTCAGGCCGCGGGGAGCGGGCCGCCTCGACAGGGCCCGCTCAAGAACAGTCTCAAGCTCAAGCCGTGAAGAGCAAGAATACGACGTCGCCGACAGAAACCACAGAAACGACGACGCCAACGACGTCGGCTACAGAAACGACGACGCCGACAGAAACCACAGCGACGACGGGTGCCACAGCTACAGAAACTACGAAGACCACCCGTCAAATCGAAGCTACGCAGCCACAGCGAGCTCCACAGAGATCCCTAGTCTCGAAATCGAAGAAATCCTCGAAAATAACGAAGGCGAAGTTGAAGTTATTACGTTTACAAGTCGAACTCGCCGCCGCCGAAGTCGCCGCTCTCGAAGACGACGAAACAGACTTAGAAGAGGAATCTGAAGCACCCTCCATTGAAGACACCACGAAGAGAGTGTCCGTATGGCTGGAAAATAATCCGACAGACTCGCCGCTGGCAATCCAGGGCCAGGGCGAAATTGAAGAGCCTCCACAGCAACCGCAACAGACTGAAGAACCGACGCGTCCTGCGGCGCTCCCGGCACCGGCGAGCTTCATCCCCCCCCCGGATCCAGTACCGGCGGGAGGGGACACAGTCGCCGTGCCGCAACAGAAGATCGACCTCAGCGAGTTGGCCTCAGCCATCGCACTCGCCGCCAGGACGGGTCCGCAGCCGCCGCCGCCTAGACTCCAAGCAGAACTCCCTCCGTACAGCGGGTCATACCAAGAATGGCTCATGTTTAAGGCAGCGTATCAAGAAACAGCGGGATATTACAGCGACATAGAAAACACAGCGCGTCTACGACGAAGCCTGCGTTCAAGAGCTCGGGAGGTCGTCGAAGGGCTTCTCCTCTACAACGCGAAGCCCGAAGAAATCCTGCGAGCCCTCGAGTCACGCTTCGGACGGCCCGACGCTATCGCCCTCGCCGAGTTAGAGCGACTACGGGGACTACAGAAGCCTACGGACGCGCCCAGAGACCTGTGCGTATTCGCGACGCGGGTCTGCAACATTGTAACAACGCTGCGCGCCCTGGGGAAGATTCACTACCTGTACAACCCGGAAGTCACGAAGATCACAACAGAGAAGCTAACGCCGGCTATGCGATATCGCTGGTTTGACTACGCTGCCGAGAACCCTCAAGACGAAGCAGACTTACTAAAGCTTGCTAACTTTTTACAGAGAGAAGCGGATCGCTGCGGACCCTACGCGCAACCGGAGCGCGTCGCGGAAGATCACCTGGCGGCGAACAGAAAATTAAATCAAGAGTACAGTCAAAACAGAACAGCCGAACATACAGAAACAAGAAAACAGCACCCGCGACGCTGCTGCGCAAGTAGCGTCCCTCCGAAGAGGTCCTGTGACCTCTGCTGGCGGAGGTCGACCCCACAGCCGACGGTCGACCCCGCACTCCGTACCGCTCCACTGTGGGCGGGCCGGCGCCGTACGCGCCATCCATGGTCCCGCTCACCGACCGTGGCCTCAGGGAGCGCCACAGCTGGCGCGCCTCCCTACAGCTGGCGAACCACTTCCGGGCCAGGTAGCCCCGGGAGTACCCACCACCGGACCTCCATCACCGGCGGGAGCCGCACGGGCGCGGCCCCGCAATGCAGCTGGGAGACGTGGCGACCTTCCCCGGCCCTGACAGTCGACGCGCGGGCGAGAGATGGGTTCCACGGAAGACCCGTCAGCTTGTCGTGCTGATCTCCGAGTCACCTGCCTGCACCGAGGAAGATGCGTCGTCAACGGCGGTGACAACGCACGGCGGGAGTATGTGCAGGACAGTGACGATAAGACAGTTAAAAGACAGTTGTATAAAGTTAAATAGTGTATATAGATAGTGTTATAGTGTTTTATAAGACTCTTAAAGAGCTAAGAACGTTTAAAATAGTGTTTTTATAGTGTTTATAGTGAATAGCGTCACATACAAGTGTTAGTTTGTAAGAAGTTTATAACAGTCTTTATTAGCTTGAGAAAGTGTTTGCTTAATCGTTCGTATCGTTGTAATTTGATTAATTAATAGCCGCTATGATAATGAAACTTATGTATTATAGCCTGAAAATAGCTTGTATTTGAACAGTCGATTTGTATTAGGATTGATTATGGAAATAAAGAAATGGTTTTGAAAGTCTTATCATTCCCGCACACAGAGAGAGATCTAAATAGATAATAGAATTTGTAAATAGTTTTCAAATTAGAATATAGTAAAGATCTAATAAGAATAGTCGAATCCAGTTAGAATCTTATTAGAAAAGTCTAGAAATTTCGAATTAGATTCGAGCGAGACAGACATATGTGTGTCCCGCTCGCACGCTTGCATTACTCTCTCTTGTGCGGTACCCTTGCGCGCCTGCACCGAATCACTTAAGGATGCGCCACACTCCGCCAGCAACAGATTCGCGAGGGATTCGCCGAAAAGATCCCGAAGAGAGAAGATCTCCGGAAGAAAGAAGCCTCCGAAAGAAGCCTCAAGCAACAGTACAGTGAATCTCAAGCCCGAAGACTCATATAGAAGCCTGAAGTCAATATAGAAGACAGAATACAGAAGACTGAAGGCAGAATACAGTAACAGAAGAGCGCGGGAAATAGAGTGTGCTTGTGGCGTATTCGCGAGTGATATAGTGCCGCGCGGCTGGACTTTCACGACCGTGTTAAGTGGTGAATTCGCATTTTCCTTTTGCCCCTCGCATCGATTCCAGCTAATAGAGTGGGTGGATAGCGCATCATTTGACTAAATCGTTATCGGATTCATAGACTATACAGTCCACTTAAGACAGTCCAGAATTAAGACACCTATTGTTATTAGAATAAGAGATTGTAACCATTTAAATATAAGTTGAAGTTTGCGAATAAAGTCAGTTCTTCCTGAGCCTTCATGGCAAGCAGTTGCTTTTTAAAAACACCTTTACCCAAGCCCTAGTGTTAATTGGTGTTGCGTTTTTTTTCCCTAAAAATACGCGGCGCAATTGATACTAAACGCGTGCGCTTGTCGGAAGTGAATAACAACTTGTCTGTGCAAAACTATTTGCACTTACATATGATCGACCATAATGACAATTTTTTCCGGGACAGTTTTGTTTCAACTCGTCGAAAACTTCAAAGCCTATTTAAAAATATGAAAACGCGTTTCACCAATAGTACAACTAATGAATTTGTAAATATAGTGATTCGGTTATCATCCTACATTTAGTTTTTCAGATACTAGACATAATGACTACGAAACTGGTCGTGGGACACAAAATATTTTTTTATGTAATAAAATAAGCTAAAAATCAGAAATTTTTGTTTGCCCCAGGTTGGCAATCGTTAACTCTAATTTTAAAAAAATATTTCAATATAAATTGAAACCTCTACACCCACATTTTCATCGCGGACACTTTTTTGTGCTTGGGAAAATCACCCATAAGTTAAGTTACCACTAGCTTACAGTAAATTTAACCCTCTTAGCATCCTAAATTCAGTTAATTTAATTAAAACCATGTTTACCCTTCTTTGGTTACACCATTATACAAACTTCTAAGTTACACTATGATTTTAATTAGCATAATATGAGCCTTTGTCGAGAAAATCCCAGATTTTCAAATAGATTGTATGTTTTTTTTTCTTTGAGCCTGCAATTTTATATTGCCCTTCTAATAAGATTATTCATCGAAGATTTTTAAAAATTCTGCAGTTTTTTTCTAGCAAAACTAAAAATAAATCATACTTACGTCTTGTAAAATCATCTCGAGTTTTGTGAACTGAGTCACTTGTTGCACTTTTGTTGAGTAAATTTTGACGGTTTCTTCTGGCACTGGTTAAAAAAGCTAATATATTTTTTAGATAAAAACAAAAAATCTTTTTAGTTTTTATGTACCAGTTTCATTGAAATTAGAACTGAAAAGTTTGTGACACTGGCCGGTTTCATTAAATTTGATTTTGGAATGTTTACGATTGTTCGCCATAAATATTAAAATTGTTTGTTGGCTGTAGTAGTAGCTTCTTGTTTTTATTTTATTTCAGTGTTTTGGTTTGGAGGCGTGTACGCCGAAGGGACGCAAAAGCGACACTGAGCGAGGCGAGGGTAGGCAGTCGCCCTTGTAATAGGATTTGTCGTATAAGTCTAAACTAGAAATACCTGGAAGTTCGCGACGGTGAAATGCAAATACATTGCGTATTGTGTATTGTAGCCTGAGTATTTTATTAGAATGGGGCGATCGGTGTACTACAAAGCTTTCTTACATGTGTGTTCACAGAAAAGACCTTTCTGATTTCCTGCACGTAAAGCCTGCAAAGCACGGTCTCGTAGCATGATAAACTTTACATTTGAAAGGATTACTGAAGATACAGTCAGGGTGTGCGACCTTGGCGATTGTAACGTATTAATTATGTAATCATGTACGATTTCAGTTTGTTTGTAAATCAAATTGACAGCATTCTGCATATTAATTGAGGGGGAAATGTGAGACGTGTGATTTAATAAAATTGTAATAGAAATACTTAAAAAAGGTTTAAAAGTTAAGACATTCCCATACATGATTATGAAGTACAATTATTTGTACTGCATAATCATCAATATTTCTGACACTCACACGACATTATATAGCCCAAATTAAGTTTCATAAAAAACTTGTGTTATGGATACAAGATAACTGATATAGGATACTGACTGATTAGGTTGGGGAAAAAGTCTTTTCGCATTATAGTATGTATGAACTTGTAATAAAATCTCTTTAGCAATGGTATTTGTATCTGGCTGGTTTTTATATCATTGAAAGTTAAAATTTTAAAGAACATAATTCTAAATTCAAATTAGGAAAATGTGTGATTTTCATTTGTTTTCGTACTGTCAAGATGAGTGAATCTCATGAATAAATTCGATACATTTTAAAATTTTACTACAAAAAAGGTAAAAATGCAACGCAAGCCGCGAAAAAAAAATTGTGATGTTTATGGACCTAGTGCAGTGTCTGTGAGAGTAGCACAAATTTGGTTTAAGCCTTTTCAATCCGGAAATTTTGATGTCAAAGATGCACCTCGTTCTGGTCGCCCTATTACGGATAAAATGGATGCCATTTTTGAAAAAGTGGAGCAAGATCGACATATCAGTAGTTACGACGTAGCTGAAGAACTGAGAATTGAACACAAAACAGTTTTGGTGCATTTGAAAAAAGCTGGGTACACAAAAAAGCTAGATATTTGGGTACCTCACGAGCTCACTGAAAGAAACCTAATGAACCGTGTACTCATTTGTGATTCTTTATTACGACGTAACGAAACCAAATCATTTTTGAAGAAGCTGATAACTGGTGATGAAAAGTGGATCACGTACGACAAGAACCTACCTACAAGATGGCAAAAGGTTATCGAACAAAATGGTACACACATACTTTAGTTAAATGTCAATAAACTATATGAAAAAAAGTTTTGAATTTTCTTAAAAAATGCGAAGAAACTTTTTCCCCAACCCAATACTTAAGAAATATAAAAACATACATATTGATTAGAATAAACTTATAAACATCTATGACTAGACGGCTAATATCTGGTCTAAAATAGCACATAGGCTATTTTTTTAACAGCTAGTTTATACATATACCTATTAGTATAAAGATTTGAGACATTGAGACAGAAAGTGAGAGAGATTTAGTATAAATTGAAACTACAAATTGATACAATATATACGGCTGAAATTAACTTCACAAACCCCGCAAATGTTTTTTCACCTTCCAATAGATACCATAGCAAAACAAAAATTATTAAAATTCTAATTTTAAGCTATTCAAAAGAAAAAAAAACAAAAGAACGTTATTAAAACTGGCCAGTTAGTCGCGTGCCCGTGAAGCCTACTCCACGTGCCCGCCAATCCAATTAAACTCGGAACGTGCGCAAATAGCGCGGGATTACGAAAGTGCGCAGCTCTGTCCTGACGAGATTTCACAATACTGGCAAGGCGGGTCACGTGGGCAGGGGGGTGATGCTCATTGTCAAGGGTTAAATGTGGCCGTGATTTTGACGCTTTTACGCACTAAAGGCATTTAGTATATCGAGGTTGTCTAGACCTAGTATCGATTGGATGATTCGCGTGAAAAGCCGGCGATTTGCACTTCGAATCCAATGTGGCTAGTTTTGTTTTTGAGTTGCCATAAATGGTTAAGGGATGGATTTTTATGGATTCTTCCTTGATTGAAAAGCTGTGTTTTTAAGGACATTTGAAAGATACAAGCTCATTTCAGAGTCGCCCATTAGCAGAATTCTTTATATTCACGTTAATAGTTACCGTTACGGCACTTCTTTGCATCCTATCGGGGTCCATGTCGTTCTCTGTCGTTTTTTTTATAGGGACGCGTGAAGTAATCAGGCTGAATTTATTTCTTTGAGCGGATAAAATAATAAAGGTTTGATTACCTACATATAATGCACGTGAACTTTATATGGTGCTTATTAAAAGTAGTAGATTTCACAAAAGTAAATTTTAACTTTTTTTTATTTTTCTTTTCTACAACGTGTAACATAATGAAGAGATAATACTTAAGGGGATTGTATGTTTGGTGATGTAGTATATAAGTAACAGTAACATAAAGGCTTTCCGCCATATTTTATATATCTGCCGGCTACCAAGTGTACAGTTAGCTACACCCCTGAAAATAAAGTTATGGTTATAATGAAATAATGTTAAAACCAGCCTATAACATGCTTTTGTACAAAAATAAGTCATGTTGCATGAAAAAGAACATCTGCCTACCACCAAGTAATACCTACCATATAGAACATTTTTGAATAGGAGCTTTCTTAATACGTAATATTAGGTAATTAATAGGTTTTTTTATACTTTAGATCAAGATTCAAGGGATAGATCGCGCAAGGTAACACCCAATATATTTAACAAAAACGACACATTATACTCACATACTCACACACCTTGCCTTAATAATATGCCGTATATATCTATGAATGTATAGAGCGACAAGGGTCTTTTGGCGTGTGGCAAAAAAAATTACTAACCGCGGTCTTATAAAGTGTCACTTCATGACTTTTGCCGTCTCATATTTATTGTTGTACTTTAAATTCAAAAAAAATGTTAGAAATACACGAAAATATTTAAAATGTGGGCTTACTTATGGTGGTGGTAAAAGTGAAGAAGTTATTTAAAGAAAGAAAAACAATATAAAGTCCCTATAAATCCATAAAAACAGTAAACAAGAAAGTTGCCTCTGCAATGTTTACATATTGCCATAATTTGAACGTTGTATTTTTGAAACGTAATTTTTTTTTCTTATGCTTAAATGAAACTGCGATTCCAGGAGATGAGCCACTGTTTATGAAAAGTGCATTAAACTCAGCAGATATTTAAAGAGTATTATTTTATTCTGAAGAAAGAAATGGTGACGATGATTAAGAATAATAGAACATTTTTTTTGATACGGCACTTGATATAGTAGTCAATTATATTTAATTATTGTAATTAGGTAGTCAATTATTGTAAAATATTCTGACGGTTATATACAATATACATTTTTTCATGGAATTAAAAAAACACTAGGAAACACTATTTCTGATGTTTCTTCCGGGTTCCTTGTTTTGCAGCTTAGTTTAATTCAGCTAACTTTACAGATATTGTGTATACCGCCATATCAGTGTGATCAAAACATGTTCGAAATGATCAGAGTTTCCATGAAACGAAAAGTAACAGAAGTCAAACTTGGAAAGCAACCCTGTGAAATTCCAATAATGTTTGAAAATGCATTAAATGCCATGGGAGCTATTGAAAGCGCAGTCATTGTTCACATGTAAAGAAATTACATGAAGGATTTCGCAAGAAAGACAGATATTTAGAAAAGCCTTTCATCATTGAACTATTTTCAAAGATCGAAGAAAGTAGCGATGACGAAGTTGACGAAATTAAAAATTGCTATTTTTATTTCGTTATCTATTTAAATTATATATGCCGGACCCAATTACAGTAAAAGATTTTGATACTTTTATTTAATATTTATTAAAAAAATATTTTTAATGTTTGATCATCAGTTTTAACTTTTCAGATCTAACTTTTTTCTTGAAATAAATTATTTCTATTTTCAAACATGTTCATGCATTTATGATTTTCCCTGAGAATATGGTGATTTTACAGAATGGGAACCCTTATTTCAACCTTATGCTAACAACGTCAAGCGCCAAAAATGTCTTGTCGGACATGACGAAACAAATAAAATAAATTCAGTTAAATAGCTTTTTAATTAAATATTAAGATTTGTACAAACTTATTTATAGAATAATTTTGATAAAACGAATAATAAATTTTAGTTTATGTTTTCGGGCCCTACTATTCTGGACAAAAAAGCATGTAGTTCTATAGAATGGAAGAAATGGTAGCCGTCATTGGCGGGATCTCTTTGTCATCCTTACAGTTCAGCCGAAAAACAAGTTCAAAGTTTAGATCAAAATATCTAAGTGTCAACCCTAAAAACAGCTGATGGCTTTTGATGAAATCTATTCGATAACAGATGGCGTAAAAATAAAGTGATGGGTAACTACACGGAATAAGACAGATACTGCAAAGTTCAGCCGGTGCGGGAAAGGTCATAAGGTCACTGACTGCGGCACAAATCTTGTTTTAGCTTATTAGGTTGACTAGGGTTGTCAAAATATTTTATTTTAAAATAATTAAATAAATTTGTATAAAGGCCATACCAGGACTGATCATGCTAATTCTTTTACTGTAAACTCTACGTATGGTATAGAAGCTAACCCTTAAGTTTTATCTCTTCATTTTGTTACACGTTGTTGTTGTATATATTTTGCTTTCAACCTAGCATTTAAGTAGGTATAGCTTTCATCACAATAATCTCAAATATGTTTAGTTGATAATCTTTTTCGAACTCTCGAATTTCATGGTCACAGGCTACGTAGACACTAGCAGCAAAACCATTTTAATAAATTCATGGTATTAATGGTAAAAAGAGCTTCTTCGAAATGACTGTAGAACTTCTATTATTTAGTATTTCAGGTATTAATTTGTTACGTTGCACGGGCTTCGGTACGGATTCAACGAAGTTGGTAAGGTAACTTTTCATTCCAAGAATTTCACGTGGGTTTTAATTTATCACGTGTCACTACAGGAAAAGAAAATAAAACAAAAAATCTTGAATAAACAGAGGGCCTTATTATAGATGCTTTTATTCGATAAGGTAGCGTTGAAATTCTTCTATATGGATAACGCCCAAGGGCACTTTACTGTAACTTTTATTTTATCTTTATTTTCAACCGACTTCCAAAAGGAGGGAGGTTCTCAATTCATGTGTATGTTTTTTTGTTTATTTTTTTGTATCTTTGTTACGATTTTCTGGACAATTATGAATTGTTTTTGAATATTTTTGACAGAAGATACTTCAGAGGTGGTTTCATATAAAAAAACCTGTAAAACCTTTTATTTTCATTAAAACCTGTTTTAATGAAAATAAAAGTTATTATTATTATTATTCTTTTAAGATTTCTCATCTCGGCTTGCGCCGGTTTTTTTTAAGGCATACACGGGCCTAAGCCAAGTGCATGTCAGATAGGGTAGAGTTCGGAGCGCTTGAGTGTGACTGAGCGATAGTGTTAGGTTGGGTTATTGACATGTTTGTTTCCTGTTCGGTCTGTAAAAACTTTCTCACTATCCGGCACGTGTTAAAGATAGCAGCTTTCTGCATAAGATGGTAAGTGTTTGGGGCTAAATTGAGAGTTTCAAGGGATAGGTGTAGTTGTTTCGGTATTACGCCTGTAGTAGAGATAACTATTGGCACTATTGTTACTTTTTGAAGATGCCAAAGGCGGGTTATTTCATCTTTCAGCTCTATATATTTGGTCAATTTTTCTGCTATTGAGGACTGGAGATTGTGTGTGTTTGGAACGGTAATATCAATGAGGAATCCTGTTTTACTGGTCTTGTTAATAAGTGTGATATCAGGTCTATTGTAATGAGTCGTGCGATCTGTGAGAATTGCTCTGTCGTAATAAAATTTAGTTGTAGCATTTTCTAAAACTGAATTGGGTTTGTATTTGTAGTATGGCTGGGTAGAATTAATAAATCCGTATTTGTAGGCAAGTTTTTGATGGATGATATTAGCTATTTGGTCATGTCTGTGTTTATAATCTGTCTGGGCTATTGTTTTACACGCGCCTGTAATGTGTTGGATCGTTTCTGGAGAGCTGTTACATTTTCTACATATATCGGAAGGAAGGCTTCTTACTATGTGTCTTAGGTAGTTTTTCGTTTCTATGACCTGATCTTGAATGGCCATAATGAAGCCCTCAGTCTCTGGGAAGAGCTCTCCACGGCTTAGCCATGCGTTCGACGCCTCTTTGTCGACATTAGTCATGGTAATGTCTTCCATGTAGAGACTTTCTGGCCCATTCTAGTTTTTTATTATTTTCATCTGAAATAGCTTCATTGATTTGTATGGATCTATCTTGAAGATTTAAAGGAGTTAATTTGACATCATTGTAAACTATTGCTTTGTGTAAAGGTGAAGAATCTATTTTATTGAAAAAATACTGTCTTAAGTTTGAAATCTGTCTATTGTGAAGGTTTGATATGTCTATGATTCCGCGGCCTCCTTCTTTTCTGGGTAATGTAAGTCTTTGTAAGCATGACCTTGGGTGATGTTTTCTGAACTTAGTCATCGTGGTATTAACGATTCTTTGTAGTACTTTAATTTCAGATTTCGACCAATTTATTATACCAAATGAGTAAGTTAGTACGGGGATAGCATAAGTATTGATAGCTTTAATTGTGTTTTTAGAGTAAAGTTGTGTTCTTAATATGCTATTTAGACGGTGTTTAAATTGTACCTTTAGTTGATGCTTGGTTTCTTTATTACGACGACCGGCTGGTGTAGTGGTAACATACATTGCCTTCTATGCCAGAGGTCCTGGGTTCGAATCCCGGCGGCGGCGGATATTTGTGTGATGAACACAGATATTTGTCGTCAAGTCATGGATGTTTATTTAAGTTTATTCTAATAAAAAATATGTATTTATTCAATATGTATGTTTATATTTTCTTAAGTATATCAGTTATCTAGTATCCATAACACAAGTTCTTTAAGAAACTTAATTTGGACTAGATAATGTTGTGTGAGTGTCAGAAATATTTATTTATTATTTATTTATTTATATTGTATCTGACGTGATTGGTTGTAGCCATTTATAAGTTTGATGTTCTTCTAATGCATCTATTTGTTCTCCAGATTCTAATACGTAATTATGTTGGTAAATTATGTTTCCTGATATCAATGAGTTGATTTTACATTTATCTATCCCAAATTGCATTTTTATATCATTAGTAAACTGTTCCGCTAGGTTGACTAGTTGGTTAAGTTGTTGTTCATCTATTGCATATAATTTAATATCATCCATATAAAGCAAATGACTGAGTATATTTTGTTGGACTTCTGTCTGTTCGTTTGTTACATTGTATTTTAAAGGGTACCCTAGAGATGTGGAATTTAGTTAGTTAGAAAGGGGATTGAGTGCTAGGCAAAACCAAAGCGGGCTGAGTGCATCGCCTAGGAAAATACCACGTTTTATTTTTATTGGGCTGGTTTCTATAGTTTGGTTTGGAGTATTAAGCCTGAGTTTAGTTTCCCATTTGGTCATCACGGTCTGCAAGAATGAAATTATTGTTGGGTGGATTTTATATATTTCTAAAATTTTTATTAACCACGTGTGTGGGACTGAATCGTATGCCTTTTTATAGTCTATGTACATAGTACATAGGTTAGATTTCGTTTTTTGGACTCGCTTCAATATTACGGAATCTATTACAAGTTGTTCTTTGCAGCCTTGAGAAGCCTTTCTACATCCTTTTTGTTGTTCGGCCAAAATTTTATTATCGGTCAAATGTTCGTGTATGACTTCAGATAAACAAGATGTTATTACTTTATACAATTTATTATTATTATTATATAAATTTCATCAAAATCGATTGAGTACTTCAAGAAAAAAGAATTTTTTGAAGAAATATGTATGAATACGGAGACTATTTACATTGACAACCTTATACTTCAGTCAAAGTTTAGACGTGAAGTCGGTTTTTATAATGCTCTGCATTCGTTAATTATATTCTCGTATTGGCATATTCAAAATGTAATAAATAATATTCAATTACCCATATTGACCAATCAAGAAGCCCTTAAGTACCTAAGCTTTTAGGACCTTGTGTTATGGAAACGACAGTAGCGGAACTATAGAGCATCCTAGCATATGTATTTTATATATTTCTTAAGTTAATGTACATATTCGTCATTTAGACTAGATAATATGGCGTCAATGTTAGGCAGGTACTTTTATTTATTTATTAAAAAGCTGGCTTAAGCCGCGCGATTTCGGTTTGCTAGAATAAAAAAGTAACCTATGTATTTCAGACTATGCACTATCACTATGCCAAGTTTCATCCAAATCCGTTGAGCCGTTTTATTTATTACAGGAAAACTTACAGCTAAATATTTATACAAAGATAAGGCAATAAAATAAATAAAAAAATAAAATCCCCAGACAATCACACCAACTATATGGCCCCAAAGTAAGCATAGCTTGTGTTATGGGATACCATATAGAGAACTAGGGGGGAACCTAGAATATAAATACATAAATAGATAAACACCCAGACACGGAACATTTTTTATTTTTCTTGTTCCGTGCGGGGATCGAACCCGCAATCACTGGCGTCTGATGCAGATAGGTTTACCCCATCGCCAAAGTGGTCGTCAATAAAATAGAAGAAGGCCATTTAACAGTTTTCACAGATAAGCGATGGTTCACATTGCAACTAATGTGATAAACAGTGGACCAAGAATATGGTTAGTGTACCAGTTTTGATTAACAGCCAGTTCACACATGGTCTCCGTTTTACTGGATTTATTTTCATACTAGCCACCGCGCGCGGTTTTACCCGCGTAACTTTTGATCCCTTAGGAATTTCGGGATAAAATATAGCCTTCCTCAAGAGTTGGGCTATCAAATGCAAAAATAATTTTTCAAATCCCACTTGTAGTTTCTGAGATTAGCGCGTTCAAACAAACAAACAAACAAAATCTTCAGCTTTATATATTAGTATAGATGAGGCGCATGGAGTAATATGAGCGACTTCACGTATGGTACAGTATTCAGTATACGTATTTACTGTACAAAAACGTATCCGGTAAAACGTATCCAGTAAAACAGAGACCATGTGTGAACGGGCTGTTAGTTTTGATTCCGTTGACGTTCTTGGTTTATTGTATTCCATAAAACTAAAAACCGTTGTCACGTAACAAACAAAAATCCTCGCTATCAATAATGAGATAAAGATGGATATAGAAGTTGTCACGGCGATCTGCGAGCCAAACTAATGTTTATTAACTGTGAATGTTCAAGCGGCAATTAACCTTAGGGTGGTAGAGTACTTACACAACTTTTTTGGCCACCTGTACCAAGTGCTGGTCTTTCTAAGCTGCTGGTTATCAAGTTTGCCAAAAGCCTAAGTAACAATTAGTATGAAGTGCTTCGCTCCGCTCCTTGACGAGCACGTTGAGGTATTATTGCCGATTGTCATGACAACGCCGGTCAGAGATGCCATGAAGAAATAGACCCATGTGACTGAAGGACGATTGTATAACTATAATAATCATAATTATAAGTAGCTATTTATTAAATGTAAAACGTAGTTTTCTTCAGGGCAAACCATAAGACGACCACTGCTCCAAATGCCTCCCCCGAGGTGCTCCACACCGCTCAGTTCTGTACCCACATTCAGCGTTTAGCGTCACCCTTGATGTGGATTTCTGTGTAGGATCAAACTAGACAATTCTCTGACTGGATATCTGATTTATTGGCTATCGATTTATGTAGTCTAAAATGGCGGCACTTCTGACATCAAGGTACTTACGCATAAATGGCATAGAATTAAATAAATTTACTCAAACTAACACACCAACAACGTTGCCACAATGTACGCTATATCGAGCGTATGCTGTCGATATAGCGTACATTGGTGGTGGATCAAAGAGGTATTTTTGGTTAGTCTTGCAAACTTGAGCAAGCAACGGTGCGAGCACAGAACTTTATCGACTCATATGTTAACGAATGTTCATATAGTATGGAGTCAGTTGCAAGTTGACACTACTAACTCATATTTACATACGTAACTTCACAGGCCTGTATGTTACGTATGTAACGTGGGGTAAAAAACGTGGACTATTGCAGTGACAGTGGGTCAGCTTATATCCCACAAAAATGCCAATAAAACCCCTGTCTCTCAACTGACTTTCACAGTATGCCCGGGAAGAGCTGGTTTATTCTATGTTTTTCTTTGCAGAATTTTGCAAAACATATTTAATAGTATATTATGTAACAAGTGAGCGAAGTGCCTGCGGCTCGGGCTCAAATCACAGCCTCGACTGTAATTAGCAACGCTCACGAGTTATATACGACGTTTTTCAACACACTTGTGAGTAAAAGACAGACATACGTGGTCATAAAATAACAAACACACTTGATAACAAAGCTGTGAATTGTGATTGAAAAATGGCGCCGAACTTCGCGCGTGCGCGTATGTTTTTTTTTTCCGCCAAATGTGTCAATGGGTGTATAGCATATACAGCCTATTTTACATGAAAATATTTAATTTGGAGTGGTAAATCCAAATATTTTAATATTTTGTAACAAATTAATGTAAATTGTGAATAATTTGTTTGATATACAATTTTGTTTAACTAATATAAGGCGTAAACATTTAAAAATGTATATGGATTTGAAGTGGTATAAAACCTCTTTGTTGTTTCTGAAAAAAATTAATGTATAACCCGGATCAATAAAATATGCTCCGTTTACTCGCATTTAATTTGCACAAAGGTACAATTCAACTTTGTGGGATTCATTATATTATGCACTAGGGTATAATATATTATGCACGCGTGACTTATAGCCCAGTTTATAGTTCTAAATTCAATAGAATAACGCTCACTTTACGAGCAAGTGTGTTGAAATAGTATATTATGTAACAAGTGAGCTAAGTTGCTAAATACAGTCGAGGCTAAAATAATTAATAATGAGCCGAGACTGTAATTAGCAACGCTCACGAGTTACATACGGCGTTTTTCAACACACTTGTGAGTAAAAGACAGATCGACGTCCCTAAATTCATTTTTAAACAATTAATTCTCTGGTTTTTCGTATAATTTCGCACATATTAATGCACAGAGTATTCCTGCCTATCACATAGATATGCTAGATTCTTTTAAAATTGAAAATCTCCATGCCCTACTAGTGTCTCAAACTTGGTTCAAACCTTGTCTAGCGTCAACATCGTATGCTCTGCCGGGTTTTAACTTAATTCGTAACGATCGAATCCAAAAAACGGGAGGTGGTGTTGCAATTTACCTGCGCACGAACATACCGTATAAAGTCGTTCTGAAATCCACTAATGACGCTGGCTCAAATATGGAATACTTGTTTGTGGAAATTACTCTCAAGCACAAAAAGATACTCTTGGGTGTCATTTATGTTCCTTCAATGTATGAAAACTACTTTTCTATATTCGAGAAAATTCTGGAGGATTCCTTGCCAAACTACAGCGACACTGTAATCATGGGAGATTTCAATACTTGTATGCTAAAAAACGATTCTAGGGCTAATAAATTAAAGTCCATTGTTGAATCCAGTAACTTGCACATACCTTCACTAAATGCAACGCATTTTTTCCCAAACTGTGCCCCTTCTCTTTTAGACCTCATGTTTGTCACGTTTCAAAATAATATTCATAAACATGGCCATGAGTTCAGTAATGCTTTTAATGCAGTTGGTTTTGATGTTCTACTTGGTACTCTTTGCTCTCTAAACATATCTCCTGAAGTGATCGACTGGTTTCACAGTTATTTGCAAGGCCGCCGGCAACGTATTTTAGTCGATGACAAAGTGTCCTCATGGCGCCGTGCAGCCGCTGCTGCTGCACGCGCGCCGCCTGGCCGCGCGCCGCCTGGACGCGCGCGCTCTTATATTTAATGTATAACCCGGATCAATAAAATATGCTCTGTTTACTCGCATGTAATTTGCACTAAGGTACAATTCAACTTTGTAGGATTCATTATATTATGCACTAGGGTATAATATATTATGCACGCGTGACTTATAGCCCAGTTTATAGTTCTAAATTCAATAGAATAAGGTTATCTTTACGAGCAAGTGTGTTGAAAAATATTTTATAGAACATAGGTCTTGATGAGCCACGATTGTACATTTTTTTTATTAAAGACCAAGTCCACATACACATCACCGCCGAAGCGGTAATATTTCGCGGCAGATTTTATACAGGGTGACTGGTGACAAATTTTAAATACTGATGGAGAGCACTCTGTACTCGATTCTGTTCATAATTATGTAATAAAAGTAGGTACTTAATTTTTCACGACAAATCCTTATGAATAAATAAAGAGACCTTACTACACTTTTACCGACGCGCTGCCTCAGTCAACACGCACACAGCAGTGTTCCCGCCACACGCACACCAACACCCGCTAAGTATCTATTGCATTACACTTATGTAACCAAGCGTTGCGTAATGAATCGTCTAACTTTCGGTTAAGTTTACTCAGTAAATATTTAATATTTATTTCTTATTTTTTTTATTCCCTTCATGTATGATCTCAAACTATCTAAACTTTCATAATAAAGTTCTCAATAGTCACCGGATGTGGTACCGGAGAAGATGTAGTGTTTACCGAAATTACTTTGATACCATCGGATTTACCGTTCCAATGTTAACGCCTGCAATTTCCGCTAAAGATCTTTTGCAATGACTTTTAGTAAATCACAGGGTCAAACTTTCAACTTTGCAGGCTTAAAGATCTTAGTGCTTTTCACAAATTATATGCCGCTCTTTCAAGAGTTAACATCTTAAGAAAGTTTATTTGTATTGTCTAATAAGAAAAAGCTGTGAATGTTGTATATGTCAAAGTATTGATTTATAATCTTACTAGGGAAATTAATTATAATTGCACAAGGTTTGACAATTTCACTACCCATGTAGTTGTATTTGAAGCGTCTATAGCCAGGTGGATCTGAAAGAAAATAAAGCGAAGGCCTCTTACAAGACTTAGGATCTGTAATATTTATTGTAAAATAGAAAATGACGACAATTTGAAAAATTGAGATTCTGGTGTTTTGTATTGAACCTAGATTTCATCTAAGATTATAAATCTTTCAATAACTTCTAGCGGGTCAGCTACATATACCTAGCTCTAAACTGTTCCACTGAAAGCAGCCACGGCACCCACCGCGCACACACCCTCGAGAATCCTTTCAGTAGTAATTAAATGATGTGTTTGATCAGAATAGATTTTTCTATGTTCTCATGAGTGGAAGCAGTCGAAGGCCGGCTACCACGGGGCTATGCTTATGTAGTTAAACTACCTTTCAAATTCCAATACTTTATCACCGCACGATGTTCAATTGTATTCTTTTTCAAAAATAGCTATAACTTGACTTACGATGTAACCTGTTAACGAACAATGAATAAGTCGTTGTGAATAAACAAACCTGTACCTAATTAATATTGTCTTAATTTTTCGCGATTCATACTGAAATGAAATGAAATAATGAAATCCCCAGACAATCACACCAACTACATGGCCCCAAAGTAAGCATAGCTTGTGGTATGGGATACCATGTAGCGAACTAGGGGGGAACCTAGAATATAAATACATAAATAGATAAACACCCAGACACGGAACAATTGTTTTTTTTTTCTTGTTCCGTGCGGCAATCGAACCCGCAACCACTGGCGTCTGAGGCAGATAGGTTTACCTCATCGCCAAAGTGGTCGTCATACTATTAAATAAAACACTTTTTAACTGGATTTATCGCGTACCTATATTTACTTTTTATTTTTAAAATTTAAATTTAAATACGCGATAATCCGGTTAAAAAGTGTTTTATTTAACTGTACCTAATTGTTACTAAATAATGAGGGTAGACTGTTACAACAAGACTGTAGTAATAAAAAAACTGATTATATAGGTAACTATTTTAGTCGAAGAACTTTTTAAATAACCCTCCTCTCGTATTATGCAGTAATTTTACTACGACTGCTACGAATAGTACTACGAGAACGCAACGGAATCTAGGGAATTAATATTGACCGAAATTAATACATCTATTAATTGGCGATTTGTGTGAATAAAAATAATATAATATAATAATAATGTGGACAAATTTTTAATGTCTTACGAACCTCTAATATAAAGACTTCCTCGATTTAACGACTTCTTCGAAGTAAGTATACCATTACGCACTGAATTCTAAAAGACCTGAATTTTAAAAGCCAGTGAAACATCTCCCCCCCCCCCGACTTTATGTTTATTTTTCCTTATACAGGGTCCGCCTATAATAGTCAATTATATTTTAATAGCTGATTGAGAATGATGAGCGGGTCTGAAATTCGAAAAGAAAAAAAACTTTTTAGACGTTTTTCATAAATTAAAATTTCAAAATTCTTCTCAGTGAGTAAAATTTAAGTTTAATCTTCATTTTATGACTACTTACAATAAAATGGAAACATTTTCATTACTTGCTTTGTAGTCATAAGCTACAGATTAAACTTAAATTTTGATCACTGAGAAGATTTTTGAAATTTTAATGTTTGAAAAATTAAATAAAAAAATTTTTAGAACTTTAGCCCCACTCATCATTCTAAATCTGCTATTAAAACGTTATTGTCTATTATGTGGCGACCCTATATAGTGTGTTAGGCTTCGGATGTCCGATACTTCACCTACGTATACTACGGTAAATTTTATCGACAAAATACTATACAAAGGGGGGGTCGCACCCCTCTGAATGACAGCCACTTGAGAATTTAATATTTCGTACTCCACTGAAACTCATTTTTAAACCCCTAAGAGTTAGTGGTGTTATTTGAACGATTATGATATTTGCTAACATTTAAAGTAGGTAATTTCTGTTAGGACGTAATGCGAAATAGTCCATGAAATTCTTTAGTATAGCCGAAAACCGTGTAAACTATTCACTTAGTAATTTTTTAATTAATGCGCGCTACCTAAAAAACAAGCCCCTTAACATACTTATTATCGTTTTTTTCCATTCAATCCAAAATATTCCAGTAATTGTTTAAGTGCCCGCCATTATTTTGATTGCAGCACATATTTTCCGAAATGTGAGGTACTCACGCATTATTCGCCATGAATCGGACGAGGTGGTACGAACTCTTGGCCCCGCGGTCACTGAATTTAACTCCGCTGGATTTATTGTTACGGAGAACAATGAAACAGAAAATGTGTCTGGAAGTTCCAGACACTAAAGAAGAGCTCTTACATAGGATAATGACGATAGCACCAGGCGCGGTCGCAGAATGAAATTTGGGGGGGTCACAACAATTTTTTTTTTATCAGAAGTATCTTTTTTAGTTTCTTTTCTTATAAGATGTTCATCTTTTCATGATTTTGAGGGGGGGTCATGTCCCCTGTGACCCCCCCCCTGGGACCGCGCCTGGATAGCACAGGAACTTAGAAACGAAAAGAGCCACTCAACAAGTCGGATTAAGGGCAACCTCCTGCATTTAAAATAAAGGCGTGCACTTTGAACAATTACTGTTAAGTTTTATAATAAGAAGTAAAAATTAAAGAAGAACAATAAGAAGTAGTTTTTGTCTCACTCACGCGGAACTATCCTTAAAAATACCGCTCACACTCGCACGCTAATGAAATCACGGAGACATTTCGTGAATGAAATGTTGATTTGTACAACCTATTTAGACGTGTATTTTTTTGTAATTTTGATCAAATTAACGAATTAAATTTTTTGGTCTTTCTGTGAATATGGTAAATTTAAAGCTTGTACGGGGTTGTTTTTTAGTTACCAGCCAAATTTATTTATTTTATTTACGATATAAATGTACCCGCATACTTATTTTAGTATCTCTTAGTAGAAAAAAATAAAGAAATGGCATTACAAACTTTTTTACAAATACCTAGTCATGAACACTGTTAATAAAACACAACTACTACGACGCGGCATTCCATTGATAATACTACGACGTAGTACCACAAGATGTTTTGTAGTAGCACTTCGACGTTTTTATTTGAACGATATTCATTCATGGTTTAGAGTGTGAAAAGAGAGACATTGTAAGCGAAAATATAAATTTCCTCGTAAAAATGCACACCTTTATTTTGCAAAAAACGTTTCTATAAATGATACTTATTGCGTAAAAAAAAATTTGGCTGGTGACTTAAAAAAAACCCTGTATATTTAGAATAGGCTAACCATTAGCTTTCACTTTGATACCAATATTGTAAAAAAATACATAAATATTTCAGCGGAAAATATTTTCTTGCTTCGTACTTTTTAGAGCTTGCTTGTTTCTTTTAATAGTCGTATAGTCCGACAAGGATCTTTTGGCGCTTGGCGAAAATTGGAACTAACCACCGTCTTGGGAAATGTCACTTCATGTCTTTTTCCGCTCAGCAGTGCGATCACAGAACTTTATCGAATCGTATATTAACGAATGTTTACGAATGCTCGTATAGTATGGAGTCGGTTGCAAGTTTTGAGTAACATTGTAATTTTTTATTTTACAGATATTTATGAGTACAACATGTTTACAAACATTCAAAATTAACAAGGCACACATTTATTTAAGCTGGCCTTGCGGCAATGGATAGATTTCAATTTTTTCTTAAAAACCGTCTCCATACTATACGAGCATTCGTAAACATTCGTTAATATACGATTCGATAAAGTTCTGTGATCGCACTGCATATTTGTTAATGTGCTTTTAAATTCAATTTTAAGATATGAAATACGCCAAAATATACAAAATGTGGGCTTACTTATTGTTATAAAATTGAAGAAGTTATTTTTAGAAAGAAAAACAATTTAACGTCTCAATGAATCCCTTTTGAAGAGTCAAGAAGCAATTTGCCTCTGCAATGTTTACCATATTGCCATACTTTGAAAAATACACTTTAGAACATAATTGATTTCATTTTTTTAATCTCAATAAAAAGTACGAATTCAGGAGAATCGTCACTTTAGAAAGACTATATAAAAAGTCAAGAAAGATAAGCAGATTTTACAAAAACCTTTAAAATTACCAGAATTTCTAGATACGAGTAGGTACCTAAGGTAGGTAAAAAGAAAGAAAGTAGTGGTGACGAGGATGGCGAGGAAACAATTTATCGTAAAAACATGATTTTAATTTCATGTCACTTTATGTTTTAATATATTTTCTTGTTTCTTCAAACTTTCTTCAACCCTCTGTTTTTGTACCATTAACGTTTCTTTCAAAATTTACGTGACAAACCTTTTGCAGTATACATAAAATAAAATAATTCCTGTTTCCAAACTCGAAAAAACGTATCTGCATTCATATTTTTCCCTGAGAAAGGGGAAACTTTACTTAATAGTAACCCTTATTTCACCCTCACGCCCCTCTGACGTCGTCATCCAAGCGCCAAAAAAGCCTTGTCGGACTGTATTTTATTTTAGTTTTTTAACTTTTTTTTTTCAAGAAAATACGTAGAATAAATGGGCTAATAAACCATAGTTTATGCCACTTTTTTCACTCACAAACTCTTATAATAAACCAAAATACATATGCTTTAATTGGACACAAAGAATTGAGAATACTGACTAAAATAAAAAAAATATGTTTATAGTATATTATGTAACAAGTGAGCGAAGTTGCTAATTACAGTCGAGGCTTAATAATGAGCCGAGACTGTAATTAGCAACGCACACGAGTTACATACGACGTTTTTCAACACACTTGTGAGTAAAAGACAGACATACGTGGTCATAAAATAACAAACACATTAATTGATAACAAAGCTGTGAATTGTGATTGAAAAATGGCGCCGAACCTCGCGCATGCGCGTAGGTTTTTTTTTCCGCCAAATGTGTCAATGTCTGTATAGCATATACAGCCTATTTTAAGTGAAAATGTTTAATTTGGAGTGGTAAATGCAAATATTTTAATATTTTATAACAAATTATTGTAAATTGTGAATAATTTGTTTGATATACAAATTTGTTTTACTAATATAAGGCGCAAACATTTAAAAATGTATATGGATTTGAAGTGGTATAAAACCTCTTTTGTTGTTTCTGAAAGTATTTAATGTATAACCCGGACCAATAAAATATGCTCTGTTTACTCGCATGTAATTTGCACAAAGGTACAATTCAACTTTGTAGGATTCATTATATTATGCACTAGGGTATAATATATTATGCACGCGTGACTTATAGCCCAGTTTATAGTTCTAAATTCAATAGAATAGCGCTCACTTTACGAGCAAGTGTGTTGAAAAAATAATTATTTAATAGGTATTTAGCTTAGGTAGGTTTCTGTGTTTGAAACTCGAATGATTATTAAGGCAACTAAAGATAATGAATTGTCAATCATATGAAGACAGATGCGACAGATGTTACTTTCAAAGACTGATCAATCAAGTTTCCGTTCGTTTATTTGTGAGTGCAAGTTTAGTGAGGTAAACAATCCTATTGGTTTGGTATTGAATTGAACAATATTACTGAAAATAATCAAGTATATTCAGAGCATTTACACCACCGGGGATATTTTATTCTATTCTTGATGACACTTGGGCGTAAATATCAGCATTCCGTCGGGTAAATAATTGTATTATGTATGTTTGGCTGGCTAGAATAAGTGATGCATGAAACAGGGGTCTGGGTCGTACTAAAATACTTTGGGATTGATTTTTAACTATTTATAGGAATGCTGGGGATCATAACAAGGCCTCTTTTAACCAGTGTAAGATCGGCTCTCTATCAGGTTGCTCATCTTCGGTAAGTTTTAATAAATTAACATGCATGTTGATGAGTCAGTAACTATAGCTAGGCACACCGTTTATGTATTATAGGTGCATGATGTGAATTGTAACTATATTACTCATCTCCTAAGAACCAAACTTCTTTCCTATCAATCCTATTCTAGTACCTAAACAATTATAAAGTGTAAATAATCCAATGTTTATATTTACATAAAATTAGTAAGATTCAATTGTAATTACAATTTTATTGTTTGTCAGTAACTTTTCATCCTTCAGATAAACTTAACATCTCCAAAATAGGTAACAGCATCCAAAATAAATATGGATTTATGTTATAAACTTTCTTGTGGCAAAAATGTTGTTGTTTTAACTGCATTTCTTTTTAAATCTTACACTAACTATGATTTCTGTTCTAACTTTTTACATATGAAAACTTATTGAACCTGAAGTGCAAAAGAATAAAATTGATTTAATATGACATACCTACCTGCATCTTTCAAGTTTAAAATTCATTAGCAGCTTTGAACCTCTTATTCAAACCTGCTATGAAATACTAGAGCTACATATGTTAAACCTTAGAGAGCTCTAAAGCACTAAAAAGTGTGCTCATACCAGAAAGGTGAAGGCTAATATAATAGATCAATAAGGTTGCAGTCAAGAGCGAAGGTTATTTATCCCCCCTGTGACAGTATAATAATATACAGGATTACTGATGACAAATATTAGACACTGAAAGAGAGCACTCTTTACTTGATTCTGTTCATAATTATGTAAAAAAAAGTAGGAATATAATTTTTCACTACAATTCCCCATAAATAAATACTACTATGTTACTATTTATTTTGCAAACAAGTGAAAGTCAATTGCGGCATATAACCTGGCATGCGGATCAGATCTTTAACTTTTGGTTAAGTTTACTCAGTAAACATTTAATATTTTTTTTTTATTATATTTTTTTCTCTTTATGTATGGTCTCAAACTATCACATCCTTGAATTTCAAAAGTGGCCCACCAGTCACCCTGTATATAATTCCATCTTTGTGACTACTTGTAAGCTATTTTTAGCACAGCCGACTTTGTGGTAGGAAATAACTGTTTCAGATTTATTTATCATCATATTTTTATTTGCTTTATCTTTGCTAAAGTTATAACACTGGGAGTCAAATATGACAACTTTTCCGTAGAGCAAATAAAATGTGCCTTGTTATATTAATACCTACATATAATATGGAGTTTATAAAAACAGATTGATTCTTAAATTTTTGTGTTTAGGTTATGAAAATCATTATTTGTATTATTCCTCTATTGGATGATATAAAAAAGTAAATTGGTATTTTTTGGACTTCTGCTGTTTTTATTTAATTAATATGTAGTCGCTTTAATAATTATTTGTTTTGAATTTCTAGCATGTTCTAACCCTGCCTGTGTGCTTGTTGTTTGCCTGTTATAAAACATCCATAGATTGAATACATGATAGATTCTGTGTATATCATATTTGTTTCATAGAATTACTTGTTTAAATAATTGAAGTAAAATATTGAGGTTTTTCTTGATATGAATCTAAAATATCAAATGTTTCTTTTTATTTATTGATTGAGAATGATCTAAGCCTATGTTGTTATCTTAACTACTAGTTGTTTTCCACGGTTTTACTTGTAAAATTTATAATCCCACAGGAATATTGGGATAAAATTAGTCTATGTGCTATTCCAGGCTGTCCACCATCACTTTGCCAAATTTCATCCAAATTCGTTGAGCTGTTCTGCCATGCTGAGTAACAAACATCCAAACTTACACATTTATAATATTAGTAAGATAGTTCTTGTAAGAGGCTGGGTATTTATGTAGATACTTTGCATCTATCAGTTCCATTGTATTCTCAATTCTTTATTGCTTTCATAATATACACAAATCATTAGGATACATTATGACCCTATTGGGTATTGCAATATTAGGAGAGAGGAGGCGTAAAGATATTATAGATAAATTAAATTTACTGTCTTATTACAAATTTATCATTTAAATATTCTTGTACTGTATAATAGCTTTTTGTAATTAATAAATTTTTGAGCTGTTTAAATAATATTTTTTCATCTGTTTGAGTTTTTAATACATTAGGCAGATTATTGAATATTTTTACACCCATAACAGCGGGACTATTTGCATGTAGTTGTAACCTGGATGTGGGGAGCATCAGTCTATGATGGAATTTTGTGAATATTTCAAAGTAAGGAATTTCTAAATGAAATAATTTGGGCTGTAAATTGTATGAGTTATTTAATTTTATATTTTATCAATACAAAATTAAAATATGCAAAAGCAAAACAACCAAGTGTCACCATACCATGCTATCAGAATAACTTATGTATGAATATATTTCATATGCAAATTTTAATAAAATAACTTGTATGATTTTGGAATTAATAAAAATTAGATGTCTATTGGTGTTAAACTAAACTTTATTATATTCCTAATTGTGTTAAAATAAATGTAAATAATAGTTCTCATAAGCTCAGTCAGGGCTCAGGGCTTTATTCAGATTGAGATGTCATAAATAAGGTTACTGATATGAAACTAGTAATAAATAAATAAACACAGATAGTTTTTACTAACAATTTAATAACTATAAAACATTATTTACAATACGTCCTTATTAGCTATGACTAACAATAAATTATATTTTCTGCAGACACTTAAAAATTAAATTATTTGGTGTTCAACTCCCAAGGACGAGGTCCTCGTTTATTCTCCCAATTATCAATATCTAATTTCTGTATCTCTTCATAAACACCTTCAACAGTAACTTCTTTATCTTTGTGAAGACCCATTTTTTCTGCTTCCTCTCTACTTACTCCTTTTACTTGGGAAAATTGATATCTTACTTGAGTCCACTCTCGCAAACCAAATGAACCGCCAACAATAAGTAATATAAAGGGTACTCCATGTTTCACTAATCTCCTTTGCATATACGGTCGCATATGTTGGTCGTATACGGTTTGCATATAATTTCGAAGTGACTCCATTTGAGCTGTAAATTCTTTTGAAATCATTATTATTTACTAGAAATATTTACAGGTTATTTTAGGAACTTGTTAATATTTCACTGTCAAGCAAGTGTCAAGGGTTAGTCAACTTACTGTCAGTCAATCTTTCCATGCACATTTCAGTCTAGCTGCGCACGTCGGTTGAAAGTAGTTGTATAATCAGTACTAAGGTGAGCCAATAGATGGCGTTTAATTAAAAATAGGTTCAAAAATATTATTGAATAGAATCGAAAAGTAAAAATTAAGTATAGAATTTAGGTATAACTTAATTAACTACTTTATAAATTATTAGTGACATTATAATCAAAATAATATCAAAATTATTGAAATAACCCTAGAGTTATACCTCAATAGAATACGTCTATCGATACCGTAAAATAATCTTAAACCCTGTCTTTTCTTACGTACTTGTTCCAATTATTAATTAGTACATAATCTTGGCATGTCTTATTAATTGAAAGGGTAATTTAAAGACTAAAAATTATAAAAAAACAATACCTTTTAAATAGTTTTTTTAATAATGTACGATTGTAGTTTACGGTTTCTGTTTTCAAATCAAGTATCTTATTTCAAATAGGTACCTACGTTAATAAGTATCAAATCTATGCCAAGGCTGTTTTTTAATACGAAAAGTTCGGGACACCCCCGATCGGGACTTTAAACTCAATCCAATCAATTAAAAACTATTTTACTTTAACCGGATAGACATGCACTTTAACGAGAACAAGCTAATAAAGTCTTCAAAATAAATTAGTTATTTTAATGTAGGTAATTCTGTTATTTAACTTAGCAGTATTGTGAAATAAAATATTTAATAAAAAATGAAAAAAGTGAGTGATAGGGTGCACAACAGTGAAATAAGAAAGAGATGCGGATTGAAAGAGGATGTAGTGACTAAAATTGAAAAGGGTATGGACATTACGGTGGTTTGGACATTTGGAAAGGATGAGTGAAAGTAGATTTACGAAAGAGGTGTACAGAGCAAGAATGGGTGGTGTTGTTGGAAGGGGCCGGCCTAGGCGAACGTATGCTGATCAAATTGGCGACATTTTGAAAAAGGGCCTAGTCAAAAGTACCCGTAACCGGCGAACATGTATGAAAAGATTGATGAACGTGGAAGAAGCGAAAGAGGTATGTTTGGATCGCAGCAATTAGTGTTCCCTTGTCTCTGTCTACCCCAAGGGGAGACAGGCGTGAGGTTATGTATGTATATGTAAAAAATTAAAGGCTGATGCACCCACAGCATAATAAGATCTAGACCGAATAAGATAGTGATTGTGTTGAGTCCATGGTTGAAGCAAAAGTTCAATGTCAACATAATATATATAAGCTTGACCTTTACTCCACTGTGCTAATCTAACCTTTATTAGCTCAGTGCGCGTGCTCAGCCAAGCGTCACTTGCCGCGATTATGACGTAGGCTCTACCACAGAATAAGTAATAGTACCGTTGGTACAGAAGAATTACTCCGCAAGAAGATCTAAATAAATTCGAGTTTTGCTACGACGCGATACGGTGGAATTCAGCTCGCACAGCATTACGTACCTGCAAATTTATATACCTAGAAGTTTTGTCTCTTTCTATCGCATGCCTCTTATCTTTTCTTACGCTGTTAGGGTTGCTGCCAAGTGAAGAATAATTAATCTCCTTATTTGTAATTACTAATTAAGTATCTACCGATGTAGGTATTACTGTTATTCTACCTTTGTAAAAAATATTGTTTCAACTTACCTAAAGTAAAAAATTAAAAAAAAGTTACGACGAATAATTAGATTATGTCAGTCAGTTATGTTTGTCAGTTTTGCGCGCAGCGCCCTGTGTGTTGTGACGTGTGCGGAACTATTCCGGATCCGTTAATTAATATGTCGTGCTTAGTAAAGTGCAGTTCGTGTAACATCGTCATCGATGAACTGTTATCTTATATACAGAATAAGATATCAGTGGCTGATGAAGATAGCTTGATTAGAATTTGTGCGTCGGCTTTTTCAAGCGAGCAGATAGAAAAGTCAACTAAACTACTGTTCGAATCTGTGTCGCGCGAGTTGCGAAGAACCATACGCAAAGGAAAGGGTAAAGATCATCGTACGCTACAGGATATCATCAGCTTCTTCAAAGTCACTGATCATGAGGCAATACCTGTGTTCGTGGCTCGTGACTTAGACAAACTGCCGCCCTTAACATTCGACCACCTGGATGTGACAAAATTGTTAAAAGATTTGGTGCTCTTACAAGCTGAGGTGAAGGAAATAAAAACATCATACGTAACCACCGAGGATTTAGAGAAAATTAAAGATGAGTACTTAAAAGGCGGGCATTCGACATCTTTATCGCCACCCTTTTCAGCTGCAAAAATAAACCTGAAAAGAGGAGCATATCGTGATAGTGGCCCGATAGGATTATCGTTTGCAGACGAGTCAACTACTTGTACCGAATTCGAAGGCAATAATAATCACGGCTTACAGTACAGAAGTATTGATTATAATTTTTGTCAAGATGCTGACAAAAATATGACGATAGGCCGTACGGGTGAATCATTGCAGAGCCAACGGTCGCCAGCGCACGTTGAAGGGAGCGAGCGGGTGGCGCGGGTGGCGGGGAGCGCCGCCGCCGCCCCCTTGCAGCCCGACGACGGCCGAACCTCGCCGACGCAGAAACAGCTGATCGTCGAGCGTGACCTTGAGGTGCAATGTCTTCCGATAACAGCTGATAAAATTAAAATATTGACGACAAATGAGAATAAAGAAGATGAGTGGCAGACGGTCTCTAAAAGACGACGTACTTCAAAATATCGATACGCGGGCATAGCGGGCACGAACCGAGATACTCAAGGTACATTTAAAGCTGCAGTTAGAAAAGTACCGATTTTTATATCGAAAGTGCATAAGGAAACTACGGACAAAGATATAGTGGACTTTATATTTAAAAATACACAAGAAACTATAGAACTAGAGAAAATTTTGTGTAAAAATGATAAGTATTATAATGCCTTTAAGTTTTATGTTTGTGAAAACAAGTTGGCTTTATTCCTAGATCGAAAACTGTGGCCAGAAGGTATAATATTTAGACGTTTTGTGCACTTTAAGAGAAGTCAAAATTTCGAGCGGATTAATACCGCAGTCGGCCGAAATAATAATGCACAAAATGGCAAGTGATCAATTGTTTAATTTCGTTTCTTATAACTGTAAGAACGTAAAACGTTCAGTGGAATGTATCAAGCAACTATGTTCAACATCTCACATAATTGCTTTACAAGAGACGTGGTTGCTGCCAAATGAATTAAATTATTTGGACAGCATCAGTGACGAGTTTGGATGCACCGGGACGAGCGCAGTGGACACGGCGGCCGGCATGCTGCGCGGCCGTCTATACGGCGGCGTCGCGCTGCTGTGGAAGAAAAGTGTGTTCACGAATGTGTCAGTAGTTCAGTGTGATAACGCGCGAGTGTGTGCCATCAAAATAACAATGGGTCAAAGGTCATTTATAGTGCTTAGTGTTTACATGCCCACGGATAATGCAGTGAACTTGATTGAATTCACGGATTGCCTTAGTCTGGTGAGTGCGATTGTTTCTAACGATACTGTAGAAGCGATTTATATACTTGGGGACTTTAACGCACACCCACAAGAACCTTTTTATAAGGAACTGCAATCCTATTGTTCTGAAGAGGACTGGATATGTGCAGATATTGACTTTCTAGGTTTAATGTCGAATACCTATACTTTTATAAGTGAGGCAAATGGAGCGAGACGCTGGCTCGACCATTGTGTAGCAACCAAGTCGGCCATGCAGACTGTTTTTAATATATATGTACAGTACGATGTGACGTGGTCTGATCACTTCCCTCTTATCATACAATGTAAGTTAGAAACAATTAAGCCTACTTGTTGTAATTTGAATTCTAAGCTAGAGCATAATAAAGTGAAATGGGGGGAGAGGCAGACCGATCAAATTGACATTTATACGAAATTATGTAATGAAAATTTAAAACTAATTGACTTTCCCTCAGAGCTAGGCGCCTGTAGTGACTATTCATGTAAAAATACTGACCACCGAATTATCATTGACGAATTGTATAATAACATTGTTTTAGCTTTGCATAGAGCAGCATCGCAGAGTTATACTAGTAATAATAAAATGTTTAAAAGAAAGCCAGTAATAGGTTGGAATAGGAATGTTAGTGAAGCTCACAGGATTGCAAGGGATAAATTCGAAATGTGGGTTCTGTATGGTAAACCTCGGTCGGGTCACATTTGGGATGACATGCGGGAGAGTCGTAAAATCTTTAAATCTCGATTACGGTGGTGCCAGACTAATCGGGAGCAGTTGAAGATGGACGTACTCGCAACTTATCATGTAAAACACGACTTTAAAAACTTTTGGAAATCCACGAACAAGTTACAAAGTAAACCTGGTATTCCTGTGAGTGTCAATAATATTTCTGACCAAAAACTGATTGCAGAGATGTTTAAAAACCATTTTACTATCAAATCACCTCTAGGGTCACCACAAACAAAATGTGATAATAGAATGAATGGGCAGCCTTTAGGTGCTAGGTTCTCGGCCAGGCAAGTTCGACAGGTGATTGCTTCAATGTCACGAGGCAAGTCTCCAGGTCATGATGACTTGAGCATAGAACATCTGAAATACGCGGGCTCTCACATAAATAGGGTACTAGCCATGTTATATACCTTATGCATAGGGCACTCATACTTGCCAAGTGACATGATGAAAACCATTGTCATACCTATTTTGAAAAGTAAAACTGGTGATGTAAGCGATGAAAGTAATTATAGGCCGATCTCGTTGGCAACTATATTAGCGAAAGTGCTTGACGGTCTGCTCCATACTCAACTGAGTAAGCATGTTAAGTTACATGACAATCAATTTGGCTTCAAACCTGGTCTGTCTACAGAGACCGCCATATTGAGTGTGAAGCAGACTGTGAAGTACTACATAGACCGTAATACACCTGTATTCGCATGCTTCCTGGACCTGTCGAGAGCCTTTGACCTGGTGAGTTACGATATCCTGTGGGATAAACTACAGAGCACCGCGATGCCTTATGAGCTTGTAGAAATCTTTAAATTTTGGTATCTACATCAGGTCAACGTCGTTCGATGGTCGGGTGAGCTGTCGAGTCCGTACAGGATGGAATGTGGGGTAAGGCAGGGGGGGTTGACTTCGCCCCTACTTTTTAACTTATATATAAATTCACTTATTATAGAGCTGAGCGCTACTCATATAGGTTGCCATATTGATGACGTTTGTCTAAATAATGTAAGCTATGCTGATGACATGTGCTTACTAAGTGCGTCACAGTGTGGACTATCAAAACTTGTCCATATTTGTGAAAGGTATGCTAAATCGCATGGACTTATATATAATTCTAAGAAAAGCGAGTGTATGGTATTTCAGGCCAGAGGTAGAGTACTTGACTATGTGCCAAATATTACGCTTAATGGTACAATTTTAAAACAAGTTAAACAGTTTAAATATCTAGGACACGTACTCACTCAAGACCTGAAAGACGATGCAGATATGGAAAGAGAACGTAGGGCGCTATCAATTCGTGCCAATATGATCGCACGTAGGTTTGCTCGCTGCTCAAGGGAAGTCAAACTAACTTTATTTAAGTCGTTCTGTACCTCGTTTTACACAAGTAGCTTGTGGGTGCAGTACACGAAAAGGCAGTATAATGCTCTTCGCGTTCAGTTCAACAACGCGTTCAGGGTGCTGCTGCGGCTGCCTCGCTTCTGCAGTGCGTCGGGGATGTTCGCCGAGTACCGCGTGGACTGTTTTTATACAACCATGCGTAAGCGGTGCACATCCCTGGTGAGGCGGGTGCGGGCCAGCTCTAACAGCATCCTGAGGGCCTTCGCGGACAGATATGACTGTCATTACCTGAATCATTGCCATATGATTCATGTACTGCCTAATACATAACAGTTATTTCATTATTAGACTTATGTTATAATTATAATTGTATTGCATATTATAATTAAATTATTTGTAGTTTGAATTATTTAATTTTATAGATCCTATTTGAGAATAATCCTAAATAACATTATTGTGACGTTGAAGATGTAAATTTAAATTTAATACAGTAATTAATGCTTTTTCCCATCTTTGACATTCTAAAATATTATAATTCAAATTTTTTTTTTTTTTGTATTCTTAATTATTTAATATTGACATTTTTCATGCTAACATTCAATTTGTAATTTGATTGATAATTATTCTTATGTTCTCATTATTACTATTTTTTTTTATTTTTTTTTATTGTATCTATCCTGATAATTACTTGTATGTACAATGATCTGTTAATTGATTGAAAAATAAATGATTTGATTTGATTTGATTTGAATTAGTAATACTACCTATGTTTTGTTTGCTACATTGAACATAATCAAATCTAAACATAATCTAATTTAATACTTATTTGTTTTTTTTATGTCAATTTTTAAATACTCTTTGCGACCTCGATCATAGAATTACTGTGAGTGCTATTAGGTAGGTAGGTATCTACAACGTCCCGACGGGCGCGCGCGTGATACACGACCCATTCGAAATGCGCCGGCGCGGCGCACAGTGGCTCGTATTTGGGGCTCCATACTCATAGAAACTAAATGTCACAAATTAGAAAAATAAAAATATACATGTCTTCAGTACACCTCCCTTGGTATATATTTTTAATATGGAGGGTATGCACAGCTCCTCGAAGGAGAAAAAAAATTATAGATTTTTTTTTGTATGGGAGAAAACACATAAAGTGTTTTTTTTTTAAACTAACCGAAACTGAAGGGCTGTTGCTTACGTCATCTATTGTACCTTGCACACTGATCAAGATGACATACTATTTATGTACCTTTGGGTGCCGCTTTGCGCGTAGCAATTTTTTCAAATTTTGAATTTGGTACTGTAGTTTTTTCAAATAATTAGTACAATTATATGAAGCAAGTAATTGTTTTGAATGCAAAAAAACTATTTTAAGTAGGTTTGTGTATAATAACGATAATATAGATACATAGCAAGAGGATACTTGCAATAATTTTAATTTTGAATCTATGTTTAAAAATAAGGAAATATTAAAGACACGAAGTTTTTTTTAAAAGATAGTATATTATTTAATGTAAATAAAGGGTACAAATCTTAACTTTCCGAATATAAATGATTAAAAAACAAAAAAGTACATAAAAAAGCAGTAAAAATAAAAATTGTGCATTACGAAATTTAGAATAGAATAAACATTAATTATCACGCATCTAAATGACACATACACACACATATAAAATAGTTACACAATGATAATAATAATAATAATAAACACATAAAACTAAAGAACAATAACTATTAAGTACTATTATAAGGGACAAAAAGTGATAAAAAGTAAAAGGCTCAGCTTGAGCTGCTGAGATTGTAAGTCTCAGCAACGCTGGTTTTCAGCCTTCACTTTGTTCTTAGAAAAACAAAATACATAAAATCATGTTGAGTTAAACAACATAAGGACTTAGATAAAAAAATAAAATATAAAAATTAAGTACTTAAGACAATTAGAACTATTCACAACTCTTATAACTATGAAAATTATACTATGTACTACAAAAATAAAAATCTAATTATTTAGAACTCTAATACATAAACATATGTAAAATAAATACTAACAGAGGCTATCTTCACCATCATCGTCCTCTAAATCCGAGTCCAACATAGATGCATTAATATCGACAAATTCAATATTCTCCTTGTCGTTGCCTGCATCGTCAGATTCCTCAGTAACAAGAAGAGGTCTCATATCATTAGTGATAACTGTTTTACTTTGTTTTCTCAGCACAGGTCTTATGCTAGACAGGTAGGGATCTGACGACACAAGGAGACCATTGAAAATATCTTCGTTTGTAGCTTTTCGACAAAATTTGCGTGAATGCTGTTCTCGGATTTTCTTAAAGTCTTTGTTTCTGGCTTCTGATGCCTCTTCAGATAATTTGCCAATAGGCAAAACATTGAAATGTTCAATTACTTCAGCACCGTGCATTAAAATTTTGTGAACACTCGAAGGCATGTTATACCAGCCATAGAGATCCACAAACTTTTGTGCAGTAAGAAGCGCAAAGCTTTTGAACGCCTCAACATTAATGGGCTCTCCACACGCCATCACACGCAAAATCGTTGCAAATCGTAGGACCAAACATGGATCTAAGCCCGTGATAGCGGCAGTTTTTTCAGGATCACTAAAGAATTTCCTGGCCGTGTTCCCATCGTTAGTTGTTCCGGAACCTGAAAAAAAAAACATGTACAAAAAAAACGGAAAAAAGTATAAAAAGTTAGTAAACAATTACTTATAAATAACGGTAAGGTATTTAAAATTAAAAGGATAAACAACGCCTGTTATTTTAACTCACCTTGTTTAACAATGTCTACTAAGAGACCCATTTCATCACGGAACTTCTGCTGAATTTCTTGCTTTCTTTTCTTTAGTGATTCTTTGCTGCTTGGATGTCTGGCTTGCCAAGTTTTAAACTCTAGTCTATAAGAAATGTGAAGCAGACATTCCATACACCTTATCCAAGCATGAAGCGTAGACAAACCGTACTGGTATATTTCAGTTGCAACAGGTTTTCTGGAAAAGGTGATAAAATTTGTTAGAAAATTATTAAACAGTAAGCTGAACTTTATTGAGTAGATATATTATTAAAAACTTACTCTAAGATTATCTCTAACTTATTCATTTCAGATGGGGTAGCTTTACAGATATCACAAGTCTGAGTCGAGGTTTGAGATAACTGCGATGTAATTTTGCCATCTATCATGGTCATGAGCATCGAGTGATTAACAGCATGACTTCCTATAATAGATGGCTCCAGTGCTGCTATCTCTGCTTCGATTAAAGCCTGTTCTTCTGGGATGTTTAATTTATTTTCACTTGCAAACTTAAAATATAGTAGTCTGCAGAACATCGTGGAAGATGGTTTGGGATTCTCCCATATGCTTTCTCCATCACAAACTAAACGTAGAGGTACAAATGAACACATAAAAATACTGTCATCGTCACCCGCTATGGTTTGTTTGTATAAGCTTTGTCCTGAAGCACCATCAAAACCCCACTTGCTTATCAATTGTAGCACTTTGCCCTCGACCGAAGATTCCAAACGTAGAAATTTTGCGAGCCTAGCGAGAGTTTTATCTAAAACTGCTTGCAATTTCACTTTAACTCCTATTTCTGTGACTTCGATGGCATCTTTAGGTGGGTAGCAGTCCTTCTTCGCCTCTGTAATTGCATGATATGAAGGATAGAGGGGTATTCCTTCTTCCTTCGCACAAGCCCTTAACGTGATATACTGCCACTTCGAAAGTTTCAAGGAAGTTAAAATACCTAACGCTTTATCTGCAGAGTAGACAGGCACTTTTTTTTTCGGTTTTAACAACTCTTTGATCTTTGCAGCCTCTTGGGGATGCTCAGTAACCAACTTGATAACATCTGCAACGTTTTTATCGTCTGCACTTAAACCAGTTGCATAAGCAAGGCTTTCAGTGCTATGCGCTAAGAGACCTTCTACTCTTCTTCTCTTTTGTTGCGGGCTTAGCTCGGAGAATACTTTTCTTGGACTCGCAGCTGATGTTGATGTTCCAGCATCGCATGTGCCCGGTTTGAAGGATGTTGATGCGCCCTCATTCACACCAAAGTCTGAACCTAAACATGTTTGCAGCTTTTCAGACTCTAAAAATATTTTCTTCTCCTTCATAAAACAAGGCCATTTTATGTCTTCTTGTAGCCATGACTCATACTTTCTTATGAATGTACGTCTCGTGCGATTACAAGAAATCCATTTGGTTCTCAATGAACACACATAAGTTTGACAGAATTGTTTCAATTCCGCCAAGTTATTTTCTGTCAAACCATCAACGGACTTTAAAGCTTCAAACAATACACTAGGCTGTGAGAAACAATGATTATTTGCCACAAACATTAAAAGGTCCAAATTGGTACCAAAACTCTCCATTTCAACAAGAAATAAAACACACGTTATAGGTATAGTATTCACGCACAAGTGCTAAGAGCTACTGATGGAATGTAGCTCAAATGAACTATTTATAAGTAACTACCCTAACGAAGCCTCATTATCCCTTATTTGTGTTTTTGGTATTAATATCTAATGAACACTTAGTGACGGTGACTACGTAATGAGTTACTTCTTGGAATGCAAATTTGGAGAGAACAATAAACATTAGATATCATTTTCTATTATGGTGATTACAAAAATTATAGGACGCTTTACCAAATTACAAAATAAGTAATTAGGTCGGCAACCTCTCTCTTTAATTTAATTCGATGTATTGAAAAATAGTAAATATACTTAAGTTATTCTTAGAATGCGAATTGAAGAAAAACAATGAACATTAGATACCATTTCCTATTATTGTTGTTACAAAAGTTAATAGGATGCCGTTATCTAATTACTAAATACGTAATTATAACAAAATACGATCGGTAACTTCATTTAATTACTTCGAAGAAAGGAAAAATAGATTTGCAGAAATTCAAAATTTGAAAAAATTGCTACGCGCAAAGCGGCACCCAAAGGTACATAAATAGTATATCATCTTGATCGGTGTACAAGGTACAATAGATGTCGAAAGCAACAGCCCTTCAGTTTTGGTCAGTTTAAAAAAATTACACTTTATGTGTTTTCTCCCATACAAAAAAAAATTTAACATTTTTTTTCTCCTTCGGGGAGCTGCCCATACCCTCCATATTAAAAATGTATACCAAGGGAGGCGTACTGAAGACATGTATATTTTTATTTTTCTAATTTGTGACATTAACTTTCTATGAGTATGGAGCCCCAAATACGAGCCACCGTGCGGCGGAGCGCTACGCTGTAGGTAAATAACGGATGTACCGCGCGGAGTGAGCCAGGCCTGGCTCTACGAAGTCCTTGTTAATATTAATCCTTATTATGGATACTCTCTAGACGCGGGATGATAAGAGTCGTCAGTTATACCACAGAATAAGTAATAGTTGGTACAGAAGAATTACTCCGCAAGAAGATCTAAATAAATTCGAGTCTTGCTACGACGCGATACGGTGGAATTCAGCTCGCACAGCATTGCGTACCTGCAAATTTATATACCTAGAAGTTTTGTCTCTTTCTATCGCATGCCTCTTATCTTTTCTTACGCTGTTAGGGTTGCTGCCTAGTGAAGAATAATTAATCTCCTTATTTGTAATTAAGTATCTACCGATGTAGGTATTACTGTTATTCTACCTTTGTAAAAAATATTGTTTCAACTTACCTAAAGTACAAAATGAAAAAAAAGTTACGACGAATAATTAGTAATACTACCTATGTTTTGTTTGCTAAATTGAACATAATCAAATCTAAACATAATCTAATTGAATATTCTTTTTATGTCCATTTTTAAATACTATTTGCGACCTCGATCATAGAATTACTGTGAGTGCTATTAGTTCGGTAGGTATCTACAACGTCCCGACGGGCGCGCGCGTGACACACGACCCATTCGAAATACGCCGGCAGCGCTTCGCTGTAGGTAAATAACGGATGTACCGCGCGGAGTGAGCCAGGCCTGGTTATACTTATCTAGATATATTCAAGGTGATATATCTTGATTTCCCATAACTCTAGTGTTTTAATGGTACCATGTAATAGAATCAAATAAGATGAAAAAAGAAAATCCATTTAATTTTTATTTTTTTGTATTTTTCATACACAATAATTCAATTAAGTCAAAACCTTTAATGCGAAGTATGACAACGTGGCATTTTCTATCCCTTTTTTTTACAGTTTTTTACGTTGCATACACAGTTGTTGTACATTGTACATTGTATGCAACGTTCCTCAACGTTTAAAATGATTTTGTTGTTTATTGTATGGCTTCAGTGACACGCGTCTATTGAATTAATGTTAAAGATAATTATGTGATAATTTCATCACATAATTAAAAATCGGGCTCGATTCGACATTAGATTAGACAATTTTAAGTGTCTCTAATGCCAAACTAGGAGACTTCAAATAGAAAGTAAATTTTAATATATTATGTATAATATAATCAATAAAATCCAATAGGCACAACAATTAGGCAATAATTTAAATTGATATAGTAGAATAGTATTCAAATAAAAATATACCTATATAAGTAACAAATTAGTAAATTAGTACGCATGTGTACAATGTGTAAATAAATAATAATAATAATAATAAATATTTCTGACACTCACACAACATTATCTAGCCCAAATTAAGTTTCTTAAAGAACTTGTGTTATGGATACTAGATAACTGATATACTTAAGAAATATATAAACATACATATTGAATAAATACATATTTTTAATTAGAATAAACTTAAATAAACATATAAACATCCATGACTTGACGACTAATATCTATGTTCATCACACAAATATCCGCCGCCTCCGGGATTCGCATCCAGGACCTCTGGCATAGAAGGCAATGTATGTTACCGCTACACCAGCCGGTCGTTTTGTGATTGAATGTCAGTGTGTGTTTGTGTGTGAGGATGCATGCTATAATTATATGTGTAGTGGCAGAGGTTTTTTTTACAAATAATATAACATACGGCTTTTTAAATAATATGAGCAACATAAAAATGCAATAATGCAATAGTCTCTCTACCTCACTATAATACCTCCGAATTTGTGAAACGTAACATCAAATATTTTTATAGCCTCTGGTCTTCTGCCTACCCCATAAAGGATACAGGCGTGTATGTATGTATGTAAAACAAATGTAACCCTTCCGCAGACTTCCCTCTGCGACATGATCGAGCCGCTGGACTATGAGGAGGTCTGCGACCGGCTGATGGGAGAGGACGACCCTCTCGCCTACCCGCAGAATGACATCGACCTCGTCACCGTGCCGAAGAAGATCAGAACGCTCACGCATGTGTTGCCAGACGAAGACCTGTGAGTGGAGTTTAGTGTTGCCTGATTATTATTAAAATATATGCTTTTTTTTATTTAAGTTGACGCTTCGGTATTAATGGGTCGGGAAGAACAGATTTAAAGTAATAATATTTCTAGCAGATTAAAACAAGTACCTATTTAGGTTGGTATTTATAGCAGTCTAAAATTAATTTTACGAGATTACGACAGGTTTTACGTGCGTAACTTTTGACTCTATGAAGTTTGTGACTAAATAAAGACTTTCTCAGGAGTTGCGCTTGAGTTGGTACTTTCAGAGATTAGCACGTTCAAATAAACTGACAGTTCAGATTTTTTAGTTATACCTGTAGATTAAATAATTTTAAGTTAAAACAATGGAGTAGTAAGTTGCGTCATAATTGAGTTATGGATTTTTGAGGATCATCATTTCAAAATATATTATGTGAATCTCAATGAGTAGGAAAACGATATCATACTCAATATTGGTATTAAATACCAAATAAAAGAGCTCCCTTAATTTGTTTGCAATAACGAACGTCGCTCATCCATACAACAAAAATTTCAACAATTTCACCTGTATCCCACCTCCAGTTCCACAGCCCCGATGTTCGTCCGCGACTGCATCCGCTCATACACCACAGACTACACGGTCGTGGAGTACAAATACCGGCAGTACTCCGCCTCCACCTGCAGCCGCGAGAAGCAGCTGGAACGCCTGGAGCGCATCCAGATACCCACCTACACGTACGAGTGTGACGTCGAGCCTGATGCCGTGTCGACGGATGAGATGGTTACGCAACAGGTAGGGTAAAATGAAAAATAATACAAATAACACGTTTAATTTTAGTATGGACATCTGGCCAGCACCTGTGCAAAAGAAAATAGTTGTGGAATACCTTTATGAAAACACTTAAAATAACTGTTAATTAAATTGTTAGTTACTTTTTGTGTACATTAAGAAAAACTACTTGTATCATATTGCCATATTTTTTTTTTTTTTTTTTTTTTTTTATAAAATATGGATGGGACGTTTGTCTTCCATGACACCTGATGTTAAGTGAACATGAAGACTAAGGTGGTACACGTCCATCCACGAGAAACCTATTCACTCGACGCTTAAAAGTACTAGGACTATACTGGTCAGGGAAAATAGACGCAGGCAGTTCATTCCAAACCTTGGCGACCCGTATCAAAAAGGAACTGTCAAAGCGCTTAGTTCGACTTTTCGGAATATCAACCACATACGGATGGAAGTTCTGTCTGCGTCTAGTAGTCCGATGGTAAAAGGGTGAGGGTTCAATTTGCTCAAACAGAGCACTCGCGCACTCACCAAAATGTATCCTGTAGTACACGGTTAAACAAGCAACCTTACGACGATGCTCTAGGGTCTGTAGTTTTTTGGTCGTAAGGTCGACGTTGTTAATTAATTTACGGGCTCTTCGGTCAACGGAGTCCAGCGCTTCTAGTTGATATTTGGCTGAACCATCCCAAAGATGACTGCAGTACTCCATGCATGATCGCACTTGAGCTGTATATAAGTTAAGAAGCTGTGCAGGGCTGAAGTACCGCCGTACCTTCGAGATGATTCCCAACTTTTTCGAAGCTACTTGAGCCATGGACACAATTTGTTGACCGAAGTTTAAACTGGATGTTATAGTTACGCCTAAAAGCCCTAGATGGTCAGTGATGGGGACAGATACATTTTGGAAAGTGGGCGTTAATGTGAAGGTGCTCTTTTTTGCGGAGAATAGACACGCCTGAGTTTTGGACGCGTTGAATTTGACCAAATTCGACTCACCCCAATCGGATACTTTCCGTAAGGTCAAATCAACGCGCTCAATCATTGACTTTCTTAAACTCTGGATTTCACGGGGGCTCGCTCGCGCATTGGATACGTATCTCTCTACAACAGTGCTGTCATCAGCATAACTAATAATGCCCGGTGTTAAAAGGTCATTAATGTGCAGCAAGAATAATGTTGCAGAGAGAACAGATCCCTGAGGTACCCCGGCATTAATTGCCATTTGGTCGGAGGAGAAGCCATCTAAGACTACTCGAATTGACCGTTCCCTCAGAAAATCAGATATCCAGTCGCAGAGCCCAATCGGTATGCCATAAGCTGGTGATAAAATAAATATTATCATATTGAAGTCATATTTTTACTGACATTCCTATGTTTTTGATTTCTGCCTGGACATAAAATATGATTTCAATAAAAAAAACTAGAAAAGCAAATTGAATTAATAAAATATTGTGTATTTTTGGTAGATATTAGTAGTGGTGAAATGTCACTTCCGTACATTAAGTATGTTGACCTTTCAAGATCACCTCTCATTAACCGTTTTCTAACTTTTTGTTTTAAAACTCGTATGCTTCGAAGTAATAATATCGCACGCTTAATAATAAAGAGAAATAACTCAAAAATGACGAATGTTGGGAAAACGCGTTTAAAGTTTTTGGAAAGTTGAACCCGGTTTTTAAAATGGCGCAGATAACAGAAGTATAGTTTTTCCTGAAATATTATTACTGAATATTGAAGAACAGACTCGAGGCTTTAATTTGGTGTATAAATATATTTTTTAGGATAATGTAAACTATGCTAAAAATTAAAGGGATTGAAAAACCCCCGACTTATTACGGTTTATCAAAAAACAAAAGATGTCAAATATAAATTTGTTGCGGCGCAAAACAAAATAGATCTGTTTCGCTTAAACTATTTAGAAATTAAAAAGGTATAAATAGTACTTATTTCTTTTTAGTTTTGATAATTTAAGATTTTTGAAATTGTATATCTAAAGGTTACAGAATTGCTCCTACTTTTAAAATAAGTTTTAAAGGATGATAAGGAAAAACTTTTTAAGTAATACAGAGAAGCAAAAAAACATTGTTTATTTTTTATGTAGAATAACAATAAACGCTTTGCAATAATGAACTCTTATAAGATAGCACATAAAAAATATAAAAATTGGAATCGTTTCAGGCATAAAATCAAACAGACTCGTTTACTTAATACTCATCAAGTAACATAGAGATCAGCATTTTTATCTTAGCTACTAACTAGAGTTTAATTATCAAGCAATAAAGGTCTCCAAGAAATCTGTAAATTAATAACTCATATTAATTTACAGATTTCTTGTAATGTGTAATATGATTCCTAACCAACCTCTAGGCACCTGCTGAAAACCAGCGCTGCGCTCGGGCACTTGTGGCCTAAACGCAGCATTAAGCTGAGCTGGAGCCTTTTTGACACTGCAGCACTACCAACCTTATAAATCCTAAACTTTTATTATAATTAATACAAAATTTGTTATTTGTATTAATTATAATATTTTAAATATTTGTACCAACTTTTTTTTTTTTAATTTAATTTTTTGTATTTTCCTTTTATTTTTATTATTTGTGTCTTTGCTGCTATGTTAAATAAATGTTTTTCTTTCTTTCTTTCTTTCTTTCTATATTATTTTCTATGACTATATTCAGCCTTCAGTTTGTAAAACTTAGAGAATAATGATAAAAACCAACTTCGAATAATATAATAAAAAACTATTAAACTTAAGTATCATCAGCAGTAAGAATTGTGATAGGTTCGGTTATCCTATCCTAAGCACTTTATATAGAATAGTAGACATCCTTATAAAAAGGTTGACTCAGACCTTTATTTTTATAAAGGATGGATGGGACATTTGTCTTCCATGAAACCTGAGGTTAAGTGAACATGAAGACTAAGGTGGTACACGTCCATCCACGAGAAACCTATTCACTCGACGCTTAAACAGGGAAAATGGTTCAGGGAAAATGGACGCAGGCAGTTCATTGCAAACCTTGGCGACCCGTATCAAAAAGGAACTGTCAAAGCGCTTAGTCCGACTTTTCGGAATATCAACCACATACTAATGGCAGTTCTGTCTGCGTCTAGTAGTCCGATGGTAAAAAGGTGAGGGTTCAATTTGTTTAAACAGAGCACTCGCGCACTCACCAAAACGGTTAAACAAGCAAACTTACGAATAGGGTCTGCAGTTTTTTTTGCTAAGGTCGACGTTGTTTATTAGTTTACGGGCTCTTCGGTCAACGGAGTCCAGCGCTTTGAGTTGATATTTAGCTGAACCATCCCAACGATTACTGCAGTACTCCATGCATGATCGCACTTGAGCTGTGTATAAGTTAAGAAGCTGTGCAGGGCCGAAATACCGCCGTACTTTCGAGATGATTCCCAACTTTTTAACCTTTATAGTTCCTGTAAGTCTATTTTCATAAATCTCTTTTATATCTTTTCTTTTATCACCATCTAAGCATCTAAGATGCATAGAGTTACTATGTGTAATAATAACTCAATGCATCTTAGTTAGAATAAGAAGTACATAGATCACACTCATCTTTGCGAGGCTGAAAAAAGCTTATATTGTATAGTAAATATTTTGTAAAAAGCCATTTAACTTTCAGTTTCTCTATTGTTTTTTGTTGTTCTTAAAATGGCCGTACAAATCCTTAATTGTTTTATTACCATGCCTAAAAATTGTGGCTCTGACTTAATGAGATTCAAGCTTTTATGCTTGTGGTTCCCATGCTTTCCCAACGATCTTTTTCTACCATTCCAGTACTATTTATTTTGTGCTGATAGTATGAATCATGCAGTTAGACACATCGAGACTGCTTTTGAAAAATGTCTAGCAGACTCTTATTGCATGAATTGATAATTGCTTACTTAAATCAGCTAATTCCCACCGGAAAATAATGAATCGATCCTCGGTGTTAATTTTTTGTGAACATTGAAGTGACACTTGTCTCCACATGGTAACTTTATTTCTTATGTCTTTGAAAGAGTTACGTACTAAAATGTGAGATATGAGAGGTTTTAAAGGCGTTTTTGTGGGTGATAGGCTGACCCCCTGTCACTACAATAGTCTCTCTCCATCTTTATAATACCTCCAAATTTGTCAAACGTGACATCAGATGGTCTTGTAACCTCTGGTATTCTGCCTACCCCATAAGGGACACAGGCGTGATGTATGTATGTATGGTGTTGGTGTAGGAGGTTTTTGAAAAATTTAATTCGATACAATCTAACTTATGGAATACTCTCTATTTTAAATTATGCCTTTAATAAAGCTTAAATACCTTAACATTACTTACATCAATGTAAGTTATTAAATGGGAATGGGAAATGGGAGTTAACATCTTCTACATTAATGATAAAGGCGTATTTTTGATCTTGTGAATCCTATAACAAAAGTGATTAATTAGTATTTACGCATAACTTTGTTTGATAAAATAAAATAAATATAAAGTTATAAATTAGGTATTAGATAATTTATCTAAATGAGTAAATTACCAATAACCCAGGATCGATATCAAACACGGATTCTGCACTTTCAGATTAATTTTGAGGCGCTGGTGTGTTAGGTAGGCGTAAAATCTTTCGTTCTCTTGAAAACATTTTCGTGCCTTTGCAGTGCTTAAATAATCAAACATAGCAATAAGTCTTAAAAAAATTAACGAAATATTCTTGGCTATTAATAATAAACTGAAATAAATACTAAAGATTTTTCGATCGGTTGTCACTTTTTGATAATAAAAAGTAGTAACATTGAATGTTTAAAAAATATCGAAAGCTTCTTAATCATAAACCGCAATAACTCGAGATATTGCATTCAACAAATATAAGATTTAAGAAATAAATTGAAATAATTCCAGATGTTCCCAAAACATTGATACATTTTGAATATTAAAGAGACCGAAAACAAAACATTTCACTTTATTAATAAATTAAATGACATAAAAATACTTAAGTTTTTATGATAAAAAGCAATATTTCACTTTAAGCGGCAAAATCGAACGTGCTTTCATCACAAAGGTTGAAACATTACTGAATGCTTTACTTTTTGACAGACAACACGGATGACCTGTTTGGAAATAAAGAGGCGACCGAACTTCTGTCTTGCTCAAAAGCCTCTAAATCGAGCGGCTGTCGAATTCTACCTATTCTTCTTGAGTTGTTATTGCGTTTTATTAGAAAATCTGAATTTACCTAATTTTTGACTTATTTCTCTTTATTATTAAGCGTGCGATATATGTTTTAAGTATTTGTTATTTTTTATACATTCTAAGAAGAAAAGACAAATCTCTATAAGTTTGGAACACATTTTATTGATACGAGGGCCAAACTGAAAGTTTTTAGAACTGGCAACTTAAAAGCATTATATTAAAAAAATAAGTTTAAATTTTGAAAATAGAACTCTTTACCAATAATATTGAGTATTCATTTCATTCATTTGTCATTTGTTTTACGATTTGGCGGCAAATTGAAAATTGTCTGTGCACGTCAGAATGAATTTAAGCCGAGAAAATTTTCGTGCAATGATTTTTTATGACTTTCGATGTCATATAAGTCAACAAGAAAGTTATGATAGACTTCGATTGGCTTTTCACGATGAAGCCCCATCTCGTGCCACAGTTTACAACTGGTTTAATGAATTCAAACGTGGTCGAACTAATCTCACCGATGATTTGCGTGAGGGACGGCCTTCTACAGCGACGACTGAAGATAATATCAGTGTTGTGCGGCGTATGATAGAGACTGACAAAAGAGTGACCTATCAGCAGATTCGGACAAGTCTAGGCATAGGTATGAGTCAAGTGCACAAAATCCTCCATGAACATTTAGCGGTCAGGAAGCTTTGTGCCCGCTGGATACCGCATAATTTGACCGAGGCTCAAAAACTCCGCCGTGTTGATTGGTGCCGAGAAATGATCCAAAAATTTAACGGAGGTGACTCAAATGCTGTGTTCGACATACTAACGGGTGACGAAAGCTGGATTTACTGTTATGATCCGGAAACCAAAAGACAGTCTGCTCAGTGGGTGTTTCCTTCCGAAGAGTTGCCAACTAAAGTGAAGAGAGGTCGAAGTGTTGGAAAAAAGATGGTGGCCTCGTTCTTCGGAAAGACAGGTCATTACGCGACAGTTGTCTTAGAGGATCAGAAAACGGTTAATGCAGAGTGGTACACTAACAACTGTTTGCCACTTGTCTTGGAAAAAGTTCGAGAGAAACGACCTCGCAGCAGGATCCTCCTTCATCACGACAATGCCTCGTCGCACACCGCCAGGCAAACGATCGACTATTTGGCGACCTCAGACGTGGAATTACTGGGTCACCCGCCGTATAGCCCCGACCTCGCACCCTGCGATTTTTATTTATTCCCGAAAATAAAAGAAAAACTTCGAGGAAAACATTTTATGGACGCCGAAGAAGCAGTGGCTGCGTTTCAAAACGCCGTCGAAGAGACCCCTAAGGCCGAGTGGGCAAGGTGCTTTTCTCAATGGTTCCATCGAATGCAGCGATGTATTGATGTGAATGGACGCTATTTTGAAAAGTTATAATAAAACTAATAACTTGCTAGAATGCTTAGTTTTTGATTTTCTAAGAACTTTCAGTTTGACCCTCGTAGATTGAGTACGTACATACAGTAAGTACTTCCGGCTATTTTGGATTACTGTGGAGATTTATGGCAATACCGTCGTTTTGTTTTTTCGTTTGTACACCTAAATTACTGATTCAACTTTAAATGTTGTATTTTTGTTTGATTTGTGAATAATTTCCACGACCCTAAAATTTGGCACAGGTTGCAGCCAGGAATGCAACGGAACATTTAAATTTATACAACGTTATTTTTTGTTTATGTGAAACCTAATGGGTACAAGGGTTAAATATTTTCAGTCAAAGAACCGGTATACAAAAAAGTATATTATCATAAAAACTGACTAAGTTTCAAGCTTCTTGTGGTACATTCAATTCTTCGCGCTAGTGTGGCCTCCACACGTGAGCTCGCTCGTACAATACTCCTTTATGCAACGTAGATACCTACTTGCATACTGAGATCGCGCATGGCACGTGAAAAGCTCATTGTGGCAAACCGTTTAAAAGCTAGTAGGTCGAAATTCGCTTGAAGATAAGTTTCCTTGGTGACGAACTTATTATCACTTCATTCGACACTGACATTTACTGAGCACAGACAGAATTTGGACAGTACCTAAAATGTCCTAAGTGCATTATAGGCGACAACTTTGACAGTTTCAAACGAATTATGAGCAAAGTGAGTCATGATTCAGTCAAAGTCAAAGTCAAAAGAATCTTTATTTCGTAAGTATTTAAATACATTTGAAATTAGTCACAATATACAAATTGAACTGAATCTACCACCACTTCGGAAAGTCGATCTGTTGAGAAGAAGTGGCAAGAAACTCAACAGAAATCATCTTTTAAAAATACACAATAACAATAACAATTTACAATCTTCTTGCATCCGGATATCTTATAATAAAACTTTATGCTTATCCTTAAATCTATCGAAGGGTTAATCTTAAATATTTTGGAATTTTATTATAAAAGCGTACACATTGACCCATGAACGAGTTGGTGATCTTCTGGAGTCTACTATTATATTTATACATTAGGCAATCAAGTACTAGACAGAAGTTGGTTCGATAGTACATTATTTAAGGTTCTGTAGAGATTTTTGAGTTAAAATATAACATGGCATGAAAACTATCGCAATCAATTCTATTAACGATTCTGAACAAACTGTTGTCAGGTGTTGCATAAACAAAAAATAACGTTGTATACAAAATGAGATCTAAATACTCTCGAATGTGTTTGTTTACAATAACATTTGTAATAGGTTAAAGCATATTGAGCCGAATAAGACCACAACTGGCCGATGAGCAGCACGGATTTCTTCCGGGACGGAGTACGGGGAGTATCCTGCTGTCTTTTATGGCACACTTGACCCCGGTGGTAGACGCGGGGGGACAGGTCGACACAGCGTACTTTGACTTTCGGAGGGCGTTCGATGTTGTGGACAACGATGTACTGTTGGCCAAGTTCGCAGCGGTGGGTTTCACACCTCACCTTCTCTCATTTTTTGCGAACTACCTAAGTGAGCGCCGTCAGTATGTCGAGTACGCGGGTTGTAGCTCCGACACCTACTACACATTTTCCGTGGTAAGTCAGGGGAGCACGCTCAGGCCGTTACAGTTCCTTATAATGATTAACGACCTCCCGAAAGTAGCAAATGACGTTAATAGCCTACTCTTCACAGACTTTTTGAAACTGTTTATCTCAGTTACTGATAAATCCGACTGCGAACGACTCCAGCATGGCATCGACAGTGTGGTTCAGTGGAGCATTGAAAATAAATTATATTTTAATAATTCTAAATGTGCAATAATGACATACTCTCGCGCTAGATCTCCACTGCATCACTCTTATAAGATGGCAGGTGTAGAAATTCCACACTGGGGAAAAATCTGGGGGTAGCGATGGTGCAGGAGTTGACGTTTCGTAAGCACATTACCGAAATATGTGTGAAATCATTTCGGAACCTCGGTTTTGTCTTGCGACAGTGTAAGGACTTTCATACAACCCAGACTGCAAGGACTATGTACAAAGCTCTAGTACGTAGCTATTTAGAAACGAGTTCTATAGTATGGAGTCCACATGAGGAAAAATACATGCTTATGCTTGAAAAGTTGCAAAACAAACTCACTAGATTTTTGTATTTGAAAGAGTATGGTGTTTATCCTTTCTACCCCCTGATGTACCCGAGCCTGTTTGTGATGGGCATGGTCGGGTACAGCAGGCTGGAGGTGCGAAGAGAGCTAGCGCTGGTGGGGTATGTGTGGCGCGAGCTGCGCGGGGAGCTGCACCACCCGCAGCTACTGCAGGAGTTAAAACTGAACGCCCCGCCAGGTGCCGGGCGCCCGGCGCGCCGCCGGCGACCACCGCTCGCGGTGCCCTCTGCTAGGACTGATCTGCTAAATTTCGCCCCTATGTCACGTGCAATTAAAACATTAAACAGCATATCTAACACCGTGGACATATTCAATTGTAGCCGGGCTGAGTTCACAGTAATTGCGCAAAAATACTTGGAATCATTTTAATACTTACGTTTTGAAATCAAATCTAAAAAAGGTTTTTTTGTTTGTAAGGTTTTTTTGTAACATCGCATTAGGGTTTCCTGTAATGATGTTGTAAATAATTTTAAGTAAATAAATAAATAAATTAAGCTAATCTCCGGGTGCGCCGCGTAAGGTCCGCACTGCCGCCTCTTGATAAGCGTAGGGAATGGAAACAAATCCAATCGACTTTTGAAAAATTACGTAATCAAAGCAGCTGTAATGAAAGAGAAATTAATTACTGGGATAAAATTGCATTGTCTTATTTTAGGTTTCTCTAGTGTATATTTCCTCTATATTCCTAATAACGATTTAATGTTACAGATGCTCATAATCAGTTGTGTTCTTTCCTCTCCTAAACAAACTAAAGCGAAGGAAATTTCAGCAGTATTTTAACCACAAACATACATCTACATAGATAACGCAAATGCATCTACTTCGCATGTCCGAACCCCGGCCAAGCGTGAAGGTTGGTCGCCACTAGATTCATTCCGCGCGTATGTATGTCTATTAGAAAAGCGATATAACGATATCGATATAATTCTTAATAATCGATTTCATCGGCGGCATCGGTGTCTTTGGATCGGTTTGTATTTTCCATCACTAAATATCAGCTGACGTCACAGTAGGTGTTTAAAAGTCTGTTTCAATACAAACCGTGACCCTTGCGTTATCCATGTAGATGTATGTCTGTGATTTTAACCGTATTTGAACTGTAGAAAAATAAATAGCTTCTTCTAGATTTTAAGCGCCTTTTTAACCGGGATCTCTTTCTCTGACTACCAGGAATCACAACCCTCTAGCGGTCGCCAGTCCGTAGCATCCCTTTCGTCCTCATCATCCTGCAACGAGACCCTGACGCCTCGTGGCTCCTGGGCCAGCCTGGACCTTCGCAGCTCGTCCTCAGATCCTCTACTGCCGGAACTATTTGAGAAGAAACCTATAGAAGAAATTGACGCTATAAATGAAGCGAAAAGGTAATTGCAGTTTAGGGATTTTCGGAGATACTAGTGCGCTCAATTCAATATTTTTGGTCTTTTTTATGTATGATTTTTAAGTCTCCAGAGACCTTAAAAAAAAGAGTATACATCAACAGGAAATACTTATTAAAAGTGTTTTATTGATAATTTACTAGCAATCAACGTATCATCTAACTTGTGAACTGTACCCTTAACACAAGTGCTTTACGACGCATAAATATTCTTTACTTATTGTATTTATTTTTCAAATCTGAAAAATACACAATCCGGATACACAAACCAACAGACCCTATAGCCAAATTGAATTTGTTTAATGATTCCCACAGGATGGAAAACCGTCAGTCGGATCTGCTGGGCCTGTACACTCCGTACCTGGAGGAGGAAGAGGCTGTTGAAAGAAGACTCCCGGCAGAGATGCCGTGCGAGGTCACTGGACATCGCATTATGATCGTCTGCCATCAGCTCAAGTAAGTCCTTAATTTGTAATTTCAACTTCCATGCTGGACCGGGAGCAAAATAAAATCATAGAATATGCCAGCTGCTTCTCTTCCCGGCCATACTGTAAAAGTCAGTTAAGAGGTTTGATCGGAGGTTTTCTTGTGGGAACTGCAATAGTCTCTCTTCATCATTCTAATGTCTCCAGATTTGTCGAACGTGACATCAAATGGTTTTATAGCCTCTGTAAGAGATGCAGGCCTGAAGTTGTGTATTATGTACGTAAAAGTGGAGTGTTTGACTTATCGTAGCTCTAAATAGTTCGATAGTTAGCCTTGTTCCACAGATTACAAGTGTTAATGGGCAAATGTTGTCGCCTACAATGCAATAAGATGATAAACTCTTTAAGTTTCACTATTCAAGCATTCAATAAATTACTTTAAAACCGAATTATATCGCGTATAAATTTTACATTATCAGTCTTTAGTGACCACGGTATCTGTAAAGATATAGACACTACAAGTCAAAATGTAAAATATAAGAATGCGCGATTAATGTATCTAAATGATTAATGATGTATGTAAAGCAGCAGTGTTTCATTAATCTATGTGTTTGTTTCATTATCTTAACGTTCGCTCGTTTGCCTCGTTTTACGGAGTACAAGTGCTTACAGGCAAGTGACGTCACTAATCAGCAACGCTATATTGTTTGTATTTAACACGTTATTTTTTTTTTATTTGGTAATTTTAGCGAATAGTTGCCAAAATCAAAAACAACCATATTTGCTGGGTTGACTACTTAATAATTTACAATACCTACCTGAATAAAATAACAATAAACGTATTCCATACTTAAGATAACCTTTATAATTTAGTATTCATATTTGCAGACTCGAACTAGATATAGAGCCTCTATTCGCATCCATGGCTCTATACGACGCGCGGGAAAAGCGGAAAATCTCCGAAAACTTCTACTTCAACCTCAATTCAGAATGTACAAGACAGATGTTATCCGACCACATACCTCACGCAGATGTTTCTACGCTCAGTCGAAGCGCCATCTTTGATATACTGAACCCGTCGCCGGATATCTTCATAGTGGTTCGCGTCGAGAAGGTTCTTCAGGGAGATGTCAATGAGTGTGTGGAGCCTTATGTTAAGGATGATAAGGTTTGTTTTTACAGTTTCATTATATTTGATGTCATGGACATTAATATTTAATCTGATTTAGCCATAGATTTAAGAATGTTTTTTTCCTTTGTTTATTTTTTTGAGAACTTGAACCAGGAGTCATTGACAAGTTTTGTTTCTGAAATAGAAATACGACAACAAAACAACTACATATTAATTTGGACAGCGTGTTTGGCGTAGGTGGACAATTTATGATAGTTTTGTTTGCATAGTTTTGTTTGCATACCTTTATGATGGTGATTATTTAGAACTTCTGATCGCGTAGGAATTTCGCCATAAAATATAATAATCTCTAAGAACTGGTCTATCGAATTCACAAACTCGTCCATTAATTCCCGAGGTCAGCGCGCTCAATAAAAGCCTTCAACTTTATTACTTTAATATAGATAAAGGAACAAATAATGAGGCATGCATGTCCATTCCATATTCTAAAAATTTTTTTTTTTTTTTTTATAAACCGATATGGCTCTGTTTGCGAAGTACGCAGTCGATATTATTACGTTACTGCATATTATAGGCTTCATATTATAGGCACTACGCGAGAACGTGCTAACTGCATTACTACATTGTAGTGATTTCTATTGTACATATGCATAGGTCTTGCTAAAAAAACATTTCATTTTAAAATACATTGATTCACATAATTAACATGGTTAATTGATAACCATGTTAAAGCGGCATCTATCCTATTACATGAAAATTATATTTTATCACAAATTACACAATTTTGATCAATAAAATCGACTGTTTTGGCTATGAAATCACGGTTACGAGTTGGATTGATTCAAAATAATACTTGAAGGCTCTCCAAAATGGATTCCTTTTAGACTGACAGACACCCCTCAGACCCCTAGGTATCTGGTTACCGCGCCTGGCGACACTGCACCCTTCACTCAAACCCTAGGTGGTAGCTGTCATCCGCTCTCCTGCATTTGATTTGTTTTCGGAATTCTATAGGTACAGAAACATTCTATAAACTATAATGCAGTCAAGTATTATAGGGTGTATGGTGGCTAGGTCCAGAGGTTAAAGGAGGTGATCAACGATGTATTTTTGAAAATTTCTAGCCATATATGTCTTAAAAAAACTTGCTATTTTTTTTTTGTTTTTTTTTTTTGGAATTTTAGAAAAATACCCACAATTTGCTAGATACGGGTTAATAGTGCCCGAATACGCGATAGTTTGTAAACAGTATCTTTTGTTTCCGATAGTTTGATGTATGTCGGACCAAATAAAACTACTTTTATGTGTACTTATGGCTTCTAAAACCAAATGGAGGCATACAAAGGATGATACGAGCGTAATTTTTAAGTGCAATGACACAAAATAAAAAATCTTTTAATTTAGTTCAAACATTTTTAAAAACATGCCTATTTATTATTCTATCTTTGGAGGTATTAGTCATTCACATCGGTTTTCAAATCTTTGGGTTAAGGGCTAAAAACCAAAGAAAGACTTTTAGCAAAACTACATGAACTTTAATTTTAAAACTTTAGTAACAAAATCGAAGCAAAAACTCAAATCACTTGTTCAAAATAGAAACCACGATTTCTTATACATAAACGGGCCCTTTTCTGTACCTACTTCTGTGGTAGTTCCAGTTTCGAATCCTGGTCTAGTGATCTTATAGTGATTAATAACGATATAATGATATAGCATATTTTTTTTCAGTTATTTAAGAATATTGAGCATTATTAAATGCAAAACTTAAATATATGTATTCTATTTAGAATCGCGAAAAGACCCGCTCGCTGGCGCAAGCGGCGTGCTCCCGTCTCGGCAAGTACCGCATGCCGCTCGCGTGGTCCGCCGTGTCGCTGCCAAATATCCTCAACGCCGAGCAGGGAGATAACTGTGATACTAACAGTCTGGGTGAGTTTACGACTGTACTCAGCAAGCGCAACATTTATTTCAAGGCGTATTATGAAAGTTTTGTCAGATTTTTATACTAAGTCAACATTTGTAGACAGTTCTCTCTCATCATCACAACTCCGTGTAATGAGCCCACTGCAGGGCTATGAGTCTCTCCTCTGGGTGATGAGGAGGTATAGGCCATAATCCACCAAGCTGGCCCAGTGCTGGGTGGTGGATGCCAGAATTTTCAGGGCGCCTCGATGGCTTCTGACAAACCCTAACGACTACTGTATACAGTACCCGGGACCGAATGCTTAACGTGCCCTCCGAAGCACGGAAGTCGTCGTGAGATATGAATGTTCGGCGGTCACCCATCCTCTTACCGACCGCGCCGAACGTTGCTTAACCTGTGATATCGTATGATACATACAGTAACCACGGCGCCACGACGACAGTTCTCTATAGAAAAAAAAAAAAATTACTGCTTGAGTCATGATCGTATAACAAAGTTCTGAAATCCCATTCTTATAGTGTTCCTGATCTACTGTAGGTTGAATCACACCTAGAAGTAAGAAACGATTATCATATGACAGATCAGATGACAGACGGCATGGCCTTGCAATGATCGCTTTTAAAAAAGTTTGCGATGATGAGCATTTACACAAAAACCGTTTTCAACTGGGCTGCACAGTTTATATACGTTATTAGCTTCCGCAGTATAACCATAAGCAATAACATTATCTTAATATTCATGATTAAATAAACTACATTTTTAGCTTAAATAAATGAAAAAAAATTGATAAATAAAAAAAGGTTCGAGTCCTGGTCGGGTGATTTTTATTTCTCACATTTTTTCATTTTTTAAGAATAATTTAGCATTTTAAATGCAAAAACTTAAAAACGTTATTACATTTTTAGCTTTTGTCATATAACGATAGAATGATAGGGAATACTATTTTATTAATTTTCACTCTACCGACACTCCTAACCGATTTCATCGCATTCAACACGCTTTTCATTATTATTAACGAATGCAGAACATTAAAAAAACCGACTTCACGCCAAAATTTTGGCTGAAGCATAATCTAAATATGCTCCGATCAATACATATTTTTTCAAAAATATGGAATTTTTCGAGAAGTACTCAATCGATTTCGATGAAATTTATATGGAACCACCTCTGAAGTATCCTTAATCATATGAAACAATAATATTCAACATAATATATTCATAACTGTCCCCAAAAATCGTATAACAACGACACAAAAAAACATACACACGAATTGACAACCTCCTCCTTTTGGAAGAAACTAAACACTTTTTAACCGGATTTATCGCGTATATTTACCTTTTAAATTTTAACTCGATGTTTCGGTGTCTTTGCAGACCCCGTGGTCACGAGCGACTGACGGTTAAAAAGTGTTTTATCAGTATACCCTCCCCAAATATAGATCGCAAAGCGTCCTCCAGCAGTCTGGAACAGCTGCGGCGGCGCGCGGGCGAGGTGGGCGGGTCGCTGAGCCGCAAGGGCTCCATGGAGCGCAGGCCGGCGCCTGCGAGCACTGGGGACTTGGCGGCCCAGCTGGACAACCTCAAGCCCATCGCCATCACTGTCACTAGCTTCTTTAAACAGGTTAGTTGGGAGTTCGTGAGAGAACGGAAAAACTGTTTTTTTTTTATCTTGATTTTTTTTTCAAAGATTGTCTATTTTTTTTACAGGAGGACTATTTAATTTTATAAATTACTAGCAGTTGCGCGCGGTTTTACCCGCGCAATTTCGATTCCCGCGAGAATTTCGAGATAAATAGTAGCCTAAGTGCTATTCCAGATTACTCTCTATTACTATGCCAAATTTCATTAAAATCCGTTGGGCCGTTTTACCGTGATTAAGGAACAAACATCCATACATTCACATTTATAATATTAGTGAGATCAGTGCGACTTTGGACTCGTGTGCTGTAATTTCGGTCTTATAAATAACAAAAAAAGACTATTTAACGATCTGTTTAGATATTATGTGAAAAGTTTTTCAAACAGTTATAAAACTTATGCTGTCATATGGCGGGTTTCAATATTCAACTGACAGCTATGCGTAACCGGTACAGGTACAAAACTGGTAGGAAAAAAGAAGCGTTTCACAATATCTATTAGCTACGGGCTGTAAGTTCTCAAATTTGGCAGGGCTCTCCTTGCGTGACGTTCTTCCAAGAAAATAGGTGATATGTGATTTATAGAATATCTCGCATTCGCAAATTATTTGTATGATATTTGAACTAAATAAATATATAAACTTATTCAATTTATGTTTGCTATGTTTTAGTGAAGTCGTCGTGGCGCCGTGGTTACTGTGCATATCAAACGATATCGCAGGTTAAGCGCGCTCGGTGCGGCCGGTATTAGGATGGGTGACCGCCGACCATTCATTTCTCACGACGACTTCCGTGCTTCGGAGGGCACGTTAAGCAGTCGGTCCCGGGTGCTGTATACTTGTATACAGTAGTCGTTAGGGTTTGTCAGAAGCCATTTCGGCACCCTGAAATATCTGACATCCACCAACCAGCACCGGGCCAGCTTGGTGGATTACGGCCTAAACCTCCTCATCACCCAGAGGAGAGACTCATAGCCCTGCAGTGGACTCATTACACGGAGTTGTGATGATGATGATGTTTTAGTATTCGATAAATATATTATAGTATGTTTTTAGAGCTTTTTATTAATAATTGCGTTTAACTGCTTACGTAAAACGAAACGCCAATCCTTCGACTAATTTTGCCATTGGTTGAATCACATTTTTATGACGTCAAAGTAAAGATTTAAAAGAAAAATTATGTCATTCAATAATATTCGTCCTTTTTTTTCAAAAACATTTATAGATAAGTTAGAAAGAGAAAACTGGATTATTGATATGTTGACAGATATTTGATAGGATATTTCGTTAAATGAATAAATTTTTACGTCGTTGGCTAGATAAAATGACCTATTCTTTAATTGGTCATACGTAATGAAAACATAACTCTTATTGGCCGCAGCAGACTTATGCTACCCTTACCTCATTGGTTTAAATTAATAACTTGTTACGTCGTCGTTGGCTAGATATGATGACTTATTTTGTAAATGGTCAAATGTAACCTAGCAACCCATTACAGTCAAACAGTTCGTAAGCAGTGGTTTAGATGTCAAGATTTTGAATATAGAAAGGCATTTTGGTAGTGATTTCTATTGTTCGTAGGCAAAACGAACAGTGTTCATAATATTGAAACCCGCCATTAATCTATTCGAACCGAACTTTGCCCATAAATACTCCGTTTCAAATAGGCATATTCCAATTATTTTGTGGGCAAGTGAGAAGTTCTGTTATCCCTAATACTGCGTTAAATAGTAAAAGATAATGTAATTAATATTAACAACAAAAATTCTTTTGAAATAAGCATTTGTCCATTGTGTATTTTTTTTCTCTTTATTTCTATTCAATAAATAAATAAATTTTCGAAATATGTAGTGCGTCATCCGGATTTAAGGAGTATTCCGCACTATACTCCTTAAATCGATCGTATGTTATTTGATACTCGGTCTTTGCCAGGAGGCAGACAAATTACGTGACGAAGACCTCTACAAGTTCCTGGCGGAGATCAAGCGACCCAGTTCAGCCCCGAAGAAGCTCAAGTGCATCCCCGGCACCCTGAAGATAGAGGTGATGCCGTGCCCTGATGAAGTCAAGAATGGCTTGACGCCGGAGCTGGCCAAACTGCATCCTTATGGTGGTGAGAATAGAGTTCTTTTATTTCTATAAATGCGTATGAAAGATTGTATTGTCGTTTTTGAATCTAGCTAAAAGGATTGTAGGATAAGACATTTAAATTAGTTTTACGTTTTTATAATTTCTAAACTAGTTTTAAACTTATGTTGCGTTTGATATTCTCTTGAGAAATGGATTTTTCTTACTAGAAACTTCTGCGCGATCAAAATTTAAGCGGGTAAATTCTAGAAAAGTTCGAAAGTAGAAAACCTAGCTGAAGCTCCCTCGTAAGACTTAATACGGCAAAAACTATGAGTTTATAACCAACGTAGTTTACTTTATCAGCAACCGTATACGGTCATCATTACTAAGAAGATAAAATAATATTTTAGTCCACATCATTAAACAAACTAAAATCAACAATATTCCTAAACAGCAGTGCGAGCACAGAACTTTATCGAATCGTTTGTTAACGAATGTTCGTATAGTATGGAGACGGTTTTTAAGAAAAAAAATTAAATCTATCCATTGCCGCAAGGCCAGCTTAAATAAATGTGTGCCTTGTTAATTTTGAATGTTTGTAAACATGTTGTACTCATAAATATCTGTAAAATAAAAAAATACAATGTTACTCAAAACTTTCAAACGACTCCATACTATACGAGCTTCGTAAACATTCGTTAATATACGATTCGATAAAGTTCTGTGATCGCACTGCTGATGTATATTTATAACGGATAAATTGCGTTTTAAATATTATTTTACTTCATTACACAACCATGTCTTCTTGATTTACCTTCAGATGAAAACGTGCGCCCATGCAAGGAGGTGCTTCCGTTTCCGTCCCAGCCGTCAATAATGCCGCACTACCAGTACAGGAACCTTCTCTATTTGAACGTGAAGGAGATCAACTTAGCTGCGTATACGCCGAAAAACGCCAGCGCTCGGAATATTACGGTAGGTTGATATTGTGACAAATAATTATATTTTACTATATATTAAGTTTTTCATTTAAATATTCTGTGTTCCGTCAAATACTTCTCTTAGTTTATTTGTAGGTAAAGGAATCATATATTAGTTGAAGCGGAAATCCTCATATTAAAAAGATTGCCACCAAATATGATCGCTCCGACGACGGCGAGACATAAAGACTGACATAGTCTAGGACTAAGATATGATTTATAAAGAGCTCATTTATTATGTACCTTAGCTTCACTTAACGGCAGGTTAAATTGAGGGCAATTGCAGGTTCTGTCTACAATCTAAGGTGAAAACAACGTTACACTACGGAACACAGACCTGTACAAACGTGAGCATAATCTACTGTTTGTATACTGACCTGTTTAGATCAAAAAGTCGTTTTGCCATCGTGACCAAAGAACAATTATCGTCTTCTTTATTAAAGATACATACATATGTAAATATGTTCGTGTGGTGAATAATTAAAATGCACTTACAGTTTTATAACAGTATAATTCCACACACACAAACAATAGATTTAGAAGGCACAGCGAAGATAGTTTATACACAAAGATAGATAGTAATAGTCACAGCACAGGATAGACAGAAAGCACAGGCACAAGCACAAGATAATTAAAGTTCAGGATATATATATGAAACAGCGGAAACAAAGAAAACGTAAGCGGCGGCAAGCGACAGCGCGGCGCGGGTATTGCGTCTGAGGTCAAATTTCGACTGCCGGCGACGGCCGGCTCATTGCGTCATGCGATGCGCTCGCGTCGTTTCGGTTGCCGTCGGAATCTAACGGTCCGCTCGCTATCACTAGGTTCTAGCGTGCTGAGGATTCTCCGTTTCCAACATACTCGGCGAACAAGCAATACGCCGTGTATGAATAAATATGATATTATAAATAAATGGATATGTGATATGCTGATATGATTATAAATAGATACTTATGCTTATTAAGTATTAATAATAAATATTATAAATACAATATATAGGTAATGAATAAATAATGAGTAATTGTGAGTATGTATGTGGAAGTGTAATATAATAATATTAATAGATAATACTTATGATATTAAATATGTGAATATATATAAATAATTATAGTGGGTTCCCCACATCACTCCCCTCCAGAGACCGTGTCACGGGCGATAAAAATCAGGGAATCTGACGTGTCGCCCCGAGCGAGTTACTTTCTTCTCTAGACCCTTGGATGGTTTTAGGATATTTGGACTGGAGTTAGTAGGAGTGGGATTAGTACTAGGATTGATACTGGGATTGGGATTGGAATTTGAAGGAATTTCACAGGGGTGAGGATTGGACAATATGTAGGCGGGTTTTATCCGATCTACCGATACTGTCACGATTTTGCCCCTAACCTTAATTTTAAAAACTTTGCCCTTTCGCTCGACCACTTCGTAAGGGCCGGTATAGGCAGGTTGGAGAGCACCTCGAACAGTGTCATCTCGCAAGAATATGTGCGAGCAAGATGAAAGATCTTTATAAATAAAGATGTGTTTGTTCGAGTGGTTTGAGGTGGGCACCGGTTGAAGGTTGTTAGCAAATGATCTGATGCGCGCCGTAAAATCGGTCAGATCAGTCGTACATTCGCTAACTTTTTCGCCAAAGAATTCCCCTGGGAGCCGTAACGGTTCACCATATACTAGCTCGGCAGACGAACAACGAAGGTCTTCCTTGAAAGAACTGCGAATGCCGAGAAGTATTAATGGCAAGGAGTCAGTCCAACTGCTGTCAGCGTGGCATACGATCGCTGCCTTCAGCTGACGGTGGAACCTCTCCACAAGACCATTGCACTGGGGATGGTAGGCGGTTGTTTTGCGATGCCTGAAGCCAATAGTTTTCGACAGCTGCTGAAAAAGGTTCGATTCGAATTGCCTACCGCGGTCAGTAACAATGTCGGTAGGACATCCGAATCGAGATATCCATCCCGACAGCAATGCTTTGGCCACAGTCTCAGCGGTAATATCGGTGATAGGGACAGCTTCAGTCCATCGTGTGAAACGATCGATGGCTGTCAAGCAGTACCGATATTCGCGAGAAGGAGGAAGGGGTCCGACGAGGTCTATGTGAACATGTTTGAATCGCGCGCTTGGTAGGTCGAAAGTGCCGAGCGGTGTCGACACATGTCGATGTACTTTCGCACGCTGGCAAGCCAAACATGCACTAGACCATTCGCGACAATTTTTCCTCATGAGTGGCCAAACATAACGTTCCGCTACTAATTTGGCTGTAACGTTGGCGCCGGGGTGACTCAGCGAATGCAAACTGTCAAAAACGTGTTTGCGCAGTTTAAGAGGTACGAATGGCCTTGGAATCGGTGTGCTGACATCGCAGTACAATTGGACTCGACTCCCAGGGATATTCAACCTTTTCAGATTTAAAGCCGACTCTTTCGCTAGGTATTCGGCGAGTTCAGAGTCAGATTCTTGAGCTTTAGCTAAAGTCTCCGGGTCTACAGGGCTCTGTAACTCGTCGACTCGGGAAAGGGTGTCAGCTACGACGTTATCTTTCCCCGAAATGTGACGAATGTCCGTACAGAACTGTGCAATGTAGTCTAGGTATCTGTACTGACGAGGGGGGCATTTAGTCTTCCTCTCGTGGAAGGCGTAGCACAAGGGCTTGTGGTCGGTATATATGGTAAATGTGGTAGCCTCTAGCCAGTGACGGAAATACTTAATGCTCTCGTATATGGCGAGAAGCTCCCTGTCGTAGGGCGAGTATTTCCGTTGCGAACCGCTGAGTTTTCGCGAGAAAAAGGCTAGAGGTTCCCAATGACCGTCTTTAAGCTGTTGTACTACGCCACCCAAAGCTTGGTCAGAGGCGTCAGTGACCAGACTTAACGGGGCTTCCGTGTCAGGATGTGCAAGCATAGCTGCATCGCTCAAGCTATTCTTACACTCTTCGAACGCTCGTAAAGAATCTCCGCTAATGTCCACAGGTTGGGAAGCTTTGATGGAACCGGTCAGCAAGGCATTTAGGGGCGCTTGAATTGAAGCGGCCTTCGGAAGGAATCTCCGGTAGAAGTTTATCATACCTAGAAACCTTCTAAGTTGCTTGGCAGTCTTAGGTAAAGGAAATTCCTTAATTGCCTGCACCTTGTCTTCCAGCGGTTTTGTTCCATGTTGAGAGATATGATATCCCAAGAACTTTACCTCTGTTACCCCAAAAACGCATTTCGCAGTGTTAATGACCATCCCGTAGTTGCGTAGCCTGGAAAATAGAATGCGCAGGTGTTCCAGGTGTTCGGTTTCACTGCGGGAAAACACCAGATAGTCATCAAGATAGGGATAACAAAAGTCTAGTCCTCGGGTCATCTCATCAACAAACCGCTGAAAAGTTTGACCGGCGTTCCTCAGACCAAACGTCATAAACGGAAATTCAAAGAGTCCGAAGGGTGTAGTTATCGCCGTTTTGGCGATATCCTGGTCAAAAACCGGGATCTGATTATATGCTTTAACCAGATCTATTGTCGAAAATACTTTGCAACCAGACAAGTTATAGGCAAAATCGTGAATGTGTCGGATCGGATACTTATCTGGTATCGTTCTGGCGTTCAGCAACCTGTAGTCACCGCAAGGTCGCCAGCCGTTGTCCTTCTTAGCTGCCAGGTGGAGTGGGGAGGACCAGGGAGATTCCGAAGGGCGTGCGGTACCGCTCGCCAACATTGACTCGAATTCAGCTTTCGCTATTTTGAGCTTGTCTGGGGCTAGACGACGCGGAGTGCTGGAAACTGGGGGGCCTGGGGTTGTGCGAATATAGTGTACGGTGCTATGTTTTGGTGTGCGTGGCGTGCCTGCTGGCCGAGTAATTTCCTGAAATTCAGATAAAAGCTCGAAATATTTGCCGCCACCACTTACGACTTTCACACTAGGTACACAATTATTATTTAAATCAATTAAGGCTACAGTTGATAAATTAGTTGTAACATCAATAAGACGATTATTTCTTATATCTACAATTAAATTAAAATATGACAAAAAATCTACGCCAATAATTGCTTTGGTTACGTCAGCCACTACAAATCGCCACGAAAAGTCTCTACGTAGGCCTAAGTTAAGGTTTAACTGCACGTAACCATAGGTGTTAATCGTGGAACCATTCGCTGCACACAGTTCATAATTAGTCTTTGCACGACGTTCTCGAAGCGCAGATCGAGGGAAGACGCATAAGTCACTTCCAGTGTCAATTAAAAATTGTACCTTCGATCTGCGGTCGGTGACGAAGAGACGACCAGTGGTGATAGGGCAATCGTCTGTCGCCATTACTGACTGCCCCTCGCGTTTCCCGCCTTGTAGTCGCAGGGTGTGATGCACCTGCTTGCCCGCTCGCCGTGCTTGTAGTGATACCAGCAGATCGGGAATCGTCTATAATTGGACGTGGATCTTCTCGACGGCGGCGTCTTGCTGCGACTGCTGCGTCGTCGGTGCGTCTGCCTGGTCTGCTGGCGTGACCGGCCGTGTACCTCAGCTGTTAGGGCACTGACCTGTTTGGTAAGCTCGGTTATTTGCCTAGCCATAATATCTAGCGCTGATTCCTGCCTAGATTGCCTGTAGGTAGAAGTGCTAGCAGCTGCGACGTGGGGGTTACTGGGCGCGACGTCGTGGACCCGGTCCGCGAGTTCCGCTAGTTCCTCCAGCGGTAGCTTGTGGGCCTGGGATGCGACGATAGCCTGGAGGCTCTCGGGTAGCCTGCTCGACCACACAGTCCGCAGAAAGTCTTCCGGTATCGCAGGTCCTGCCAAGTGCTGTAGATGACGGAGAAATTGAGATGGGCTGCGGTCTCCTAGCTCCTCGGACTGCAGCAGCTGTTTCACCTTCTTCTCCTTCGAGACGGAGAGGCGCTTGATGAGCTCGCTCTTCAGCTTCTCATATTTATTTGAAGCCGGGGGGTTGGTGATCACATCTTCCACTTCAATTGCGTAATGTCGGTCCAGGTGTGACAAAACGTAATAAAATTTTGTAGTGTCATCTGTAATTCTGGACATCGCGAACTGCCCTTCTATCTGTGAAAACCATATTTGTGGCTTTTCAGGCCAAAAGGGCGGTATTCTTACACCAACCCGACAAAGTTCTGGTTGGTCAATGGAAACGCGCTCTGTCCTTTTGTTCCGTGGCGTGCATCTACGTACGCTCGTTCGAGACGTTTCCGAATCGCTTCCGTTACTGCTCATTTTTGTTCTTCTATTTGTGTTCAGTCGGGTCACCAATGTAAATATGTTCGTGTGGTGAATAATTAAAATGCACTTACAGTTTTATAACAGTATAATTCCACACACACAAACAATAGATTTAGAAGGCACAGCGAAGATAGTTTATACACAAAGATAGATAGTAATAGTCACAGCACAGGATAGACAGAAAGCACAGGCACAAGCACAAGATAATTAAAGTTCAGGATATATATATGAAACAGCGGAAACAAAGAAAACGTAAGCGGCGGCAAGCGACAGCGCGGCGCGGGTATTGCGTCTGAGGTCAAATTTCGACTGCCGGCGACGGCCGGCTCATTGCGTCATGCGATGCGCTCGCGTCGTTTCGGTTGCCGTCGGAATCTAACGGTCCGCTCGCTATCACTAGGTTCTAGCGTGCTGAGGATTCTCCGTTTCCAACATACTCGGCGAACAAGCAATACGCCGTGTATGAATAAATATGATATTATAAATAAATGGATATGTGATATGCTGATATGATTATAAATAGATACTTATGCTTATTAAGTATTAATAATAAATATTATAAATACAATATATAGGTAATGAATAAATAATGAGTAATTGTGAGTATGTATGTGGAAGTGTAATATAATAATATTAATAGATAATACTTATGATATTAAATATGTGAATATATATAAATAATTATAGTGGGTTCCCCACACATACATAACTTCACGCCTGTATCCCTTATGGGGTAAGCAGAACATCAGAGGTTATAAGACCAACTGATGTCACGTTTGACTAATGAGGTATTATAATGATTGCGAGAGGCTATTGCAGTGACAGGGGGTCAGCCTATCGCCCACAAAAATGCCAATAAAACCTCTGTCCCTTAACCGACTTTTACAGTATGCCCGGGAAGAGAAGCAGCTGGCACATTCTATGTTTTTCTTTCACTCCCAGTCCAGCATGGAAGTAAAGATCTTGATGAAATATAATATGATCAATATGACAAAAGTGAAACATGTGTACAATGCTAAGAGTGACTAAAATAAATTTGATAAATGAACCCAGGTTACTATTACCTCATTAGATTTAGTCTTCGCTAAGATTAATAACAAATATAACCCTTCGGTAATACATTTTCCTTCATTCGATCACCAGGTGCGAGTCCAGGTGATGTCAGGTGAAGAGCAGGCGTCGGCTCTGCCGGCGATATTCGGCCGCAGCTCGTGTCCCGAATTCACCACCGAAGCCTTCACTACCGTGCTTTATCATAATAAGTAAGTCCTCGACTACGTATATAAACATAAAAAACATAAAACATTTATTTATTTTCATATTCTGCACATTTTTACAATCTTAACCTAAAAAATATAATATTAAGGAATACAATTGTCTAAGTGCCTGAACTAGGTTTACCCTGTTTTTCAGGCGAATGGGGGTCATTGTATACAATATAAATATAAAACTTAAAATAAATACTTATGTAACTAAATCTTTTGAATAATAAGGATGAGTAAAAAAGAAAAGCAAAAAAAGGAGTCCTAAATCGGTGGTTATAAAACTAACGTTAGGCAAAAATATTTTCTAATTGAATAATGCAATTTATGAATTTTACATTAACTTATTACTGCTAACAGGTTTTCTGTGTCTTCATAAGACATGTTTTGTAACGCCTCTTGAACAATTTTTTTCATTTCATTCAAACACAGAGAGTACAAATTTAGTTTTGCATTAACCCTATTGTAAAGAAGAGGGCCAAGAAATAAGAAAAATCTGGTACATAAAGCATGTTTGATATCTATATCAGTCCGGTAAGCTATATCTTTCCTTCTTTTGTTATTAATTTCGGGGTTGAAAGGAAGTGCGGTGTGCTGCTTTAGGACAGTGTGCATTATAAATAATTGTCTAACTGTTAGTACACCACAAGCTTTGTAAAGGAGGTGCGTTGGAAATAGAAAAGGACGGAAGGTTGAGACTTTTAATACCGCTCGTTGAGCTCTCTCCAAGGATATTATTGTAGTTTTAGCCGCGCCGCCCCATGACGTAATACAGTAGGTTAGTATTGACTGACAAAGTGCAAAGTATATTTGTTTAATGAGAACGGAATCAGCTACAGTGCGTAGCTTTTTAAAGACAAATATCAATTTACGTAGTCTGCTGCTTAGCGTGTCAATATGGTGCTTAAATGTAAGAGTCTCATCAATTGTGACCCCTAAGTATTTTATTTTATCAGTGTGGCGTATGGCGGGGCAGTCGCATCTGTTACTAAAGGTCTCTTTACACTGATGGGCATAGAGTTTAGGCATGGGTGAAGCAAAGGTACATCTACGTATAGAGAAGCGCATGCTGTTAGTTTTCCCAGCGTTTAGTGATAAGCGATGATGCTGTAGCCAGTTAATTACAACATTGAGGCCATGCTTAAGTTATTCAAATGTTTTAAGTATAACAAATTGATTGGGATATTTTTTCAAAGCATTTGTTTAGTACAGGTTTGTTAAGCAAATTTATTTATTACAAAAATCATAGCACCTGGTCGGGTAATTTTTATTTATCACATTTTTCATTTATTCAAGAATAATTGAGCATTTTAAATGCAAAAAACTTAAAAAAGAAACATTATTATAACTCTAATCTAACCCGTTGAAATCGAAAACTTTCCCTTAAAATATCAAAATATAATAAAATAATACCTAATTCAAATAATTAATTTAAAAAAAATACTGGATAACATAAAGTATACATAACGCTTTGACACATTACATAAAATTATTTGAACGATTGCAAAAAGGTAAGATTTTTCTAGAACAGGGGGTACTAAATAGACGATAGTTCACAAAAGTGAACCGATTCCATCTTTTTTATATTCGTAGGCACTGATGCTACTAGATACCACATAGATAGCTCTGTTGATATACTAAGTCTAAAGAAATCTTACTAATATTATAAATGTGAAAGTTTAGATGTATTCATATTTGTTCCTCAATCACGGCAGAACGGTTCAACTGATTTCGATGAAATTTGGCATAGTGGTAGTGTAGAGTCTGGAATAGCACATAGACTACTTTTTATCCCGATATTCCCACGGGATTCGAAATTACGCTGTTAAGACCCCGCGAAACAGCTTGTACATTATATAGAACTTATTTAATTTAAATCACACCCAATTATGAGTAAAGAGCAAAACTAAAAAGTCATTCTAAAAATTATAATCGAAAATCAAACAATTTAATTTGTTTTAATCATTTTCAGGAACCCGACTCTGTATGACGAAATAAAGATCAAATTACCGTGCAACCTTGGCGACCAGCACCATTTACTGTTCACGTTCATGCATGTTTCGTGTCAGAGGAAACCAGTCCCTACGGACAGCGAGAAGAATGTTGAAACGCCCATCGGGTACTCGGTAAGTTACACGCATTTAGCATCGAACCATAAAAGGGTAACGTAAAGAATAAAGACGGATCCTTAGTTACGTGAAATAATGAGCGTTTAGAAATATAATCATAACTTATCTTAATAACTTATTCTTGTACAAATTTTCAGCACATTGGTTTAAACTGTGTAGCGTTTTTAAAATTCCAAATTTCAGCTGTGCATTGTCGGTCAGTTACTCAGTCAGTAACGGAACAGTTTTATACATTAGTGCCAACGGTGCGTTCCGCGTTCGAACGCGCGTTCCGTACGTCCGTATCATACGCGTAACGCAGCGTTGCTAGTACAATTTCATAAGTGTGCTTGCACAGTCGTGTCAATGGAATACTTATTGTGACGCCTTCCAAACGTCCGTATCAAACGCGCATATGGTACGGACGTTGCAGTTTTGTATGAAACGCGCGTTCGAACGCGTTACGCAGCGTTGGCACTTAAGATGATATTTCAGCTGTCTATTTCTAATTGTATTCAAACTGTTAAGATGTATTTGCTATCCATCAGTGGCTGCCTCTCTGCCGCTCCGGAAAGCTGACCTGCGGGGAGTTCAATCTCCCCGTCATGACAGAAGAGCCGCCACCGAACTACTCCTTCATCTTCCCCGATGTTCTGCTCCCAGGGACCAAGTGGATAGACAACCATAAGCCCATCTTCAGTATTACTTTGGATGCCTATACGACCGTTCATCCTTTGGTGAGTTGATTTTTGCATTTCTAACATGTTGGGTAGTTTAATTGGTATAGAAGTGTTTTTACAAAAAGCTTTTTTTTTACATCATTTATACAGGGTTAATTTTAATTAGCGCATCACCCCTTATAAATACAAAATTGTTTTTGCTTCTTACTGTATATTTTGTAAGAAGTGCCTATTATTATTATGATGCGATGTTTTGCCTACGCAAGGTGCGTGACATGCCCACGTTCAGAGTAAATAGAGTTACGAAGCTAAATAGAGGCAATAAATATTTTTTTATGGGAAAACTAAGATTTTAAAAACTATGAATTTTAAAAAGTCTTAGAACAAATGTTTTTAAGATTGTTGTGGAGAAGCTGCCTGCGAGAGTTGATGCGCTTATTAAAATTAACCCTGTATACCTACATATATCTTAATTCTTACTAATATTATAAATGTAAAAGTATGGATGTATGGATGTTTGACAGCTAAACGGATTTGGATGAAATTTTGCATAGTGATAGTGTACAGTCTGGAAAAGTACATAGGCTTTCCGGACTTTTCCAGCGGTAAAACAGCGCGAAACAGATAGTTATGACCATAAAATAGCAGCAAATTCCACTTTCAAAGAACATAATTGAACTGAATGAAAACAACTCTGACAGTAAAAATCTATACAATGTCGTAAAGTTAAGATGAACTTGCCTCTCAGTTGTTATATAAACATACTACAACATTTTAGTGCGTTTTTTTTTTGTTTTTCCGCCAAGGAAATTCTTTGGCACCCACTAAAGCAAGCTCTAGCAGGAGGATGATGAATCCTGTTACGGACGAATGGGCATTCTATAATTTGTTAACCCCAGTGGCTAACAGATATAGAGTGCCCAGACAGTGTGGGGACCGAAAGTTCGGCTACGAGACCCTTAGCCGGCTGAGTATACCCACTAAAGGGGGATGCCCATTTTATTACCCGCCACTGATCGTCATCGGAGCGACAGTCAATCGGTAGATAGAGGCTGCGCGTTTTAGTGCGCCTTTGATTTAGCATTTTATATCTATTACAACGAAAGTTTAGCTATATTGTAGTCAAGCATTTATTGAATATCCCATTTTAAAAACACACTTTTAAATAGTGCATTCAATAAATATACGATATTAACTAAAATGTAAAAATGCTGTAATCTAAGAAATTGTTGCCATTCTCAGGACTGCAACATAGAAAGGTTTGCGATGGCGGTGGAAGCGGTCGAAGAGGGCAACATTCCGCCGCGGATCGGTCTTGCTAACATGGAAACTGAGCTCAGGACGAGGTATTTAACTTTCATAGACTTTATTAAACTTTTATAGAATTATATTATTTATTAACCTTCGATCTTGATTATTTGTTAGTTAATCTTGCGTATTAAAGATGCTGGACTGGGAGCGAAAGAAAAACATAGAATGTACCAGCTGCTTGTCTTCCCGGGCATACTGTAAAAGACAGTTAAGGAACAGAGGTTTTATTGGCATTTTTGTGGGCGATAGGCTGACCCCCTATCATTGCAATAGCCTCTCTCCATCATTATAATACCTCATTTGTCAAACGTGACATCAGATGGTCTTATAACCACTGGTGTTCTGCCTACCCCATAAGGGATACAGGCGTGAAGTTATGTATGTATAATACTAATTATTTTAAAATTTGATTATTAACAATTTGCATTGTTATATGAAAAAAATATATAACATTATGTAAAAAATATGTTCCAATGTTTTATATACAAACATATTAAATATGAAATTTAAGGAATAGAGAATTATTGAACTGACGACTTTGAATTAAAAATCCGATGCTCTTAGTTAGGAAAGTAGAGTCGCGTTGCAAAACTAACACATTCATATTCCTGGCTAGCGACCACCTTCATATAAAATCTACCGCCGAATATCACCGCTGGATGTTCATCTTCTCTGGCAATCAAATGAGATTGAAATCAAACGCGGTCTGACTCTCTAAAATAAAGTCTATAAAATCCATGGAGGAAATATATAGAGGAGCTGCCCTATCCAGTTTTTTCTAGGGACTCAAGTGAAGCCTACGCGCGGGGTGCGGGAGGGGTAAGCGGTGGGTTATGGCCAATCATAGCCAAACAGGCGATGGCATTAGTCACCTAGTAGCGAGTAGTAAAAACCGGTTGAAACATAAGGTTAAAATATTCACATGATCATCAAAAAAGTTCAGCTTCTATACTTTACTAGGTGGCTCTAGTTTTTTAATGAAATTTCATACGTTCCAAATCTGTCAGAAAAAAACCGCGAAATAAAAGTATTTCTACTTGACGCTAGATAGCGCAACATTTTTTCGCGGCTAAAAAATAACCTACAACAAATAACAATCTGGAATTTTGGACATAAATAATTGGAAAACAAACAATTTGTAAAAAATAATTATGAATGAAATTATCTTCGAGGTAAGTTAATTTTATTTAGATTGTCAATGTAATTCCTTTATAAAAGTATAGAAAACGAAATTTTACATCGAGAAACAATGGAGGATTTTTTTTTTAATATCTACGCGTGTACGTATGTACACAGAAGTCAGCGACGAACTGACGCCAGGTCCTCTAGCGAGGAATAGCCTGAACTAAAAGCTGTGACGTCAGGACAACCCAAATTGAAGCTGTGCAACTTTGCTTACAGCAGCTCTACTATATATCTGCTTTGTGATAAAATCGTCACATCAATACCTACATCTAAACTTCCAGTATTGCTGAGCTACCAAACGCGAATGTGGAAACCCTAGCGCGCTACCTGCCCGTACTGGCGGACAAACTGATCAAGTTGCTCGTGGCGCCCCCCTCGCTCAACGGACAACCGCTGAACATCGCGCAGGACGTCTTCACTTGTCTTACGAGGCTGTTTTCTGAAGTCACTGTGAGTGGCTGTGGAGGATTTTTTGATTAATAACTTTTCTTTAGCTTCTTATTAGTTTTTTAAGTGTTTTGTACAAGTACAGCATATTTATTTATTATTTATGAAATATGTATATTAAAAAAAAACCCCAGACAATCACACCAACTACATGGCCCCAAAGTAAGCATAGCTTGTGTTATGGGATACCATGTAGCGAACTAGGGGGGAACCTAGAATATAAATACATAAATAGATAAACACCCAGACACGGAACATTTTTTTTTTCTTGTTCCGTGTGGGAATCGAGCCCGCAACCCCTGGCGTCTGAGGCAGACAGGTTTACCCCATCGCCAAAGTGGTCGTCAATTTATTATTATTTATTTACATATTTATTTAATTTAATATATTATAAAAAAAAAAACAAAAGTGTTACTATTTTATAAAGACTGTTAGGATAATTTTAAATACTTAAAGTAAATTATGATAAGTAACTTCATCATTTAGTAATCATTTAGTATGTGTTACAGCCCGTTCACACATGGTCCGCTTTCCTGGATACGTTTTACCGGATACGTTTTTTTTTTTCATCGATAGCGCATGGAGTTTGTATGGGCGACTTCACATATGGAACAGTATTCAGTATACGTATTTACGACACAAAAAGGTATCCAGTAAAACGGATCATGTGTGAACTGGCTGTTAGGAATGTTTTGTAGTATGTTGAGTTGAAATCTTCATTGAACGATAGTATTAAACTAAAAGTAATAGGTATTTACTCTGACATTTTAAGTAACATAACAAAATAATACTCATCAAAAGTGGAAGGATTTGTTCAACCAAAAGTCAATAAAAAAGGAAACGTGGTACAAAACCTAAGTGAGTGAACCGCCTCGAGCCCCATGGTTCTCCAAAAATAATCTAAATAGAAGGCAATTGGTCAGATGTATGAGAGTTCGCTCTGGACATGTACCGTTAAATGCTTTTAAATTCCTGGTTGGTAGATCTGACACTCCTAAATGTAACACTTGTAATAAAAAAGATGACCTGTATCATCTTCTATTGGAATGTGTCCAGAACGAAAACGAGCGTTTGAGTGTATTAACTGATACTGGAACGAACAAACTAGAATTGTTTTTTCTTTTGCATTCATGCCTTAGCTCTAATTTCGAAAGTACTTATAGTGACAGAGTACTAAGTTTCCTAATTTACTCCTTCGAAAAAAGATCAACTGATATTGTAAGTAATGTCTTAGTTATTGTAAACATACCTAGCCGACTTAACCGCAGAGGTGTCCAGTTTGCAGCCTAAATGGCCTGACTAGGAGGTCTATGAACTGATCCCGTGTAGTGCGGAAGAAGTTCTTATCTTTTAGCCGCACGGATTAAAGGACGGGTCGATCCTAAGGCTATATTAAATAAAGAGAAAAAAAAAATGTGTTTTAGAGTGTGAATGAGGGGTCGACGATGGACTCGCATGGTCGCAGCGGGCTGGTGAGCAGTTACATCCAGTACCAGTGCCGCATCCCGCGCCCCATGCTCAGCGACCGCGACATCGGCCTGCCGCTGCCGCCTGCGCGTGAGTGGCTTAACCTTGGTAAAAAGTAGCACGTTTAGCGCAGCTGTTTTACCTCCAAAAAGCCTACGCGAAGAGTCTCGCTGCATCTTCAGAGCAAGGGACTATACCCTGGCAAATAATTCAATGCAGTATAATGACAGTTCAAGTGTGCCCACTTTAGGGGAAAAAAATGTTGCGATTTAAGTTTGAATGTGATGTATGGAAAAATTAACAAAATATTTCTTTTTATATGCTTCTCTTAGCAAAGGGCAACTGGTCTTGAAATTTAATCTTTCACGACAAAAGGAATTTACCGTTTTAAAGCACTAAGTATGTTTAGTAATGATATATTTTCATTAAAGTTACTTTGAAGACAAAGTACACACCTCAAATTTAATTATTTACTCGTATAAACTGCTTTTTAAATTTAAATGCAAAACGAATGACTAAGACTCGTTCATTTTCAATCATTCTCATTCAGTACTTACACTACGAGGTTTTTAACTGGTATCATTATTTTTCTATTTGACATCTCGACCTGTCAGTTTACTGCATTGAATTATTTGCCAGGGTATAGATGTTTGGCGTGATCTATACCTAACTACATTGCATGAATGGGTAGCAATGAGCGAGCACACTGAGGTTGATTACACTCGCGCGACAAAACCAAGGCACAACAAGAAACATGAAACTTAAATAAATGAAAAATGTGTTAAATAAAAAATCACCCGACCAGGACCTGGGACCTCTCGTTTGCCGGACGAGTGCTCTCCCGCTGGCTCAATGGGAGAACAATAGTCCGGCAAACGAGAGGTTCCAGGTTCGTGTCCTGGTCGGGTGATTTTTATTTAACACATTTTTTCACATGATAATGTTTAATTTTTCTTATACTGATTCTTTGAACGAAAATACTTGACCCGTGTTTTAGATTTTGCATATACAAATAATAACGTATGTTTAAATAGAATAAATAATATCATTCAATTTAAAAAAAAAGGTATTTTCTTATTAAATTTAGAATAGTCACCTTTAACTGAAATATCATAAATGACTACCTTATTTTTCTTAGTTACACCCTAACTCATTATTTTTTTTAATTCTAATGTTCGGCGGTCAACTTTTTGTATCTACTTACTTATAATTGTTTGAAAGGAAAACCTGTTATTAGCAGTTATTTTAAGTTAACTGCTGTATGTAAATTATTATTTGTAAACTCTGTTGGTTTTCGTAATAAATAAATAAAATAAATTAACTCCAAATTTAGCTTAAATGTCAATGGGAAAAAAAATATTGTTGACATTAAATGAGAAAGTAAATTGAAAACTGAAAGATAATTTGAATGAAATGGTGCGTACTGTTCTCTGTTCCAGTAATGATAAATGATGGGTCGTGCAAGATCCTGCATGAAGAGATCGCTCTGCAGTGGGTGGTGGCCAGCGGCGCCACCAGAGACCTGGCTATGCACAACTCTTGGTATGTTGGCTGCAGACATAAACATCTAACCTGTTGGGTTGCCTGGTAGAAAACGCTTCCAAGCGATAAGGCCGCCCTTTATACATAATGTGTTATTTTATTTGTTTTTTTTTTTTTTTTTAATTCTGGATTTGTTTATGTGCATAATAAAGGGTAAATAAATAAATAAACCTGCAATCAATGTAAAATAATTCCTTAACGAAATCTTTGTTTCTTTAAATTACTTTTTATGTCCAATAGTAATGTAAAAATTACAATACTTAATACTTATGTAGTAATAACATTTTCAACACACTTGCTCGTAAAGTGAGCCTTATTCTATTGACTTTAGAACTATAAACTGGGCTATAAGTCACGCGTGCATAATATATTATACCCAAGTGCGTAATAAAATGAATCCTTAAAAGATGAATTGTACCTTTGTGCAAATTACATGCGAGTAAACAGAGCATATTTTATTGATCCGGGTTATACATTAAATATTTTCAGAAACAACAAAGAGGTTTTATACCACTTCAAATCCATATACATTTTTGAAATGTTTGCGCCTTATATTAGTAAAACAAATATGTATATCAAACAAATTGTTCACAATTTACAATAATTTGTTATAAAATATTAAAATATTAGCATTTACCACTCCAAATTAAACATTTTCACGTAAAATAGGCTGTATATGCTATACAGACATTGACACATTTGGCAGAAAAAAAAACATGCGCGAGTTTCGGCGCCATTTTTCAATCACAATTCACAGCTTTGTTATGAAGTGTGTTTGTTATTTTATGACCACGTATTTCTGTCTTTTACTCACAAGTGTGTTGAAAAACGTCGTATGTAACTCGTGAGCGTTGCTAATTACAGTCTCGGCTCATTATTAAGCCCTCGCCTGCGGCTCGGGCTCAAATCACAGCCTGGACTGCAATTAGCAACTTCGCTCACTTGTTACATAATATACTATTCCTTTTGAGAACAGTAATAATTTTTGTATTATATTTATCATACCCGAACATAAATAATTGTTGCTTGAGCCGAAGGTTCAAAATATACTAATATTAAAATGTAAATGTTCCTTATTGGTTGCTACGTGACAGGCCAGCGAACCTAGTGTAGCAGCTACTGTATCTGTTTTAAAAAAAATTTTTTTTTTAATAACTGTAACGTATGGTGACCTGGCCTAGCACCCATTTCCGGCTTAGCAAGACTTACTGGACACCTCGTATACTAATCAAATATACAGAGAGATTCCATGACGCTATTGAAAAGCTTCTGAAAATCTTTTATTATTCTCCCTTTTCAACCGACTTCAAAAAGGAGGAGGTTCTCAATTCGTGTGTATGTTTTTTTTATGTCTTTGTTACACGATTTTTTTGACAATTATGAATCGATTTTAAATATTCGTGTTTCATATGATAGAGGATACTTCCGAGGTGCTTGCATATAAATTTCATCGGAAACGACTGAACACTTAATAAAAAAAAATCAACGAATGCAGAGCATTAAAAGAACCGACTTTACATCAAAAATTTGGCTGAGTTATAATGTCATCAACGTAAACATTCTTCGAATTCGTACATATTTCATAAATTGCAAAGATTTGAAATTTTCATAAAGTACTTAACCGATTTCGATGAAATTTATATGAGACTAACTATGAAGTATCCTCTATCATATGAAACAAAAACTTTCAAAATCCATTCATAATTGTCGGAAACATCGTATAACAAAGACACAAAAAAAAACAGACGAATTCAGAACCTCCTCCTTTTTTGGAAGTAAGTTGAAAAATATGTATGAGTACGAAGAACATTTACCTTAACGACGTTATACTTCAGCGAAAGTTTTGACGTTAAGTCGGTTTCATTAATGCTCTGCAGTCATTGATGATGCTATATAAATATTTCATATTTAAGCAGCAAGTTACCAAGATTGTCCAATAGCAATATCCGAGACGTCATTATAAGCTATCATTTAGCGTAAATTTTATCTGTATCTATATCTTTTAATTTATCTTTCTATAGGGCCTTGTTTGAGTTGATGATAAAGTCGATGGTGGAGTATTTGTACTGGAGCGGCGCGATCGAAGCTCCGCGCAAAGTTCGATTCCCGGACCAGTACATCGACGACGTCACCACATTAGTCAACAACGTCACTTCTGAAATTATATCCAGGTAGCGTTATTTTATATTTTTTTCTAGTGCAGTAAGTTGAAAAGTCACTTGTTTTCTTTTAAATGTCTACATAATATTTTCTTCCCGTATTTTTATTTGAAATCACTGCCATGTGCCACTTCTATTATTTACTATACCTATACCACCATTCAGACTTATACATATCTTTAGTTTTAACAAAATCTCTGAATGGCCATACCAGAGACTCCAGACACAACAAAAGCTTAGCAAAAATACAGAAATAGTACTTTTCACCATCACCATTAAGATTAACTTAACCTGTCTGAGTATAAAAAACCTAAAACTTTGTTTAAAACTCGGGTATGCCATATTATAATAAATAAAATAAATAGTAGACTTCAGAAGATCACCAACTCGTTCATGGGTCAATGTGTACGCTTTTATAATAAAATTCCAAAATATTTAAGATTAACCCTTCGATAGATTTAAGGATAAGTGTTATAAATATAAAGTTTTACTATAAGATATCCGGATGCAAGAAGATTGTTAATTAATAATGTTTTTAAGTTTTTTTTTTATTTATCACTTTTTTCATTTATTTAAGATTGTTAATTGTTATTGTGTATTTTTAAAAGATGATTGCTGTTGAGTTTCTTGCCACTTCTTCTCAACAGATCTACTTTCCGAAGTGGTGGTAGATTCAGTTCAATTTGTAAATTGTGTGACTTATTTCAAATGTATTTCAATACTTACGAAATAAAGATTCTTTTGACTTTGACTTTTGATACAAGCTTTTTAATTTTACCGAAGATTCGCGAAATCATTAAGTATGTTCTACTTTTACGTCTCACAGATACGGCAAAGACGGGCGTCTCACACAAAGCCTCAACAACAGCCTGGCCTTCTTCCTCTTCGACCTCATCAACATCGGCGACCGAGGTTACGTGCTCACTCTCGTCAGGAGCTATCATAAGCAGATGAGTGCCAAAATATCCTCCTTGAGGGACGCCGCGCCCTTGGTGCATTATAAGGTCAGTGCTATGGTTGCTGTTATTTACATCCGAAGTGTTAAACATTAAATGAAATATCGTGCTCTCGAGACTTTAAAATGATACATACAATAAATAAATAAATAATAATAAAATCCCTTGAAAATTACACCAACTACATGGCCCCAAAGTAAGCATAGTTTTTGTTATGGGATACCATATAGCGAACTAGGGGGGAACCTAGAATATAAATACATAAATAGATAAACCAAATTATATAATTCAAATTATTCTATCTATTTTAGGCAACTTTTAAATATTTTATTAAAGGCCCTTGTGAATAATTTAAAAAAGAGGTATAGCAACAGGAAAGATAGAAATTCCTATACTATCTTGTGTCAAATTTGTCACTAGTGCTGAAAATAGTATAGGATATTTTATCTTCACTTTTACTTTAACTCTTCGGTACCTATGTTACTGAAATCGGCCATAGTATGTGTAAGTTATTTTTAAATTAATATAAAAATGGTAAAGTTGCTTATATTTTACTTATGCCAAGAAGGGTTCTTAGAGATATTAAATATTATGGCAACTAGGCAACCTATTGTACCTTAGTGCTGAACAAGAAAACAATATCGATAGAGTCTGGCTAACGAAAGTAGACAATGGGGATTTTTGCAAACTTTTTATATGGCAACTTATTTTGGTGTCACTGTTGTCAATCGAACGGTTGTTGGTGATTTAGGTAATTGAGATTTGATAGTTTCATAACCAATGTAGGAAACAGCGATACCAGTGACTCTGACGACAATGAATAAAAATAATTATTGTATTTTATTGTTTTATTGTAAAGCCTGATTAATACTAGTTGCCTATCATTTTAATTATATACTTCTCATTAAAAAGTATACAGTACCAATGTTGTTATTTTGTACGTTAATTTTATAAAAAAAATTAGTCAAGTATCATGTTTGTTTAATTTATATGTGTCGTACTATAGTCGGGGGGTTACCATGATGGAATTTGTTTAAATTCGCCAGATTTTTTCATTCTCTACTCTCATTAGCCAGACTAAATATCTTTCGTATTTTATAGGTGTGTTAATTTTAATCTAACCTTATGGGAAGTGACGATAAGTTCGAAAAACACACTTACATAATGGACAAGAGCTAACTTGTCATAAAACATCGCCGAAAATTTCTCCGTTTGCAGCAGAGTTAACATGAAAGGTGCTCGCTGACAATGCAAACCCGTAAAAGCTAGATATTCACTTAGATTCACTTGGATTGTTTTGTCTATTACGAAACGCTTGTTCTGAGATAATGTTTTCTAGAATAGATCATTCTTTCATCCTGTTATTCAAAAGATGGTATCTTTGCAAATTAGTTTGTTTTCATTGCTGTATTAATATATAGGTACCTTTGTATTTAGTAAGAAAAAAGTTAAAATTTCCGTTGTCTGGTACCTATTACACAAATTAAGTGTTTACTTTTAGGCTAGATGGCCGGTTGAATATAATATGTTCAACAGATACAGACGACCACTGTGGCGATGGGGTAAACCTGTCTGCCTCAGACGCCAGTAGTTGCAGGTTCGATTCCCGCACGCAACAAGAAAATAAATAAAAATATTCCGGGTCTAAATTCAAAAAATTCAAAAGTTTTATTCGTCTTAGGAATTTCACAAAACACTTGATGAAGTCAGTCATCACATACTTCGGCTTTAACTAGTTGTTAAATAAGATATTACAGTAGACCAAGAAACAAAAAAAGCCGGCGGAAAAAAACTCTTGGCACTCTTTTTCAGTAAGAATTATCAAATTAATACAAATAGGTACAGTACAAATTGACTGTGACATGAAAAAAAAATAAACACAAGACAGCTAATTGTGAGAGCCAATGTCATGCCACAACCAAATTGCTTACATAGTAGGTGCAATGAGCTATGGATGCACGATACGAACATGACAAACTGGGACCAGAGTATTTGAACAAGAATGGAATAAAATAGTCATAGTATCATTCGCAATCTGGTCTGGGCGTTAATATTCCTGGTTCCCCCCTAATTCGCTACATGGTATCTAGTTATGAGGCCATGTAGGTAGTGTAATTGTCTTGGGATTTTGTTATTATTTTATTTACTTCATTCTACTTCAGTTGGACTTTCTCCGCATCCTCACGTGCCACGAGCACTACATATCGCTGAACCTGCCGCAGGGCGCGGGGTCGGGGGGCGCGTCCCCCGCCGCGTCCCCCGCACCCTCCCCCGCCCCCTCCAGCGCCTCAATCGAGCGCGCGCCGTGCTCGCGGCACTATCTCGCGCATTTGACTATTGCGTGTCTGACGCCGCCTACGCAGTGAGTTGTTAGACTATACGTTTTTGATCTTTTTTTCAGATTTAGCCGTGTTGAAATTTATATCTTATCGACAAGAATATTTTATTAGCAGCGTTATACTCGTACATGTTTTTCTTCGAAACGTCAGTTTTCGTGTAAACCAGGATCTGGTAAAACATTGTGCTATATGAGCATACAGTTTACTGTGCGAATGTAACAAAATTCATCCTCTGCTTAGGATTTTATGAATTTTCTAATATTTTAAATTAATCTTTGGATTTTAAATGACGGTAAAATAAATTTATATATGCACAAAGATTCAACAGAAATATAACATAAAATATTAGTAATCACCACAACGAGGTTATTTTCCGGCAGCCTTTATATTAAACAAAGTCTGCCATAGACATATTCGTAGGACGTGAGATATTTAGTATCTCATCAAGTTCATCACCTCACCTCATTAAGTTTTGGTATCTTTTTTTACTTTCCATGCTGGACTAGAAGCGAAAGAAAAACATAGAATGTGCCAGCTGCTTCTCTTCCCGGGTATACTGTAAAACTCAGTTAAGGGACGGAGGTTTTTTTGACGTTTTTGTGGGCGATAGGCTGACCCTCTATCACTGCAAGTCTCTCTCCATCATTATAATACCTCCAAATATTTCAAGCGTGACATCATATGGTTTTATAGCCTCTGTTGTTCTGCCTACCCCATTAGGGATACAGGCGTGACGTTATGTATGTATGTATATAAATAAATAAATAAATATTTCTGACACTCACACAGCATTATCAAGCTCAAATTAAGTTTCTTAAAGAACTTGTGTTATGGATACTAAAATGAAAATGAAAATGAAAACTTTTTATTCGTAGTAGGTAATTTTATACACTTTACGAACGTCAAATGCTGGATGAGGGCGGCGCGGGTCAGGACGACATGAAGAATCCAGGGGAAGGCCTCCGTCGAGAAGTGTGCGTCTCTCAGCTTATAAAGATAATGATCGCCCATTATCCACCAATGTCTTGGTGATGTCTACTACTACTTCTTCTTCGGCTTTAAAAAACGAAATGAAAGTAGAACCCTAGGTAGACCGAGAGGAAAAAAGCCGGCGGAAAAAAAACTCTCGGCACTCTTTTGTAAAAAGTGCTTATTATAGGTACAATTTGGCAGAAATACAGCTCTGCTATGACATGAACAAACAAACAGAAGACAGCTATTCGTGCTTGCCAATATCATGTCGCAGCCAAGCTGCTTACATAGTGATTAATGTTTAATATTTGGAAATAACCTGTGGAGACATCAATCCCACGCTCTTTTGTCATCTAAATAATCTTGGAGTTTATAGTAGCCTTTTTTGCATAATGTTTCTTTGATAGTTCTTTTAAATTTATTAAACGTTAGAGATTGAATTGACTGTGGTATTTTATTATAAATACGTATTGACATTCCCATAAATGATTTGGTGCTTTTAGCCAGCCTTAATTTGGGAAACGCTAATTTATGGTCGTTCCTTGTCATTACAGAATAATTTTTATCATGCTTATCTTTCATGGTTTTAAATTTACTACTATTCTTATAAATATACATAATGTTTTCATATATATATTGTGATGCAAAGGTCAAGATACCAATCTCTTTAAACTTTTCTCTTAGAGATTCTCTACTTCCAAGTTTATACATTCCACGAATAGCCCTTTTCTGCAGTGTAAATATCGTGTCAATGTCTGCGGCATTGCCCCAAAGTAGGATGCCGTAGGACATTATACTATGAAAATAACTAAAATAAACCAGCTTCGCCGTATTAACATCAGTCAATGAGCGAATTTTCTTTACCGCGAACGCTGCAGAACTAAGTCTACTCGCTAGCTGTGAGATATGGGCGCCCCATTGCAATTTAGAATCTAAGGTAATTCCAAGAAAAACAGTGTTATCTACTAGATTCAACCTGTTCCCATTAAGCCGCAGATCAGACTCAACTTGTTTTACATTTGGTGCGGAGAATTTTATACATTTAGTTTTTTTATCATTGAAAGCTAGATTATTTACATTAAACCACTGTACTACATTAGAGAGAGCATTGTTTACATCGTCGTAGTTGGTTTTCTGCCTTATCATTTTAAAAATTAATGATGTGTCATCAGCAAACAATACAATATCGTGATTATTGCCTACCATATAGGGTAGATCATTTATATAGACTAAAAATAAAAATGGGCCCAGAATTGAACCTTGAGGCACTCCCATTCTCACAACCGACCCAGCTGACCTTTTCCGGTTAACCTCAACCTTCTGGATTCTATCACTCAGGTAAGAATTCAAAAGTTTGAGGTCAGTGCCTTTGATGCCGTAGTGGTGGAGTTTCCTGATGAGAGTGTCATGCTGAACACAGTCAAATGCCTTGGATAGGTCACAAAATACACCTAGAGCATCCTGTGACCCCTCCCAGGCACCAGCTATTACTTCAAACAGTTCAACACCAGCATCAGTTGTCGAACGACCCCTTGTGAATCCAAATTGTTTGTTATGAAGTAAATTGTTTTTTGTGAAGTGAGCTAATAGCTGGTTGAGAATAATTTTTTCATAAATTTTGCTACATGTTGGTAAAATCGAAATTGGTCTAAAATTAGTAGGGTCCGTAGAGCTACCCGATTTAAATAAAGGAATAACCTTACTATGCTTCATTAAATCAGGAAACTCCCCACTTATAATACAGTTGTTAAATATTTCAACAAGGCAAGGAGCTATTACATCTATGATAGAACTTAAGATTTCAACAGATATGCCCCACAAATCAGTTGTCTTTTTAACATCAATTGTCTTAAATGTTTTAAAAATGTCCCCGGTGTCTATGGGTTGGAACTTGAAAGACTCCTTGCACTCACTTACATGATTTTTCAGCAATGATTCAGCCACCACAGGTGAAGAATTTAACAATTTAGTAGTTGAAACTGGAATGTCAGCAAAACAATTTTCGAATGCTGTCGCAACATTTTCATCTACATTAATGGTTTTATTGTCAATTACAAGTTTAAACTCAGTATTGCGATCCTTAACTTTTCCAGTTTCCTTATTTATTATGTTCCATGTTGTTTTAGTCTTATTAGAACTATTTTTTATCTTATTACTTAGATATATAGATTTGGCTGCAGCACATACTCTTTTAAATAATTTTGAGTAAATTCTAACGTAGTTGCAAAAACTTTCACTTTTGTTATATGATTTCTCATGATAGAGATCATATAGGTGCTTTCTACTTATATGTATACCTGTGGTAGCCCAATCACTGAAGGATTTACAATTGTTTGGAGAGACTTTTTTCGGAATAAATACACTCTCATGTTGTTTATTTATTATACTACTTAAATTACTGTATTGTAAATTTACATTGTTGGAGTGGGCTATATGGGGCATATTTTTAATAATACTACATCTAAATCTCTCCAAACGCTTTTTATTGACCGGAACAACCATTATATTCTTATTAACCTGTATTTTCTTTGAATATTTAAAAGTAACCAACTGACCGCTGTGATCAGAACTTAGTTTATTTATAACTGATGAACTTACCGGAGTAACATTAGAAAACACATTATCTAGGCAAGTTGCACTGGTCCTTGTTATTCTAGTTGGTTCTAGGAACAGGTTACTAAGATTATTACATTTAAACAAATTTATTAGTTTTTTACTCAATGATGAATTTTCTAATAAATTAACATTAAAGTCCCCGCAAACAAATATTTTCTTAGTTTTATTACATAATTTATCCAATACTTGTTCTAAAACAAGTTCAAAACTATCATAGTGTGATTTAGGGGGTCTATATATACAAACAATTATGCAGTTTGTCAATTCTACACAGGATATTTCAATAGTTTGTTCAATAGATAGGCTCACTATGTCGGTACGTTCTCTAAATTTTAAAGATTTATTTAATATTATTAAAGAGCCCCCATGTATTGCTGTCTGTCTATTGAACGAACTAGCAACTTGGTGCTGAGAAAAATTTACAATTAACTGGTGGTCTAACAAAAAATGTTCAGTTATACAAAGAATGTCTATATGTTCGGCATTCAAAAACAATTCAATTTCAAAGACTTTCTCTGAGATGCCTTGTATATTTTGATGTACCAGGTTTAAACAATTTTTATTATATAAAGCACTTGAAATATTGCTAGATGCTTTAGCATCTGTTGTCTTATTTACTAATTTAAAGAATTTGGACAACCCAAACTTGTCAGCGTAGTGGAACAACATGTTTCACTATGACATGTCAATATACAAGACTGCTCAATAAAAGCAGAATCAGTAGCTAAATACTTAGCTGGTTTAAAAAATAAAAAGTTTAATAGCACTTGTGCTATCTGTTTTAAAAAATAAGTAGATATATTATATATATCTTTTGTCAAGTTAAATTTAAAATTACAAATTGAGTTAATGTCAATGACATTAATCAACATGCTTGAGGTTTCACTTAAACATATGTTATTAGACCCCATGTAGCCATGCATTAATAAATTCAATTTATATCTTATTCTATTCTCTCTGGCGGCTCCTCCTATGTAAGGAAATGTAAACAAAACAATTTTTTTTACCGTAAGGGCCTGTAACTTATCTAAATATATTAATAATTGACTTTGTCTCACATTTCCCCTTCTCCCAAATAATAATATTAAAGTTGTATCAGGACTGTACCTGCCCTTCAGAGCCTTTTCAATTATACATTCTGGCGAAGCTCTAGGCATACAATAATTTAGTACATCCTCTTGGTTGTTCAACAATTTACTGCCCATGTTTTTACCTATTTCATCACAATACATGATTATTGGGCTTTTACTACTTACATGCTTACTAACTATGGAACTGACATTTGATTTCTCACTTAATGAATTTAATGAAGAAGAGCCTTTATAATTACAATACATGGTATTGGTCAAAGATTGAAAGCGCTCCTCATTATATTTAGACAGTTGCAATAGCTCATCCATGTCCAGTACATGTTGATTTATTTGTTCCTGTGCAGTATTATACTGCTGTGTTATGTCCTGTAAGGACTGTTGCAGAGAACCAATTTTATTCTGTAGTAAATTGATGTCAGTTTCATACTTTTGTTGCATGATATTCACCTCTTGACTATAATTTTTACATTCCTCAACCACAGAACTGTGCTTTTTGGATAAATTTACATAATTTCTCGATAAATTCTGTTTTTTTATAATTTTATTAGATTTCTTAATAAATCTTTGTAAATTTAAATACTTTTTTAACTTATTATGACTAATATTACTATTTTCCTTGTAAGACAAGTTTGAAATAGACTCATCACCAGTCAAGTCAATAGTGACTGTTGGTGAGTCCGACGTGGAACAAGCGTTAGGGACTAATTCTTCAAAAAGTTTTTGCGTTTGGTTTGAGTTAACTTTGAGTGCCTCTTTTTCAAGTTTAATTATGTGTAGTTGGGCACTTGAGAGTTGAGATTTCAATGAGTTTATGCTTTTCAAATTACTATCAAATTCAACATAACAGGAATCAAAATCTCTTGTCTGTTTTCTTAAGCAATCTCTAGCCTCTCTAGTCTCCAAGTAAAGCTTTTGCAAATTGACTAATTCTGCTTTAAGGCTACTATTTCTGTTTATAACTTTCAAAGTTTCCAGTTCATTGTCCTCTCTTTCCTTTAATAACTGTTCACATTGCTTCCTGAACTTGCTTAGCTCTTGGAGCGCGAGTTGGAGTTGGCTTTCCAACTGGCGGGCAGAAGCACTGCGAGTATTCATGTTTGAAATAAGGTGAAACAAAAGTTGTAGTTCAAAGTTCGAAAGTTTGAAAAAGAACTATAAGGCAATGTGAACTATGTTGTTAATACGGAGCCTATTATTAATAATAAGATGTAATAAATATTAGATAGTGGTGGTATTAAATTAAATTCAGAGGAGTAGAACAATGAATTTGAAACAATGAATTGAACTAATATAAAGTTCGTTACCTGTCACTTTTAGGCAAGTTTAGAAATTGCACTTTAAATTCACAATTCATTAACCACAACAAAATTACTGCTTTAGGATACTAAATGGTTGAATTTGAGGTGAATATTTACAAAAAAAATGCACAAATTTTACAATAATTAAATAAATTTTGGGAGAAGATACAAAAGTTTGTTTTGACAGCTAGAATAGGTTATCTGCTATGCCTTAGGCTGCCTATACTACTACTAGATAACTGATATACTTAAGAAATATAGAAACATCCATGACTTGACGGGAAATATCTGTGTACATCACACAAATATCCGCCGTCACCGGGATTCGAACCCAGGACCTTTGGCATAGACGGCAATGTATGTTACCACTACACCAGCCGGTCGTCAATTATTATTGAAGATTCATGAAAACTTAACATATTTTATTTTTAAAAATCTTTCTCTGCTTCAATAAACTTTGTCTTCATATTCCCGCAGAAGCCCCAGCCTACAAGCGGCAGCGGTGAACCTCGTGCTATCTCTCCTAAGCGCGCACGACGCGGACCCGCGCCTGCAGAGCCCCGCCCTGCGCGCGCGCGTGGCCAGCATCTACCTGCCGCTGCTATCGGTCATCATGGACAATATGCCGCAGCTGTACAACAAGCAGCAGAACGCGCCCAGTAAGGGCGGTGAGTCGATGCTTGATTATATAAAACTAGCTCTTGCGCGCGGTACATAACAAAATTTGTTGCAAATGACCTGTACCATACTCCTTTACAAGGGTGTTCACCAGTTACCAGTCACCCTGTATTATTGTTATAGTGTACAATTTGCTTGCCACTTAAACTTATAGTTAAAAACATAAACCTCATCATCTCAATAATTAAGTTGTCTTTTTATTACTTTACAGCCACGGAAATGCTGCCTTTAGACGGGGAAATGAGTACATTCGGCAACTCGTCGTTCTATACATCGATTGCCACTGACGATTCAAACAATAAACCTGTGAGTTGACTAGAAATTTATAGGATACTGTTTTGTACAATATGATATCTTAGATATGCAATTTATCGACTAAGTATATTAGCCTCTGTGACACGGTAAAAATGAAGTGTTACCTACATGTTGTCATCAGTTTAGAGTGAGTTTAAAAATAATTATTTAGTAACGTAACTTAAAAGTAATATTTTTTACACAAAATTCCTTTGTTTAGAATGCATTTTTACTGCTGTCACGTGACAAAAAACGGTCTTTATTGATCAGAGACAGGATTCATTTTAATCAATTACATAAAGCTATGCGACAGTGCAATATTGAAGTATTATTAAAAGACAGTCGTATAGACTTAAAGTTTAAAAATTACGTAAGTTGAAAGAAATATCTTTTTTAATTAAATTTGACGACCTGCTGGTGTAGGGGTAACGTACATTGCCTTCTATGCCAGAGGTCCTGGGTTCGAATCCCGACGGCGGCGGATATTTGTGTGATGAACACAGATATTAGTCGTCAAGTCATGGACGTTTATATGTTTATTTAAGTTTATTATCTAATAAAAAACATGTATTTATTCAATATGTATTTTTATATATTTCTTAAGTATATCAGTTAACTAGTATCCATAACACAAGTTCTTTAAGAAACTTAATTTGGGCTAGATAATGTTGTGTGATCAGAAATATTTATTTATTATTAAGTGTTGTCACGTGACCCAAATTGCTCTTTATTGGTCGATGCTAGGATTAGGTCACTTGCTTGTAGAAATACGTACGCCTTATTTCTATTATTAGATAGTAGTTCTATACAATTATATTCTACGAACCCCCCTAGTTCACTACATGGTATCCCATAACACAAGCTATGCTTACTTTGGGTCCATGTAGTTGGTGTGATTGTCTGGGGATTTTATTTATTTATTTATTTCATGTTAGCGTTTTAGCGCGCTATTTTGCGCTGTCATTTATAAACGGATATGTACGAGAATTTAAATAAGAGATATCTACCGTTTCATCTTAAGGCTATTAACGTCATTATTTGCAATACCTTAAACCAAGCTAAATGACCTCTCTCTTTCCCTACAGAACGTATGCGGCACAGTGAACCGCAACCTCCTTATGTGTCTGGTGTGGGTGGTTCGCTGGAGTGATGTGGCGTCCCTAAGTGCGTCCTGCGGGGAGCTCACAGCCAGGAAGCTATTGCTGCTGTTAGATGCCACTTCCGAAGCTCATCAGTACCCGGTCAGTTGGAGATTATTGCTTTAATTGTATAAGTGTAATTTCCGCGTACGATCGACTTGTATAGGGTGACTGGTGGGTCAATTTTTGAAATTCCAGGACGTGATAGTTTGAGATCATACATGAAGAGAAAAAAATAAAATAAATAGTAATTATTTACTGAGTAAACTTAACCGAAAGTTAGTGAATTCATTACGCAGCGCATGGTTACATAAGCGTAATGAGATACTTAGCGGGTGGTGGTGTGCGTGTGGCGGGAACACTGCTGTGTGCGTGTTGACTGAAGCAGGGCGTCGGGAAAAGTGTAGAAAGGTCTTTTTATTTATTTATAGGGATTTCTGGTGAAAAATTAAATACCTGTCGTAAAAGGCGTCCATCATGGCCCGCTTAACTAGAGACCATCCTTCATATAACATCTGCCGCTGAATATAACTGCTCCGTCGGTGATATATTTAGAAAGTGCGCGTCGTAGAAACTATAGCTAAGGAAAAAATTTATTTCTGATGTGGTTAGTGCATTGATATTATAATTATCCATTTACTGATTCAATCAAAAAAATGTCCATTGCTTCTAACGTGATATTGCACTATGCTAACGCTGACATTATATAATTGTTTATATAGTTGTTTAATATCGTCTGATGGGATCATGACCTTCTTACGAATGCCTTAAATGCTTTAGCAAACGTAGCCTCTACTTCCACTTCCCTTGTTTTTAGAACAGCCGTGTAATTTTTATTACAATTTGCGTAATAAAAATAACTCCGTTATAGTCTCCGTTAATTATATAAAAGTAAAAAAAAATTTTGAAGTTACAATCTTAACAATCATGCTTTTTATCTTCGACAAAATCGTCACTGACCATCGAAATATTTAATCATATTCCACCCTACATAAAAAATGAACAAATATATAAAAAAATTGTAAATTCACTGAAATTATTTTTAGTAAATAAATCATATTATAATCTAAACGAATTTTTTAACGATAAACAAACATTGACATAATACAATATAAAGTTAAACATTAATATTTAAATAAAAATAATAAATAATACCTCATATGACTACATATAAATAATAAAAATAACATTACTACAAGACTATCAAATTAAAGGTTAATTAAATATAAATAGTGAAATCTTAATAATTATATATATAAAAAAGTAAATACTACAAATATATTATTGACTTAATAATAAAATCAGTAAAAATAATACATTTATTAAATTAATCTAGCCATAATATTTAATTAACAACTCTCACTTGTACTTTTGTTAAATCGCGAATTAAAGGTTTTGATTTTTATTTAAAATCCAAGATTAAGTAAAAACCAAGGGAATCCTACTGTTTCATTGCCATACCTAAACTAGGTTCATAATTTTACATGTTACTATTGTATAAACTCCAATCATTGTAACTCTGTACCTACCACCTGTATTATTATGGAAAGCAATAAATAAATAAATAAAGTTTGTTTTGTTGTAACTTAAGTGACGGTGAGGTCAAGGATGACCATGGATAGGTAGAATAAGTCTAAGTCGTTTTTCTGGTGTCACTGTTGTCAATCGAACGGTTGTTGGTGGCTTTGGTAATTGAGATTTTGGAATTTTCGTATTTAAAATTGAATAAAAAAATTAAATTTTGATAGTTTCATAATACAGCGATACAGCGTAAAACATAAACAGCATAAAACAGCGATACCAGTGACTCTGACGATTCAATCCATATAGAATTGCTGGATTCAGATTTTGATTACAATGAATAAAAATAATTATTACATTTTGTTGTTTTATTTTTAAACATGATTAATACTAGTTGCCTATCATTTTAATAATATATATTACGACCAGAAAGAGGGTTTTAAAGCAAGACACGATTACATCTTGAGTGACAATTTATTAACAAACAGAAATAGTTTATATAGTAAGTTGTACGTGCATAATTAAGTTAACAATATTTGATTTTATCTTGGTATTGATTTTATCGAGCACGTTTGATGAATAGGAAATAATATATTGATTCTCTGTGGGTCACGTCGGAGGACGCCACAGATACTCCCCCCTTAAAAAAAAAAAAAGATAAACACAAAATAACAATTCAATATTCTTACTCTAAAATTAAATACTACATAACAATTTCAAGCAAAACACTAATTTTTTTGTTGACATAATATTAGAAATATTTGCAACCTAGCAATTTAATATGATTACGTAAGATCATAATATCAATTAAGACGAATAGCTTTTGCTTTCTCATCCGTTGGAGTGATTCCTTGGCTCGTTATATGATAACCTAAGAAATCAAGTTCGGTCTTGAGAAATTCGCATTTTTCTATGTTAATCGTTATCCCAAGTTCATGCAGTCCTTTTAAAATTATGTCCAGATGTTGCAGGTGTTCCTCTTTTGAGCTTGAAGTTAGATGTGTTGGTTGCTGCCTGGGTTATATCTTCATATTTTCCAGTAACTTTCTTATGCTACTTTTCTTGTGAAACAGTTTCAACGCTCGGTTGATTTGCTCTGATGCTTGTTGCAGGCGTTGTCAGCTCAGTAACTTTCTCAATAAGCTTTTTTCCGTCGTTAAAACTGATATATTTGCCCCGGTATCGACTAAAAACCTCTCGCCACTTTGTAGGTCGGCTAGGATAAGGCGGTCGTAGGAGTGAATAGCACAAGTTCCGCCCTGGTTCGAGCTAATTGTAGAGCCCGTTGTTTTTTTTTCTGGTTTTTTCTGGCACTTTTCTTGACATTTATGAGTCTTTTTCTTAAATCGCTTACGATATTGAACTTGGTTACAATACCTCGATGCACTTCTTGACCTTGATATTGAACGGAATTCACTGCGTCGATACTTTTCGTCGCGTAGTGCAGCGATTTCAGTTTTCATCTGTGTCAGCTGATTTGCATATCTAGTGACCTCGTTAACTTCATTACTTAAGTTATCAAATATCCGGTAGAATAAACGTTGAAACCTCTTTTGCTTCGAGTCTTCGTAACAATAAATGAGGCGATCCTTAATAGTTTTATAATTGTTTTCTTCCGGAGGGTTAACGATGATGATTAACTTCGCGTAGTTCATCCTTCGATAATTGTGCGATTACCAGGTTGTACTTGTAGTCATCTCCTTGTTTATATGCGGCGACTATAGCTTCGAAATGGTAAACCATAATTTGGGTTGGTCTTGCCAGAAGCGTGGGATACGTTCCGATATGTTTCTGGCGGCAACTTCAGGTTCCAATGTAACAGGAATAACTGGAGCACGTAGAGCCATTTTCCTTTTTATTTCTGGTCGGGTCCTCAAAACTTCTTGCTTATTTGGCTGCGTGACTAACTTCGGGGTCACCACTTATTACGACCAGAAAGAGGGTTTTAAAGCAAGACACGATTACATCTTGAGTGACAATTTATTAACAAATGTAAATAGTTTATATACTTAAGTCTACGTGTATAATTAACTTAGTTAGTAATATTTTATCTGTAGTAAGTATCTATTAAATGTGCACTGGTCAACATGTTTTATCAAGCACGTTTAATAGATATTAATATATTCAATCTCTGTGGGTCACGTCGGAGGACGCCACAATATACTTCTCATCAAAAAGTAGGACAGTACCAATATTGTTATTTTTTACGATAATTTTATAAAATAAATTAATCAAGTATCAAGTTTGTTTAATCCATATGTGTCGTACTATAGTCGGGGTTACCATGCTGGGATTTTTTTTAAATTCGCCAGATTTTTCATTCTCTACTTTCATTAGCCAGACTAAAACGGTTAACTTGGTTACAGGGTCGCAAAGAGTTGACAATGTCCTCGCAACAAAATGCGCGCAAGACCACCGACATCAAGGCGAAGTTAGAAGATGTAATTCTAGGACAGGGCTCGGCTCGGTCCGAGCTTATAATGAGGAGAAAAGGTAAGACAAGTTCTGTGAAAAAGTAAACTTTGTAGGGGCCCGTCTGAAACTACCATTCTTAAACTACTGTGTTACTTTAGGAGTTACTCCTAATGCAAAATGTTCACTTAAATTGTGTATCTAAAGATTCCGATTAGTAATTTCGATTCACTTTGCCGATTAGTGATTTTAGCGATTTTTTGTCTTTCAAATTTGTAATGATATGTTGTGAGTCTCATAAAATATTGTGATGACGATAATGAATTTTTTTTAGTCTCGTCTCGAACTTTAGAGTTTCGAGAAGTGATGTAACATTCTACATAAAACTATACATATGTTCGTAAAAAATATTTGAAGCGAGTTATTTGTATAACTAACTGTTCTGCTCACTAATCTGTTAGAGTTAATATTAGTTTTCCACCTAAATTAGATTCAGACTAAGATTCCACCATATTTTTTCATATAATTCTATGCAAGTGCTCTTTCTGATTATTTTGACTGTCAAAACTGCATTGCTTTTTCTTCTTTACAGTGCTAGTAAACCAATTGCAACGTTTTTAACTTTTTACGGTTTACAATTAAAAGTACAGGACATCTTTTTTCAGAAAATGTTTATGTTTTAACTAACGACATTGTAAGTATCTGTTTTTTTCTCCAAAATAAATAAATAAATAAAACCTTTTTGCAGAAAAACTATATGTACCTGCCGAAAAATTGTCATTGATTCCAAAAAAAACGTTGTATGTATGGCAGTTAAGACCTTTAAAAAACTACCAGGTAAAATAAAAAAAATACCATTAATAAATTTAAAACTAGCCTGTTCGAAGTCTTGCTGTATAATATATATTATTCTAATAAAGATTTTCTAAATGACGAATATATTGTGACATAAATAATTATCACATTAGACTATAGTAATGCATCTCGACATATCCCAAATTTAATATTTTGCGCAGTGACACTTGTCGGTAGATATGTGAAACTTTTATGAATACAATAAGACCTCCACTGTACCGATTTCCATGCAAATAAAGATTTATTTTATTACTATTTTATTTGGTTTCTCGATTTAGTTAAGTTAGAAACAGGGTGATGAATTGCAGTAATATGATGATGAACCACTAATGATGAAGTATTGTTGTCCTAGGGTCGTCAGTGTGCGGCGGGCCGCGCTCCCGCTGGCGCAAGGAGTGGCGCGGCGCGGGCGGCGCGGGGGCGGCGCGTGCGCAGCGACCGCAAGCTGCGGCCGCGCTTGCGCACCATATAGCTTTGACATTGTTGCAGGCTATACATGCTATTACTGCGGTGAGTGGGGAAACTATAATGCGTTTCAAATAAGAATAGGATCGGATTAGCGCCATATTCTGACGTCATAGCTGTCAATTTGAACTGGAATTTATCGACACTTAATGTATCTAAGTTATGCTCCGTATTAATGCTCCGCGTTTTCAATTTCTTCTATTTCCCTTAATTATGAGAATTAATTTTCTAAAGCTTTTTCACCATGCATCCTCTTTACTTTCGTGTGTAAATAGAGTTTAAAAAACTAATAAAATACAAAACAAAAATAATAAAATAAAGTTTTTAATGTCTATTCGGTATGATACTACGATAATAAACAAAATAATATAAATTGTTATTTTTATTGGAGTTTTAGCAAACCGTAATTTTCAAGTGACATTTAATAGATAGAGGTAATTCACATTCCTATTTTCTTTTGAATCGCATAGTAACTTGGAGCAGTACCCCGTTGGCGGGGTTCTAATGTTTTTTTACTGTACAAACAATTAGTACTGAAATGAGCAATGTAATTCTTTTTTGTAGTTGATAGCAATGTTTTTTCTTTTTTTGGTTTGATTAAGGATTTTATTTTATTTTATGTTTCCTAGTAGAGGAATTATTGTTCTTTTCTTTTTTGTGATCATTTTCCATTATTGATTTGTGAAAACTGTTAATGGCTATCTTGTACCTATCACTTATTTATTTTGTATAAATCTAGCTGTAAGTATTCCAAAAAGTTAATAAATAAAACGTAAATAAACACAGAAACCACATTTTCAAATATACAAAAAGCACTAAACATGTTTAGTAATTAATTATTTTCATTAAAATTACTGTGAAGAACTCAACTCAAATTCATTGCGTTAAAATTTTATGCTAAAGAAATGAAAAAGTACCATTCAAATTCAATCATTCTCATTCAGTACCGTAGATTACGAACATTTTAACTGGTATCATTATTTTTGTGTTTGACACTTCGACCTGTCAGTTTATTAATAATAAAAATACTAAATATAGATATATAAAATTCGTCCAAAAATAATAAATTTTCTAGAACAAACTATGCTAAATTGGACTTCTAAATTAAAACTCAACTAATCAGGAAACCGATGTTATACCAATAAAGCGTAGCCTAATTCCACGGAGACGCCTTCAGCCCTCAGCCCTATCCAATCTTTTAAACTCAGCCGATGTAGGATACCATAAAGAATGGATTGACCCTGTCACACACCTTCCATCAATAAATAAGATCAATCATCTTTTATATGTGGACGATATTAAGCTTTATTCTACCAATCAGCAAGGCCTTAAAAGATTAGCAAATATAGTTGATAGATTTTCGCAGGAAATCAATATAGAATTCGGTATTGATAAATGTAAAATAAATTCGGTAATTAAATCTCAGGTTTGCACCCCCATGTAAAGTACGTAAACGGGCTTCTTCTATGATAAGCTCCTTTATCTTGCAAAGTTTAGGTAATAATATGGGGGGCTGCGTATTGTAATGTAAAAAATGAATTTTGTAATCGTAAGATATTGTCACTGTCAAAGAATGGATTCTAGCTCAATGTTTTGCTGTTTGGATTTATCTTGATCTTAAATCAAGTATTTCTTGTCGAAATTCACAATTTGTTCGAAATTCAAACCTTGAACTCTTCTAATTAAGTAATTTTTGCTCGTGTTGATTTCTGCTGACGTTAACTCTAGGTCTTTGTCATTGCTATGCTGCTAAGCATAATTTTAATAGCGCTTTTTTCATTTCTCGTGCCTTCAATGTCTATGTTATTTGTGTAATTATATGATGTATGTAGCCACGAAAGTCCTTTCCACCACATTTTATAATTGATGAGATGCGCGGGAGAGAGACAAATGTGTCCTTCATCTTCTGCTAGTTGCTGTGAGGTTTGAAGTGCAAGATACGGGGCTGCTTTTGTTCCGTATGTAAATGTGCATAGCTTGTAATGTTTTAAAGGTACGCTAGGACAGCTTCCGTCTTTCCAGATAACCTTTTACAATTCCTGGTCTCTTTTCGCTACTGGTAAACATCTACAAATCTTCTCATAATCTGCCGTTAATACATATTGATATAGTCGAGATTTTATCAATAAACCTTGTAAATCCTTCGTAAATTGTAACCATTCATATTTTAGTTTTGTAAATTGTAGCACCTTCTGTAGCTCAGGTCCACATTACATGAGGTCATTTAAACTATAACTTGATGATGTCTAACTGGATGCGTTGAATACTGAGCAGAGTTTTGAGGTCGTCGATTCCTCCTGAAGAACCGCGTGGTGTGGTAGGTAGCAAAATGGTTGTAATCAGTTCAATCTCTCCACCACATGTCCCATGTCTTCGCGTGTAGTTTCAATGTACCTTTGTTAAGCTAGTTTTATTACTATCTTGTTCCCCGATGTCCTCCATCGCTCTGATATGTTCAAGATTATTTAAAGTAACGTGAAAATTATAAGTTTTATTAACAGTGCCGGATAATGTCCACCCTAATGTGTAGTGCGATCACAGAACTTTATCGAATCGTAAGTTAACGAATTATTTACGAATGCTCGTATAGTATGGAGTCGGTTGCAAGTTCTGAGTAACATTGTCAATTTTTATTTTACAGATATTTATGAGTACAACATGTTTACAAACATTCAAAATTAACAAGGCACACATTTATTTAAGCTGGCCGTGCGGCAATGGATAGATTTCAATGTTTTCTTAAAAACCATCTCCATACTATACGAACATTCGTTAACAAACGATTCGATAAAGTTCTGTGATTGCACTGGTGGTTTGTTGCGCCATGGGTTGCGGACTATCGCCTTTGATAAGACCGTTCATTAGAGTATATCTACCCCCCTGGAACTACTGTAATCTGGGTCTGCTAATGCAATATGTCGTACTTGAGGCCAGTTTTCCTTCGATAATGTTTTGTTTGGCAAATTATTCACTACATGTTTCATTATCAGTGTAAAAACAGTGTCAGTGTAAAATGTAAATTTATCGTAAATAGATTTGCAGTGTAATTGAACCTTGCCCGCTTGCCCGTAGCTTTGTTGGATAGTGATCCTATTCCTGATATATTAGCACTTAGTGCTTACGTTGCAATCCTAATTTTTGGGCCACATCTTCTGTGATCAAGGTTATTTGGGAACCATAATCAATCATAGCTCTTAAAGTAATGTAAGTTCCGTCATTACGTGAGACTTGTAACATTTCAGTCGGCAATAATATCTCGTCATCATGATTCGTCACGTAATAGTCACTTTGCTGAGTCATCATTTGCGAATGAATCGGCTGAGGAGTTCGCTTATCGTAAAGGTAACTAAAGGTATTCCCGATACCTTTAAACGCGCACTTGTCAATGTAAAAGTATAGTCAGTGAATGTAATGTAATTTAGAGTCAAAAAGTATAGTAAGTAATGTAAATTGTAAAAATATTAAAAAAAAAAACAATCCAAACCTTAAAAATTAATCCAACATATAGAATTAAATTAAAACTACGTAAACTTAAACTAAAGAAAAAGAAGTAAACCGTTGAAAGACTACATTGTAATTGATTAAATCTTATTCTATCTTAAATTAGGAAAGTAAAGGTAGGAAGAAAAATGTAAGTTAAGATGCGTACGACCGTCACATATTACGCTATAGATTGCTATATCAGCGAATCTATCGATGTCACACGATTGCTGTGGAAGCAAATCAATTTACATGAAGACCATGTACCTTGTTATAGTTTACAGTCTGAAATAGCATATAGGTTACGTATTATCCTGGTATTTGAAACTGTTTTATTTTATATTATGATTCGCGAATACTTTTGAACAGTATCATACGACGTCCTATTAACCCCCACGTTTCTCTTCCTTCAGTCGTGGAGCCACAGCGAGAGCCAAGTGGCGGTGTGGTCGCTGGCGCTGCAGGTGGTGCTACGCATGCTGCAGCGGCGGCAGTCCGGCGCCGCGCTGCAGCATCTGCTGGCCATGCTGCGCGCGCTGCTGCACAAGGTTACATCTATCATCATCTTCCGTGTAATGAGCCCACTGCAGGCCTATGAGTCTCTCCTCTTGGTGACGAGGTTTAGACCGTAATCCACCAAGCTGGCCCAGCGTTAGATAAATAAATAAATAAAATCCCCAGACAATCACACCAGCTACATTGCCCCATAGCAAGCTTGTGTTATGGGATAACTTGTAACGAACTGTGGGAGTTATACATACTAGATTAGATATATAGAACTAAGTTATAAATACATATACAAGGTTAACTTTAATTAGCGCATTACCTCTATAAGGCAGCCTCTCCTCATCAATCCCAACAACATTTGTTCTACGACTTTTTATAATTCTTGATAAATAACACAAAACAAATTTTTGCTCCCTCTGTTATTTATTACTCTGTATGTTACCGCGTCACCCCGCAACCCGGCGCCCGCGGCATGTGGTGTGACGCAAGGTGCGTGGCATCAGTGCGAATAGATTAACAATAGCTTAAAGACTAACAATATTTTTTGTGTGATAAAACGTAAAGATCTTTGGCAACTCATGAAATGTATTAAAACAACATATAGTGCAAATAATAAATAGCTCATGATCAGTTTATTCCAAATCATTTACTTATATTAGAAACCGCAGCAAGGATTTTAATATTTTACCCTCTCAAGTTACTCAATAGACTACTTGTATCATCCACTTGAAATGAAAATCCCGATATCGTTTCTACGAAATTAAATCAAGTCTGCACCAATAGTTTAGATATAAACAGGCAGCATTTCAGTGACAATATCAAATTTATACATTCACAAAGAGTAGTTTGACAGGTCAGAGACTATGGACCGTGAACATTTTTTAATTGTTAATTTTAAAAAGTCGTAGAACAATTGCTAGGATTGATGTGGAGATGCAATGTGCAAGAGGTGATGCGCTAATTAAAATTAACCCGGTATAGATAAAAACCCCAGACACGGAACATTTTCTTTTTTGTTCCGAGCGGAAATCGAACCCGCGACCTCACGATTGGCGCAGTAGCATCTATACCATTGCACCACGGAGACGTCAAGGTGACACTGCTGATTATGCTATCTAAAGACATTGCTGGAGGGCTTATATCCGGTTTATGTCTTGCATACGTCATATACCACACAAAACACATTACATGTGAACGACACCCTACTGTTCTTTTGTCAATATTGGAACTACAGTAATCATGACTAACAGCCTATCGACCGTTTTAATAACTATCAAAACCTATCAAGATCTGTTATATATGTCTGTATATGTTGTTAGACTTCGCCCTTACATGGCGTGATCCAAAGTTTTGCTCGTACTATGCACAAAACTCCATCTCCCATTTCCTTCAAATGTGATTCTGGTAAAGAGTCACCCACCTCGATGACAAATGAATCATTTTCGTGAATATGCTCGCCGTAGTTACTCCTGGCTTGTTTAAATTGGTAAATACCAAGGCTTAATATACATATGACCACGGTTATCCTGTAAACATATCTCTATCAGTGTGATGTATAAAAATACATAAATGTTTCAGTGTTTTTTTTTTCTTGTTTCGTACTTTTTAGAGCGTGTTTTTAGAAGTCGAGTTTTAGTTTTTAAACTTATTTTAGAGTTTAAATTATTGAATTGTGCTAGCAAAGCTCTTTCATTTAATACCTCAAATGAAACTGTCAAGATTTTTTTAGTTCTTAATTTAGGTCCTCTAGAGGGCGCAGTGGTAAATTTAACGTCATGTAGCTTATAACCAGCGGACAATCAAGAGGCTTCCAATGACAAAGTACTTTTATTTGACTGTACAATAGGAGTTTCTTTCTTTGGTAAGTTATTGGCCATAAAAGGGGGGAAAGCAGATACGATTCTATAAGAATACCGGCATAGGAACACATAGATCTAATTCGCACGAATAACAGGCTAAAAAACAAAAGAAATTTAGTGTAAGTGATGTGATTTTATTGTAATTCTTATCACTCATCACCAAATCAGGCTTGTGTTAGTTTTTTTACCAGCTTGTGAATATTTTAGTTGCAAAATATCTAAAAAATAGTAATGTTTCAAGTTAAGAAATAAGTTGCAATAGTGAACTTAGAGACTTGCTGCCATATAAAAAAATGCTCAGATCGACATCCCTAATAGTTGTGAGGCCTTTATTTTTTAAGACCGGCTCTTAAATTTTTGAGCCCAACGTAGTATGAAGACTGAATGGTCTTCTTTTCCGATTTCGAAATTCTTTGATTCCAATAAAGTAGCAAATAAATCGTTATTAGACCTTATTAGTATGATGTTGGTAACAATTAGTGTCGGTGTGCACAGCTGGGCTGGGCGGTGATGGGGGCGGAGGCGCACGTGAGCCGCGTGGTGCTGCGGCACTGCGCCGCCGCCAGCCCGGCGCGCGCGCACGCCGCCGCCGCGCTCTACGCGCTCATGAAGCACTACCGCCGCCACCAGGTACCTAGCTCGCTGGGCGGTGATGGAGGCGCACGTGAGCCGCGTGTGCGCCGCCGCCAGCCCGGCGCGCGCGCACGCCGCCGCCGCGCTCTACGCGCTCATGAAGCACTACCGCCGCCACCAGGTACCTAGCTCGCTGGGCGGTGATGGAGGCGCACGTGAGCCGCGTGGTGCTGCGGCACTGCGCCGCCGCCAGCCCGGCGCGCGCGCACGCCGCCGCCGCGCTCTACGCGCTCATGAAGCACTACCGCCGCCACCAGGTACCTAGCTCGCTGGGCGGTGATGGAGGCGCACGTGAGCCGCGTGGTGCTGCGGCACTGCGCCGCCGCCAGCCCGGCGCGCGCGCACGCCGCCGCCGCGCTCTACGCGCTCATGAAGCACTACCGCCGCCACCAGGTACCTAGCTCGCTGGGCGGTGATGGAGGCGCACGTGAGCCGCGTGTGCGCCGCCGCCAGCCCGGCGCGCGCGCACGCCGCCGCCGCGCTCTACGCGCTCATGAAGCACTACCGCCGACACCAGGTACCTAGCTCGCTGGGCGGTGATGGAGGCGCACGTGAGCCGCGTGTGCGCCGCCGCCAGCCCGGCGCGCGCGCACGCCGCCGCCGCGCTCTACGCGCTCATGAAGCACTACCGCCGACACCAGGTACCTAGCTCGCTGGGCGGTGATGGAGGCGCACGTGAGCCGCGTGTGCGCCGCCGCCAGCCCGGCGCGCGCGCACGCCGCCGCCGCGCTCTACGCGCTCATGAAGCACTACCGCCGCCACCAGGTACCTAGCTCGCTGGGCGGTGATGGAGGCGCACGTGAGCCGCGTGGTGCTGCGGCACTGCGCCGCCGCCAGCCCGGCGCGCGCGCACGCCGCCGCCGCGCTCTACGCGCTCATGAAGCACTACCGCCGCCACCAGGTACCTAGCTCGCTGGGCGGTGATGGAGGCGCACGTGAGCCGCGTGGTGCTGCGGCACTGCGCCGCCGCCAGCCCGGCGCGCGCGCACGCCGCCGCCGCGCTCTACGCGCTCATGAAGCACTACCGCCGCCACCAGGTACCTAGCTCGCTGGGCGGTGATGGAGGCGCACGTGAGCCGCGTGTGCGCCGCCGCCAGCCCGGCGCGCGCGCACGCCGCCGCCGCGCTCTACGCGCTCATGAAGCACTACCGCCGACACCAGGTACCTAGCTCGCTGGGCGGTGATGGAGGCGCACGTGAGCCGCGTGTGCGCCGCCGCCAGCCCGGCGCGCGCGCACGCCGCCGCCGCGCTCTACGCGCTCATGAAGCACTACCGCCGCCACCAGGTACCTAGCTCGCTGGGCGGTGATGGAGGCGCACGTGAGCCGCGTGGTGCTGCGGCACTGCGCCGCCGCCAGCCCGGCGCGCGCGCACGCCGCCGCCGCGCTCTACGCGCTCATGAAGCACTACCGCCGCCACCAGGTACCTAGCTCGCTGGGCGGTGATGGAGGCGCACGTGAGCCGCGTGTGCGCCGCCGCCAGCCCGGCGCGCGCGCACGCCGCCGCCGCGCTCTACGCGCTCATGAAGCACTACCGCCGACACCAGGTACCTAGCTCGCTGGGCGGTGATGGAGGCGCACGTGAGCCGCGTGTGCGCCGCCGCCAGCCCGGCGCGCGCGCACGCCGCCGCCGCGCTCTACGCGCTCATGAAGCACTACCGCCGCCACCAGGTACCTAGCTCGCTGGGCGGTGATGGAGGCGCACGTGAGCCGCGTGTGCGCCGCCGCCAGCCCGGCGCGCGCGCACGCCGCCGCCGCGCTCTACGCGCTCATGAAGCACTACCGCCGCCACCAGGTACCTAGCTCGCTGGGCGGTGATGGAGGCGCACGTGAGCCGCGTGTGCGCCGCCGCCAGCCCGGCGCGCGCGCACGCCGCCGCCGCGCTCTACGCGCTCATGAAGCACTACCGCCGCCACCAGGTACCTAGCTCGCTGGGCGGTGATGGAGGCGCACGTGAGCCGCGTGTGCGCCGCCGCCAGCCCGGCGCGCGCGCACGCCGCCGCCGCGCTCTACGCGCTCATGAAGCACTACCGCCGCCACCAGGTACCTAGCTCGCTGGGCGGTGATGGAGGCGCACGTGAGCCGCGTGGTGCTGCGGCACTGCGCCGCCGCCAGCCCGGCGCGCGCGCACGCCGCCGCCGCGCTCTACGCGCTCATGAAGCACTACCGCCGCCACCAGGTACCTAGCTCGCTGGGCGGTGATGGAGGCGCACGTGAGCCGCGTGTGCGCCGCCGCCAGCCCGGCGCGCGCGCACGCCGCCGCCGCGCTCTACGCGCTCATGAAGCACTACCGCCGCCACCAGGTACCTAGCTCGCTGGGCGGTGATGGAGGCGCACGTGAGCCGCGTGGTGCTGCGGCACTGCGCCGCCGCCAGCCCGGCGCGCGCGCACGCCGCCGCCGCGCTCTACGCGCTCATGAAGCACTACCGCCGCCACCAGGTACCTAGCTCGCTGGGCGGTGATGGAGGCGCACGTGAGCCGCGTGTGCGCCGCCGCCAGCCCGGCGCGCGCGCACGCCGCCGCCGCGCTCTACGCGCTCATGAAGCACTACCGCCGCCACCAGGTACCTAGCTCGCTGGGCGGTGATGGAGGCGCACGTGAGCCGCGTGGTGCTGCGGCACTGCGCCGCCGCCAGCCCGGCGCGCGCGCACGCCGCCGCCGCGCTCTACGCGCTCATGAAGCACTACCGCCGCCACCAGGTACCTAGCTCGCTGGGCGGTGATGGAGGCGCACGTGAGCCGCGTGTGCGCCGCCGCCAGCCCGGCGCGCGCGCACGCCGCCGCCGCGCTCTACGCGCTCATGAAGCACTACCGCCGCCACCAGGTACCTAGCTCGCTGGGCGGTGATGGAGGCGCACGTGAGCCGCGTGGTGCTGCGGCACTGCGCCGCCGCCAGCCCGGCGCGCGCGCACGCCGCCGCCGCGCTCTACGCGCTCATGAAGCACTACCGCCGCCACCAGGTACCTAGCTCGCTGGGCGGTGATGGAGGCGCACGTGAGCCGCGTGGTGCTGCGGCACTGCGCCGCCGCCAGCCCGGCGCGCGCGCACGCCGCCGCCGCGCTCTACGCGCTCATGAAGCACTACCGCCGCCACCAGGTACCTAGCTCGCTGGGCGGTGATGGAGGCGCACGTGAGCCGCGTGTGCGCCGCCGCCAGCCCGGCGCGCGCGCACGCCGCCGCCGCGCTCTACGCGCTCATGAAGCACTACCGCCGCCACCAGGTACCTAGCTCGCTGGGCGGTGATGGAGGCGCACGTGAGCCGCGTGTGCGCCGCCGCCAGCCCGGCGCGCGCGCACGCCGCCGCCGCGCTCTACGCGCTCATGAAGCACTACCGCCGCCACCAGGTACCTAGCTCGCTGGGCGGTGATGGAGGCGCACGTGAGCCGCGTGTGCGCCGCCGCCAGCCCGGCGCGCGCGCACGCCGCCGCCGCGCTCTACGCGCTCATGAAGCACTACCGCCGCCACCAGGTACCTAGCTCGCTGGGCGGTGATGGAGGCGCACGTGAGCCGCGTGTGCGCCGCCGCCAGCCCGGCGCGCGCGCACGCCGCCGCCGCGCTCTACGCGCTCATGAAGCACTACCGCCGCCACCAGGTACCTAGCTCGCTGGGCGGTGATGGAGGCGCACGTGAGCCGCGTGTGCGCCGCCGCCAGCCCGGCGCGCGCGCACGCCGCCGCCGCGCTCTACGCGCTCATGAAGCACTACCGCCGCCACCAGGTACCTAGCTCGCTGGGCGGTGATGGAGGCGCACGTGAGCCGCGTGTGCGCCGCCGCCAGCCCGGCGCGCGCGCACGCCGCCGCCGCGCTCTACGCGCTCATGAAGCACTACCGCCGCCACCAGGTACCTAGCTCGCTGGGCGGTGATGGAGGCGCACGTGAGCCGCGTGGTGCTGCGGCACTGCGCCGCCGCCAGCCCGGCGCGCGCGCACGCCGCCGCCGCGCTCTACGCGCTCATGAAGCACTACCGCCGCCACCAGGTACCTAGCTCGCTGGGCGGTGATGGAGGCGCACGTGAGCCGCGTGTGCGCCGCCGCCAGCCCGGCGCGCGCGCACGCCGCCGCCGCGCTCTACGCGCTCATGAAGCACTACCGCCGCCACCAGGTACCTAGCTCGCTGGGCGGTGATGGAGGCGCACGTGAGCCGCGTGTGCGCCGCCGCCAGCCCGGCGCGCGCGCACGCCGCCGCCGCGCTCTACGCGCTCATGAAGCACTACCGCCGACACCAGGTACCTAGCTCGCTGGGCGGTGATGGAGGCGCACGTGAGCCGCGTGTGCGCCGCCGCCAGCCCGGCGCGCGCGCACGCCGCCGCCGCGCTCTACGCGCTCATGAAGCACTACCGCCGCCACCAGGTACCTAGCTCGCTGGGCGGTGATGGAGGCGCACGTGAGCCGCGTGTGCGCCGCCGCCAGCCCGGCGCGCGCGCACGCCGCCGCCGCGCTCTACGCGCTCATGAAGCACTACCGCCGCCACCAGGTACCTAGCTCGCTGGGCGGTGATGGAGGCGCACGTGAGCCGCGTGTGCGCCGCCGCCAGCCCGGCGCGCGCGCACGCCGCCGCCGCGCTCTACGCGCTCATGAAGCACTACCGCCGACACCAGGTACCTAGCTCTTCAATAAGCCTTTCAATAAACTTAAGTTTATACCTCGAAAAATCAAAACGATTTCCTTTTAATTATGTCTTTAGCTTCATTACATAAAAGACCTGTCGTAATTGATAACCCGCTAAATTTTCATATTCATATTCTTTATTTGCATACTATGACGGAATAAAAGATAACAATATAAAAATATGTTTCATGTCATCGCCCTTTCGGACTCAACAAAAGAGATACTGGAAGGAGGAAACTTTAATTTTCTTTTTTAAAATAAATCATATCAGTTTAAAATATATTTTACTTCCATGCTGGACTGGGAGCGAAAGAAAAACATAGAATGCGCCAGCTGCTTCTCATCCCGGGCATATTGTAAAAGTCGGTTAAGGGACAGAGGTTTTATTGGCATTTTTGTGAGCGATAGGCTGACCCCCTGTCACTGCAATGGCCTCTCTCCATCATTATAATACCTCATTAGTCAAACGTGACATCAGTTGGTCTTATAACCTCTGATGTTCTGCCTACCCCATAAGGGATACAGGCGTGAAGTTATGTATGTATGTATTTAGTTAAATATTCATCAATGGAGTAGTAACATATTGTTGTAAGGATTTCTTTTAATCTATTTATGAATTTTTTGTCAAATTTTATAAATTTATTATAGATTTTAATTACACATAACATATGGACTAGAAACATGTAAATTCATGTAGAAAAATGCAGTTGTTCTAGGTGTCTGAAATGGCGGTGTTAGTCCTTTTTTTTCATTCATTCCGTTGCCATTTCATCAAATTAAAATATTTTTATGTATTATTCCGGTAATATACTCCTGAAGACTTGTTTCATTTACTTTTAAATAAATTTCAGGTGATTTTACAGTAAACAATATCGAAATTGTCGTTTTAAAATATATTTTTTATAACGTCATCATCTACTGTGGCATAAAAAGTAGGGCGCTATAGCTGCCCATGATCTTAAATTAATCTAGACTGCTATTTACTGCGGGTTATCCATTAATTACAACCAAACCCTGTATACTATAAAATATTTTATAACCGGTCTTTACCTCGTATACATTTGAACACCATTTTACCATATCTAAACACTGCAACGCGAGTTTAAACGTAAATTATTCAATGATTTAATAAAATAAATATGGTACGCGATAAAATCCAATTATAAATGTATTTCATTTAATAATTGTTTTAAACTATCGTGGTTATTTTCACTATGTTTTAATGTATTTACGGGATTCTTATCAAGATCCGAAGTCCGATATTTCGATGCTGTTACAAGAGTCCGCGATCATGGGGCTTGTAACAGCATCGAAATATCGGACGTGCGAAAATAAAATCAAAAATCGTGGTAAGAATCCCGTAAATTCATTGAATCATAGTATTTCATTTAATTTCCTTATATCCACCAGAACTTCAGCCGCGTGAAGATGCAAGTGACCATGTCTCTCTCATCCCTGGTGGGCACTTCCACCACCTTCAGCGAGGATTCTCTACGGAGAGCACTGAAGACTATCCTTATGTACGCAGAGCACGACCAGGACATGCAGGACTCCAACTTCCCGGAGCAGGTTGGTTTCGTTGAGAATAATTTATTTTTGAATGTTGCTTTTGTACAACAGGCTGCAGATCAAACTTTCCAAATCTGTCAAAAAATTGTAAGTAATTGAATCTGAACTTTATATTTTCTCTTCTATGCTGGACTGAGAGCGAAAGAAAAACATAGAATGTATCAGCTGCTCCTCTTCCCGGGCATACTGTAAAAGTCAGTTAAGGGACCGAAGAGTTTTGGGAGGCTTTTTTGTGGGCGATAGGCTGACCCCCTGTCACTGCAATAGTCTCTCTCCACTATTATAATGCCTCCAAATTTGTCAAACGTGACATCAGATGGTTTTATTACCTCTGGTGTTCTGCCTACCCCATACGGGATACAGGCGTGAAGTTATGTATGTATGTTATGTACTTTATATTCTCGAAATTAAGTTAAAAATTGGTTAGAGAAATAGGTTTGGAAAGCTTGATCAATAAATTTTTACAAATAAATTGTGAAACGAAGGATAAATTTAGTCGTTTTTTGACTTATCTTTGTCTTAGACTTAACTTAGTCTTTTGTATAGTCGAGTATAAAACTTATCTAATTTCGCGTTTGCACTTAATAGGCTATTTGTATAGGTTTTTATCAATTTAATATCTTTAGGAAATGAATAATAACAACTATTTCGAGAATAGTTAAAGATACCCTTAATAGTTGTTATTCTTTATTTCGGCACATTGTACCTTATAAATATCCATTCGAATTTCATTGTTTAAATATCGGTGCTGTCATATGCTTGTAATGACTTGTAATCTTGTAACAAGGCAAATTAACTTTTAGGCATTTTACGTTTTCCTTTCTTCGACGAATCGGAAGCGTTTTGTGACACGTGACATAAATCATAGAAATGGAATGCAATAAATAGGTACCTAAATTAATGTTTCCAGCTTACTACTAAATAACGAATTCTAGTCACATAATTTAGACTGATGATTTACACTGTCAAATAGTTTATACAGGGTTGTTTTTTAGTCTACAGTCAAATTTAAATGTTATTTTCTTTGATACAATATAAACCTACCTGCATATTTATTTTAGTATCGCTCAGTACAAAAAAAAAAAATATGGCACCACAAACTTTACAAATAGTCGCTGTTCATGAACATAGCTACTACGACGCGGCATTTCATTGATAATACTACGACGTATTGCTACAAGACGTTTTGTAGTAGCGCGTAGTCGTCTGTATTTTAATGATATTCCTTCATAATTTAGAATGACCATGCTGTCCTTAGTATGTTAGCGAATAATTTTAATTTAATTTAAAAAAAATACCTCACTTTTTTTGCAAAAATGGTTTCCATAAATGATACTTATTACGTAAAAAAAATTTGGCTGGTGACAACAAATCAACCCTGTATTTGACCTCATTTAATTTGACGATGTAGTCAAAGCGCCATATAAAAGCCCCGTCGCATATCCCCGTGCGAGCTTTTATCGTTGTTGAATTGAGGAATACTCACAAGTCTTTGCTTCCCACAGGTAAAGGACCTGGTGTTCAACCTGCACATGATCCTCTCGGACACGGTGAAGATGAAGGAGTTCCAGGAAGACCCGGAGATGCTGCTGGACTTGATGCACCGCATCGCGCGCGGGTACCAGCACAGCCCTGATCTCAGGTTAACTTGGCTCAACAATATGGCGCAGAAGCATATGGAGGTGAGTGTTGTAGCGACATCTACCGACAAGAAATTGCAACGACGATAACATGATGAATATCCCTATATCGCGCCATCAGCATTTGAATTAGTAATTATCATTCACAGATCACTGTTTTTATATAACCTCTATAGAGATTAGTATGTAAATTAGGGAATTAGTAAATACAAAATTATATAGGTTTAAAGAACTTTATTCTCATAAGAAATATACAATTTCACTTATAATGAGATATGATAAAAAACAATAATAATAAAATGTTAATTTAAATGCTGGTGCTCTGCATTTGACAGACGACGTATTGCTGGTCGTTAGTAAATTTTTTCTTAGTTAAGTATTCGTTGAGCCTGTCATATAAATTTGTCTCAAATATTTTCGAAATAACCGGTAAAACTGATATTGTTCTATAATTGCTTGGGTCTGTTTAGGTACCTGAATTAGACTGACTTTCGCAATTTTAAGGAAATCAGGGAAGACACCGAGACATAAACATGTGTTAATGCAATGGACTAGTGTTTCAATTATGCTTTTGATTGTTTTGGTTGACATTTCATCTGTACCAATACTGCAGTTATCATCCAAATTATCTATAATTTTACTCATTTCATCTATGGTTCAAGGCCTAAGATCATTTAAAGTAATATCATGTAAGTAATTTTGTCCGTATGTTAAAATAAATTCTTTGCTCTCATGACATTTACGTGGTATTTTAGCAGCTTATTCCACACTGACGGATGAATAAAATGAGTTAAACATGTTACAAATATCAGTTTCATCCGATATTTAGTAATATTGGTAATATTACTAAAATTGACCAAAAATTTTCACGATGTCAACGGTAAAATATGCGGCACATGATGAAATTTAGGGACTTGTAATTACTTACCATATTCGGTGCATAAATGTTTATTCTTTTATAAAATTTCCATCGCAAGTATATAATACCTTCCGATAAAAAAAATTACGTGGATTTTGGAAATAAACACCTTGTACTGTCTTTTTTTTTATTACTGTCTCATTGTGTGGTGAATATGGGAGTGTGATTTCCAAAATACTTCTATTCTGCAGCCACTTTTACTTTAGAAAAATTCACCTTAATTTGTAAAACAACGGCTGTTTAAGTTTTACTTCTTGTAGAGACTTAATATCGGTGTCATTTTAAATACAAAGGCGTGAAGTAACGATTAGCATAGAAAAAGCTGGCCACTATTTTAGTGTAAATGCCGAAAGTACAAAGTTTACTTTTTAATAGTATTTGAGGCATCTGAGCACTTCATTCATTCTAAAACTATGTGAAAAGTATACCGCTACATAACTCATCCTTTTTTTCGTATACGATTAAAATTATACACGGTTTGTCCGCCAGCGCTCGAACCACCTCGAAGCAGGCATGTGCCTAGTTCATGGCGCGGCGCTTGTGGCCGAGCAGTTGACGACGGGCGGGCGCGGGGCGGCGCTGCTGTCGCACGTCACGTACAACGCGCTGGACGAGAGCTGCACCGACGCCACGCAGCATCAGCTCAGCACGCTGGAGCTGCAGGTCAGTGGGGTCTTTATTTTACAGGTGAAGAAACGTGACAGCTCGTAAATCGCTGGTGTAGCGAATCGCGGCGGATATTTGTGTGATGAACACAGATATTAGTTGTCAAGTCATATGTTTATTTAAATTTATTCTAATAAAAAATATGTATTTATTCAATATGTATGTGTGTATATTTCTTAAGTATATCAGTTATCTAGTATCCATAACACAAGTTATTTAAGAAACTTAATTTGGGCTAGATAATGTTGTGTGAGTGTCAGAAATATTTATTATTTTTATGTTTATTATTAAATCGTTAATAAATAAGTTGTTCGTACCTTTAGATCCCGCTATGAAGGCCGGCTACTTCATACAAGGTTGAATTAAATTAAATATAATTTTCTTTGATAATATATAATCATACCTGCATATTTATTTTAGTATCGCTATATTATAGATAGAACAAGAAAATAAAAATATGCAACCACAAACTATTTTACATATAGTCGATGTTGATGAACATAGCTACTACGACGCTGTATTTCATTGATAATACTATGACATAATACTACAAGATGTTTTTCAACACACTTGCTCGTAAAGTGAGCGTTATTCTATTGAATTTAGAACTATAAACTGGGCTATAAGTCACGCGTGCATAATATATTATACCCTAGTGCATAATATAATGAATCCTACAAAGTTGAATTGTACCTTTGTGCAAATTACATGCGAGTAAACAGAGCATATTTTATTGGTCCGGGTTATACATTAAATATTTTCAGAAACAACAAAGAGGTTTTATACCACTTCAAATCCATATACATTTTTAAATGTTTGCGCCTTATATTAGTAAAACAAATTTGTATATCAAACAAATTATTCACAATTTACAATAATTTGTTATAAAATATTAAAATATTTGCATTTACCACTCCAAATTAAACATTTTCACTTAAAATAGGCTGTATATGCTATACAGACATTGACACATTTGGCGGAAAAAAAAAACCTACGCGCATGCGCGAGGTTCGGCGCCATTTTTCAATCACAATTCACAGCTTTGTTATCAAATGTGTTTGTTATTTTCTGTCTTTTACTCACAAGTGTGTTGAAAAACGTCGTATGTAACTCGTGAGCGTTGCTAATTACTGTCGAGGCTGTGATTTGAGCCCTAGTCGTTTTTATTTTAATACTATTCATTCATAATTTAGAGTGATCATGATTTGTCTAATATGTTAATTAATATATTAATTTCCTTGTAAAAAATAACATACCTTTTTCTATAAATGGTACCTATTGAGTAAAAAAAATTTGGCTGGTAACCAAAAATTACCCTGTATACGCCGGAAATTGGGTACTAAGAAAAGTACATATTTAATTTTCCTTTCATTGAGAAGCAAAGAGGTTGCTTATGATGTATTCCCCTACAGGCCTTGCTGGAACACGCCGCCAACGAGCTGATGACGGCCGGCATGTACGAGACCGTCAACGACGTGTACAAGGTTCTCATCCCCATCGCCGAGGAGAACCGGGATTACAAGAAACTTGCCAACATACACAGGTGAGTCAACAAAGGGGTAAATTCCATGGATGTCTGGAAGAAATTGCTCTTCAGCTATAAGACCGCCCAGTTGTACTTACTAAACACACTGTTTTTATTTTATTTTTTCCATTCACTGTCTGTACTGTAAACTAAAGTGTAAATACATACATATCTTTACGCCTGTATCCCTTATGGGGTAGGCAGAGCACCAGAGGCTATAACCAACTGATTTCACGTTTGACAAATTTGTAGGCGTAATGTGATGACCATGTGAATATTTTCACCTTATGTTTCAACCGGTTTTTACTACTCGCTACTAGATGACTAATGCCATCGCCTGTTTGGCTATGATTGGCCATAACCCACCGCTTACCCCTCCCGCACCCCGCGCGTAGGCTTCACTTGAGTCCCTAGAGAAAACTCGATAGGGCAGCTCCTCTACATATTTATTTCCTCCGTGTTGGAGAGAGACTATTGGCTGACCCCTGAGGTGATAGGCTGACCCCCTGTCACTGCAATGATCTCTGTCCATCATTATAATAACTCCAAATTTGTCAAACGTGACTTCAGATGGTTTTATAGCCTCTGGCATTCTGCCTACCCCATAAGGGATACAGGCGGGAAGTTATGTATGTATTATATTACTTACCCATATTGATGTTATCCGCAGCAAACTGAACGAAGCATTCACCCGCATTGACCAGCTACACGGGCGACGCGTTTTCGGCACTTTCTTCCGCGTTTCCTTCTACGGCGCGAGATTCGGAGATTTAGACAACGCAGAGTTTATATACAAAGAACATGAATTGACTAAACTGCCGGAAATCTGCAGCAGGCTGGAGGTAATTTAACATGTACTTAATTGCTTTGCTATTTGGTTGAATTTTCTGTGTTCTGCAGCTGGCTATGTGTAAGACGATATATGCTTGATATAGGGTTGTTTTCTAGTCACCAGCCAAATTAAAATGATAGTTTCTTTGATACTATATAAACGTACCTATATATTTATTTTAGCGTCGCTCAGTACAAAAAAGTAGAAATATGGAACCACAAACTTAAAAAAAAATAGTCGCCGTTGATGAACATACCTACTATAAAACATACCTGAACATACCTGCCGGAGATCTGCGGTAAACTTGAAGTAAGCAAAAATGTTTCTTACTACCTTGTAATAGGTAGTCGGGAAGTAGTAGTAGGTATATTATTTGATTCGGAGATTTGGACAACGCGGAGTTGTCCAGAGTATTGTATAGTTTTAAGTCTGTTACTTGGCACCAGTTCCTTGCTTGTTAGGTCCTTCATATAAATAATAATAATAATATAATTTATTGACACAAAAAACCACTTTACAAGAGAAATTATTAACTAGAAATTAAATAGCCACTCTATGTGTTAAAAGGACTCTTTCAGCAGAATGTTGCCTCAGTATGAGGCAACGCTGGTTTTCAAAGCACCCCTTGACTAAAAATCCAGATTTAAAGCGGTGGGTTACATAATTACATTGTATTCAATACATTTTATTTAATACATTTCAATAAAAAGCAGAAAAATAAATTTAACATAGGTAAACACATGAATAAAACATAAAAAAAGTACAATGAATTTAAATGCCAAAGTAAGAATCACAAATTCTCAAAAATAAAAGAAAACACACTTATATACTTATCTAGTTATAAACAGAATACCTACCTACATGGGATTATAAACTATATTAAAATTACTAATTTTACACACATATTACTCATAAAAGGAGAACAGAGTAAATAAATTAATTCATAGCAATAAATAACAGAACAAAAACACAGTCCAACAATACACAATTAGTAGACAAACAGGAGCAGGTACGGTTAGTGCTTCATTTTAAAAAGGAAATGTTTTTGATGCATACTTGTCGCAAAGGAGACAGAACCTGCTCCATACATTTCTGGGCCACGGTGTTAACAACTTGACATTTGCTTTTTTTTATTTAAAATATAATCATGTTTCATCACCGAAATTTTCAAGACAAACCAGTGCTGAGGAATTGAGATATCCATAATTTTGTCTATAGGTATACACAGAAGTTAAGTGAGCTTAGAATCACTTTCGAAAGCTATTCATTTTCTTATTGTTGAAATCTATAATATCCCAAATAGAGCGGACAGCAAAAAAGTTAATATTTCACTCAAATGATTATTTATGCAGATCAATTAACATGAAATATATTTGTCAGAGAAGAACTAAAAGATAAAAACAGGAAGATACTTACCATATCGGGTGTACGCCATTGACGAATAACATTACGCGTTTCTTCATCTAAAGCTCGTCTGCCTAAAGCTGCACAGCGTCCAAACGCAATGCCACAATTAATACAGCGATCCATGTCGAAATGCAAAATCAGAAGTCCAATGACAAAAACCAAAAATCGTCGTGTAATGCGGGTTCTCGGGATCCAGTAGGCAAGCACAAAATAGTCGTTTATAGAAGAATCGTGAAGTCCGTATGAATAACTGAAGTCGTTAAAAATAGAAAAACCATGAAAATACTCAAGCGCAAGGAAAGAAACCAAACAAACGAGTGAACAAATAGATCGATTGACTTACTGAACGAGTCAATTACCATAGTTCTTAATTCACTCAGTATTGCCAAACCTAATAAAGAATTTCGCCTATTTTAATTACAAAATAATTATTTAAAATAAAACTAACGCGGTTAGTTTATATTCATTTAACCTTATAATGATTCTCATTAATATTTCATTAATTTTACTCAGCGTATTTTCAATTATATTATGAGTTATTCATCCACACTAAAAACCCATGACAGCGATTTCCATATATTGAATTAACTTGTTTCTCCCTCACTACATTTTTAGGGGTTTTATGTATTTTGAATAAGGACAAAATAAGCTATTTTTTTAGACCAAAGTCAACCTGTTAACCCTGTGGCCCAGGCTTACTCAGTTTCCTTTGAGTTTCAATAAAAAATGCTTTAAGCCTCATTCTAAACGACACCTAGGACATAAAATGGACCTTAAAGTACTAGCGTTTCTGTGTTCTAGTGAATCATATTTTTTTGTTTCAACAGTATTCACGTATAAGTGTTATTTTATTAAATGTTATGTTAGTTATGTTTCGGATTAGGGTAAGGCAATCGATTAATTAAATCGATAAAAAAGTGGTACTTTACAAAACATTACCGAGCAGTGTACACTACCTAGTAGATGTAGTAGTCGCTTACAACTACCTAGTAGATAAGTCGCCACTTCCAAAATACTTTTCCATGGTCGTGTTCTTTGGGTTATTAACTTTACTCTTTCTCGCGCACAGAACTTCTACGGGCAGCGTTTCGGCGCGGAGAACGTGGCCATCATCAAAGACTCCAACACAGTGGACACGCAGGCGCTGGAGCCGAGCAAGGCCTACATACAGATCACCTACGTCGAGCCCTACCTCGAGCCGCACGAGCTGCGCACGCGAGTCACCCATTACGACAGGAATTATAATATTAGTGAGTAATTATATGAGAGACAAGAAATATTACTAAGGTATAAAAATAAGTCCATTACTGCAGCGGTCGGTAAGAGCGGCTTTGATGGACGCACGCACATAAGTAAGGCTAGTTACCGCCAAAGCTTGTATAGTGCCTTTCTCAAATAATGCGCGGAAATTGAACTAAGCAGTACAATTCAGAACTTTGAAACCAATGACGAAGTTGACGAACAACTAATAACAATAGTTTTTACGCGCCAAAGTATTTTTTTTTCTATGTGCAGTTCAGTTCGAAATTTAAATTAAACCTTTGATAAGTTACCACTCGTTCCATTTTTAAATTACACGAAAAATATGATTTTACATAGTAATATCCAAGCATGTTTGAGAAAAAACATATTGCAATTACTATATTTGAACTTAAAATATTTCAGAACTTATGAGTACAAAAGATATAGTGCCATCGTATCCTGAGTTAATCGTATCTGTGGCGTTCAGCCGATTTCTACTAGCACTGGGTGAAATAAAACACAATCAGTACTTAGTCAGAGGAGTCGACACGTCCACTCGCACGCGCTGTCAACCGGTCAATGCCATAACAGAGATACGAGAGGGCGCCTCGATGCCTCAATCTTTATTCCCATTCACTCGTTCATTCCGAGTCACCACATCTCTCCTTTCTTTTTTTTTCTTTTTTTTTTTTAATTAAAAAGTTACATTATTTACAAATTGAACTGAATCTACCACCACTTCGGAAAGTCGATCTGTTGAGAAGAAGTGGCAAGAAACTCAACAGCAATCATCTTTTTAAATACACAATAACAATTTCACATAACACTTATCCTTAAATCTATTGAAGGGTTATAGACATTTTAACATATTTTATAACCTTAATTAACTAATATAATTTTAACATATTGTTATAAAAGACTACACTAATAGGAAACTAGTACTAAAATATCAGTTTAGTTATTCTCTTATACAATACAGAATTGCGTACTATAATGCGAAAAGACTTTTTCCCCAACCTATTAAAACAGTCTGGGAATGACACACCAAATACCCTCGATCTTCTTTAAAACAACAACATTTCGATGACACTCCAGCTTGTCCTTTCCTTTTTTTTTTTCATTTCTTTCTTTCTATCCTTGACCTGTTCATGAGCTACGTCATGTTCCAAGTGAATAGCGTAAGTAGGAGTGTATAACCTAACCTGTGTATAACCTATTAAAAAGAATTATAAAGAAGGCAATTTGCCTTTTTCCAATGCGGAGTACTATTGTGCATTGTAAGATAGTCAAACATTTTTCCAGTCTGACTTTTGGGCTTGGCTTATTTTAACCTCGCTCAATATTGGATAGTATTGTGTAATATTTTAGCTAGTTCCATACAAGCAAATATCGAAGACACAATCTATTATTTATGATGAACCTCTTTCTATTACGAATATTTAAAGAAATTAATTTTTGGCTTTTGTTATTTCTACCTTGACTGTGAGAAACATGAGCTCTTTGGAATGTTTTACATGGCTTTGAGTTGTCAGTGGTCGTTTCTAAAACTTGAATCACTTTTGTTTTTTTTTCAAGCCTTTAGTATGTACATCCTAATAAAGTGATAGGAACTGGTTTAAATTCTAAGCTCTTAATAACATGCTTTTGTTATAATATCAATAAATTATAATTTTACGTTTGTCCGTATTGATTTTATCTAAATCTTCGGTGGCTTCAAAGGACAATTGATTACGCAATTTTTTAACAACCTTGATAAATTTTATCAATATCAACACATCTTGCTTTAAATAATGAAAGTTTATATTGATTCTCAGCCTGGGAAAGACTGTAAACCTTCAACCTGGACACAACCAGGTTATGATCGACTTTATTTATAGCTTTTCTAACCTACTATGGTTACAAATTAATTACAATTTCAGTAATCTCAGTCAGACAATTTTGTCTGAACTAAAACAATAAGGGTACATATATCAAGAGATATAAGCAAATGTCGGCTAGGCCAATAGCACTGCACAACAAATAAGATGCAAAGTACAATAACTGGACTGCACTTAGTTATACAATAACACAATTTGAAATCATGTGAACTTGACCCTCCACAGTTCACTCAGTCAGTATTTTTGGTTTTTCTTGTTATTTCTTTGTTAAATTTTTCGGTTAAAATCATGAAATAGTATCAAACAAAATCGAATATAATAGTATTATTGCCACTAACTGTTCAAGTGAAACAAGTAACTATAACTAAAACCAAGTGAATTGCATAGTGCATAACTTCACGCCTGCATCCCCCACGGTGTAGGCAGAACACCAGAGGCTATGAAACCATCTGCGGTCTCGTTTGACAAATTCAGAGGTACTATTATGATGGAGAGAGGCCATTGCAGCGACAGGGGGCCAGCATATCGCCCGCAAAACCGTCAATAAAACCTCTGTCCCCCAACTGACTCCCACGGCATGCCCGGGAAGAGAAGCAGCCGGCACATTCCACGTTCCTCCTCCACTCCCAGTCCAGCATGGAAGTTGAATTAATGCATTATATTACTACAAAGTGAATTTGTTGTAAAGTTTTATTGAAATGACACTTAACTTTGAAAGTGTGTAAAACTTTCTGCAATATTAGTGAAAATCATATACAGAAACCATTATAAAATTAATATCGGTGGCTCTAATGGACCAATAAAAGTTGGCAAAAATAAATGGGGTAAGAGTTTGGTCTTTGGTATATAGTATAAGCTATATCCTAACTCACCCAAGAAAATGCATGGTATAAAAATAATTTTATTTGCGTTTTATTTATTTATGTATGTTTTTGGAGAACCAACAGCTTTGTTACAAACTTATATACTGTTTAATATAAACTATGGAGAGCCAATTAAAGGTTCCCGCGATTATATAACTGGATAAAAATTAGGTAGTAGCGTAAAAGAGAAGCTTGAAGTGTTGTAAGAATCGTGGCGCCAACGCGCTTCGAAATCTTTTCGGAAGTAGGTAACTTTTCTTCCTCCAATCTTAGTCTTATTATATTCAATTTTACGCCATTATTGTTAGGATAATGTAGGGCCAATGTTATTAATAAAATCATTATTTATACCAAGCTTGAGCACTTATAAATTTGCATTTTTTTTTTGTTTACTCATTTCCAAATGGGACGGGAGCATTAAATAAACCCAGCATAGTTAGGGTTAGGTAAGCTATGAATGTTTTGCCTGTTTTGATACTACCACAGAACATCTCTTTAGCATTTCCTCAATATTTTGTGACAAAATATTACATTTGATGCCAGAATCTATTAGTAAATCGACATCCACACCGCCAATACGACATTTGCATCATCGTCGATGTAAAATATGTAATCGACATTGGTAGTTTGCCTACGCCGAGACTCTTTATTGTCGTTAGGATGTGTTTTTATCATGAGACATTTGAGCAGGCTTTCGTTTGATGGTGCATGTGCACTATTGTTTTTTGAAATGACCTGCTTAACACTTTCAATAAATCTCATATTCTTTTCATTTTTTTTTTTTTCTTGCAACTTCTTTATTCTGCAAACCGCTCATCTGTCTTTCGACTGTTTTGGCGTTTTGATTCAGAAATTATCATATTTATGGTAAAGTTGTCTCCTAGTAAAAAACTTTCTTTCTTAACTTTGAACAACTGCACTTTTCTATAATCTGTCTTATCAGATTATCATTTTCGTTAGAGAAGTTTTATTTCGAAATTTGCTTTCGAAGCCTAACCAGAAACTTTTCAAATTCTTTAGCATTTTCGTGGCGCATTAATCGAAAGACATGACGTTCATACATGTAACTTTGTTGAGGACAAAATATTCGTTTACTCCCCTACTGCTATCTTATAGACATCTATATTTCCTTGTCTTTGACATGTGCGCCAGGAATATTATAGTAAATTTCTTGTTGGGACAGCCCTGCAGAATACAATAAAGTAGCATCAATTTCGGTGGCTACAAAGAAAACTTTCAAACCACGCTTGAAGCTCTAACGCTTATTTTAATTGTATCTAATATGATATCTACTTTATTTCAGTTGACCTTTATTTAACCAAAATGACATTAATTCCAATTAATTATTATTTTATTTCAAATCGTTCCAATAAATTTCATTTCCGTTATGAAATTTCAGTTGACTCGATTTTGTCAGGGAAATATTTAATTTAATATATTTAGTTTTTTGAGTATAAGTATACGTTATAAAAATTATTGTAAGTTATTCCATTTTACACTCATTTGTGTCATTTCAGATAAATGAATTGTTTTTCGAAAATTTAATAACTAATGGCAGAATGAATACACCTTTCTAACTAGTTATAATAGTTTTTTTTTTGTAAGCAACATAGTTGATTTTGTTTATGTTAACCGACGAATCTTATTTCCTTAATTTGTTACATGACATATTAAGTAATGTTACATTTGTAAAAGTAAAGAGTAAAAGTAACGGATCATATTTTTACTGTTTGTTGTATTTATGCAATGAAAACCTACAACAGCCAATTAATTATATTTTTTTTAAATAAACATAACATTGTGATGACACAATAACCATTTTAGTGCAGTTGTTTTAAAAGTTGTTATGTAGTGCCCCTCCTGGGTTACGGGTTCACTGTCACGCCGAGCCCTAGGTAACGTCAGACACCGACTCCGTCGCTCGACCGACTGGCCGTTTCACGTTACTCCAACTTGCGGACATGAGACAGTGTACAGTATCTACTTAGCAGATACACAAACACTACTCGTTATACCATTAGATGGGAAGTACATTGTACAACCTCATGGGAACATTTTAGTTGCATTAGATGAGAAGTACATTGTACAATTTCATAGAAACATTTTATTTGCATAAATTGATTGATACAGGCAACCTGATTTATCAATTATCAATTCACTTAAATGCAAATCGCTTATATTTATTGTTTCTACGAGACTAATCTATTTATTTCTTATTAATGGGTTGATTATCCATTGTTACTAAGAAATTTTCAACTTTAACATTGTTTGACAAAAACATCATTGTACAATCTCATAGAAACATTTTATTTGCATAAATTGATTGATACAGGCAACCTGATTTATCAATTATCAATTCACTTAAATGCAAATCGCTTATATTTATTGTTTCTACAAGACTAATCTATTTATTTCTTATTAATGGGTTAATTATCCATTGTTACTAAGAAGTTTTCAACTTTAACATTGTTTGACAAAAACACTTCGAATGGGTTGTTATTAACACGATGACTCATGAATATTCCAAACGATAATTTTTAGGTAGGTTTTTGTACTTTTGATTACTTGATCAAATTCAGGTAACCAGAGTTGAAAAACATTTTGCAAAATTCATGTTATTTTACATTAGTTTATCATTGAGTAATTTTTTAACCTCATTTTAATGATGAAACTGTATAACCATAGAATTTTACACGAAACTTTTCATAAGTATGTATTAAAAATCTATCCAAAATGAGCAAATTTGCATTTATGCAATGAGAATTTTTTGTACCTAACTAGTATTGAACTATTTTGATTCTAGATACAACTATTATTGAATTTTGATATTGATATGATAGTAAGCTTATTACTCAAAGCATATTATAAAAGTAAGGCACTTAGTAAGATTCACTTTAAATTTATTTTAAAAATAATTTTATGCGTCAAGGGACTTTTGTTATACTTTCTGAAATAAATTTACAGAGTGTCAGTATAAATATTAATATATTAATCTACACTTTCTCTTTTTTTTTTTTTTTTATTTCATATCAAATATAAAAATTGCTCATTATGGGCCAGTTTAAACACAGTAACACATTTGTTCTGCTTTTGCAGAATAATAGTATATGTACTCACATATTTATCCTCGTCGCCAGTTGTGGCGTTCAGCCGATTTCTACTAGCACTGGGTGAAATAAAACACAATCAGTACTTAGTCAGAGGAGTCGACACGTCCACTCGCACGCGCTGTCAACCGGTCAATGCCATAACAGAGATACGAGAGGGCGCCTCGATGCCTCAATCTTTATTCCCATTCACTCGTTCATTCCGAGTCACCACATCTCTCCTTTCTTTTTTTTTCTTTTTTTTTTTTAATTAAAAAGTTACATTATTTACAAATTGAACTGAATCTACCACCACTTCGGAAAGTCGATCTGTTGAGAAGAAGTGGCAAGAAACTCAACAGCAATCATCTTTTTAAATACACAATAACAATTTCACATAACACTTATCCTTAAATCTATTGAAGGGTTATAGACATTTTAACATATTTTATAACCTTAATTAACTAATATAATTTTAACATATTGTTATAAAAGACTACACTAATAGGAAACTAGTACTAAAATATCAGTTTAGTTATTCTCTTATACAATACAGAATTGCGTACTATAATGCGAAAAGACTTTTTCCCCAACCTATTAAAACAGTCTGGGAATGACACACCAAATACCCTCGATCTTCTTTAAAACAACAACATTTCGATGACACTCCAGCTTGTCCTTTCCTTTTTTTTTTTCATTTCTTTCTTTCTATCCTTGACCTGTTCATGAGCTACGTCATGTTCCAAGTGAATAGCGTAAGTAGGAGTGTATAACCTAACCTGTGTATAACCTATTAAAAAGAATTATAAAGAAGGCAATTTGCCTTTTTCCAATGCGGAGTACTATTGTGCATTGTAAGATAGTCAAACATTTTTCCAGTCTGACTTTTGGGCTTGGCTTATTTTAACCTCGCTCAATATTGGATAGTATTGTGTAATATTTTAGCTAGTTCCATACAAGCAAATATCGAAGACACAATCTATTATTTATGATGAACCTCTTTCTATTACGAATATTTAAAGAAATTAATTTTTGGCTTTTGTTATTTCTACCTTGACTGTGAGAAACATGAGCTCTTTGGAATGTTTTACATGGCTTTGAGTTGTCAGTGGTCGTTTCTAAAACTTGAATCACTTTTGTTTTTTTTTCAAGCCTTTAGTATGTACATCCTAATAAAGTGATAGGAACTGGTTTAAATTCTAAGCTCTTAATAACATGCTTTTGTTATAATATCAATAAATTATAATTTTACGTTTGTCCGTATTGATTTTATCTAAATCTTCGGTGGCTTCAAAGGACAATTGATTACGCAATTTTTTAACAACCTTGATAAATTTTATCAATATCAACACATCTTGCTTTAAATAATGAAAGTTTATATTGATTCTCAGCCTGGGAAAGACTGTAAACCTTCAACCTGGACACAACCAGGTTATGATCGACTTTATTTATAGCTTTTCTAACCTACTATGGTTACAAATTAATTACAATTTCAGTAATCTCAGTCAGACAATTTTGTCTGAACTAAAACAATAAGGGTACATATATCAAGAGATATAAGCAAATGTCGGCTAGGCCAATAGCACTGCACAACAAATAAGATGCAAAGTACAATAACTGGACTGCACTTAGTTATACAATAACACAATTTGAAATCATGTGAACTTGACCCTCCACAGTTCACTCAGTCAGTATTTTTGGTTTTTCTTGTTATTTCTTTGTTAAATTTTTCGGTTAAAATCATGAAATAGTATCAAACAAAATCGAATATAATAGTATTATTGCCACTAACTGTTCAAGTGAAACAAGTAACTATAACTAAAACCAAGTGAATTGCATAGTGCATAACTTCACGCCTGCATCCCCCACGGTGTAGGCAGAACACCAGAGGCTATGAAACCATCTGCGGTCTCGTTTGACAAATTCAGAGGTACTATTATGATGGAGAGAGGCCATTGCAGCGACAGGGGGCCAGCATATCGCCCGCAAAACCGTCAATAAAACCTCTGTCCCCCAACTGACTCCCACGGCATGCCCGGGAAGAGAAGCAGCCGGCACATTCCACGTTCCTCCTCCACTCCCAGTCCAGCATGGAAGTTGAATTAATGCATTATATTACTACAAAGTGAATTTGTTGTAAAGTTTTATTGAAATGACACTTAACTTTGAAAGTGTGTAAAACTTTCTGCAATATTAGTGAAAATCATATACAGAAACCATTATAAAATTAATATCGGTGGCTCTAATGGACCAATAAAAGTTGGCAAAAATAAATGGGGTAAGAGTTTGGTCTTTGGTATATAGTATAAGCTATATCCTAACTCACCCAAGAAAATGCATGGTATAAAAATAATTTTATTTGCGTTTTATTTATTTATGTATGTTTTTGGAGAACCAACAGCTTTGTTACAAACTTATATACTGTTTAATATAAACTATGGAGAGCCAATTAAAGGTTCCCGCGATTATATAACTGGATAAAAATTAGGTAGTAGCGTAAAAGAGAAGCTTGAAGTGTTGTAAGAATCGTGGCGCCAACGCGCTTCGAAATCTTTTCGGAAGTAGGTAACTTTTCTTCCTCCAATCTTAGTCTTATTATATTCAATTTTACGCCATTATTGTTAGGATAATGTAGGGCCAATGTTATTAATAAAATCATTATTTATACCAAGCTTGAGCACTTATAAATTTGCATTTTTTTTTTGTTTACTCATTTCCAAATGGGACGGGAGCATTAAATAAACCCAGCATAGTTAGGGTTAGGTAAGCTATGAATGTTTTGCCTGTTTTGATACTACCACAGAACATCTCTTTAGCATTTCCTCAATATTTTGTGACAAAATATTACATTTGATGCCAGAATCTATTAGTAAATCGACATCCACACCGCCAATACGACATTTGCATCATCGTCGATGTAAAATATGTAATCGACATTGGTAGTTTGCCTACGCCGAGACTCTTTATTGTCGTTAGGATGTGTTTTTATCATGAGACATTTGAGCAGGCTTTCGTTTGATGGTGCATGTGCACTATTGTTTTTTGAAATGACCTGCTTAACACTTTCAATAAATCTCATATTCTTTTCATTTTTTTTTTTTTCTTGCAACTTCTTTATTCTGCAAACCGCTCATCTGTCTTTCGACTGTTTTGGCGTTTTGATTCAGAAATTATCATATTTATGGTAAAGTTGTCTCCTAGTAAAAAACTTTCTTTCTTAACTTTGAACAACTGCACTTTTCTATAATCTGTCTTATCAGATTATCATTTTCGTTAGAGAAGTTTTATTTCGAAATTTGCTTTCGAAGCCTAACCAGAAACTTTTCAAATTCTTTAGCATTTTCGTGGCGCATTAATCGAAAGACATGACGTTCATACATGTAACTTTGTTGAGGACAAAATATTCGTTTACTCCCCTACTGCTATCTTATAGACATCTATATTTCCTTGTCTTTGACATGTGCGCCAGGAATATTATAGTAAATTTCTTGTTGGGACAGCCCTGCAGAATACAATAAAGTAGCATCAATTTCGGTGGCTACAAAGAAAACTTTCAAACCACGCTTGAAGCTCTAACGCTTATTTTAATTGTATCTAATATGATATCTACTTTATTTCAGTTGACCTTTATTTAACCAAAATGACATTAATTCCAATTAATTATTATTTTATTTCAAATCGTTCCAATAAATTTCATTTCCGTTATGAAATTTCAGTTGACTCGATTTTGTCAGGGAAATATTTAATTTAATATATTTAGTTTTTTGAGTATAAGTATACGTTATAAAAATTATTGTAAGTTATTCCATTTTACACTCATTTGTGTCATTTCAGATAAATGAATTGTTTTTCGAAAATTTAATAACTAATGGCAGAATGAATACACCTTTCTAACTAGTTATAATAGTTTTTTTTTTGTAAGCAACATAGTTGATTTTGTTTATGTTAACCGACGAATCTTATTTCCTTAATTTGTTACATGACATATTAAGTAATGTTACATTTGTAAAAGTAAAGAGTAAAAGTAACGGATCATATTTTTACTGTTTGTTGTATTTATGCAATGAAAACCTACAACAGCCAATTAATTATATTTTTTTTAAATAAACATAACATTGTGATGACACAATAACCATTTTAGTGCAGTTGTTTTAAAAGTTGTTATGTAGTGCCCCTCCTGGGTTACGGGTTCACTGTCACGCCGAGCCCTAGGTAACGTCAGACACCGACTCCGTCGCTCGACCGACTGGCCGTTTCACGTTACTCCAACTTGCGGACATGAGACAGTGTACAGTATCTACTTAGCAGATACACAAACACTACTCGTTATACCATTAGATGGGAAGTACATTGTACAACCTCATGGGAACATTTTAGTTGCATTAGATGAGAAGTACATTGTACAATTTCATAGAAACATTTTATTTGCATAAATTGATTGATACAGGCAACCTGATTTATCAATTATCAATTCACTTAAATGCAAATCGCTTATATTTATTGTTTCTACGAGACTAATCTATTTATTTCTTATTAATGGGTTGATTATCCATTGTTACTAAGAAATTTTCAACTTTAACATTGTTTGACAAAAACATCATTGTACAATCTCATAGAAACATTTTATTTGCATAAATTGATTGATACAGGCAACCTGATTTATCAATTATCAATTCACTTAAATGCAAATCGCTTATATTTATTGTTTCTACAAGACTAATCTATTTATTTCTTATTAATGGGTTAATTATCCATTGTTACTAAGAAGTTTTCAACTTTAACATTGTTTGACAAAAACACTTCGAATGGGTTGTTATTAACACGATGACTCATGAATATTCCAAACGATAATTTTTAGGTAGGTTTTTGTACTTTTGATTACTTGATCAAATTCAGGTAACCAGAGTTGAAAAACATTTTGCAAAATTCATGTTATTTTACATTAGTTTATCATTGAGTAATTTTTTAACCTCATTTTAATGATGAAACTGTATAACCATAGAATTTTACACGAAACTTTTCATAAGTATGTATTAAAAATCTATCCAAAATGAGCAAATTTGCATTTATGCAATGAGAATTTTTTGTACCTAACTAGTATTGAACTATTTTGATTCTAGATACAACTATTATTGAATTTTGATATTGATATGATAGTAAGCTTATTACTCAAAGCATATTATAAAAGTAAGGCACTTAGTAAGATTCACTTTAAATTTATTTTAAAAATAATTTTATGCGTCAAGGGACTTTTGTTATACTTTCTGAAATAAATTTACAGAGTGTCAGTATAAATATTAATATATTAATCTACACTTTCTCTTTTTTTTTTTTTTTTATTTCATATCAAATATAAAAATTGCTCATTATGGGCCAGTTTAAACACAGTAACACATTTGTTCTGCTTTTGCAGAATAATAGTATATGTACTCACATATTTATCCTCGTCGCCAGTTGTGGCGTTCAGCCGATTTCTACTAGCACTGGGTGAAATAAAACACAATCAGTACTTAGTCAGAGGAGTCGACACGTCCACTCGCACGCGCTGTCAACCGGTCAATGCCATAACAGAGATACGAGAGGGCGCCTCGATGCCTCAATCTTTATTCCCATTCACTCGTTCATTCCGAGTCACCACAGTATCCATTTTAATGAATGAAAGAGTAACCAAATTGAATTCGTCAATTGGTTACATTTCTTTCTGTGTAACATTAATTTCCGCGATTTGATTATTTTACTACACTTTAAAAAAAAATAAGTTTCTCTGTACTCAAAGCTAGGTTTACTTCTTTTCCTTGATCTATAAATTAGTAAAGTTTAAGTTTAAAACTTCTGTATATAAATGACACTGATTTATTTTTCAATGTAAGGTATCTATGTCGTATCTTGGCTGTTAACTACCGATCAGATCACTATTGTTACTTAAAAAAATTGACTATTGAATAGTAAAGGTTTAATTTGAACGGATTTTATCTTGTCATTCATGACCCAAGGTTTCAAGAAAGGTCAAATGAACGTCATAAAATTAAAATGTCAACGTCTTTTTTTAACAAATGAACGTAAAAGCGTCTTTATTTTTATCACGCCAAAATAGACCTAATACAAACATTAAGCATTACAATTAGTTTATAACCGTACAATAGTATTTATTGCTGTTAACCTTGCCCAATTTGGGTGTTGAACTTCAATATTAGTGTTAGGAACCATGACCGTAAATTCATAGTGGCTACGAGCTCATAAAAACTGTCTGTTTTTTTAAGAGTTTTACGGAATCTCTATTGGAGGTGCTATATGCCTGTGCACTGGCCAATAATCGATATTACGTACACTTCAGTCGGATTTGTTATTATCTTGTTACGTCAAACATCTTGTAAATTATGAAATAGAAAAATATAACACTATCGACCACTGCTCCTCATTTTATTAATTCTCCATTTATCTCAACGGGCAGACAGACTGGGTTTGACAACAACTTTTCATAGAATTTGTTAAAAATACTTATATTCTAAAAAAACACTTTTGAAACCGGATTCATCTCGTTTGAACTCTTGAACATTGCAACTCGACGCTTCAGTGACTTTACCTAAGCATGGGCTCTATAATGCGCGATCAATCCGTTTCAAATTTTGATTTTTTTTTAACAGATAGCGTATTGACATAATTAGTATAGGAATAGGTATGTTCGCGTGGCTCCTGTACAATCATGTCTAATTCAATGTATTTGTTACCGGCCAAACCCGATTTCAGTACAAAAAGAGAGAACTTGAGAAGAATACAAGAATCGCTTCCACATTCTCGTTTCTCGCGAGATTCTCGTGAGAATGTGGAGCGCTTACGTCCAAACTATTTCATGATATCATCGTATGGTTTTGAGATCCATAATATACCTGCTGGTCAGCTATCATAGCCAAGAACTTGTTTAGCCTAGACAAAACTAGTTTGTACTGAAGTCGGATTTGGCCAATAACATATACACTTCGTAACTTATTCGGTTTTAATAAGGTTTTAGGTCCAATGAAAATGTTTACATTTCATTAGACGATAGTGTACAACACAAGTGTATAATAATAGTGTATAACGATATGGTTGAGGAAGGTGATGGCTGGTGCTTGCGTTATACTCGTGATCGCGTGCTGCTAGCGGTGCCAGGTCGTTTTGCTGATGATACAATGACTATTTTATGCCATTCTTGTTTAAATACTTTGGTCCCAGTTTGTCATGTTCGTGTTATCTATGTAAGTAATTTGGTTTTGGCATGACATTGGCTCTCACAATCAGCTGTCTTGTGTTTGTTTTTTTTTTTCATGTCATGATCAATTTGTACTATTTGTTTTAAATCGTATAATCCTGACTGAAAAAGAGTGCCTAGAGCTTTTTTCCGCCGCCTTTTTTTGTCTCTTGGTCTACTGTAATATCTTATTCAATAACTATCAACACCTTGTTAAAGCCGAAGTACAAAATTGTGACGTCATTAAGCGGCCATTCGATGGTCTTATGATGAATAAATTTTTCGTTTAATTTTCATTTCATTTGTATTTCTAGAGCGCTTCATGTACGCGACGCCGTTCACCGCGGACGGGCGCGCGCACGGCGACATCCGCGAGCAGTGCAAGCGCAAGACCGTGCTCACCGCCGCGCACCACTTCCCCTACGTCAAGACGCGCATACAGGTACCACGACATCCGCGAGCAGTGCAAGCGCAAGACCGTGCTCACCGCCGCGCACCACTTCCCCTACGTCAAGACGCGCATACAGGTACCACGACATCCGCGAGCAGTGCAAGCGCAAGACCGTGCTCACCGCCGCGCACCACTTCCCCTACGTCAAGACGCGCATACAGGTACCACGACATCCGCGAGCAGTGCAAGCGCAAGACCGTGCTCACCGCCGCGCACCACTTCCCCTACGTCAAGACGCGCATACAGGTACCACGACATCCGCGAGCAGTGCAAGCGCAAGACCGTGCTCACCGCCGCGCACCACTTCCCCTACGTCAAGACGCGCATACAGGTACCACGACATCCGCGAGCAGTGCAAGCGCAAGACCGTGCTCACCGCCGCGCACCACTTCCCCTACGTCAAGACGCGCATACAGGTACCACGACATCCGCGAGCAGTGCAAGCGCAAGACCGTGCTCACCGCCGCGCAACACTTCCCCTACGTCAAGACGCGCATACAGGTACCACGACATCCGCGAGCAGTGCAAGCGCAAGACCGTGCTCACCGCCGCGCACCACTTCCCCTACGTCAAGACGCGCATACAGGTACCACGACATCCGCGAGCAGTGCAAGCGCAAGACCGTGCTCACCGCCGCGCACCACTTCCCCTACGTCAAGACGCGCATACAGGTACCACGACATCCGCGAGCAGTGCAAGCGCAAGACCGTGCTCACCGCCGCGCACCACTTCCCCTACGTCAAGACGCGCATACAGGTACCACGACATCCGCGAGCAGTGCAAGCGCAAGACCGTGCTCACCGCCGCGCAACACTTCCCCTACGTCAAGACGCGCATACAGGTACCACGACATCCGCGAGCAGTGCAAGCGCAAGACCGTGCTCACCGCCGCGCAACACTTCCCCTACGTCAAGACGCGCATACAGGTACCACGACATCCGCGAGCAGTGCAAGCGCAAGACCGTGCTCACCGCCGCGCACCACTTCCCCTACGTCAAGACGCGCATACAGGTACCACGACATCCGCGAGCAGTGCAAGCGCAAGACCGTGCTCACCGCCGCGCACCACTTCCCCTACGTCAAGACGCGCATACAGGTACCACGACATCCGCGAGCAGTGCAAGCGCAAGACCGTGCTCACCGCCGCGCACCACTTCCCCTACGTCAAGACGCGCATACAGGTACCACGACATCCGCGAGCAGTGCAAGCGCAAGACCGTGCTCACCGCCGCGCACCACTTCCCCTACGTCAAGACGCGCATACAGGTACCACGGAGCTTCACTTACCTCATGCAGGTTCCATTTCCAATTGATTTACAGCAGTCAGATCTGGACAAGGAGCTGGACATTGTTGGAACTCATCACCGCCGCAAATGTTGATATTTGACTTTAAATTTCATGTGCAGGATCGTCGCTAACCTTTTTAAGGGATAAAAAAAGGCTTGATACAGGATTGATTTGTGGTCACCGGCCAAATTTATTTTACACAATAAGTATCATTTATAGAAACGATTTTTGCAAAAAAAAAAGTATTTATTTTTTTTACAAGGAAATTAGGAATATTTGCTTTCATATTAAGCAAAGCATGGTTACTCAAAATTACCATTAAAATAAAGTCGACCACGCGCTACTACAAAAATCTCATAGGACCAAGTCGTAGTATTATTAATTAAATGCCGCGTCGTAGCTATGTTCATCAACAGTGACTATTTTTTGAAAAGTTTGTGCTTCCATATTTCTACTTTTTTGTACTGAGCGACGCTAAAATAAATATGTAGGTACATTTATATTGTATCAAAGAAACTAACATTTAAATTTGGCTGGTGACCAAAAAAAACCCTGTATAGGGCTATTGTTGGTTAAAAGTAAGTCATAGACAGTTCTTACTAGTTTCAAGTACCAGTATTTATCAAGATAGCAAGATAGCTGAAACAAACTACTTTTCAGTACCTTTCGGTTTCTACCAAAAAGTCGCCTTCTTAAATTTTTTCCATAATTATTTTTATTTTGTGGAAAACCAACGATCATTAAATGTTTAAAAGAAAAGTCAGGATACAATAAGCCCATCACAGACTTCTGCAAAGTCTTCTGTTCAGTAATTTAATAATGTTTCGTGACATAGCTGACTATTGTTTATAATTCCCCTGGTATTCCCATGTTATTGCCGGAGGTGTTTGACTAGTTTCGGAGTCTAATCGAGGGTATATATTGCTGTTGAGATTCTTGCTACTTCTTCTCAACAGATCGACTTTCCGAAGTGGTGGTAGATTCAGTTCAATTTGTAAATAAACTTATTTCAAGTATAATGTGTTGTATATGTATGTGTATTTTGTATTCGTATGTATGCATGTTTATATATAAATTAAAGAAAGAAAGAAAGTCTGTAACAAATCAAATAGTCGATATGTTTTTGATTTTTTTATATTTTTATTTGTTTTGTATGTAAACCCCATCTGTTGATCTGTTACTTTATCATGTAATTTTGGTTGCCTGGCAGAGATCGCTTACTAGCGATAAGGCCGCCGATTTTGTTTTCTTTTTTAATGTTTTTTATTTTCTAATTCGTGTATGTATAATGTAAGAATGTAAATAAATAAATAAATATATTTAAATACCTACCAAATAAAGAATTTTTTGACTTTGTCTTTGGTTGAGTGCAGTCGCGGCTGTGTTTCTCTCTCGCCTGGCACTCAATTTCGTTATCTTTGATGTTAAGTTATTTTCGATAACGTTCATTCTAAAATCTCGGATCTTGGCTTGCTAAGCGATTTTGAATGTGATCAACTTTTGATGCTGACCTTTCAACCTAAAAAATGTCTTTTTTTTGTAACTTCTATGATAATAGTTGCTACTTAGAAATGCTTTTATTCTAGTTCCAAAATTAGGTTAGAAAAATATGTTTTCGTTAATGTTATTTTTATTGCGCAGGTGGTCCAACGAACGCAAATAATCTTATCACCCATCGAAGTTGCAATTGAAGACATACAGAAGAAGGTAAGCACTGCCTGAACAAGTTTTATCTTATATCCTAGGATGAACGGTTATACTTACGATCAAATTGTATGTCGATGTGTAAAAATATATTTTAAATAAATGCAATTTTGATTTAGAGTATTTGTAAGAATCTACCATAAAGAAACATCATAAAAACATTTCTCAAGCTGCTAATCTGTAACTGCTATTAAGTATTTTTCCTTTTAATACTTTTGTTTGATAAATTTTATCGTTTATAATAAAACATATACAGCAATCACAGTCTGTTGTACCACAAAATCTCTCACTAGCATTTGATAATTTACTGTAAGTGTTATATTTACTAAAAAAAATTACTTGAAGTATAGAACTTTTATCATACGTGTTTTTTCCCTTCCATAAAGCCTTTGATATAAATAAAATTAAAATAATAAAAAAGGAAAAATAATAAATATTTCTGACACTCACACAACATTATCTAGCCCAAATTAAGTTTCTTAAAGAACTTGTGTTGTGGATACTAGTTAACTGATATACTTAAGAAATATATAAACATACATATTGAATAAATACATATTTTTTACTAGCTGTGCCCGCGGCTCCGCTCGCGACAATTTCGGGATAAACAGTATCCTATGTTACTTCTAGTACCTCTCATGATTCGTCGAGTAGTTTTTGCGTGAAAGCTGAACAAATATCCACGCTTTCATATTTATAATATTAGTAAGGATAAGGATTGACATTTTATAATATTTGACAATTAATTGTTTAGATCACTTTCACATGAGACTTAAGTATCTATGGAACGAAAATACTTCAGCGTAAACCTTCCGAGTATACTATTATTGAAAGTTGACCCGTCCGGCACGTGAACATGAAGATTTCTAGAACTGCTAACCCGGGAAAGAGCGACGTATAACTGACCATGCGAGAAACAACTGACACCGAGATCTACTCCAGCAACACGAAAAGTCTGCCCTTGAGCCTTATTAATTGTCATTGCAAAACACACCCATACTGGGAATTGCGTTCTTTTAAATTGGAATGGAAAATTATTTGGTATTATGGGAATAAAGACGGTTTCTCCTGCATCGCAACCTGTTAAAGTTTGAGATATCCAAATAGAATCATACCCAGAAATATGTACAACTTACAACAGAAAAAGAAATGAAAATAAAGCTGAAACGCCTGTGCAATGCTATCTACCTATACCTACTTCACTTAAAAATAAATACATATAACTACAATAATTAATAAAAGTACCTACGCTTTTACCTAAAAAATACAAAAAAAAACTGAACATAAATTAGCCAAAATTTGGAATTTGGCTAATTTATACAACTAATACCTATTTTATAAAATAACAACGAAAGAAATTCAAATAAACTATTTAAAGACTAAAAGTCGCGCTGATAAGCACGGTTTATAATATCAATTATTGTCTGTCAATAAAGTCGAACGCTCTGAACGCATCAACAGCCAAATATTGAATGAATTATAAAGCTTGCGCTCGCCTCCCGCCTTTTTATACCCTGCCGCCGCGAGCCGCGTCGAGCGCGGCAACCGTTACGCAAAAATAATCCTTATATCATTCAGTATTCACGCGCGATGGGTTATTAGCGTATTTCATGTATAAGTTTGGTGTTTCTATACCGATTTCTATGATTCTTTTTTTGAATAGGTAATAATGTTAATATTTTTAATTAGGGATGAGTGACAGTATTATAAACGTAAGAGTTAACAAATATAATCAGAAATCTCCGAACTGCTAAGCTATCGGGATTTACACGTGTTATTGTGAGTCAACCATAAAATATTGACATATACTGTTGTGGGATATTTTTTATATAATTTTATGAAGAATATTTCTGTCATACATGATTTCTATGTAGCTTTAACCATTAAGGCTGCACACGCGACGGAAGCTTAAAAAATGAAGTAATTTCTCCCGTTTTCCCAACATTTCGCTTCACTGCTCTGCTCCTATTGATTGTAGCGTGATAATAAGTATACTATAACCTGCCCAGGAGTATGAAGAATAATTTTACCAAGTTTCGTTAAAATCCGTCGAGTAGTTTTTGTTTCTATAAGGAACATACAGACAGACAGACAAAAATTTTACTGATTGCATTTTTGGCATCAGTATCGATCACTTATCACCCCCTGATAGTTATTTTGAAAATGTATTTCATGTACAGAATTGACCTCTCTACAGATTTATTATAAGTATAGAAGATATAGATTAGAAAATAAACTTAAATAAACATATAAACGTCCATGACTTGACGACTAATATCTGTGTTCGTCACACAAATATCCTTCGCCGCCGGGATTCGAACCCAGGACATAGAAGGCAATGTACGTTACCCCTACACCAGCCGCTCGTCAGAAAAAGAATAATAATAAATTAAGTAATCTAAAATTGATCGTGTCTAAATGATCCCGTATATATAGATAACAGAACTAGCGGCGGCCACGACTCAGGAGCCGGCGGACCCCAAGATGCTGCAGATGGTGGTGCAGGGCTGCATCGGCACCACCGTCAACCAGGGCCCGCTCGAACTCGCGCAGGTACCAATTGATACTCTAATAAGTAAGTTGTAAGGTGCATTTTTGAGTCCATCGTAGCGTTGTTACTCTGTGTGTCTATTGATTCAGTATAAGGATGGATGAACTGTCACTTCTAATCATAGGCAGGCCTGGCTCACTCCGCGCGGTACATCCGTTATTTACCTACAGCGAAGCGCTCCGCCGGCGTATTTCGAATGGGTCGAGTGTCTCGCGCGCGCCCGTCGGGACGTTGTAGATACCTACCTACCTAATAGCACTCACAGTAATTCTATGATCGAGGTCGCAAATAGTATTTAAAAATGGACATAAAAAGAAAGAAATATTCAATTAGATTATGTTTAGATTTGATTATGTTCAATGTAGCAAACAAAACATAGCTAGTATTACTAATTATTCGTCGTAACTTTTTTTTCATTTTGTACTTTAGGTAAGTTGAAACAATATTTTTTACAAAGGTAGAATAACAGTAATACCTACATCGGTAGATACTTAATTACAAATAAGGAGATTAATTATTCTTCACTAGGCAGCAACCCTAACAGCGTAAGAAAAGATAAGAGGCATGCGATAGAAAGAGACAAAACTTCTAGGTATATAAATTTGCAGGTACGTAATGCTGTGCGAGCTGAATTCCACCGTATCGCGTCGTAGCAAGACTCGAATTTATTTAGATCTTCTTGCGGAGTAATTCTTCTGTACCAACTATTACTTATTCTGTGTCATAGGTATCATGTGGAAAAGTTGGTGCTGTACCGATTATTCGTTAGGATTTGTCAGAAGCCACTTCAGTATCCTTAATGTTCTATCTACTAACCTGCACGAGGCCAGCTTGCCAATTTATGGTCTAAACCTCCTTATCATCCAGAGGAGAGACTCATATCACCGCAGTGCTGCGGGCGTATTATGTAAATCATCAGATTAAGATTGAATCGATGAAATTGAATTAATTGAAGGTAAAAAGTAGAAGGTTTTAATATTTGACATGAAAGTTATGTCTCGCATTTCAAAACTGAAAACCGTTGCTATCCATACAGGGTGACTGGTGGGTCACTTTCAAAATTCCAGGACGTGATAGTTTAAGATCATGCGTGAAGAGAAAAATGAATTAAAAAATAAATATTAATTATTTACTGAGTAAACTTCTCTGAAAGTTAAAGAATTACTTGCGCAACGCATGGTTACATTAGCGTAATACAATAAACACTTAGCGGGTGGTGGTGTGCGTGTGGCGGGAACACTACTGTGTGCGTGTTGACTGAAGCGGCGCATCGGGAAAATGTAGTAAGGTCTGTTTATTTATTTATAGGGATTTCTGGAGAAAAATTAATTACCTACTTTTATTACATAATTATGATCAGAATCAAGTACAGAGTGCTCTCCTCCAGTATTGAAAATTTGTCACCAGTCACCCTGCATAACAAACTGAGTCGTAGGTCCATTTTCATTATATGACACAACTACTCTGTTCGTAATGCAAATAGTAAGAATTCTTAAAACAAAATACAATGTTGTTTAAAATTATTGTACAGACATTGATGTATATACTAACTATGCTTCTACGCGTATCCTAGGCTAAAACTATTTTCTCAAACATGTTTCTAAATTTGAGCGTTTTTGACAACCTTCTTCGAGATAAATCTAACTTGCTGTACTGGTCGAGCAGCGGCCGGCAATAGTTGTATGAAAATCCATATCTGTCGTGTTTAGCGGCCAAATAAATTACTATGTAAAATCATTTTATCTTTTAATTTATAAAGCCAATGTGTGTTTGCACCGTAAATAAAATTCATACCTGCCTTAAATGAACATTTTATGAACTTCTTTATAATAACTTCCTAGGTGTTCCTGGCGCCCGTAGCAGAAGGAACCCAGCCGCCCACTCGGCTCACTAACAAGCTGCGACTGGCTTTCAAGGACTTCTCAAAGAAGTAAGTATCGCAACAGTTATAGGGATTGTTCTATGATAAGTCTAACTGACGACATTATTGAAATTGTCAGTTATTATTTCATCGAATAATGCGATCTTGACATCTTGCCTTGAGTTTAAATGTAACAATATTTAATATCAATTTTATGCAACATGAGATTTTTAGTGTATTTCCTTTTTAGGTTTAGTGCAATATTTTGAAAGCGCTTTTATTATCTTGAATTTAGTCTTAAAGCAAACTATATCGCAGGTTTAGCGCGGTCGGCGCGGCCGGTGTTAGGATGGGTGACTGCCGATCATTTATTACTCACGACGACTTCTGTGCTTCGGAGGGCACGTTAGGCAGTCGGTCCCGGGTGCTGTATACTTGTATACAGTAGTCGTTAGGGTTTGTCAGAAGCCAGCACCCTGAAAATTCTGATATCCACCAACCAGCACTGGGCCAGCTTGGTGGATCATGGCCTAAACCTCCTCGTCACCAAGAGGAGAGACGCATAGCCCTGCAGTGGGCTCATTACATGGAGTTGTGATGATGATAAAAATAAATGTTTTTTTTTTATATTTTTTGAAATACATTTTTTTAATTAATGACTAAGCCCGCGTTTGTCCTAATGGTAGGTAAGTAAAGATGAGGTCGAAGAAGAAAGCACACGGGCCTAGGAAAGAACTATACCCGGCGCGGCGAACCTTGATCACTATGACACTGACAGTAATTTCCACAACACAACCTTGTAGTGCCTTCACCGTTACATTAGAATCGTATTGGAGGCTTCTAAAAATGGCATTTATTTATTTTACGTAGCTATATTCCAAAAAAATGATATTCCGTTGGAATTATAACAATTCATAACATTTGCAAGAAATTATCTGAATCACACTTTACGTTTACGTTCTGCAAAAGTTACTGCGTAAGGCATGAAAATACCCATTTTTAGAAGCCTCCAATACGATTCTAATGTAACGGTGAGGGCACTACAAGGTTATGTTGTTGAAATCACTGTCAGTGCCATAGGGATCAAGGTTCGCCGCGCCGACTATAGTTTTTCACAAAATATTGCCGGAACACATAACCGCCGCGCCGGGTGGTAATATTTGGCGGTAGATGTTATATGAAGAGTGGTTGCTGTCAAGTCGGACCCTGACGGGATCCTACCACCAAGCGGGCGTCACTCGGATTAGTAGTTTTTTACGCCACGCTTATGCAGGGGCGGTAGGGCTATTCTAAGCCAACCCTAGACGGACAAATGCACACTGACTATACATAAGTGCATTAGAGGGAGAGAGAGAGAGAGAGAGAAAATGATTTTTATTTAATTTAATAAATAACAAATAAATATTTCTGACACACACACAACAATCTAACCCAAATTAATTTTCTTAAAGAACTTGTGTAATTGGTACTTGAACTACTAGATAACTAATATATAAACATCCATGACTTGACGACTAATATCTGTGTTCATCACACAAATATCCGCCGCCGCCGGGATTCGAACCCAGGACCTCTGGCATGTATGAAGACAATGTATGTTACCGCTACACCAGCCGGTCGTCAGGAATATAAAATTTAAAAAAAGTAAGATTATGACATAATAAAATGTATGTTCACCTATAATTCCTCAACCTTGAAAAGTTTGACTCTGCAATTGATGAATGAATGCGAGGTTTAGTATTTTTTTTTAATACGGTGACATTTATGTACACTTAACATCGGTTACATAATGAGACAAATCTAGCTAACCAAAGTATAAAACTTTCAGATGCCTCGACGCGCTGCGAAAGAACAAGAACTTGATAGGTAGCGACCAGCGCGAGTACCAGCGCGAGCTGGAGCGGAACTACCAGCGCCTCACGGAGAGACTAGCGCCGCTGCTACATACCACGCCCGGACACGTCGCCAGACTCACGTGAGTACCGCGCTGCTACATACCACGCCCGGACACGTCGCCAGACTCACGTGAGTACCGCGCTGCTACATACCACGCCCGGACACGTCGCCAGACTCACGTGAGTACCGCGCTGCTACATACCACGCCCGGACACGTCGCCAGACTCACGTGAGCTTTTTTTAAGAATCCATATTCTGCGAATGGCATCCCTGCTTGGCCCCGACTTCAGGTGATACCTAGCCTGCGAACTCCGCACGTGTAAAACCTGCCGCCTTTTATGAAGAACCAGTTATACTAAACCCGTATGTCACCTGCGACCTCATCTTTACTTAAAATCAGGTGAAATTGAGGTAGAACCTATTTTATTTCCCATTTGTCAACACTGTCCACAACTGGGAATTATAGTCCGATTATAAAGAATATCAACTATAGTACACTTGAAATAGAGTAGAAGTTAGTAATAACACTTAGTGATTTATGTCAGAATTCTATCTGCATGCTTTTAGTTGATTCTGTCAACTTAGTTATGCTCTTCGACGATAGATGTCGTATGGACCACGCGTTATGCAATTTTAGATTTTATTTCAATGAAATACATGTCATTTTTCATTTACACTAATTGGCAAGAACGATTAACGAAACATAAAAAATGAAATTAAACGAAAATAGCGACTTACCGATGATAGGAAACACCTGATCGTATTAACGTTTTAGTACCACTATAGTTTTTACACTCTAGAACAGAACATCGAGTCATTTTATGGGTTTTTTTTATAATGGAACACACCGGCAAAAGACGTCAAAAAGCGTTGTAATCACGAGAGCGACTGACTCGAGTAAAGTCTCACTAGTCTTACTTAACTTTGGCACGTGCGCCACGCCCACACGTCCCTTCCTCTTGTGTTTTAAGTTCCGTGGACGTCTTCATCCAAGCGCAAAAAAGCCTTGTCGGAGTGTACTTTCGTTTCATTTGTCAACACTGGCGACAACTGGGACTTCACTTTTTCATTCATCGACACTGTTGACGTATGGCATTTTTTTCCAACTGGGACTAAGCTGGGAATAAGCGGTTTTTAGTAATAGTATTTTTTTCTGGATAAAAATAATTATTTAGATTTGACTTTTTCTCTCATATTACCTATTAAGTAAGTTTTTTTTTTTTTTTATATGTGACTAAACCCGCGTTGCAACAAAAGTTTGTCTACATGCCTGTTAGTGGCCAACATTACAGTTTTATCAACAAATTATCTCAGAGCAAGCATAATAATTTCACCGAATTCGGCGGCGCGCGTTGGGAGAGGCCTACGTCCAGCAGTGGACTAGCGCGGGCTGAGATGATGATGATGATGAAGCATAATAATTATTTTGTCCACAGGAACGGTCTGAGCAAACATGACACGAAGTACCAGCAGTAAAGGAGACTGACTTCAAACAAGAACCACCGATACAATCTTTCTATTTTATTATATTGCATTTATCTAGACATAGACATATAATGTAAGATCAATTATTTAATGTTAATAAATATATATTGATGTACCTACCTGACATGTGTATGTTATTTTTCTCAAACTTTAAATCAAGGAAAATTAGCATGAACTTCAGTAAAAATCTTTGTATATCTTTTTATTGAAAAACAAATACCTGGTTTTTATCTAATTTTTAAATTACTTTCACGTTTTTAAATCGTGTCCGTATTGACCGCGCGGCCACGGCGTTTTTTTTTACATCTAACCATGCCAAGATTATGTAAAAATTTGTAAGTCGATTCCTAAAAACATAAATTTGTAAAAGGTATAGTTAAAAAGTTATAAGGGTTTGAACGTGGCCGCGCCATTGAAACCACAAAGCAGATACATAGTAGAGCTGCTGTATGCAAAGTTGCACAGCTTCAGTTTGGGTTGTCGTGACATAATATAAAAGTTACTTTATGGTCGTGACGCCACAGCCTTTAGTTCAAGCTATTCCTCGCTAGAGGCACTGGCGTCAGTTCGTCGCTGACTTCTGTGAAGTATGTACACGCGTAGATATTTAAAAAAAAATCCTCCATTGTTTCTCGATGTAAAATTTAATTTTCTATACTTTTATAAAGGAATAACATTGACAATCCAAATAAAATTAACTTACCACGAAGATAATTTCATTCATAATTATTTTTTACAAAATTGTTTGTTGTCCAATTATTTGTGTCCAAAATTCCAGATTGTTATTTGTTGCCTAGGTGATTTTTATGCCGCGAAAAAAGGTTGCGCTGTCTAGCGTCAAGTAGAAATACTTTTATTTCGCGGTTATTTCTGACAGATTTGGAACGTATGAAATTTCGTTAAAAAACAAGAGCCATCTAGTAAAGTATAGCTGAACTTTTTTGATGATCATGTGAATATTTTAACCTTATGTTTCAACCGGTTTTTACTACTCGCTACTAGGTGACTATTGCCATCGCCTGTTTGGCTATGATTGGCCATAACCCACCGCTTACGCCTCCCGCACCCCGCGCGTAGGCTTCACTTGAGTCCCTAGAAAATACTGGATAGGTCAGCTCCTCTATATATTTCCTCCGTGATTGAAACAATGCGAACCGCGCGGCCACGTAGATCTTTAAAACTAAACATTGCAGAGACCTGAAGTTTAGGTAAAACACGGATTGAATATGTAAAAAATTTGTAAAAATATAGAAAAAATTCTGGATTCACATTTTAGAAGCTGTAAGCTTGTAACACCATGGCCGCGCCATTGACCGGTATAAAATTACGTTATCGTCGATATCTCGCTGGAAAAGCATAGCAGAGGTCTGAAGTTTTTTGTAAAACCTGGATTCGAATTTGTAAAAACTGGTAAAAATATAATAAAAAATCATAGGTATACATAATAGGAGCTGTAAGACCAATAACCCATGGCCGCGCCATCGAAACGTTAGAAAAGTACTTTACCGTCGATATCTTGCTGAAAAAGCATCGCAGAAGTCTGAAGTATTTTGTAAAACCAAGATTTAAATTTGTAGAAACGATTAAAGATACACAAAAAACTCCTAGGGTCATATTTAAGGAACTGTAGCACTGAATCTTTAGTACGGCTTGAATACGTCGACCATGTCGTCGGTGACCATGACTTATTGATAATAGAAAACTTTCCACCCATTTAATAGAAATTATATCACAAATCCATATTTATTTCGCATAGTAAATTAAAATTAATTTTAGAGCTCATCTGACCTGTTACCATGAACAAGAAACAGACATGAAAACATAACCCTCCGTTGCGTGCAGTAGTCGGGTAAAAATAATTGGGAAACAGCTCATTTTAAAACTTTCCTTAACAATAAGTTATTGGTCTTACAGCTCCTATTATGTATACCTATGATTTTTTATTATATTTTTACTAGTTTTTAAAATACGAATCCAGGTTTTACAAAAAACTACAGACCTCTGCTATGCTTTTCCAGCGAGATATCGACGATAACGTAATTTTATACCGGTCAATGGCGCGGCCATGGTGTTATAAGCTTACAGCTTCTAAAATGTAAATCCAGGATTTTTTTCTATATTTTTAAAAAAATTTTACATATTCAATCCGTGTTTTACCTAAACTTCAGGTCTCTGCAATGTTTAGTTTTAAAGATCTACGTGGCCGCGCGGTTCGCATTGTTTCAATGGCGCGGCCACGTTCAAACCCTTATAACTTTTTAACTATACCTTTTACAAATTTATGTTTTTAGGAATCGACTTTTACAAATTTTTACATAATCTTGGCATGGTTAGATGTAAGAAAAAACGCCGTGGCCGCGCGGTCGATACGGACACTTTTAAATCAGTTAAAAATATATGTTACAGACAAATTAAAAGAAAGTAAGTCTTTACTTTCTTCATTTACTTCCCTACATCACTCGGAATAAAGGCTTTTGTTTGCTTATTGTATAGTGTTCCGAGAATATGGAACTTTTTTCAGAGCTCGAGAACTTTAAATGATTATACTGGGCAGAAATATCGTTTGTATTATTCTTTATTATTATAATACGGTAGATACGACCATATATCCTATCTTATATCCAGCATGTGTCCGCCGCGGCTACAGGTTATCCATTCGGTAGTCCAATTTGTCGCGACTTTTTCCACAAAATCTTTCCTATGGCGTTATTACAGGCATCCATTGCTTCACAAGTTACTGGATTAGCGACATAAACGAATGACTTAACATAGCCCCATAAAAAGCACTCGAGAGTCGAGTCTACGTAGTGCAAGTACAATGACGGCGAGAATGGAAACGAATCGATATACACATTTTTATGTCTTGCTGACGATTCAAATGCAACGCTTCAGAATTGTGGAAATTTACTTTGAAAAAATATATCTGCGAAGTGCTATTGAACCAATTGAATCATGACACACCATAAGCTGTTTCGCAAACCGTCTAATAAAGGTTGAAAATAGCTTGAAGATAGGTGACGAACTTGTTATCATTACATTCGACACTGACATTTACTGAGTACAGAATTCATACAGTAGATACTGACTGTCCTAAGTGTATTATACTCAGTACACCTTACAAGTTTGACAGTTTCAAACGAATTATGAGCAAATGAAAATGACCCATGTCATGATTCAATGGGGTAGAAAACTGCCTTCTTATTCCACTAGAGGCGCTGATTACGCTTGACCCATAACAACTGTCAAATACCATAGTAAAAGTTAATTTTATAGTGATTTTGATCAAAAAATTAGAAATGCATCATTGCGTAGTCAAAGGATATACACATGCGGAACTTGTGGATGTTACTTGATTTAAACTTATGTGGAAATGTACATATTAAGGTCCACATTTTTCATATTTTGATACATGTGCTTACATTATTTTATAGGTTGACCCCAAAATAGAACACAAAACAAGCAATTTCGATTACAACTTGTTCATTTGATAGTTTGTTATGTGTCAAGCGTATGAAGCGACATCTATTTGAGCTTTTCGTTTTCTTCTCCAGTGGTTTGATAGTAAGTACCTACTTGCATCCTGGGATCGCGTATGATAAGCGAATGTGTACTGTATGTAAGGTTCTGTAGAGATTATTGAGTTAAAAGATAACATGGTATAAAATCAATTGCAATCGATTCTGTTACCGATTCTGAACAAACTATTTACAGGTCGTCATTCGTCCATTTTACATTCATCATAATCCACCTAATGAGCACGCAATTCATGCACTCGTTTTACTGGATATTCAAATTTTACTAATGGTTTTGAAAAGAGAAGTTAGATTAGTGCGAAAACGATCAATAACTGCACGACTTGCTTGCTCACTGGGCTGATTGTGTTGACCGTAAAATGGACGAAGTGCTCTATGAACTTTGCAAACAGATTCATTTTTCAAAGTAAATCACAATTATCCTATAGCGTTATTCTGAAATCGTAAAATTAATGATGAATTTTTAAACCAAGCAGAAATATCAACATATTTGTACATTCTGAAATGTGGAACTGAACAATAAAACCATCGAAACTTCTCTCATGCAGCTAAAAAAGCACCAGTTACATTTATTTTGAAGAAAAGATATGCCAAAGTCACGAAATTTTCTTACTTATAAAGGAATTTCGATTTTTGTTAATAGTATAAAGTAACTATTTAAGTGAAATATGTCTACTTCACGTCTAACGATAAGATTTATAATTAATTAAACAACATGTTTTATTTTCGAATCAAAGTTTATTTTTCACCTTTCCATTACACCAGTAAAATGTTCTGAAGATCTATAGAGTGTACACCAACTTACATACAATTGGTATGTATATGTACTCAGGAATCTTAAAATGATTGCACAGTTGTACTGTAAATTTGAGTCAATACTTTCAAAAGAATATGATTATCATACTCTCCCTTATCGAAGAACTTTAATATTAAAAGATATCTTGCACATTTAATTCAGGTTGGCACCTATCATTACTGTCCGGATAAATTTCTTACGAATCAATGTTTGTATGGGCCGCTATGACTCATATCAGCAACTTTAGTCAATAATCTTACAACTTTAGCCTAAAAATAATAAAAATCTTAATAACTAGTCACTGCACTTTACTCATCAGCTGGGGAATGCCACGTAAGTCTTTCTTCATAGAACGCTATAACCTGAAACAATAAAATCAATCAATATATTTTGTCAAATTAGGCATTTCAAAGACAACTAGAACTAGGCGGTCAGGAATTGGACTGAGATATCGTCCGGCTGGCTTAAACACCAAGCGTCATCAGTCCGGCACAATATGTTCCAAAATGTTTTGTGTAGCATTTCGCCTTACATATACAACATTATTTTTTGTATATGCGAAACCTCATATACGGGTCAAATATTTTCGTTCTCTATCCCTTCACGCGACGTAGGTATGTACTATCGAACCAATTGAATCCTGCCTGACCCACAATAAGCTCATTTTGGCAAACTAGTATGTCGAAATTCGCTTGAAGATAGGTTTCCTTGGTGACGAACTTGTTTACATCGTTTACTAAGTACAGAATTCATACAGTATCTAAAATGTGCATTATAAAAGTGCATTATACGCGATAGACCTTACAAGTTTGACAGTTTCAAACGAATTATAAGCAAAATGGGTCATGATTCAGTTGTACCTACTTGCATCCTGGGATCGCGAATGATAAGCGAATGTGTACAGTATGTTAAGGTTCTGTAGAGATTATTAAGTTAAAATATAACATGGTATAAAATCTATTGCAATCGATTCTGTTACAGATTCTCAACAAACTATCTACAGGTGTCATTTATACAAAAAATAATGTTGTATACAGTGTGTTCAACATACTTTTTAATAATAAACACAAACTTTACACTACCGTCGTGTCTATTTTTCGTTTTGAACAAAAAGAAGTGATTAATTAATTGATGAAAATTCATGTAGTTCTTAATTGATCTACTAGTTTATTTATCAAAAGGATGTGAATAAAAAACAACAATTTGTTGGGGTCATTTCGTTTCGTTCCACGATTCTTGAAACTTTTGAGATTTGGATCCCACAAACATGGTGTTTGCAGAATCTCGAGAAAAGCAATTACTTTCTCGTTACTCCACTCCATTGTCACGGTACGTATTTCAAAGGACAAACACGTGCGATCGCGTCGCGCTCACCACTTACACTGACAATGTACTTCCACTTGTTATAAATAAATAAATAAATAATTCTGACACTCACACAGCATTATCTAGCCCAAATTAAGTTTCTTAAAGAACTTGTGTTATGGATACTAGATAATTGATATACTTAAGAAATATTTTTTATTGGAATAAACTTAAATAAACATATAAACACCCATGACTTGACGGCTAATATCAAATAAATAAATAAAATCCCCAGACAATCACACCAACTACATGGCCCCAAAGTAAGCATAGCTTGTGTTATGGGATACCATTAAGCGAACTAGGGGGGAACCTAGAATATAAATACATAAATAAGTAAACACCCAGACACGGAACCTTTTTTTTCTTGTTCCGTGCGGGAATCGAACCCGCAACCACTGGCGTCTGAGGCAGACAGGTTTACCCCATCGCCAAGGTGGTCGTCAAATCGTCATATCTGTGTTCATCACACCGATATCCGCCGCCGCCGGGATTCGAACCCAGGACCTCTGGTATAGAAGGCAATGTATGTTACCACTACACCAGCCTGTCGTCAAACTTGTTAATGTTAATGTTTCCACTGTTAACATGTTAATGCCGTTGCCAAATTATTGCGTTAAGTCGTGGCTACACCTACGGTTTATGTCCAATATCGCGAAACTTCATGACATTTCTCGTTATAGCCCGGTCAAATCAGACCAAAATTTAGAGAAAAATCACATAAATTTCCACCCAGCTGAAAATCGATAAGATTGTTTAAAATAGATTAAAATTTGAATCCTCAAAAACGGTGGCTTGCAACAAAAAAATGATATATGATTATTTGTAGATAATGTTATGGTATACAATTTTGTCTCAGGTATTTTTATGGTAGATTTACCATATTGCTGCAAATTGCAAAAATCTGTTATTTGACATGTGACCTTGAATTAAAAAAAACCATACAGGGAAAGATGGGGAAATTTCAAGTTTTGTTTTTGATAATATTTTAAACAATCTTCCAGCTTGGTAGGAATTAATTGATTAATTAAATTGATCGGGCTATTAGCGTTAATTATACTGGGCGGAATTTTTGACTGCCCCCTGGCGGAAAAGTACTCTAAATAATAGAGATAGCAATTTTTTTTACTCCAAAGAAACATTCCTTTATTTTGAAGATTTTTCGAAAATTTGCTTGCCCAGGTGAAACTATTATTATTATTTAGAGTACTTTCCCTCCAGTAAGCATTCAAAAATTCCACCCTGTATATTTCTATAAAATTTACCTGCTGTGGACATTTTGTGTTTGCTATCTTGGCAGGAACAAGTTCAGCTTCATCAGAATCAGCCCATTTAACTAAGAACATTAACTCCCCTGTAGCATCAGATGCTCCTGAAACAAACCAAAACGATTTTTATTAGAAAAATCTCTAGTCAAAAGTTATGGACTTTTAGTTTTTTTCTAAACAGTGACGAACCAAGTTGACCCCCATCTCACCTATGGTAAGTGAAGATGACCGATTAGGAAAGCACTGGCTCTTCATAATGCTCATCATAATGCCGGAAAACATTACCCTGCTTATCATGGGGTGGGTAATCAAGTTTTAAGTTTTCCGTTCCATTCCAGGAAAAGAATGGAAATATAATTAGAGCTTGAGAATTATCATAGAATAACTCCCTTGCCCGCATTGTTAAGCTGTGGCAGCACATGTCATGGATCAATTATGGTATAAAACAAATGTTGACAATATAGCTAATCATGATGTACATAGAGAATAGTTAAAAGAAAAAAATTATAGTTGCCCAAGAAGTTAAAATTAAGCAACATTAGGTCAAGTTGGTGAGGATGGGTGACCATTGAGCATTAATACAAAAAAAAGTAAAAAGTCTGATGATTTCCATGCTTTGGAAGCTAAAAAGCAGTGGGTTCTAGGTATGGTATACTTGTATACAGTTGTTGTTAGGGTTTGTCAGTGCCCTGAAAATTCTGACATCACATTTAGTGTATAAAACTCCTCATCACTCAGTGGACACTGCAGTGAGCCTTGCAGTGGGCTCATTGCGGAAAGTTGTGATTATGATCATGAAATGTTAACGATGGTAAAATTGTAAGATTTGCCCAAAAATCGCAAAAGTAATTGCAGTTTTCGTAATGTGATGTCCCAATTTGTATGATTATTGCCATTGAGGAAAATTTTATTGCTATTCGGTTGTAATTTATCGACAATGAAACAATCTTAACATGTAATAAGTTTTTGTAACGGTATGTAAGTAAGTACTAGGAATAATTGGAAAGTAGTCAAGAGCAGCAAGCATAGCTTTTTCAATATTATTTTTAACTACCAAAATATCATATTTTAATTAATAAAATTAAAATAAATTCATGCAAATCCAAATGTCACAAATCTGATTATTTGTGATATCAGTTGTATAAATGAGTTCTATAGAGCAAGTAAGGAAAATAAAAGTCCATCCATGCTACTAGAGTATATCCACTACAAACTACAGCATATTATCTCTGTATAAAAGAGCTGGGCTAAAGAATGAAAAACATATACAGATTATACCTATGGACAGATTGTTTCAGAGCTTTATAAGATCCACTAATTTGAATACAGAGGTAATTTATTTTCTTTTGCATTTATAATATAAGTAGTATGTACATACAAATAATTTTAAAAATTGGTTTATCTTTACCTAAAGACGTATGAATAAACAGGTAAGGTTAAAAAACAAGTCATTTGTCAATCATTGTCCTGGATGCGCTTGTACATGAGACAGTTTAGTAAAGTTGCCTATGTCCCGAACACCAATCTACTATTCACTAAATGGCACAGAAATTATATGTATATGTAGCTTATAGCAACAATAGCATTGTAAACACTCACTTTAAGTATTATTACAGACAGATAACAGACCAACACAAAATAATTGCAGAGAACTCATAAGATGAACAGTCATATCAACTTACTTTATATACAAATATACCTACCAAATCAAAACAAATAAAATAAAAAGTTACTGCTCCACCTATTTAACCTAGACAATTTACAGAATCATAATTTCCTAAGAAATTATGTTATTTTTGTTGGGTTTTTTAAATACAAAAATAAGGTTAAAAAGTAAGACTGGTAGTTTCAGAGTTAGCATGTTCAAACAAACAAGACTACAGTTTTAGTGATTAGAGTAGGTAGATATCTACATAAGAAATTTAGTGATTTTATGCAAATAGACTTAGTTCTGCAGCATATGCCGTCAAAAATAAATTATCAGAAAATTAGAATAATATTTTACTAATTACCATTATAACTCTTTTTTATTTATTTGGGAAACAAACAGTTACAAATAGTAATATGTCAAGGTAAAACAAAATAAAAGTTTTTTTTTAGAAAGGTTTCCTTCATACATTCTAACATATAAAATTCTTAGAACATTAACTATGCATCTTAATACAATGCACTTACGTTACTGACAAAGTAATAAACATTTCTAAAGCAAAATTTTGAAAAAAAATAGAAACCCTGAACTATTTAAATGTAATTCACAAGAGTGAAAAAAAATGTTACCCATTAATACAAAAAAGCTGGACAGTGTTTGTTTGTTAGAATGCCTATTTCTGAATCCACATTTGAATTTCCAAAAACTTTTTGCTTAATTAGAGTAACTCTTAAATTTGTTTGTATTGACATTTTATCAAGAAATTCAAACAGGATGAAAAGAAATACAGTTCTGTCACGCGAAGCTCCAAGCAAGCCACTACATAACTTGAATGTGGCTATAGTTATTCCAATGATTTAAGTAGCAAAATCATTAGCAAGACCATTAGCCAGTCAACAGATGCCACAAACATTGAAATATTGGAGGCGCAAAGCTAGCTGAAAGTTAAAATTAGAAATAATAATAAATAATATAATAGAGACTGAAGACACCAAAACAGAGTAAGAAAAAAAACAATGTTACTTCTACCTAATAAATATTGTTAAGTGTTTTATTTACTCTCCTGCAGTTTAGAAAAGTAAATGTTACCACCAAGAAAATAGAAATTACTTATTAGTAGAGATGAAACGGATAGTAGGTAGACCACAAGACTGGCCGGATAGCTGGATATGATTCGTTGATGAGTGAAGTTAAGTACCTAATTGTTTCATTCATTAATTGTCGTATTGTGTTGATTGCAGTGCAGAGCAGGCACGTGATTATTGTTTGAGGTTATTATTTACTGTGCTCTTGTTATTTGAACTTGAAGTTTAGACAATCCGAAAACATTGAACAACAAGAAATGGCATCGGTGAAGAAAAGATCACCTCTATGGGAATATTTTGATATCAACAGTGAAAATAATAAGTTTGCTGTTTGTTTATTGTGCAATGTTAAAATTTCTCATGGCAGTGAAGGTAAAAAAGATTCTTCTTTATCAGCCCATATACGTCCCTAAGCAGCTATCCGGTATCCAGCCAGTGGTAAAGCCGATGGATAGGCCGGATACCGGATAGTTGCCGGATATCCGTTTCATCTCTACTTATTAGATATTTTAATATCAAGTTAAAACTATCACAAAACTTACCTATAATTTTTTCTGCTTTCATTCCTTTGTCAAATCCTGTTTTTCCTTTACTGTCTTTTTTATCCTTACGAGGTTCTTCTACAGAGGACACACTTGTTCCTCGGGCTTTCTGACTGGTACCACTAGTTTCTTCACTAGACTCTCGGGCTCTCTTTCTGTCGGTCTTTTTGGACTTCTGGAAAAACATAAGGTCTATTTTTACAATTTCAATACTTTTTATAAATTACTGTGCTAGCTGTAGAAAAAAATTAGATATAAAGGTCTGACATCAGACAGTTCTTAATAGATAACACTCTTAAGTCAATTGATTATCATAAGGAAACTAATCTTTAAAAGTCTTCATAGAACAATTTAAATTAATCCCATATGCAGCAATTTATCAGAACATCAGTTTCTCAGAAGTTGCACACATGTTGTAGATCTGTATGGCTTTGTATTTTATTCCTTACCTGCTCTCTTTCTTTTTCCTTTCTGCTATCTTCAAATGTTCTGATGAGTGCTTCACAGTCCAAATTCTCTTCCGGTTCCCATGTACTTTCTTCTTCTTTATAGCCCTTCCACTTCAACAAGTATTGAATCTGTAAAAATAATAAATAATTTAATTTGGTTTACCAATACAATAAAGTTAGGTTAGAATTCGTATGATAAATGGGTAAAAGATGTTCAAACAATGATAAAATAGAATCAACCACACTCTATTAAATGTTTAGTTTTATGAACATGCAAGCATAATTTAGCTGTACCAACCTTTCCTTTAACCGAGCGTCTGTCCAAAACTTTTTCTACGACATATTCTTCCTCACTGGAACCGTCACTACTCCCTTTCTTGTCTTTTTTACCCATCCTTGAAAGTCTTAATTACCAATCGGCAAAAGAATTACGAATACAAACACAAGACGCGTAATAAATGGCGCCGATTTCTAGCTTGCCTGCCTGCTCACTTCACTTTTTTTAAGAATGGCGGACAAGGAATATCAAGAGATGGTGGACAACCGGCCGGCTCATAAAGTAACTTTTATAGGTTGAGATAGAGATATCAGCTAAAACGGGGAACTAGCGCCATCTAGAACTTAGTGACGGAAACTTTTACTAGAACCAGTCGGGAACCTTTCCCTGTATTTTTCTTTAAGAATATTTAAGATTCCTCTAATATGTATATTATCATGATTATATGAAATATGTATATATCAGAAAACCGTTATCACTATCGAAATTCCAATAAACATGCAAAGGTTGAAATGCAGCGTTGTTTCCGAAATCGGAATCGAAAACGGGTGCGCAGTAACGAACACAGGTAACGAATGAAAGATAGATTTAATGAGTCGGTTAGGTGATTGATTGAATGAACCGAAGAATGAAGAGTAGGATGAAAGAGACATTGTCTATGGCATTTTTCTAATTTTATAAATTATAAACAGCGCCATCTATATCTTAGTGATACTAACGAAATTAAGTGAAAACACCGTGGGCCGGCTCTTTCAATCAGATATCAATCAATCAAAAATAAACCTTTGTCATAAACTTATTTGTCTATATTTTTATGTCCTCTATGAAAAGATGGAAATAAGCAGTACAGCACTACTCAAAAAAGATTACTAAAAACTACTCACCTTTATGCACGGAGTATTGACAAATATGGAAAAAATTTAAGAAAATGCTATGCCAATAACAGAGTACGGGAACTTGATGCGAACCCATATGGGAAACGGCAGATGAAGTGGCAAAATGCACACAAAGAAAGAAGTTGTTCACACTGTAAACTGCAGAAAAAGAACGAATCGGATTCTTTGTTTTTTGAATCGGATTTTATTTTGAAATAACTTATATGCATCCTATATCCTTATATCTTGTCCTACATTAGAACTGCACCAGTAGGTACCAGGCAGCGTATCTATAGTATAGTATTCAACCAATCTTTTTGCGCTCGTTGCATTTGCTTATTTTTCTGTGTATTTTCGTCGCTGAATTCTTTTGTTAGTGTTTTCTACAAACTACGTTGAGTAGAGTGTTCACTCTTCGCGTTTTTACGATCCCAAATCGAAGATTTTACTTTTGTGAAGTGATATTTTTACATAGGATGCTGGCTTTCTAGTGAAATAGAAAGATAGATTCATTTATTGATTGCCAGAAACACACACATATTTCTGTTTTTTATTATTATTTGTAGTGTGTACATAAAAAGTTAAATAAATAAATAAGATAATTTAGACAAAATAATAATAATAATGAGGTGTGTGTTGTAGCAGTGCAAAAAGCCGCAGCTCAGCGTAATTTTTGCTCAGAGAGCAAAGCGCTGATATTCTGCTACAGCTTAGAAGTAGAGAGAGGAGCGTTATTGAATGTTATATACAGATACCTTATGAAAATCAATATCATGAAATAATTCTTAAAATAAATTCAAATGTTTAAAATAACAAATAAATAATAATTAATTAAATTGTGTAAACAACATTGATTTAATTTATAAAAAGAAATAAAATTAAAATTAAATTAAATTAAAAATGTGAAAAGATATTGGAATGAAATGATAATAAAATTTAATTCTGATGTATAGTGAGTTAAGAAAAGGCATAGCATTGATTTTGAATGTCTGGTGCAAGGATGTGAACAATTTGTGTGGCAAAAGCATTGAGTTTGACGAAAACGACCCGAAAAAATCTATGGCCTATAATTATTATATCAAACACAAATAATTAAGAAAAAATAAATAATTGTGCAGTTTATTTCAACATTAGTATTGCGCAGTTTAAATTTGACTCTTTACTCGAATCAAATTATAATTGCCCAATAGTAATAATTGGTACTACGAATTTCTGAAAATTTTAAAGTGGTGGTACGGGTGGGCTGCATTCTAGGGTTGTTTTGGTCAAAAAGGTTCCTAAAGTGGATACTGTATGGCGCTAAAGTGCAAAAACCGCTAGACGGTCATCTATACTTTAGTACTAATATTCATCTATGGCCGGGATATATCAACCGAGGATTCACTCACTTCCATCAGTCATTGTGGAAAAACTTGACCATGGCACGAAGTGTATGACTGTATTCCTTGATATAAAAAAACCATTAGATACCGTTTGTGCCTCGCAAAAAATTAGAGAGGAGTGGCATCAGAAGAATTCCCCTTAACCTTTTTAAAGACTATTTAAGAAATAGAAAGCAAAGGGTGAAATTGGGGGGTCTGATGCAGACGTGACTTCTGGTGTGCGACAGGGAAGCGTGTTAGTTCCTACACTGTTCCTATTGTATATAAATGACCTCTGTAATCTCCAACCTAAAAATGCACTACCTAGTGTTCTCTTACGCTAATGACACTGCAGTTGTGTATTTATAAATGGCCGTGGAACGAGGTTACATTCAATGGTGAGATAGGGATAATAAAAATATCTAAGTGGCTGAACCAAAATCTTCTTGCGTTAAATAGATCCAAAACTAATTAATTAAAACTCACAACCATTTGAAAACTTTTTCTTACAAATCTATAAATGTAAATTTACGAACAACAGCCACTGTAAGTGTCCTAAAATAAAAGCAGTTACGTCAACTAAATACCTAGGTATAAAAATTGACCAAAGAAAGACTATCGTGGAATTAAATTTTTAGATGCTTGAGACACATTGTGCCAAAAAAAGTTAGGTACTCGAGAAAAAAATCTTCTTAAAGAGATATATGTTTCATTAGCTCAGTCTGTCTTCATTTGGTGTATTCCCATATGGGAAGGTGCGGCTTAAAATAAATTTATATATAGGCTTGGAGAGAGCACAAAGGTCCTTACCTTAATAAAAATGATGTACTATCAATATACAGTGTGTCCGGTCACGACCTAGCGATAATTTAAGGTTACAAAATATACCTCATTTCATCGACAAAAACACCCATATATGGGGGTCTACCCCCCCTCCGGTCGAAATGGCCGCCATTTAATTTTTTTCTCATTCTTGTAGATACCTCTGCTGAAAGATGCCGATTTCTCTGGACAGAAAGATCCTACAGATGTAAAAAGAATGTTATTTTAAAGGTAGAAATAGCAACTATCAAATAAAAATAAACATTATGTAAAATTTTTCCTACAAAATATCTTAAAACCTTCACAATGCTAATTTAAGTGAAAATTTTTTACTGTTTTTTATATTTTTCTTAACATTTTTCAAAAACTAGCAAATTGATACTAATTTTTTTACTACTGTCCTAATACTCAAGGATATTACTTACAAATTGACGTTAAAATTATTGTTTTTAATTGCATAACTCGAGAGTTAGGGCTGCTTGAATATGACCCTTTTGTGAGGGTCCCAAACCCATGTAGAGGTAGCTGCTACATTGAATAGGGTTTATGTGACAAGGACGGAAAATTATTTGTATTATTTTAGAGTGGTGAATAAGTAGGACAAAAAATTATGTTTGATTAGCTCAGGTATCGAAGATAAATGTTTGTTAGATAAATTAATAGCGCACTACATTCATGATCCTCGCAAAAGGGCCATGTTCAAACAGCCCTAACTCTCGAGTTATGCAATTAAGAACAATAATTTTAATGTCAATTTGTAAGTAATATCCTTGAGTATTAGGACAGTAGTAAAAAAATTAGTATCAATGTGCTAGTTTTTGAAATATGTTAAGAAAAATATAAAAAACAGTCAATTTTTTTCACTGAAATTAGCATTGTGAAGGTTTTAAGATATTTTGTAGGGAAAATTTTCCATAATGTTTATTTTTAATTTATAGTTTCTATTTCTACCTTTAAAATGACATTCTTTTTACATCTGTAGGATCTTTTTGTCCAGAGAAATCGGCATCTTTCAACAGAGGTATCTACAAGAATAAAAAAAAAAATTAAATGGCGGCCATTCCGACAGGAGGGGAGGTAGACCCCAATATATGGGTGTTTTTGTCGATGAAATTAGGTATATTTTGTAACCTTAAATTATCGCTAGGTCGTGACCGGACACACTGTATATATATACTTGCAAAATACACTGACAGTTTCACTCACACGTGCACTCTACGTTTTAGCAGCACATCTCTATACGACAGTCATTCAACTATTTTTCTAAACGAAAAGTTATATGACAGTCTTGACGGCACGGAATGACAGCTGATTTTGTCATGTTGGAACAGAAAGAAAATTCAGCAATCAAAGTTTTAGTTCCTTTCCTACGAGTGTTTCTAACATATTTATTCGGTTTTTATACAAAAACAACTCCCAAAACAGACTCATGTAGTTGTAAACAGCCTAACGATAATGTTCTAAAGTTACTATTTATATAAATACCAAGTGAAACCTTTGCTTTACAATAAGATGACCCGGAATCGATGCGATGGATTGCTTGCAAGGGTTGATTTCCCTCTTTATGCTTTACAAACCTTAACAAATAGACATGTCTTAGTAGCAGGTGGAGGAGGAGCCTCAAATACAGGAGTTGCTAATGGCTTTGTAAGTATGCTCTTAAGTTTTTTTTGATAAAACATGAAGCTCCGTCCGCCAAATGGATATTTAGGTTTTTTATTTTTTACGCTTATAGTTTCGGATTTTTACTTATTTTCTAATTGGTCTCATCATACACATTTATTGTACGTTAATGGTTTTCATTTTCTCCAAACTTCTATTTTCTTTTCATCATTTAAAACATTTATATATTTTTAGGAAATTTTTGAATTATCTCATAATGGACACAGATTTGTTGCCGAAGAAGTAATGAGATATGAAACAGGGCCAAATGTAGTGATGACATGTTCAGTAAGGAGCATCCAAAATAGAACTTATTTAGTAGCTGGTCAGGAGAGCCACTGCCAACAGTACAGAGTCAATACCAAAATGGTCGATACAGAGGAAATGAGGCGTGGAAGTTTTAAAGCTGAAAATGGATTAATACGCCCAAGAAGAAGAACTATATCAGAAAACGATAATATATCCAAAAAAGACAGTAATAGTAATACCACACAGAAACGAATATCCTTTGAAATAAGACCTGGTGATAGTGTACAAACTGACTTTGGGTAAGTTATTGTCATGTAAGACACTAAAAAAACATAAATATTCTAAAATAGTCATTTATTCATTTAAACATCTATTTTGTGTCATCAATTTAAAAAAAAAATATCCATTCTTACTAGCCTTGTAACCTTCTTCCAACTATAATTTACTTTTATAGAGTAGATCCCTTGCAGCGAGTGGTAAGAATCAGCCACAATTGTAAGTGGATGGCAACTGGTGGCATTGACGGCAAGGTGCGGCTTTGGAGCTTCCCCAAGATGGAGCTGCTCTTTGAGCTTGATGGACATGCCAAAGAAGTATGTTATATTTATATGCTATAGTGCTAATATAAAAAATGATAAAGTTTGTGAGGATGGATGGTAGGATGCTTGTTATGCTTTCACGCTTGTCAGTTTCGCCAATTAATCTGAAATCAAATGCTCCTGATAATCCCACGGTATTGGGTGTAGCTGTGAAGAACATCTAGTGGTATGATGAGTATCATGCAAGTTACTTCATGATTAAATCTAATTCTTTATTACTTAACAATTTTGACCTTATATATTAATAATTCACTAAAACTACACAACAGAGATAGAAAATCCCGTTCACTGAACATACCATATTTATAATATTTTGTAGTACTTAATTTTTTGGTTGTTTTATATTCATAATTTTTTAAATAAAACACTTTTTAACCGGATTTATCGCGTATATTTACATTTAAAATTTTGACTTGACGTTTCGGTGTCTTTGCAGACCCCGTGGTCACGAGCATGGTCACATGTAAATATACGCGAGAAATCCGGTTAAAAAGTGTTTTATTTAATAGTATGAATCGCGAAAACTTAAGACAATATCATAATTTTTTTTCAAATATTAGAGATAAAGTTTTTGTTTTTTATTTTAAATTCAATACCATTGTATCCATAAGATCTTACTAAGATTAAAGGAGTACAAAGAAGTGGTATTCTTTCAAACAAAAAGTTTAGAATAATTAATATTTAATTTATACATTAGTTTCTTCATTAACACATAAATGAATTGGTTGATCAGTGAAATCTGATTCAATTATAATCTACCTAGAGTGATTGCATTCAGCTTGCTCTATCTTTATCTATCTATCTATCTTTATGTTTTGTAATTTATGTAATGTAATTTTGTGCAATATCATTCACCACATATGATAATATATAACATTGAATAGCTAAGGAAATGATTGTGAGCTAACCATTACATGGCTTATAAAAGATTTGTACAACTTATGTAAGTCTGTGTTTGTTTGCACTTTCACAATATTATATTTACCTAATTCATTTTGTTTACTTATACATTAATTTGATTGTTTTATTCAAGGTGAATTATATTTACTATTTAAAACAATTGAATTTTGATGACAATAGATTTATGCCCAAGAGCATGCTCTAGAAACATAAAAATGCTGCAACAGCAGTTATGTTTAGTGGTACAAAAAAATTTAACAGTACTCGTCTCCATCAAGGAGGATCCTTTGCATAAGTACTTCTGACAAGTTGTCTAGTTGGGCTTTTTTAACTGACACTTTGCGGTCAGCATTCCATGCAGAAAAACAGGACAGGCAGCTATTACTGATCAAATCAATAAATCCCACTTCGTAAAACAGAATTTTAAAGTGATGCTTCAGTAATTACTTTAGGTTATAAGTTTTATCATAATGTTGCCTACTATAACGCAGCAGCATAAGCAATATAGTCATATAATACACAGCATTCTATAAATACGCAATATTGAAAGTGATTGAACAACCGCTTGATGAAGCGTGACTTCAAAGGTTTCTTGATTATCTTGAAATAACATACAAATAAATAATTAAGTATATGTGTTTCTATTAATGTCGCTTTTTATTTGAAGTTTTTCATTGTTGCGTCTTTTTATTTAAATAAGGTTAACACAGAATATATTTTGCTTACTATACAATGTGTTAATTTTATACTTGATCAAACGAAATGTGCGGATATAACATTAAAAATTATCGACAAAACGCGAAAAAAAAAATGTTTTTTCGTACACCATTTAGAAATTAAAGCCAATGAAAAATTTTTTTTTATTCAATTTCCATTTTTCGTTGTTAATTTTTTTCCTAACTAAGTAGACCATGGATTTTTTTTAAATTAGTCTTATTTCAAAGGTAAAGCCATGAACTAGTAATAAAAATTAAAAAAGATCACAATATCAAGCCGGAAAGTTGTGAAAGCATTAATTTATTTTGATTTTTTCATAAAAAAAATGTTTTTTTTTAAATGTGTTACCTTTTACTCCGAAACTAGCACGTCAAGGTAACTTTTTTAGCATGTTTTATTAAATTTTATAACATACCCTACAAGTTCACCAAAATAACATAGGTGCTATCTCTCTTCGTTGTTACGATAGGTACTATCCGAATTAAGTAGGTAATTTTAACAAAATTTAATAAGTACTTGGATTACATCAATAGTGCAATAAAAAACACAATTAAACTAAATCATTTATTTAAATCAAGTTTTCAAAAAAAAAAAAAATGAAAAAAGAATGTCTATACCCCTTTCGTTTTCGACAAGTGCAAAATTTACATGAGCCGGACTACCAAGCAAGAAATGTTTTTTGTTCATGGCTATTGTGGCAAAGACGCATAGTACGCAATTTTTGTGATCGTATTTTATGGACGGATGAGGCAAATTTTAATCGGACTGGAATCACAAATTTTCGCAACCAACATTTGTGGATGCCGGAGGAAGAAAACCCTTTAGCAGTTCGACCAGCATCGTTCCAGGTCGAATTTTCTATTAACGTTTGGGCTGGGATGATAGGAGACTATTTGATTGGACCATTTATTCTACCATCAAGATTGACGGGGCCAACTTACCTCTTGTTTCTGCAAAATGAGCTACCTTCCCTGATGAGAGATGTGGATCTTCAAACACGGAGAAGGATGTGGTTCCAACATGACGGCGCTCCAGCTCACTTCAGCACAATCGTACGTGAGTACCTAAATGAACGTTATGGAACTAGATGGATTGGACGAGGCGGACCAGTGGCGTGGCCGCCGCGCAGCCCAGATTTGACACCACTTGATTTTTATCTGTGGGGTCATATGAAGCAGATGGTGTATAGTACTCCAGTTGCAACGCGCGAAGAGCTTTTGCAAAAAATAATGGCTGCAGCTTATGAAATAAGAGGAAAACGCAATGTTTTAAAAAAAAAACTGTACGTAGTGTGGCAATGCGTGCCATTGTTTGCATGGATGAGAATGGTGGACACTTTGAAAACTTGATCTAGTTTAATTGTGTTTTTTATTGCACTATTGATGTAATCCAAGTACTTATTTAATTTTGTTAAAATTACCTACTTAATTCGGATAGTACCTATCGTAACAACGAAGAGAGATATCACCTATGTTATTTTGGTGAACTTGTAGGGTAAGTTATAAAATTTAATAAAACATGCTAAAAAAGTTACCTTGACGTGCTAGTTTCGGAGTAAAAGGTAACACATTAAAAAAAAAAACATTTTTTTTATGAAAAAATCAAAATAAATTAATGTTTTTACAACTTTCCGGCTTGATATTGTGATCTTTTTTAATTTTTATTACTAGTTCATGGCTTTACTTTTGAAATAAGACTAATTTAAAAAAAATCCATGGTCTACTTAGTAAGGAAAAAAATTAACAACGAAAAATAGGAATTGAATAAAAAAAAATTTTTCATTCGCTTTAATTTCTAAATGGTGTACGAAAAAACATTTTTTTTTCGCGTTTTGTCGATAATTTTTAATGTTATATCCGCACATTTCGTTTGATCAAGTATAAAATTAACACATTGTATATTTCTTTTACAAAGTTTCTATAACTCTTTCAACTATCGCGATTAGTTTCACTTTGATTCAATGATTTATTTATTTTATTTATTTATTTATTTATTTCAGTTTACTGGTTTCTACAGCACTTTACAATAAAATTATTACAATTACATATTTTCAATACACAGGCCAATTATGAGAAACCCATTTTATAATGTAAAACATAATCCTTTATAAATACAAAAAAGGGAAGCAAAAAAAATTAACAAATAAAATTAAATTAAAAAATGTCAAAAAATATTATTTAGAATAAAATAAAGTAAATTTAAATTAATATACACTTAGAATCAAAAAATACAAAATAGTTATAAAGAACAAAATATAAAACATAAAAAACTAACACTCACAGACAGTATCAATAAAATTTAGAATTAAAGTCATTACAAGAACCTATTTAGAATTAACACAATCAATAACTAAGAAATATAGACACACAGAAAAGTAAAAAAAAAAAAAAAAACATCTATTGTATTATATTCTATTTTAATTATGCTCTAATAAGTCGCACAGGAAACATAATATTAATATATACACATAATATTCACATAACAAAGGTGTAAAAATATATACCAAATGATTATACTGGGGTACAATGAAATAAAAATATAAAATACATATACTTAATGTTTATATTGATTTATATAATACTAAGACTGAGACTAAGGCGAGTAATTACCCTGCAACAGCTTTAGAATGGCAGATTTAAAAGACTGCTTTGATCTCGACCAAATATCTACGCTGGCAAAGAGCTTATTATAAGACCTTGGCAGCCTGACCATACTGTCATTTGCAGCATAGTTTGTCCGAACCAGATCAACAGAAAACAGCTGTGTATGGCGAGTGCGTTTGGAAGGCACATTTAACTTAATAATTATATTAGACAATTGAATACAGTCAAGTTTACCTGAACATATATCATGTAGAACCAACATATCCTGCACACAACGCCTATCGCGCAGTTTTAAAAGTGCATGCCGTCTACAGGATTCGAGATAATCGTCACTTACAGCACCAAAACGGTAATTTAAATATTTCAAAAATTTTATTTGCACTCGCTCAATTGAATGCTCATATGTCACATATTGCGGATTCCACACTGAAGCACAGTACTCTAATATACTTCTAACGTATGCGACATACAAGACTTTAATGCATGATAAGTCTGAGAAATTCTTTGTTACTCTTTGAACAAAACCTAGATTTTTTAAAGCCTTATTAATAATATAGTTAATATGTAGGAAGAAGGTGAGTTTTGAATCTAGAATGATGCCAAGGTCTTTCACTTGTGTGTCCTTTTTGATTCTGTTTCCATTAAGCGTATAATCAAAGTGTACTGGGGTTTTACGCCTTGTGAAAGTAATGTTAATGCATTTGGTGGCGTTAATCGTTATTTTGTTATCTGCACAGTAAGATGACAGCCTGTCCAAGTCTTCCTGCAGTTTCAGACAATCTCTTTCATTCTTTACTTGGTAGTATATTTTGGCATCGTCCGCGTAAAGTAAAAACCTAGCAAATTTGAAACAGTAGTTGATGTCAAATATGTAAGCTACATAGAGTAAAGGTCCGAGCAACGAGCCCTGGGGGACACCTGAAGGTACGTTTACAAAATTGGATCGTTTTCCACCAATCACAACAGCTTGTTTTCGATTATTAAGGTAGGATTTAATCCACCTGTACAAGTCACCGTGAATCCCCAGGTGATAAAGCTTGCGCAGCAGGATAACGTGATCCACGCGGTCAAAAGCTTTTTCTATGTCGGTGTATACCACGTCAACCTGTGCCTGTGTGCCCATATCTCTATGTAAGTCATTGATAAAAACTGATAGATTTGAAACTGTAGATCTTCCCTCCACAAAACCGTGTTGTTCGCTAGGAATATTTTGTTTAATTATTGGTTGTATGATGTCTTGAACAATTTTTTCTTGACCCTTTCCAAATGTATTTAATACTGATATTGGACGAAAGTTTTCTATACAACATTTAGAGCCTTTTTTGTGAATGGGAACAATGTTTGCCTCTTTCCACTTCATTGGAACGACGCCTTCTCGAAAAGAGCGATTAAAAATGATAGTAATTGGAGAAGTTAAGGCACTAGCGCAATTACGAATAAAATAAGGCGGTAAATTGTCGCTACCTGGACCCTTATTAATATCAATATTTGACAGAAAATTAAAAACTCTACGCTCTGAGACAGTGACGCTAGAGACTGTGTGGGGTGTGGTGGAGTTTGCAATGATACTTATATCTGACTGAGGTGTCTGCGGTTGTGCAAACATTCGGTGAAAGTAGTCATTAAACGCATCACAAATATTGTCATTGCCTGTTATGTTTGTATTTTTATAATTCATTGTGCTAGGATAGTCTGTTTGTTGTTTTCGTTTTGATTTTACATATGACCACAATAACTTAGGATTATTTTTTAAGTTTCTTTGACACATGTTTAAGTAGTTCTTGTAGCACTCTTTTTGCATTGTTTTCATACGTTTCCTGAGTAACGCAAAAGCATCATAATCAAGTCTATTTCGATAACGCTTCCAACGTGTGTGAATTTTACTTTTTTCTTTAATAAGATTTATTAGAGATAGACTGTACCAGACTGGGTAGCTGGTTTTGCTGTTAATATTTACAATCGGGACAAAGTTTTCAATAATCGAATAGATTTTAGAATAAAATAAGTTTGCTGCGTCGTCGACTGTACCTACAGCCAGTAATTCGGCCCATGGAATGATTTTAATTTGTTCGATAATAACATTATAATCTGCTTTTCTAAATAATATTTTTTGTTTTGATAATTTAGGTATGAATTTCAGAAGCAAATCCGTAGCTTCTATCTGTAAGGTGTTATGTTGAACGTCTTCCTTGACTAAGGGCGAGTCAGAGATAGTTGTGACTACATTAAAATTACTAAAATATAAATCAAGAGTGTTACCCGACTGATTAACAAATGTGTTATACTGGGATAGGCCCATAAAGTTTGTATAATTAATAAGGTTAATACTTGCGTTTTGTAGTTCCAAACAACCTTTTTTCAAGAAGGTAGGGACAGTCTGCTCCCATGCTACGTTGGACAGGTTAAAATCACCAGCCAATACAAAGAAGTCATTATCTAAATTATCTGATATTTCTGAAAGTAATTTTGTAAAATCATTAATATGGGTTGCTAAATTACGACCCGGCGGCATGTAAACTAATGCTATGTGTAAGTCGTGTTCTATGCCTATTGTTGCGGCGTCCAAGGTGACCCAAACGCATTCCAGGCTGTCACGCTGCCACTCAGGCCGCGCGCGCGCACTCAGTCGCCGGGAGCACATCACCATGACACCACCCCCGTTTGACCCGCGGTCTCGTCTAAACACATTGTACCGGTTATCTGATAGTTCTGAGTCAAATATACTGTCGTTGAGCCATGTCTCAGTGATTAAAATAATGTCATAATCTGCGTTAATTATATTGTTATAGAATTCTAATGTTTTTGTTCTCAGACCACGTACGTTCTGATAAAAAAATCTTAGTGTTCGCATTGTAAATTAAATAAAGATATAGTATGTCAAAAAGTTTACGTAATAGATTGATAAAAATAAATTAGTCTATCGAACAGAAAATAGAAATTATAAAATACAAAATATACGATGGACCAGTGCAGAATAAATAAGTACCTATTCTGAGGATAATCAACAAAATACACCTATCGAGTTTTAGTGTGAGTTGTGTTGTGTTGTGAACAGTGCGAATGTTTTGTTGTGTTGTGTTAAGTAATAGGAATAAGCACTTGTGCGACTTATGTGAGCGAGATCAGTTAGGTAAGTGTTTATACAATTAATTCAGTTTCTTAAAAAATAATGATAATAATATAAAACGTTTCAATATAAAAATGTTAAAATTGGCTATATTCTTATCTTAAACCTATTTATGAAAGTATGAAAAGGCAAATAAAGAAATTATATTAGACAAGTTTATTGAGATCTTCACTGCATAATACAAGTAGATAGGGTGAATTCTCAGCTTTACGGGTATAGATTCTGCAATTTTTTGTCCAGACAAATTTATAATGTTGTTGTTTTGCTATAGTTTTACAACTTTTAAGTAAAATTTTATTTTGTATTGTAAGATGCTCGTTTATGAAGATAGTTTTTACCTCACCATGTAAACCAATGTCTTTTGAAGTAATAGTCTGAACTTTTCGTGAAGCGGATAAAAATTCGTCCTTTTTTGATCTAATACGAAAACGAACTATTATGTTCCGAGGTTTTCCTTTAACTTGCCTTTTGGCCTGCACACGGTGGATAAAATCTATGTCACAATTATTGATCTCAACATGAATGTGCTTTGCGATGTTCTGGACAATAACAAGTAGGTTCTCGTCTTTATTTTCAACAACACCAACTATTTCCAGATTCTGTAGTCGCGCCCACTGTTCTTGTTTTAGTGAAAGTTCCTCGATCTTTTTACATTTGTTGTGTAGTGACTTTACTTGATCGGACAAGTTTTTATTTTCGGACTGTAATTTCTTAACAGTTGCATTTTGAGTTTCCAAGGATTTTTTGACATCTACGTATGAGGAGCTTACTGATTTGACAGACTCTTCCAACTCATAAATCTGAAGCTTTAAGGCATCGGTGATAGATTTAGTCACGCCTGCGATGAATTTAGGCAGCTCACGTTGAAGGGCGGCTTGTATTTCAAGCTGTAAGTTCAGTACAAGGTCACTGGGGGGGTCAATATCATTGTTAACTGCTGGACGATCCCTTGGATTCGTGTTCACATAATCATCTTCTTGATATGTGGAGCCGTGTTTAACTGGTGTGTTAGAGTTATCTCCACAGCGCCTTTGTTTAGACTTGCATTCGGGGCATATCCAATTAGCTGTGTTTATATCATTTTTCTTAATGCCGACACATAGACAGTGATACTGATGTTTACAGGAAGATTTGGAGCACTTTATTTTTGTATCCTTTGTCTTAAAATCGATATCACAAGCACTGCACTTTAACATAGTGAGGTTATGTTATTATAAAATTGGAGAAAAAACGATATTTCGATATATTTAAAATCAGTCTGTATGCGTTTTTTTTTTATTTTATCACAAATATAAATCAAAAGCCCAATACTTACTGATTCAAAACTATTAAAATACGGAGCTGTAGCGTTTTAGGAACTACCGACGTTCTGTTTTTTCTGTTACCTGATTTTGCGGGATTCTTACCGAATTTTATTTCTCACTACAAGCACCATTACCGCAGACTGTGACAATGCATCCGCAAAAGTATTAAATTAAAGTTTCTATAACTTATGAATAAAATCACAGACTCTAACCAAATATCTATCGATCTAAATAACATTTTCCAAGCGATGGTGATCGAAACCGCAACCTCTCGCGTTTCCGCTTGTAACACATATACACTTACAGCTCCGTTACCAAAACATAACTATAATCTATCTATAGGTACTTAGCTGAAAGGTTTGTTTGTCTGTTTGAATGGACACGTTTATCTCAAAAACTACCTGTTAGGATTGAACGATTATTGTTGCTTTTAATAGCTCAACTCTTTCGGTTAAATCGCTTTGCGACTTGTACTAAAATATACTCAGCAGGTTTCTGTGCATTTAAACCTTCCAGTTGGATGACATGGACTTCAGCCCCGACGACCGGTTGCTGGCCAGCATCGGCAAGGATGGACTGGCGCAGATATGGACTACCACGAAGAAGACCGACCCAATGATGAAGCTCACGTGTCAGCCTCCCAATGGCAACAAATATCTGTTTAGAAGATGCAGGTGAGTTGTGTTTGCCGCTTTCTTTTATTAATAATGTTTTAAAATTACCATGGTAACACGGTTTAAATGCAAGAACGATCACAATTTACATAGAAAAGGCGGCCTCATCGCCGAAGAGCGATTTCTGCCAGCCATTAATATATGAATGAACTTTAAAAACTGAATATTTACCTTCTTTTAAAACTTATTAAGTTCTCAATATTTCGGCACTGATACAAGCGCCATGAGCACGACGGTACCTACTGTCTTTATACGTTTTTTATTTTTGACTATTCCCGTCAAAACCTCAATCTTACCTGATTGTAAGTGTAAATGAGGTAGCAGATGACACACAAGAACGAAAAATTTAACTACTTCTCTATAACACCTAACAAAAGTACTTTACCTTCGGATCTATAGCGAAGTCTTACAAATGGATTAATCACTTATTATGACACGCTCATAATTTTCACTTATGTCTTTTCGAGTTTGTAATCTGCAGCTTGCATTGTTTTTGCGTGACCAAGAAATAAACGCTTTTAAAAAATAGTCGACTTAGTTATATTAAAATAGCGAGATTTACACGTGTATCTTTTAATTATTTTTAGAATTAGTTACTACAATTAATCTTTTATTTATTTATTTTATTAAAATTCAGCAGATCACAAACAGTAATGTACTAAGATGTTTACAATTATAATTATTTAAATATGTTATAGTACATCCCAACAACATGATCCACAATTAAATTACAAAACTTACAAGTTTACGGTTGTCACTTATGTAATGAAATTTGTTCATAAGGGACTAAATAAATATATAAATACATATAGCTATAAATAAATAAAAAAAAATGTAAGGCTCACCGTTGTTTACTTCTAATTATACATCTATATTTTTCAAGATATTAATAATTTCTTTTCTATATTTATTTATGTGTGTGTGAAATAAGTCTAGGTCTGCGAGCAGCTCATTATATCTATCGCACATTCTGGTAATAGATGATCGTTTATCAGCATTAGTTCGGCAACATTTGTTGAGAATAAACGTTTTGATCTTAGGTTTTTGTTTGAAACGCGGAAATCAAGACTGCTAATGAGCTCAGAGCAATCAAACTTATTATTAACAATCTTGTACAATGTGACTTGCTCCAGTTGGATTCTGCGTTGTTCACGAGAGAGTAAATTAAACTTTTAAGCAACTCATTATAATTACCGTATTGGTTAAAGCATCTATAGCTTGTCATTTTAAGATGTTTTTATTGAATACGCTCTATACTGATTTTGTATTTAGTAAGGGTCCCATTCTGATTTAAATAAAATAAAATAAATAAAATCCCCAGATAATCACACAAACTACATGACCTCAAAGTAAGCAAAGCTTGTGTTATGAGATACCATGTAGCGAACCAGGGGGGAACCTAGAATAGAAAATACATACATATATAGATAAACGCCCAGACCAGGAACATTATTTTTTCTTGTTCCGTGCGGAAACCGAACCCGCCACCACTGGCGTCAGAGGCAGATAGGTTTACCCCATCGCCAAAGTCATAGTAGAAAGAGGGAGGAAGTAGGTTATCTTCATACAATCGCACCGCGCGCGGCGAGTATGTGCGCGCCATAGTATCTATGCACCGCCGCACGCACACATACACAAAATCTCGCGGTGATATCGAAGCGCCAGTCGGGGCTAACTCCGCACGAGGTTCACGCGCGCGTCACGGCTTTTCGACACCGCGATGACTGATAATAGTCGCAATAGTCGAAACCGAAGAAAGTATTTTTCTGTAGCTAATTTGTAATTTTGTTATGATAATGAATAAATGTGTGATTTGATTCAATAGATATGTTTGTATTATTTATGTTTGTAATTATTAAAAATAAAAACAAATACTGGTACAAACACTCATAAAAAAACTGACTAGTATGTAACTAATCAAATAATTTAAACACAAGCTCTTAGTCTATAAATATTTATTAGCCGTTTGGATTGGACGTCAACCGAAGCCGACGAAACATCGGTTTATTTTATCCCTTTTTCATAAATAATACTGCTCTGAATCTTTACAAAAATTCTGTAGGAAAACCATTATTGAACTTGATTGACTAATGATCACTGAATCAGTTATACAGACATGAGTTTTTGTATTTGGCAAGGGCCGGGCTTTAAACTAATGATCGTGCTCATCACCGCCCCGCGCCGCCGCCATCCGTCTGTTGGCCCGTCGCCCTATTTTTGATCGTAAAAAGTTTCATCATCGTTTAGATAAAACTGACCTTACAAACCCAATACCCAGATAATACAAGTAAAAAACACAACTTTCCGACCCTTGCCAATTTATAGACATTGATTGAATTAAAATTTAGCTAAAAGTGACAACCCTGAGACAGTAGGCAATTATATCGCGGATTGGGCCGGAGTTAACCTACTTCCTCCCTCTTTCTACTATGCCAAAGTGGTCGTCATTTAAATTCTGATATGAATTTTATTTTTAATTTGTGTTTTGCATAATTTTAAATACAAACAATAGTAAGTGCTGATTTAAATAAAGATTATTACTATTATTAATTATAGGCAAAGCAATTTGTCCGATCTAGAGACTGATTTTTTTAAGCTATTGCATAGCTTCTATCGCGGGCCTTGAGCGTGGGGACCGAATCCAGAAATTCCTTAACGAAAAAAACCTAACGCCCCCCACTCCGACCGGCACTGCGGTGATACTTTGATTTCATAACTTTACATGCGGGCTTTAATAAACAATCAGCGCCATCTATCAGATATTACCGCATAAATAAAATAAATAAATAATTATAATTGCATAAGTTGATAAAAAATGCTATGCAATAGCTTTACCGCGGCAGTCTCCGAGTGCCACACGTCTTTTTTATCTTACGCTTTGATATAAATGAGCAGATCACTATCACAAACAGCTTACAAGTTACAAGCCGTCCCGTTGCTATAGCATTTCATATAATGTTAAACAATGATCGCTGTATTCATAGTACCTACCCGATATATCACAAGTTACAGCCAGCAGCGAGTTACGTGACGTGACTTTATCGTGTCAACAATGCATTCAGATCAGGTACACGTACTTATGCAATTCTAATAACGTAATATTTACCTACATGCGGGTGGTCAGTGTAATTTAATTAGGTGTTAGGGTAATTATATAGGGTCGCCATATAGTAGTCAATAATATTTTAATAGCAGATTAAAACTGATGAGTGGGTCATAATTTGGAATAGAATTATTTTTTTTAAATATTTTTCGTAAATTAAAATTTCAAAATTCTTCTAAGTGATCAGAATTTAAGTTTGATTGGTAAATTATGACTACACAGCAAGTAATAAAATCGTTTCCATCTAATTGTTTGTAGTCATAAAATGTAGATTAATCTAAAATTTTTCTCACAGAGAAGAATTTTGAAATTTTAATTTATGAAAGATATTTAAATATATTTTTTTTCCGTAATTCAGACCCACTCATCATTCCTAATCTTCTATTAAAATATAACTGAATATTATAAGCGGACCCTGTATTAGCTGTATGTTTGCATATTTCCATTCATTTCTCACGACTGTCAGAAATATTGTCAGAAATATTTATTTATATAATTTTAAATAAGAATATTTTGTCAATAAAGATACTTATTCCTTTGCTTTGGGCTGTCTTTGAACGGATAACGTTTGATCATGTGGAACACCTTGATAAAATATATTCTGTGGAAAGATAATTTTCTATCTAGCTATCTATCAAAGGCAAAATTGAAATTCCGAACTTGACATGGAGTTTCAGAGATTAGATTCTAACAATGAAATTCTTCAGCTGTAATGTATAATGTATGTACTCATAAGTACTCGTAAGTCCAGCGCTAAGAATAAAATAACTAATTGGATCGGTCTTGACGACCACTTTGGCTATGGGGTAAACCTGTCTGACTCAGACGCCAGTGGTTGCAGGTTTGATTCCCGCACGGAACAAGAAAAAAAAAGTTCCGTGTGTGGGTGTTTATTTATTTATGTATTTATATTCTGGGTTCCCCCCTAGTTCGCTACATGGTATCCCATAACACAAGCTATGCTTTCTTTGTGCCATGTAGTTGGTGTGATTGTCTGGGGATTTTACTTTATTATTTTTTTATAACCCGCGGTTTATTTGTAAATGAAGATGTAGAACATAAAAATGCATAATGAGATAAAAACTATTAAAATGGCATAGACAAATTGATAGCCTGCTTATCTTGTGAGAATGGTTGAAAATGAATGGTACTCTTTCATTCGCTTAGCATAAAAAAATAAAGCAACGAATGAACACGTGAATTTGATGTGTAGGTACGTACTTTATCTTTACAGTAAAATTCATCATCATCATCATCATCATCACAACTCTTTGTAATGAACCCACTGCAGGGCATGAGTCTCTCCTTTCGGTAACGAGGAGGTATAGGCCATAATCCACCAAGCTGGCCCAGTGCTGGGTGGTGGATGCCAGAATTTTCAGGGCGCCGAAATTGCTTCTGACAAACCCTAAAGACCACTGAATACAAGTATACAGCACCCGGGACCGACTGCTTAACGTGCACTCCGAAGCACGGAAGTCGTCGTGAGAAATGAATGGTCGGCGGTCACCCATACAAGTACCGACCGCGCCGAACGTTGCTTAACCTGTGATATCGTATGATACACACATTAACCATGGTTCCACGGTGACTTTCGCCAGTAATATTAATGAAAATTAATTACTAAACATACTAAGTGCTTTAAAACGGTTGCAGTAGAAGTAAAATTAGTATTTTGCTATTTTTTTGACTTCAACGATAAAGTAAGTGACGTAAAGCATCCCCACTCTCGAAATGATCGAATGACTCATGCAAATGAAAGTATAAAATATTTTGTGAGTCTAATATTTTTTGTCACAATTTGATATTATTTTAAGCAATATATCATTCGTTCACTTAAAACGCATAACCATTTTTTTCTAACCTAAAGTGGGCACACTGGAGCTGTCATTCTACTGCATTAAATTATTTGCCGGAGTACCTATAGAACTGCAATCTCCGCCCTAGTAACGCAGTTTTGACCCGTACAGTTACCCACATTCTATTAACACGTTACCAGTCCAGTATACCGAATGAGGTAAACGCCTAGCGGTACCGCCGAGTCCGGTCCGGTACACTAGCCACTACCAAACTTGAGGGGCTCTAGTGTCCTAGACTTGTCATATTACTTTGTTTATTGTTACCGGACTTGTGAAGAGGGTTCTAATAAACAATAAAAACAAAAACATGCGATATATTTTTTTAATGATTATTACTGGCAAAATTTACCGCCGGGTGTACACAGGCATATCCGCGGCGTGACACTATATTTTGCAATATTTCTACATTGACGACCGGCTGGTGTAGCGGTAACATACATTGCCTTGTATGCTAGAGGTCCTGGGTTCGAATCCCGGCGGCGGCAGATATTTGTGTGATGAACACAGATATTACTCGTCAAATCATGGGTGTTTATATGTTTATTTAAGTTTATTCTAATAAGTTTATTTTCTAATAAAAAATGTGTATTTATTCAATATGCATGTTTATATATTTCATATAATATATAAACATGCATATTGAATAAATACACATTTTTTATAAGTATATCAGTTAACTAGTATCCATAACACAAGTTCTTTAAGAAACTTAATTTGGGCTAGATAATGTTGTGTGAGTGTCAGAAATATTTATTATTTTTCCTTTTTTATTATTTTAATTTTATTTATATCAAAAGCTTTATGGAAGGGAATTTGTGTGATGTACACAGATATTAGTCGTCAAGACATGGACGTTTATATGTTTGTTTAAGTTTATTTTCTAATAAAAAATATGTATTTATTCAATATGTATTTTTATATATTTCTTAAGTATATCAGTTATCGAATATCCATAACACAAGTCCTTTAAGAAACTTAATTTGGACTAGATAATGTTATGTGAGTGTCAGAAATATTTTTTTTTTATTGGTTTTATTGTTTGCATCAAAATAAGGCATTTTTCGGTGGTTCGAACCTTTTGTATGGGGACTGTTAACGTGTTAAACCAAATCCCAATTTACTTCTCCAGATTCGGCGTAATCGAGGAAAAGAAAGATGCCTGCAGATTATTCACGATAGCCAACCCGGTGTTCCGGTCAGGCAAGCAGAAGGGGTTGTTGCAGTCGTGGGACCTCAGCGAGGGCGCGCTGCAGCGAACTGTGATCGTGAACGAGTCTCTTTCGGCCCTGGCTGTGAGGGACGATGGCAGATTCGTGGGCGTTGGGACTATGTTCAGTGGATCCGTGGATATTTATATCGCTTTTAGTTTACAGGTAGGCTAATAAAAATGGATTTATTTTGCTAGTTAAAGTTATAAGTATAAATGAGATGAAAACATACAATGACGGCGCAGTGGTCAATGATTTGGGTGCGGCGTGAGAGGTCCTGGCTTCAAGACCCATTTACAAGGTGACTGGCGGGTTACTTTTGAAATTCCAGGACGTGTTAGTTTGAGATCACATGAAGGGAAAAAATATAGTAAAAAATAAATATTAATTATTAACTTAGTAATCTTAACCGAAAGATAAAGAATTAATTACGCAAAGTATGGTTAGGCTAGCGTTGGCAGCGATCCGCTTGCCAGGTCACGTGCCGCGATCCGCTTGCCAGGTCACGTGCCGCGATCGACTCAGTTGTATGTAAAGTAAATAGTAACATAGTAATATTTGTTTATAGGGAATTCTAGTGAAAAATTAGTTACCTAATTTTATTACATAATTATGATCAGAATCGAGTATCTAAAATTTTTCACCAGTCACCTACGCTATAGTCGACGCTCATTTAAAACCTGCATGCTTATATGTATTGTCTTTAGGTTTTTTTTTTATATTTGACTAAACCCACGTGTGAACTCAGTCTAACCTAAGTGTAAGCGAAGATGAGGATGTAAAACATTGCTGAAACACTATTCGGAGCGGTGCTGTGATACTTGACGTCAGGTTTTATTCAAAGTTTGGTTGCTAGCCGGGAGGACCCCGAAGAGGTCCGTCCACTAACAGCCCGTTCACACATGGTCCGCTTTACTGGATACGTTTTACCGGATACGTTTTTTTTCATCGATGGCGCATGGAGTTGTATGAGCGACTTCACATATGGCACAGTATTCAGTATACGTATTTTCGATACAAAAAAGGTATCCAGTCAAACGGATCATGTGTGAACGGGCTGTAACTCTGATTAGTTGTCCTTTAAGACACGCTATTCACACGTGGCTAAATAAGTTATCACGATTTAATGAGATTTAATATAAAATGTTTTTATCTAATTTAAACTCACTTGCAAACTATAATAAATATAAAGTGTTTCTTATAGATATGTATTTAATTCGATTGTTCGTATTATAGCTTACATACATATGACATTTAACTTGATTATTTGGTGAATCAAACCTTTAACCATAAATATAGGTATCTTAAAAATAGAATATTTTAGGATATTTAGTTTCTTTTTTATTTTAATAAAGTGGAGGTTCGTGAAATCTTAAGATATCTGATGAAGTTGTATAGGTGTACCGCTTGATTTCCCATAACTCTAGGATATTAATGGGACCATGTAATAGCATCAAATAACATGTGAATATTCTTTCCAATCTTTCACGCGTCTATTGAATGAATATCAAAGAGAATATCAAACTCATTATATTAAGATTTCTGATATCTTGAAAAGTATGCCCTTTTGAACCACATATTCTTTGGCAAAAATTATTATTTTTTTGTAAAGAACAAAACCTCAAAGTTATGGGATATCAAAAAGAACACCTCGTATACAGGGTTGATTTGTGGCCACCGGCTAAATTTTTTTTACAAAATAAGTATCATTTATAGAAACGGTTTTTGCAAAAAAAAAACGCATTTATTTTTTTACAAGGAAATTTATTTATCCGCTAACATATTAACCAAGGCGTGGTCACTCTAAGGGCGGGTTGTATCACAACTACTTTACGTGTCTGTCAACGTTAAAAATGGCGTTAACCACTGTCAAACTAGAAAACGGGTTGTTTCATCTATAACGGACGTCAAAAATTAACGATTACGTTGACCGTCCATCCACCCACTGGTTAACGTAACTTTCTAGTGAAAACTGAGTTGACAGGCAGGACATCTTTGGTTGAAAGCTTTTAACATTATGGATTCTGTTTTATTTTCATATATTTTAAATGATAGTGATGATGATTCAATTGTGGAAAGGAAGAGAAAAGACATTGACGAACAGTTTTTTTTGTGATGAAACAACGCTTTGTATTTGACGTACGTTAAACATCTGATGTAATCGTCAAAAAGTTACGTACGTATGATACGTTAACCAACCGTTTGATACAACCCGCCCTAAATTAACATTAAAATAAAGAAGACTACGCGCTACTACACACATTTTGTAGTACTACGTTGTAGTAGTATTATCAAGGAAATGCCGCATCGTAGTAGGTATGTTCATCAACAGCAACAATTTTTTTTAAAGTTTGTGTTTCCATATTTCTACTTTTTTGTACTGAGCGACGCTAAAATAAATATGCAGGTCCGTTTATATCGTATCATAGAAACTAACATTTAAATTTGGCTGGTGACGAAAAATCAACCCTGCAGTGCGAGCACAGAACTTTATCGACTCGTATATTTACGAATGTTCGTATAGTATGGAGACGGCTTGATAGCAATCATTAAAATCTATCCATTACCGCACGGTCAGCTTCAACAAATGTGTGCCTTGATAATTTTGAATGTTTGTAAACATATTGTTCTCTTAAATAACTATGAAATAAAAAATTACAATGTTACTAAAAACTTGAAACCGACTCCATACTATAGAAACATTCGTTAACAAACGAATCGACAAAGTTCTGTACTCGCACCGCTGTATAGGATCTATTTAAGTATGTGCTGAGGATGGTGTGTCTACAAGCATTGTTATCTCCCCTTAGCGCGCGCTTCACTTGCGCAACGCCCACATGATGTTTGTGACTGGGCTGGAGTTCTTGCCCGCACTGGGCGCGCCGCTCGCCAGCCGCGCCGAGGCCGCTCTACTCTCCATATCCGTCGACAACTCGCTGTGTGTGCACAGCCTTAACTATCCTAGTAAGTTGACTTGCAGTTTGTCAAAAAACATTTAAACATTTGAAAGAGATATGAAAAAAATACTTAATAAAATTACTCTAACAGGACGAGAACTTGAGTCTCCCGCTTGTTATACCAAATGAGCTAGTGGGTCTTTTTACTACTTACTTTTATTTAGTATTTTTTTGTTTATGATGTATAAGAATAATCGAGCATTATTAAATGCAAAACCTTAAGAATATTATTCTGGAAAGCCACATCAGTGTATTTATAGGATTATATTTACATTGAAAGAAATAAATAAGAACATTTATCACAAAGTAAAGCAAAAAAACAGTAGGTAGTAAAAATCCATGCTTTTTTTATCGTTGTTTAGTCAACGTTTTGCGCGTTGGCCGCGTTTGACTGCAATCTAAGCTGATGGTACATGATTTAAAGAAGGATTGGACTATTTCTAAAATATTGACGGAACACTTCACCGCTGGAGTGCTGTAATTTTATGACCGCTTTTCAACTCAAATTCGTCTGTATGTTTTTTTTTTTAATGTTTGTTACCTCATAACTTTTGACTGGGTGAACCGATTTTGATGATTCTTGTTTCATAAAATAGAGGATACTTCAGAATTGGTATAAAAATTATAATTTTCCCCATATAAATTTCATCGAAATCGACTGAGTAGGTAGGTACCTACTTTATGTTTTTTTTTTTAAATATGTATGAATTCAGAGATCGTTTACCTTGACGACCTTATACTTCAGCCAAAGTTTTTACATGAAGTCGCGTTTTTAATGCTCTGCATTCGTTGATTATTTACTTATGAAAGGGCGTTAGGTCTTAGAACACGTTGTTTTTACTGCATCGCCGACTTTACCATGGAACTAATTGCGTACAGTTGATAATGATAATCTTAGGGTTATTTTTTTTGAAATATCACCTGCTAAGTGGCTCACATAGGGGATAACATTCAGGAGTGAAACGATCCGTTACTGAAACTATCACCCGCACCACCGGTGCGAGCACAGAACTTTATCGACTCGTACGTTTACGAATGTTCGTATAGTATGGACTCGGTTGCAAGTTTTTAGTAACATTGTAATGATTTATTTAACAGTTATTTAAAAGTACAACATGCTTACAAACATTCAAAATTAACAAGGCACACATTTATTTAAGCTGGCCGTGCGGTAATGGATAGATTCCAATTATTGCTAACAAACCGTCTCCATACTATACGAACATTCGTAACAATACGAGTCGATAAAGTTCTGTGCTCGCACTGCACGCTACAGCGCAAATACCTATAATAGTTAAACTTATTTGAATCTTTTTTTTTTTTCGGGGCTTTTGATATTAATAAATGTATTTTCTTTTCCTTTCAGGTACAATTCCAGCGTGGGTTGCCATAATACTAATAATTTTCGCGTTATTCTGTACATTTACCGTGTGCTCGTACCTGGGCATTTAACACGCGTGCCTGCTATCAAATAGTTATAATAAAATACAAATCAAATTGTGTAAGTACTCGGGGTTAATTAGTTTAAATAAATCGTGTAATTAGGTAATTATGGTGGACATTCTCTCGTTATTACATTGTGTATAATACATATAGGAAATTAAAGAATATACATTAAATGAAGTGCAATGTTTGGTGGTTGTTTTATTTATGAATTAAATCACAATACATATGAGATTGCTTCCATGCTGGAATGGGAGCGAAAGAAAAACAGAATGTACCAGCTGCTTCTCTCCCCGGGCATACTGTAAAAGATGCCCGGGAAGAGAAGCAGCTACATTTTTTGGGCGATAGGCTGACACTGCAATAGCCTCTCTCCATCATTATAATGCCTCATTTGTCAAACGTGACATCAGATGGTCTTATAGCCTCTGGTGTTCTGCCTACCCCATAAGGGATACAGGTATGAAGTTGTGTATGTATGCACAATATGAGAGTCTAGACCTCATATGATGAACATTATTTCTAGGGTCGGCAGACTAAAGCACTTAAGTCAAAAAGATAAAGTTTTCAGGAAGTAAAAAAAAACTATATTGTAAATTACTCAATAATGTTTTAATTTTTCTAATACATAAATAAAATTAAAACATTATTGAGTAATTTACAATATAGTTTTTTTTTACTTCCTGAAAACTTTATCTTTTTGACTTAAGTGCTTTAGTCTGCCGACCCTAGATTTATTATACAACTTTACTGTTTTTTTTTTTATGCGAAACCTAAAAACAGTTTATTCAGAAGCGGTAACAGAATTGATTGCAATAGTTTTTATACCATGTTATATTTTAACTTAATAATCTCTACAGAACCTTAAATAATGTACACTCGCATTACGCGTGTCGTACCCGAATTCAGGATGCAAGTAGGTGTCTAACTTGCAAGAAGTGGTAGCGAGCGAGCTTGAGGTTGAAAAGAGGCTTAAAAGGATCCCCGGACAAGTGGCCCATTTGAGGTACCGAGGTACATTCAGCGGCTTATAATACCTTCGACTCCACTAAAGAAAACTGTACTAACAGTTACCTATGCCTAAGCTGAACTTTAAACTGAGAAAAAAATCTTACTCCTGGCTTTGTACACAAGCCGTATTGCTGTGTAAAAAGACTATAGGTACATGCCAAGAAAATGCCTACCATGAAAAATGTTTACTATAACTGTTAAACTGACATAGTTTGTTATTCTGTTGTTTATTTATTTATGTGAATAACGACCTTACAACCCATTCACACATGGTCCGCTTTACTGGATACGTTTTACCGGATACGTTCTTTTTCATCGATGGCGCATGGAGTTGTACGGGCGACTACACATATGGCACAGTATTCAGGATACGTATTTACAATACAAAAAAGGTATCCAGTAAAACGGATCATGTGTGAACGGGCTATTATTTGAATGACTAAAGGAGTGGTCCCATTCTGTCATTGTTGACATTTGCTGACAATGTCAAAAAATAATGATCTTATGTTCCGAAACGGCTATTTTTTACAACTTTAAATAATTTATTTGAAAGCATTCAGTTATGAATAGGTAAATATATCCTATATTTTAGAGTTCCTCGGTTTATGCCCTACAATTTGGTGTCCATGTACCTCCCGGTACACATATGGGCTAAAATGTATGAAGATAAAATCGTTTCTTTTGTACAACGCAAAACGTTGCGAACTGTACCTGTTCATAGCGATAAAAAAGGGATAGAAAATGCCACCTTGTCATACTTCTCATAAAGGTATTTAACTTAAATCATATTTGACTTAATTTTATTATTTTGTATGAAAAATAAAAACAAAAAAAAGAAAAAAATATTCATATATTATTTGATTTTATTACACGGTCCCATTGATACTCTAGAATTATGGGAAATCAAAAGTACACCTTGTATATCGTGTTAAATAAATAAAACATTTCGAACTTTGTTCAGAGTATTTATTGGCTAAAATTTAAACAAACAGGGTCCCTAGTAGCTCGCGCACTTTACAGTTGCACACTACTGTTCGTAGAACTCACTCAAACCCATTATTAGTGCACATAAATGATATTTGGTAAAACGTTGTAGATTCTTCAAAAGTATGTAGGTAATAAACGTTATAAAATACAAAATATTGTCTTAAGTTTTCACGATTCATTATTTAAATAAAACTACTTTTTAACCGGATTAATCGCGTATAATTTATATTTTACATTTTATCTCGACGTTTCGCTCCACGAGGTCTGCAAAGACACCGAAACGTCGAGATAAAATGTAAAATATAAATTATACGCGATTAATCCGGTTAAAAAGTAGTTTTAGTTATAAAATACACCCTAAAGTCCATACTTTTAGTGCTAGAACCAAAACACCGTAATTTACTTCTATATTTTTCTTTTATGAATGGTACCTATATTTTTACAAAATCTGTTTTTACAAACATTATCTATACACAAATTCGAAACAACGTACTAATACAAAAATCTACAGCTCTCTATAACAGCGTTTTTTTATGAAATCCAGCTAATAGTCAAACGTTGTCTCAGCGGAAACTTGAAATCTTCGCAGATTTACGACATAAAAATATCATTTATTGACATAGATACGATTACCCCTCATCACGCTCTGAATGGAATGCTGATTTTTTTTTCTCTACGTCTACGGGTTAAAAAATGTTCCGCCAAGACAACGTTGTTCCATCGGAAACTGTTTTTGGTGAATAACTTCCGAACGGTTGGGCACACAAAGTTTACTTTTCACACACAATTAAGTACCTACATCTGTCAAGCTCAAAACAAAAAAATCGAACTTTTCCCGCCAAAACCCGTAATAATTCGTAGATAGGCTCGTAGATATCGTGATATTTAGGTAATAGCCTAATGTTAACCTGGAGAACTTACTTTTACCAAAGTTCTGAAGATGTCGGCATCGTTCACAATTAGTGTTCGTGGCTGGTTTGTAGAAGCCGCCGGGTTTACCCGCCGGCATTAACTCGGTAGCATTAACCTTTCATTTCATTAACATCATTCCATTAAGAGTCGACTAAGGGACAACTGGAAGACGGGCAGTAGCTCCCTACTTCGTACCGACGAAAAGATTTTTGAGCTTAAGGGATTGTTGAGCGGATTGCACTGGGATATTCTGAGATTATTTGAAGTACGTAGAAATGGAGAGGAATTGAGAATAATAAGATACGGTACTTTTCTCTACTTCAAATCATGATACTTGATACTCAGAATTACAATTACCAAACACTATTTGTTGAAGGTCATACAGATGTACGCTCCGACTTCAGACACCTTATGATGAGGGTTTAGGCTATGTATGAGGACGTCTTCGAAGCCATAACAAAGATTCATTTCAACGTTGTTATGGGAGATGTTAACGCAAAATTAGGCAAACAAAGAGGTGATGAGCAGAAAGTGGGGCAATTTAGATTTGGAGTTCGGAACGCCCGAGGACAGATTCTGGCCGATTTCTTGAACTAAGTAATTATAATAATAATAATAGTTTATTGTCAAAAAGAAAATTACAAACAACTATGAAAACAGTGGCTGCTACACTAGGCTCGCAGGCCTGACACGTAGCAACCGATAAGGAACATTTACATTTTAATATTAATATATTTTGAACCTTCGGCTCAAGACAACAATTAACTATGTTCGAGTAAGTATGATAAATATAATACAAAAATTATTACTTTTCTCAAAAAGAAGTATTATTACTACATAAGTATTAAGTATTTAAATTTTTACATAATTATTTGGAATTAATTATTAATTAGAACTCTATGTGACGGACTCTTTCTTTAAGAAACTATAACACCGCAAATGGCTTTGGATAAGCCCGTACGGTCGCACTAAAACAAGATAGACTTTATAATGTCGATGAAAAGACACATCTTCAATAATGTATCTGTGAACAACTTTGTGAGAATCGGAAGTTACCATTAGAAAGAGACACATTGAATCTGAATCCAAAACTGGAGCGATCCCGAGTGATCTACTCCAATCCACTTCGAACCACTTATAATGGGTCGGCGATTGGAAAGGAACCGGAAAATTATTAAAGGAGAGCTGGATAAATAAAACATAATTATTTTTCATAACATTTAATGAATTACACCAAAACAAATAACATACACGTTTATCATAACCATTCGGCAAGTTGCATTGAATTTGACCGACTAGAGATCTATTATTATACAAGTTAGAAAAAACAAGGCGAAAATCATTTCGCAACAATTCGTTTTTTCCATCCCGTATGCTACTTACTGTTACGTAGGTAGGTACTATAGAAATATTATATCAAATTTATAAATAAAGGTCCATATAACAATCTATTTTAGACGGAGTAAAGAATCTATTAGGTACAGATTTTAACCTTATTACGGTCGAAAATGTTGATAGGTGATCATTTCATTTGAACACTTGGAAACAAAACAGACATAACTGCACTATGTGCTAAACGAGAGCTGTCAAAAGAAATGTCACTTAAACTATTTCCGACTGAATAAGAACGTACCTAATAAGTATCATTGATTACTTATAATGTCTAGATTGAGTAGCACGGTTGATGGCTAAATCTGGAACTCTCGCTGTGTGTCCTTCTGACTAATACTAACTTGTTTTAATTCAATATCGATCTTTATTGTTTAATTTGCAGTTAATTATACTAGTGAATGTTGCTGATAAAAACTGAATTTCTTCAATAACTTACGACGATGTTAAATTTTAACAAACAAAATCAAATTTTAAAACAGACTATCTAATAAATTAACAATAAATACGTTGCTCAGCAACGTTAATGTAACTAACAACGACATAACTCACATTGAGAGCGGAAAAATATTTAGAGGTGAAAGGGAGACATATTTGTTTTTAAAAGAACTTTAATCTCCTAATTCTATACATTATAATATAATCAATCAGAAATTTTCTTCAAATTCGTTGGTTCAATAGAATAAGCCTAATTTGTATCTGGCCCCACTTCTAAATCTTTGATTTATTCGTTGTACTCAAAATAGACGTAAGCCACGGAAGACACCACAAAACCGGATTACAAGTGATGCGACGCGAATACTTTAATTTCTACAGAATTTTCACCTATGTGCCAAATTTAACAATATTTTTAAGACGATAATTTCACTAAAAATTAACAAAATAATTAAAAATCTTTATTTATACAAAAAAAAAACTAGAATAACTTTGTAAAAAAAAAACTTAAAAAAAGAAGGAAGACATGACTGAAGAGATTCAGTGCTTTTTGGCAAAAATACAAGTAAGCTTATAGTGGAACTCACTGTACTTAAGCATATCATACTTACTAACCCAATAAGAACGTGTTATACATCTTTGGGCAAATAAAGCTAACATATTTAAGAAAGGTCGTTATTAAGTCTAATTTTGTTATTGAGTACATCACATTGATTAAAATGGTCCCTGGCTATATAATTAGTATAATTGTAAACAAATATTTCAAACATCTGGTCTGGATATTGTATATGTCTCCACAAGGCACATATATATTAAATGTTAATTTTGTATAATTCATATGTAGGTTAGTCGGCCGGCCGTGACACTGGTAACTGACTATTTACACGATATGCAGTACATTCACTATAGTTTATTAAAATTCTAGATTAACATTTAATTAATGGCACTGTTAAATATATAGCGTTTGATTTTTACGTTTAAAATTGATTTATATATATGTATTTGTGTATAGTTATAAATATTTGCTCTAACATCACATCAGTACAATTTTCCTAACATAATAAAGTAACATTTAGCTAGTATTGGTTCGTTTTACAATGACTTCAAATATCATCCTCGCATCACCAAGCACGCCCGCGTCATACAGTCTTTAAAAGTTTTTGGTGGACTAGGGACAACAAATTCTCGGGGGAAATTATCGAAGTTACATAGGTACTTATTTATATTTAAATATCCATAGGGTCGGTGTATCGCCTCCATAAAATAATAATTTAATAGGTACGTTACCCTTAATTTTGTAGATATGCTTATAAATCTAGTAAAGGAAATATATCTTTTAATACTTACTTATAAGCAGATTGAAATTACGTTAGGTTATTCAACAATTTCTCCGAAGTTACCTATGAAAGTGTACCCTCAATATTTACCATTAAACTTGATATCGTAAATTACGGCTTTGCTAGAAATACCTAGCTAGTTATTTTTAAAGCTTTAACTAAAAGATAAATAAGTAAGCACCTGATGTGAAAACAACAAGAAAGTAGATTAACTTTGTAATGCGACCCGTAATTATTATCAATCAAGCGGCCTTTCACTTACTTCCAGTATATCGGGAGTCCTTCAATCAAAGGGTGAGTGAAGTCACAGCTGCACTGATAATTGATAAATTATTCGGCAACGTCGTCGCATTGAGAATGTACATTTAGACGTTGTCACAGGACAGTTTAAATATGTCCCTATTTAAGAGTCAGTAAGGTTATGGTTCAATACTAAATTTAAAGTAACTTTTTCTTTGTTGTGTTTGATAAAACATGTTGCACATTTACAATACTTACTTTCTGACATTCTGACTTTCAAAAGAAGTTCTTTTTAGTTTATGGAGAACTTTACTTAGTTACCTAGTCCCATAATTAATTTTGATAATACTGATCCTATTTTTGTAAAGATTTTCTTTTTTGCATATATATTTCATTAAATTTGTATATGGTTCAACTACTCTTTGTTGTAAATCATTCGTCGGCCTAAAGTCTCCAACTCACACAAGTACTCAAACTCACTGTTTCTACTTAGTTATAAAGTGAAATTTTGAGCTGTTCAGTAAAACGTAAAAAAAAATGGAGAAAGTGCCACATACTAAATTTAGAACGGTCAATTGCTCTAAATCTAACATTAATACATAACTATTAACAATTTTTCCATAAAATATAATTAACACCGATATATTTATTAAAATTCCAATTGACATGACAATTAATTTATAAAGCGTGTGCGAAATTTTGTTACAATTATTGACACATTACATATTGTGTCAATATTACGCTCAAACTCCCCATAAACATATTTTTTGGATTTACGTCATTGTTCTGCATGGCCGCGGAATGAACACAATGGTATATATAAATAGATTTATAATAACAACACTCATACCAACATTATTTAGACCACTTTGATTTGATTAAACATTTTTATAGATCTAAATTAGGATCTACGACCATTATATACGGAAGTAATAAAATATTATAGGCCCTGTAATACTGACTTATATGTCGGCATAATTGACATCTAAAGACACAGATAATATATCCAATATTATATTGTGAGAATCATTCAACTAAAGTACCTAATTACAAAATTATTCTGCACACTCTCACTCCACAAATAGAGATTACAGCTTCTTATACAATAAACACATTTAACTTATAACAATAATCTACAATAACATTCGTTAACAATTCACATAAAACTGCTTTTGAGCCCTCAACACATCACTTAAAAATGCATTCGAATTACGTTTAATTTATTAGTCTGTATATTATATTCGAGCGCCGCGCCTTCGTCGGACCGCGACGCGACGAGTGACATATAGAGCGAGCCGCGCCAGCGCTTCAGACTGCAACAAAAAACAAGTTCTCATTATGCTTTTTGTCTCACAAACCGCCGAGTCTTGCCTTCAAAAGCTACAGCGAGGCGATCAAAGGAAAGTACTCCTGGCAGTTTTTAACAGTAAGGTCTATATAGGCGTCGGTGCGGCGGCAGCACGCGCACTCACCCTGGTCGAAGGTGCTGGGGTTGATGTAGGACAGCAGGTCCTGGTCGCTCATGTCGGTGAGGCCGGTGACGGGCGCCGCCATCTCCTGCGACACGGCCTGCGACACGGCGTGCGACACGGCCTGCGACACGGCCTGCGTGACGGCCTGCGACACGGCCTGCGACATGGCGGGCTCGGCGGGCGGCTGCGCGGCCGGCGCGCCCGACTCCGTGGACAGGATGTTGGCCGTGTTGATGGCCGACGTCACCAGCGCGTTCATCGTCGAGTCCGACGTCAGGATCTCCGCCGCCGCCGACAGGATCATGGACTTGACGGCGGCCGGCGGCGTCTTCACCGAGCTGTGCAGGTCCGACATGAGCAGCAGCTCGTCGCCGGGCGGCAGGCCCTGCGGCAGGCTCTGCGGCAGGCCCTGCGGCAGGCCGGGCGGCAGGCCGGGCGCCGGCGCCGCGGCCGCCAGGTGGTCGGCGGCGCGCGCGTTGACGAGCGCGTCCAGGCGCGCGGCGTCGCCCGGCAGCATGGCGGCCGTGGCCTTCATGGCGTCCTCCACCAGCGCCTCCATGTGCGCGCTCTGCTGCGCCAGGCGCCGCTCGATCTGGTTGGGCTCCAGCTCCATCTTGGTGACGGTGAAGGGGTTGAAGCTGTCCTGCGGCGGCGGCGGCAGCGCGTCGAAGGCGAGGTGGCGGCGCTCGGGCTTCAGGTCAGGCGCCAGCGGCGGCGCGTGCGGCAGGCCGGCCATGCCGCCCAGCAGCGGCTGCTCGCCGTACATCTGCGGCGCCGGCTCCGAGTTGAAGATGGCGGCCGTCACCGTCTCCACCATCTTGTCGGTCTGCACTTGGTTCTGGATGGCCTGCAGCTGCTGCGTGAACGTGGCCAGCGGCGACTGCGGCTCGCTGCCCGTCGGCGTGCTCGGGGACAGCTTCACCCCCTCGTAGTTCCCGACGTAGTTCATCTGGGGACATAAACCTCATTGAATTTTTTTCTTATATCTAATTAAATTATATTATGTATTCTGGTTTCGATTCTTACCTGTCCTTGTGAATCCATGCTAATCGACTCTGACTTGAGTCGCAAGTCCACAACTTTCATGTCTTCGCTCATAAGATTCTGTGAGGTCGACGGACTTTGATTGTCCGGCCCGTCGGGCCCGCATGATGTCTCAGAATGGTCAATCAAGGAGTGTTGACTCGATTCATCCGCCACCTACAAATAATATACGCAATATAGGTGTTATTTTGAAATGTAATGCGTAACAGGATTATGCCATGTACTGGGTTATTGGTAATTGAACCAGAATCTTTTAAGATGACATAAGGAATTTCCAATCCTTATATTATTATTAATCACAAAATAAACAAATATCCAAAACTGAAAAGAGTATTGAAATCGGACCATTCAATTTATTACCTACGATCGATGTTTGAAGGAGTAAAACTGGAGCTTCAGAAAAAATCAAAACCCCAAACATTTTAAAAATGCTTTCGGATTACCTGATTTGGGCTCAAATGATTGAAAATGACCTCCCGGAATGATGGAATGAATTATGTCATCTTGAAAAATTCCGGTCTAATTACCAATAAAGCTGTATAGGTCTCTAAGGTGCGATTCAGTGCTAAATATTCTGACTATTATATTCGGCATAAATGTCTTTAGATTAAAACTGTTAGATACATGTAACCTACTCTCAGAACTAATGGCTCCGTCTGGTACTGGATCTAATTTTAGTTTAAAACAGCTACACCTACACATTAAATTCAATCTGACTATACAGGGTTGATTTGTAGTCACCGGACAATTTTTTTTTAACATATTAAGCAAACGATGGCCACTCTAGAATAAAGACAACTACGCGCAAAACATCTTGTAGTACTACGTCGTAGTATTATCAAAGAAATGCCGCGTCGTAGTAGGTATGTTCATCGACAGCTACTATTTGCATAAAAGTTTATGGTGCCATAATCTTAATTTTTTTATACTGAGCTATACTAAAATAAATATGCAGGTACGTTTATTTCATTCCAAAGAAACTAACATTTAAATTTGGCTGATGATTACAAATCAACCCTGTATACAGGTTCCCTATGGCTTCACTAAAATTTGGGTAGTCATGATAAATTTGACATAATTTATTTTGCAATGTGGGAAACAGTAACACACCTCACTCTTGAGCGCCAGCGGGTCGGGCAGGATGTGCGAGGGGCAGCGCGCGGGCGGCGCGGGCGGCGGCATCATGGCGTTCCACAGCATCACGGGCCGCGCGTCGTCGCCACCTGCCGGAGACCACAGTCAGCGCGCGCCAAGCCGGACGGCCAGCCTAGCTCGGCGCCGCCACGCCCAGCGGCACGACGCAACCACTATCGCCATCTCCACACTTTCTCTCAACTAATCAACAGAGCGCGAGGATGCTGAGCCGCTCTAACAAAGCATACTCCTCGCGTGTCATGACGGTTATCGACTCCGCAATTGATACGAAATCCAAAGAATGTTGTTTCAAGAGCTACTCAAAATTCAGCTTTTAGATGACTGCAACTGATATGGCAGGGAACTGGGTGTACTCACGCACGGTCCAAAACTTAGAAATGACTCCACATTAGGTGAAATTGGATAAAAATATAGTTGGGAAATCCAGGGAGAATGATCTGAAGCGAGTAAAATGAACCAATAAAGTTCTGGTTCGATTTTTTTCTTATGTTGTCAGCTCCAGTCCAGTCCACCTCCATCCTTGGTGTTGTTTTTACAGAGGAGAGTTCATCAAACTACCATTCAGGTGAAGACATTTAGGGTCTTCCAATAATAGTCATTTATATTTTAATAGCTGATCAAGGAAAAGAATGAAATGATGAGTGGATCGGAATAAAAAAAAATATTGTATAGTGTTAGACCCAACTAAATTACGAAAAAAAATTTCTTCACATAGAAGAATTTTGAAATTTTAATTAATGAAAAACATTTAAAAAACATATTTTTTTTTGTAATTCCGACCCACTCATCATTTCATTCTTAATCTGCTATCAAAATATAATTGACTACTATAGGACGACCCTGTATTTATATAAAACGACCAGAGTAATCATTACTTGGGAAACTGAGTTACTTGTAATAAAGTTCTCGGAAAAATATCTAGTAGTATTGTAATGAAGCCGATATTGTTACAGATATGTTCATAAAAACATATGATTAGAAAGTGAGGAGATCGCGAAAGGCGTTGTCGACGGCTTATCTGAGAACAATGGCGGCGCGCGCGTTCGTCTACGTGATATATGGGAAGGGGTTTGTGGAGTCAGTGCCTATAATCCGGGTAGTGTCATTGGATAGTGAAGTTTGTGTATGTGATTTCAGTTTAGAATGATTTTGAATTTATTTAAGAAATGATTCTGAAATTTCTTAGATTTGTTTATAGTAGAACAATTTTCTAAGTGTATTTGTATATTCTGTATTGTATTTGACAGGAAAAGTGTATTATTTTTTGTAGAGTTTGTGATTTTTTTTTTCGAAGCGCTGGATTCCGTAGCTTCAAAAACTAATATATAAGAAGTGTGCACCGATTTTTTTTTTTAAGTGTAAACGTGTTAAGTTTATTTAAAACACTAAAGCTGCGACAGTTAATCGTGATATTTTTTTGTCAAAAGTTACTCTTTTTTTAAGTGAACTGTACGGAAACCAGCTAGGTATGTTGTGTTTCATGTGCTGTGTTGGGCGTGACTTGCGTGTGTCTATGTTTTTGGGTGTTAATACCGTGCTTAACCAGGGCTTGACTCAGCAGGCCGCGTCGCGAGGGCGCTACCTAGACAGACCTAGCTTGAACAAAGGGAAAAAAACAAAAGAGCGCGAATCGCATCAGTCATTTCTTCTTTGTTGCATACTTAGACTAAATAAACAAACAATCAATTGATCCCACATTATTATGGTAATAAATGTAAGTATGTATAGGATATGGCAAACAATATACATGCATGGACATTTAAAAGCGAATTGTTACTGACTAGGTATCTATAACTACTTTAACTCCTTAAAGTTGCAAATAAGTTAATTTTCTATACAACAACAATTTTTACAAATGTCAATATTAGTAAGCATTATGTAGCCACCCTGTATTTATTTTCCGCAAAAATTTTACTCAATCAATAAAAAATGTACATTACTTGGAATCCAATTTTTTTTTATTGATGAGATTTAAAAAAATGTTAAAATATGCAGCAACGTACAATCTTAATGATGAGGCTCACATTGACTATTACGATATCGAAAATACAATTATCGCTTTGTGCCTAATTAGATTTGAAAAAAAAAAGTTGTGCTATACAGCCTTTTTTTAACTGTAGGAAACAACTAGAGTCTGGCTAACGAAAGTAGACAATGGGGGTTTTTGCAAACTTTTTATATGGTAACTTATTCTTGTGTCACTGTTGTCAATCGAACGGTTGTTGGTGATTTTGGTAATTTTACTTTGGTTAATTTACTAATTAATGAATAAAAATAATTATTGTATTTTTTTTAAGCCTGATTAATACTAGTTGCCTATCATTTTGATTATATACTTCTGAATCAAAAAATAATACAGTACCAATGTTGTTATTTTTAACGATAATTTCGTAAAAAAAATTAATCAAGTATCATGTTTGTTTAATCCATATGTGTCGTGCTATAGTCGGGGTTACCGTGATGGGATTTTTTAAATTCTCCAGATTTTTTCATTCTCTACTTTCATTAGCCAGACTATAGTAAATAGCAATAAGCAATTTGATAAAAGATTTTAAGCAGAATGTCAGTCAGCAAGGCTAACATACAACCGTACTTAGTTTCAACGGAAACTTCAACTTTTAAATGAATGTTAGAGAAAAAATTAACACTTTTATATCTATAACACACAGAATATTGTAACAGGTTTGCAATGTTTTATCTATCTGTTGATGAGAATCTACACAATTTTTGATTTTCAAATAAGGTAGGTACAGCCAACGAGAAGCGATACCAAAAGTAGACAAAACCAATACAATTTCATTATGAAATGCAGGATTGTATAACGTTTTGAAAGTTAGATATTTTGGTAAAATATACGAATCCGTCATGATCTTGACATATTTGAGAGCTGGGAGGACGAGATAATACGACAAAATACATAAGATGGAAATAGATAATAGATTGCCTACTCAACAGTCCTTCTTTTCGTAACGCTGCTTATAATTGGCAGTACTTTAGTCAGCTCTGAATAATTGCGTGATATGGCAAGAGCACAGATGACTTCAAAAGGCGAGCTATTTTGATTGACCAATGGCTAGGCCATGGAATAGTTCTAAGAACTGCTTGATAACGCGTTTATTTACTCAGTCATTTTAAAAGAGACCCTCCTTTTGTCTGTATGTCCGCGTAAATCATCAGAAAGAAAGAACAGATTTGATCTGGTTTGCTTAAGAGTAGATTTCAAGGCTCACGATAGATTTTTAAACATCGCGATACATTATTCACAAGCCCAGTTAAAGTAGATGAGCATATAAATTAGTAAGGAATTCAATTGTTTAACTACTTAAAGACAAACTAAGCCCGATCGTGGCCGGGTACCTACTACAGTTAGTTATACATCGTGCTAACTAAAGAACGTCAAACCTGAAAGTAGTTAGTTCAGAATCGAGAGTGAAATCCATTCCATTAAAAATAAATAGGGGCCATATTTTAAATAAATTGTTTGATGGTTCGGTTTCAACTATTTTCACTATTTATTAAGTAATTTAATTAAATCCGCAGTTTGAAGAATTTTAGATAATATTTTTCGAGCGTTTGACGTTTTCTGTCTGAGCTCGTACAGTACTGCTTGCGCATTTAATAGGAGTTACGTTTATTTAAGGAAAATTTTAAAAGACGAACGCCATTTTTATTTGCTAATAAATTTTGTTGTTTTTTTTGATAAAGCTGCAGCAATGTCGCAATGAGAAGAGTTTGTTAAGCGGCGACGTCGCACTGGATAGATTTATTTGCAAGAAATGCAAGGAAACAAGAAATAGCAAATATAGTCTAAATAATCCGCGAAAATAAAATTGACTACCTATTTAATATTATTTGTTTATTTTTATATTACAAAATAAGTTGAGGTGTCTGAGGTTTTGCGTTCTTTCACTAACACGTTGTATAACACACTGTCTCAGATAGAGTTAGAAAAGTGTTATGGGTTAAAAAAATCATAGGCAGATTTATAAGCGTTAAGTACATTAAATATATGTTATAGATATAAATGTGTTCCAGTAATGGGCCTGTTTTTAACCAACATAGAAATAAATTTTGTTGATATATTGACGGCACTCTGGCAACCATCTGGGCAAATGCGTGTAATAAAACAAAAAAATAACGACATCTTGATTGCAATTATGGCTGTCATATTAGCCCTGCATCTTAGACAAAAACAGAATTAAAGCAAGACATATACGAGTATATCATCACCGAGAAATTGTAAAAACACGTTGATTCATAATTTAAATTATTACGTTGTAGGTTTACATAACAGAACTGATCCATAGATTAATTATAAAATATCGGTTTTTACAATCATCCGCTGATCATATACACAGATTCATTACCTTTTTTATTACTTTAATTTAATTTATCATAGATGGTTTATTTCAATATACTGGCAACCTCTAAGAACTAAATAACTTCAATCACACCAACTTTTTTTTTTAAGTTTTCCTTTGTATTCTTTAGAATTTGTCTACACTGTAGCCTTCCAGGCAACACTTTCTTTGACTTGAGACTTAATTTACATAACAATTAATAATAAAACTGATTTATCACATTGCGTAGTGTACTGTAGCGAGTTTTTAACTTATCTTTTTCTTATTTTTGTAAAATTTACAAAATAAAACAAGTGAATAGCTAAGAGTTGAGCAACAACATTTGTTGATTATGGTATCCGTTAATTTAGCCGTAAAAGGTGGCCAGTATAACAAAATTTACCTTGCATAACAATCTTGTGGCACATTTCTTATTTTTTTCAACTAAATAAAACAATTTCATCACTTTTTATTGTAAGCACTTACAATCTCAGGTTTTAAATTGGTGCGTATGACTTATTAAGGCAGTATTTATTTATAAGAAAGCTCTCAATTTACGACTTGGCTACGAATATTTTTTGCAATATTTAAGAAGTAATTTAATGAAAATTATAAGCAATATTGCGAAACATCATAAGGCATTGTTAAAACAGTTTTCTCGACACAGTAATGGTATATATTAACAATGTTAGTTTATTAGTTTTATATCCCAAAACAAATATAACTTATTGCCATTGATTTTCAAATTAATTCCCATTCCCAAGAATAATATGAAAATCCAGACATAAGTTATTTTGTCATAGCGTATGAAAGAAAACGGGCAAGAAACATAATTATGAAACTGATACCAAAGTAAAGACTAAACAATTATAACTACTTCTATCAGATTTGTTTTCTTAAGAATTATATAATTTTATTTTAATCCGAAGAATCATTGGCCGTTTTCTATAAGCAAAATGCGTGTAGCGTTTAATTATGACTGTGATTCCGAGACTTAGAGTTGAAAACGATGTAGCCATAATTTTTGAAGGAGTTTGAGTTTGACTGCCTATGAAAATTAATATAAACTGCCTCGGATTCACAGGTGAGACCTAAACGATTTCCCACCGCACTCCATAAAAAAACTTAAAAATATCAAGCTCTGATAATTGAACGCAACCAACATTCAATCAGGGTTTGAGATTCGCGACGGCACTGTCAATCACCTTCCCTTTCGCACGTCACGCCTGCTGCTTATCCGCGTCTCCGTCAGGTAGAGAGGACGAGAGACAGTATTGCCAACCGTGTAACATAAGATTGAGGCGTCATTTGTTTCAGACGTAAGGATTTGCCGTTGGGGGATCGTTCTGTGCTTGTGAAGCCATTCACCACGAAGCCGAGGGAAGCGAGAGTGCGCTGCGGGCGGCGGGGTACCTTGCGAATGGTGGCGGGTGCAGTGCTGCGGGCCCGTGTCCTGCGCGGGCGGCGTGTAGTAGAACAGGTGCGGCTCGGAGGCCTTGCCGCCCGAGTGCACGAACACCTGCACGCACACCGCCTCGCTGATGTCCGTGCGCTGGTACGGCGGCACGCAGCACACCAGGTGCGTCTGCAATCGGAACACTGGCGAGTCAGTCTTTGACACACTACCTGCTGCGAACTGGGATTTTATCTCTATACAGTAGAATCCGTTTGTTATGACTCCGCTTATATTGACCAACCGCTTATTATGACGTGTTTACACAGTGAAGTTTGGTTTTCATAGAAATTATGTAACTAAGTCGGATATAATGACTTCGCCTATAGTGACATATCGTTTATTTTATCAAATTTTTTCCGCTTATAGTGACCGACACTTACAGTGTTCGAGAGAGTCACGTTATACCCAAAGACTTTCGGCGCGTGAAAGGCTTTTTTTGATTAGACCCTCAGTGCGTAGATTTACTTATTGAGTCTACTTATTAATATCTACTTTGATTGATTTCTATTTTATTCCTTTCTATTAAAATAAATCACATACTAACTTAAACAGTTTATTTATTCTTGCAGTACCTATGCTTTGTATGACATCCATTTAGTATGACTTGTTTCTTATTTCCCTTCGATGTCATTATAAACGGATTCCACTGTACTTACCATTTTTGACCTGTACGTAACAAGAGCCTCTTGCGACACATCGATGTGGTCGACCAACAAAATACATGGCTGGAAAGTTTATACTGGCCACTAGATTAACGCCTAGATTTTAGAATAGCTTGATATTAAGCGTGATATTAAAGGCGACTAATACAAGTGGTAGAACTCCTTCAGGACGACCACCGTTCATATAATATCTGCAGCCAAATATCATCATCATCATCATCATCATCACAACTCCGTGTAATGAGCCCACTGAATGAGTCTCTTCTTTGGGTGACGAGGAGGTTTAGGCCGTAATCCACCAAGCTGACCCAGTGCTGGTTGGTGGATGTCAGATATTTCAGGGTGTCGAAATGGCTTCTGACAAACCCTAACGACTACTGTATACAAGTATACAGCACCCGGGACCGACTGATTAACGTGCCCTCCGAAGCACGGAAGTCGTCGTGAGAAATGAATGGTCGGCGGTCACCCATCCTAATACCGGCCGCACCGAGCGCGCTTAACCTGCGATATCGTTTGATATGCACAGTAACCATGGCGCCACGACGACCTCAATACGCCAGCCAAATATCACTGCTCTATATGTGTTGCAACAGTATTTTATCTTCACTTACCAACAAGCGAGATTGAGGTCGAACGCGGGTTAAGTCACAAATATAAAAACACGGCCTTTCTATTCATTATGCATAATTTGAAAGGTCAATGGCTGCCAAAAAAAAGCTCACCTGCTGTAAATACTCTTTATCAGGAACCACCTCCTCCTCCCACGAGGTTCTGCCCTCATGCCGCTGACAGAAGACCACCCGACTCTCCTTCAGGAAGTTCTTGCCCAGGATGTAGAGCTCCAGCCCGCCGGTCGCTGGACAGGACACCAGCGACTTGCGACTCACTTCCGGAACTCCAGGGGGTTGGGCTGAAGGAAGAAATGATAGCAATTGGGAACAAAAAAAAAACAAAAATTGTTGAACCAGCAGAATTGTTGGAGCAAAGGACGAGACAATTAGAGAAAAGAAAATGGGAAAATGATGAGATTTTATTTTATTTGTCTTTATCTTTTTTATATCCGTAAATCATGTTGCTAATTTTGGTACAATGATTAGTTTAATGTCTTATCCGAAACAAAAGAAATCCATATTTAACACCAAAAACATGAGGTAAGTTAAATACGTGTTGTACATCTTAAAGGAAAAATGTAAACAAATTTTACTTGGCATTGGGTTGCTTACAATTTTTGCCAATCAAATTGATGAGTTTTTATGTAGGTATAATAAATATGAGGGCTTAACACTCCTTCATAAAGTTAAAATACGTTTACTTGATTGGTTTGATTGTTTTTGTTGATTGACTTCATAAGCCGAATAACCGCCGTTCCAGATTCAAAAGAATTGCGTTGGTAGATTATTGATTTTCGACAGTTAATTGTTAGGGAAGGATAAAAATTATAACATCTACGTCGACGAAATCGACAGCTTAATCTTTTGTGTGTACAAAAGAGCTAGTCTAAAAGCTAATGGTTTATTAGTTATTAAGTTTTTTAATTCCACATGGGCAAGTTTTTATTTTTTCGATAGCTGATTATTCAGTAATAATATACTGAATAATCAGCTATCAGCAGAAGCAGCTGAAGCAGGAGTTGTATCTCCTGCTTCCGGTATATCGTCAACTTTTGGGATACTCTTGTATATTAAACAAGCTTTTTCCCGCAACTTCGTACGCGCATAACAGAAAATTTCTTCTGATATGAATTTCTTCCATAATGCATCCAGATATACATTGAAGAACCATTTTACTAAGTTTCACATCACGGTACACCCAAGAAATAAGATTTTTCATACAAATTAAAAAGTCCAATAATTCCCGTTCCTGTGGAAATTTTGGCAATTCCTTCCTTAGTGCTCCCCTACAACTTCCAAGTATTGTATGTTCCAAATTTCAGCTCTCTACGGCTAGTAGTTTTGGCTGTGCGTTGTCTGTAGTCATTCAGTCAGTAACGGAAGAGTTTTATATATAAAGAAAGATATATTGTATACATATATTATTGTATGTACTTGTTTACTGTACCTATAATTTACTGTACACGTTGCGAGCTTATAATTTACTGTCATATGACGAGTTCTTAAAGCAATTAAACTACCTTTGTTTTTGCTTGTGTAGATTCGAGAGAATGAGTTTCATATCAATCATATTCTGGCTGACTTTGAAGCCCTTTAACGGAATTTTAAATCTTAAATAAAATTGGCTGGAATCTGCTTGTAACTTACTGCAAATAATTTGCGTAGAGCAGACTTGTAGAGTTTCCGTGAGGCCCTCACTGTTGAGTATGTCAGTGCGGAAGACCATGCGACACCGGGTGGACTTCTTCTTGCCGCGAGAAACCATGGCGCCGCCGAGCCCGCCGCCGCCGCCGCCGCCGCCCGTGCCGAGGGATTCACCGAAACGATGCTCCACGTCCACGTTGCGCTCCTGGTACCAATGGAATAAAGTTCATTGAATTAAAAGTGAAGACTTGTGTTTTTTTTTCAAGTTCGAAGGGATCATTGACGACCACTTTGGAGATGGGGTAACACTGTCTGCCTCAGACGCCAGTAGTCGCGGGTTCGATGTAGAATGAGGCACTTCTGCAGCTGCTACAATGACGTTAGTTCGAAGGGATTATAAAATGGAGAATGAGGCACTTCTGCAGCTGCTGCGATGACGTAAGTTGGAAGGGATTATAAAATGGAGAATAAGGCTCTTCTGCAGCTGCTACGATGCCGTAAGTCCGAAGGGATTATAAAATGGAGAATGAGGCACTTTTGCTGCTGCTACTTTCTCTTGGTTAATAATAGTAGTCGAATATAACTTGACTTAGTTATAATCTTACTTTAGTCCTTGCTTGGTGGTAGGATCCCTTCTGGGTCCGCCTGGCTAGCGACCACCCTTTATGTAAAGTCTGCCGCCAAATGTTACCGCTCCGGCGGTAATGTGTTCCGGCAATATTGTATAAAGAGCCAGTTCCTTCCTAAGCCCGTGTGCTTTCATCTTCGACCTCATCGTCACTTACCATCAGGTGAGATTGAGGTCAAACGCGGGTTTAGTCACTTATAAAAAAAAAAAAAAAAGTCCCATATTGATTTTACGATTTTCTATATTCGAGTTCTATAATACAATTATAAGTAAAACAAATACAATGAACTCTGTTTACCTAGTAACGCGAAAAAACTACCTTTTCAACGAAAACCGACTAGAGAAGAGAATGATGCAATTTGCCCGGTTTATCCCATCTATATTTATAGCTGTATACTTATTGATCTCAAATTTTACTTCAAGACAGTTACACATATTATTGAGTATAAGCAATATCTTAATTTAGCCAATAATATTACAAATACAAGTAACTGCAAATAAGTTCGTAATTAAATTAAGTCTTGTTCCAAACAATGGTTTTTTAAAATAACATTCAGTGTTAGAAAATGGCAGCTCAAAACTTTACTCAGGAATCAGGATAAAGGGGGCTTGGTTTCCAGGCAACCCTCTTCTTATGAATTAGATCCTTGCCTTTGGCAAACCCGGACTCGTTACCTGTTGCCAAGGATAAAATAATTGATTTACGGCGCTAATTAGATGCGATATTGTTTAGATTAGTAAAAACATTTTTGTATTAATTAAGAATTTTCATTCCTCCTAGAACAATACAATACCTTAAGAATAAAGGATGAACTTATTTTGTTGTTTCTGTCCATGGACTTTTAAAAAGTAAGAAATAATTGGGATTTGGGTTAATACCATAGAAAAAGTACTAGAAAAATATAAAAAAGGATCTTGCATTGCTTTGACCTGAGCGTTTCCCAAAGAAGAAATATAACTTTTAAAAAAGTTCTTATCCTACCAGTGTGAATAAAAACAACATTCCCGGTTTGAATTATCTCATTGTTTCATCTAACTAGAAATAATAAATAAATAATAATAAAATCCCCAGAGAAACGTTTTCATCTTAGGAATTTCACAAAACCCATGATGAAGTCAGTCATCACATACTTCGGCTAGTTAAACTAGTTGTTGATAGTTGTTGAATAAGATATTACAGTAGACCAAGTTTCAAACGAATTTTTAGCAAAAAGGGGCATCATTCAGTTGTTTCGATGGTATGTCTGATTATAAATAAATGTCGGTATCGGTTAACTAAACATGTCGGTCTGCACGGAAATCAGAGTGTAAAAGTAAGAATTTTTTCTGAGCCCAACTATAAATTCCCCGACTATTAATAGGTAGTTATAAGCCGAGCTTACTCGGATAAGTTAAAAGGTAGGAACGATACGGTAATCTGGGGACAGCAGGTACCGTAAGGTTTGTGTGCGCCTTGTAGTTTGTAAATAAAGAGAATATAAGCGCAAACCAATATTACGGCAAATATAAGAATTTCATTTGAAAGATATAAAATAAAATAATAAAAAATGACGCGGGTTGTCCGTCAGAAAATATTTACTCCACACAATTGTTTTTCTTCTGAAAGTAGAGGGATCCCGTGATCCTGCTATACCTCCCTTCCACCAACCTTATAAACGATATTTGTATTAGAAAAGCAAAGTCAACTATCGCAACGATTTGTTAAATAAAAGGCATTCCCCCATGTCCACGTCCGTGTTTGTGTCCCGTGTCTGTCCACGACTATCCTCATCTCCATCCACATTATCTGTATTATCCCTCACCTCTATCGCTACATCTATTATTATCTATCTACTTCTATCTTTACCTCTATATCTATGTCTACGTTTCTGTCTAGTACTTGATTGCCTAATGTATAAATATAATAGTAGACTCCAGAAGATCACCAACTCGTTCATGGGTCACGCTTTTATAATAAAATTCCAAAATATTTAAGATTAACCCTTCGATAGATTTAAGGATAAGTATAAAGTTTTACTATAAGATGCAAGAAGATTGTTAATTGTTATTGTGTATTTTTAAAACAACCAGCTGTTGAGTTTCTTGCCACTTCTCAACAGATCGACTTTCCGAAGTGGTGGTAGATTCAGTTCAATTTGTAAATTGTGACTTAAATACTTACGCAATAAAGATTCTTTTGCCTTGGCTATCCGCTAAATATAATTAATTATTTATTTCATAAGTAAGCTGCTTCGCAACATTGCCGCATATCGGTCCCTCACAACGGTACCTATAATTATAAGGAATAGATAGGTACTTGACTTTGTTGCCATTTTTTCCTATTTGTGATTCGTGCCAACAACAATGATATTAAAAAAGCACGTGGTTTTGTTTTTAAAGTTGTTTTGTTGTTTTTACGTCGAGATAACCGCGGTCGTTGAACTTGATAAAAACTGTTTTGTGTAAGTAAGTGGAGATTTGAGTGAGAATGGTGCATTGGTTGCCTGCAGTCGTTGGGTTGGTTCCTGTGTTTGAATCCCAGAGGTGCCAGTATAGAAAAAAAAATTTAAAGTGGCCCAGGTCTGGCTGTTTACTAGGATTCCTTTGTTCCGCTATATAATGGTGCGTAAAGATTACTGTAAAGGAACTTATAATGTAACATTCTGCGCACTACAAATAACGCAACGTGCGCAGAATGGTACATTACTAGTTCCATTACAGCAATCTGTACGCACCATTAGGTATGTAAGCTTTCTTTACGGCCACACAGATGTTGTGTAGGTTTGTACTAAATTTAATTTTTAAATAAAGCCCTAGGTAATATATTAAACAACTAGCTGTGCCCGCGGCTCCGCTCGCGATAATTTCGGGATAAAAAGTATCCTATGTTACTTCTAGTACCTCTCATGATTCGTCGAGTAGTTTTTGCGTGAAAGCTGAACAAATATCCACGCTTTCATATTTATAATATTAGTAAGGATAAGGATTGACATTTTATAATATTTGACAATTAATTGTTTAGATCACTTTCACTTATGAGGCTTAAGTATCTATGGAACGAAAATACTTCGGCGCAAAGCTTCCGAGTAAACTATATTGAAAATTGACCCGTCCGGCACGTGAACATGAAGATTTCTAGAACTGCTAACCAGGGAAAGAGCGACGTATAACTGACCATGCGAGAAACTACTGACACCGAGATCTACTCCAGCAACACGAAGTCTGCCCTTGAGCCTTATTAATTGTCATTGCAAAACACACCGATACTGGGAAATGCGTTCTTTTAAATTGAAATGGAAAATTATTTGGTATTATGGGAATTCTGGGAATAAAGACGGTTTCTCCTGCACCGCAACCTGTTAAAATTTGAGATATCCAAATAGAATTATACCCAGAAATATGTACAACTTACAACAGAAAAGAAATGAAATTAAAGCTGAAACGCCTGTGCAATGCTATCTACCTATACCTACTTCACTTAAAAATAAATACCTATAACTACAATAATTAATAAAAGTACCTACGCTCTTACCTAAAAAATACAAAAAAACAACTGAACATAAATTAGCCAAAATTTGGAATTTGACCGAATATTTAAACACTACCAAAACAACTAATACCTATTTTATAAAATAACAATGAAAGAAATTCAAATAAACTATTTAAAGACTAAAAGTCGCGCTGATAAGCACGGTTTATAATATCAATTATTGTCTGTCAGTAAAGTCGAAAGCTCTGAACGCATCAACAGCCAAATATTGAATGAATTATAAAGCTTGCGCTCGCCTCCCGCCTTTTTATACCCTACCGCCGCCGTGAGCCGCGTCGAGCGCGGCAACCGTTACGCAAAAATAATCCTTATATCATTCAGTATTCACGCGCGATGGGTTATTAGCGTATTTCATGTATAAGTTTGGTGTTTCTATACCGATTTCTATGATTCTTTTTTTATTGAATAGGTAATAATGTAATTTTTTTTTAATTAGGGATGAGTGAGAGTATTATAAACGTAAGAGTAAACAAATATAGTCAGAAAGCTCCGAACTGCTAAGCTATCGGGATTTACACGTGTTATTGTGAGTCAACCATAAAATATAGACATATACTGTTGTGGGATATTTTTTATATAATTTTATGAAGAATATTTCTGTCATACATGATTTCTATGTAGCTTTAACCATTAAGGCTGCACACGCGACGGAAGCTTAAAAAATGAAGTAATTTCTCCCGTTTTCCCAACATTTCCCTTCACTGCTCTGCTCCTATTGATTGTAGCGTGATAATAAGTACACTATAACCTGACCAGGAGTATGAAGAATAATTTTACCAAGTTTCGTTAAAATCCGTCGAGTAGTTTTCGTTTCTATAAGGAACATACATACAGACAGACAGACAGACAAAAATTTTACTGATTGCATTTTTGGCATCAGTATCGATCACTAATCACCCCCTGATAGTTATTTTGAAAATATATTTCATGTACAGAATTGACCTCTCTACAGATTTATTATAAGTATAGATATAGATTGATACGTTTTTGAACATATTCGTAACTTTTATTCGCTGAATCTGGTAAAACGTTATATTAACCGTTTAAGGTCTCTTTAGTGGCAATCTGGCAACTGCTCTTCATAAAAACTTTTACCACAAATACTCGTATTATTATAAATAAATAAAATCCACAGACTGGCGTCTGAGGCAGACAGGTTTACCCTTTCGTCAAAGTGATCGTCTTTTATTAAACTTTATTTTCGGGTATTTCATCGCACTCAAGAATTCAAGATTGAAGACTGAAGGCAAACGAAGGTTTTTAGGGATTAAAGAAAGTAAAAAAACCTTTTGGTAACATTTCCATCAATAGGTACTTAGCGAGCTCTTAGAAAAAGAGATTTGTATAGAGTTTTAAACAGTAACATTACGAGGGGTCGTGACATTTGGCATACC